>JAJHSJ010000005.1:65166544-65227019 GCA_021015155.1 Magnolia officinalis | reverse complement strand
CAGCAGGATGACTCCTGATTAATTTTGAGAGAGTTTTTGGCCGAGCAGGCAAGGTAATGGAAGTTATGATTCCTCATGCCCGAAACTCTGCTTAATGCCATGGTTTCACTTTCATTCGAATGAACTGGGAAGAAGAGGTTGGGTGTGTGGGTGAGCTATTGAATGGGGTAAGCTTGGGGGGTAAAAACTGGGTGTTTAGAAAGCCTGTTTCAGTCCTGATGTAAAAAAATATCGAAGGTGAAAGGTTGAAGAACATGGAGTGAAGAAGGATAAAAATCTCGTAGGTGGAAACAAGCAGATGATGGAACAAAAACCGGGAAAGGAGAGAGAGAAAAAAGTGTTGGAATAGAACAAACTGATCTTCCAGAGATGTGCTGGTAGAGACTCTTGGTAATGCTAGCAAGGGGGTCTTTCAGAAGGCTGAGAAAGGGGAAGCATGTCAATCGTCAGTGGAGAGAGGAAACAATAGAAGGGCCGGAGATTAGAATTAATCGGGATATTTGAACAATTCTTTGAAAGAACTTGAGTTCAGTTTCATCTGTCAGTCAAGCCAGGAACAACAGAGGCAGAGATGGGTTTTTGGTTGGAGCATAATTGCAATTTGGGGGAAGAGGATCACACAATGAAGATATTAAGAGACGATGCTGTGTGGGTTGCTGTCTACTCCCAAAAAGAGGCTGATAGTTTCTTTATGTCATGCGACCTTTTCCGAGATGATAAGCTAAGAGGTATTCAATATTGGGAAAACTGATTTGTGTTTGGATGGGAAGAGGTATGGATTTGAATCTGGGATTTTCCTTTGGAGCTGTGGAGCAACGACATTTTCATGGAAATCGGGCTGCTTTTTGTAAGGTTGTGAAGATCGACCCGCAAACTGACTAGTGTGAGCATCTCTGTTTAGAAAGGAAAATTATAGTCAGTCCCAGACAAAATCAGTATCAGAGTAGGGAACGATAGGATTCAAGTGAGTTAGAGGTGGAAAGTCAAGAATCAACGTCCGTGGCAAAGACAGTTTGTGCTTGCTCATCGGTAATTGCGGAGGTCTGAGACAACAAAGAAGGTACACAATTTCCATACTCCAGCAAACACAGGAACAGGAAGTGGTGTGCTGTAGCGCTTTCATTGGAGGAAAGGGAGGTGGGGATGGTGGAAGAGATGTTTTTTTTGCGACATGTGGTAAGAACAACTGTTACCCAATTGACGTTTCTAGAAGGCATGGGTCTCGAGGGGGCGGTTGGTGAGGAAAGCTTGGACAAGAGGGAGACACATAGTGGGCAGTCTCTTAAAGAAGGAAGAGGAAAAGAGGACACATATTACAATGACATCAACAGAAAAAAGGGGCTTTTGTAATATGGAAGTTTCAAAATATATTTTAAACATCCATCTCTTTGTACGTGCGGAAGGTGGTCCACGTGTGGTATTTCTTACTCAATAGGGACCCACAAACATGTTTTACTTCACACAGGTGGGGGGTGCTTTTAGTAATGGCACGTGTATAGACTTACTTTACAAAGACATGTTGGTCTGTTTATTCCTTTAAAAAAAAAAAAAAAAAAAACTTCAATTTCGATCTGCTCCGGAAGGGAAAACAACCAAAGAGGGTTGAAGGTTCTCATTGTGGAAGTTGTAGAAGATCAAAAGGAATCGGGCAATAGCGAAGGGGGATGTGACTGTGCCTGTGCATATGCCTGTGTTAAGAATATAAACAGCCGAATATAATGGAGATGACATTTGGCTGCTCCATTTTCTATCTATAATATCTATAATTGGCTTGTAATCACGGTCTCTATAGTTAAAATGGTCCATGATCTTATTTTTCGCTCTATCCATCGCATCATATATACCCATTGCAAGCTTCTTATCCTTGTCCACCAATCGCAACACAGTGACTAAGGGCTTAGATGCTTTTAGCGCCTTTACCACTGTGTCTAAAACTTTGTAAAAAGATTGTTTGTTGAACCTGTTTCCCTTCAGTCTTCTTTGACAAAGGCCCACTTATAAATCGGTTGACACTACAAAGCTTCTAAGTTCTGATTTTTTTGCATGTAATCTTTGTAGTGTTAAAAAGGCTGTAGCGAAACGGGTGATCGCTGGACGTAGCAAGTTACCCTCAATGTGTTTTCTCATTCGACTGAGAAGAAGGGCGTGTTTGTACATAAAGACTGATTCTTCTAGACCTTGCAATCACATTTATAAATAATCTACCTATATCTTCTAACATAAGATCAACACAATGAGCTGCACAGGGGATCCAAAATAAATGTCGCCTCTTCTCCAAAAGAAGACAACTGGCCATTACATACGAGGTTTGTGTTGTCTGTAATTATTTGTATAACATATTCTTCACCTATTTCTTCAACTACATTATCTAGTAAGCTAAACATATTCTCCTTTCTGTGAATGACCCGATGCATCCACGGACTTTAAGAACATTGTCCCAGCTAGACAATTTACTAAAAAGTTAATGAGAGACCGACTAGATCTATCTGTCCATCCATCGGCCATTAGTGAACACCCATATGTTTTCCACGATTCCTTATATTCAGTTATAAAGGATTGTGTATATTCAACTTCAGTTTTTAGGCATGTCTCCCTCATTTCATGATATGAAGGAGGTTTAAGCCCAGGTCTAAATTAACCTATAGCCTCAACCATTACTTTGAAGCTTCTCGATTTAACGGCATTGAAAGCAATGTCAGTTTGGTGAAACCACTTAGCAATATATTGAATAGTGGTTTTCTTGTCTTTTTGTTTATACTGATTCTTTAAAATTGTTTGAGTTGGCCCTT
The DNA here is from genome assembly GCA_021015155.1 of Magnolia officinalis. Lineage (NCBI taxonomy): Eukaryota > Viridiplantae > Streptophyta > Magnoliopsida > Magnoliales > Magnoliaceae > Magnolia > Magnolia officinalis. The sequence goes on along the minus strand of JAJHSJ010000005.1, from coordinate 65,224,230 downwards.
TGCCTCGACCCCTTTGGTCGATCACATCCTCGAGGTGTGGTCTACACCATCTATCCATTGGGCCCATGCCCTCGAGGTCTTTTCGAGATTGTTGGTTGTACTTGTGGTCTAGACCGACCTGTCGAAGTAGGCGGAGTGAGACTAGCTTCATCTACATTAACTATGTTTATATCTCCATATGCGTCTTGTTCCAAATATTCCTCCTGACGTAGGGTACTATCGTATCTCTTTCTTGACTGTTTTTCCATATACTCTATGATTTCTCTCTTCGAATTTCTGGAGTAATTTTGTCGCATGCCTTTGCATTTGACCCCGGTAAATGTGCAAGGTGTTGCTTGTGCCTTGCAATGCCACCGGAACCCTCATACCCACATAACTCACACACTATGTGAGTCTTATCCGAAACACTACGATAGTGCCCATACTTCTAACTCGGGTCATTCGACTTGGGTTTCAAAGAGGAAGATTGGGAAGAAGACTTATGTTGGTGCCTTAGTGGTGTGTGTGTATGATTGCTAGTGTAAAAAGTAACTAAAAACTAAAGAGAGAGAGAGAGAGAGAGAGAGAGAGAGAGAGGAGAGAGAGAGAGAGAGAGAGTTACACTTACACACTTACACTAGTAGTAGTAGAAACTAGAAAGGGAGAGGGAAAAAAAGGAGAGAGAGAGATAGAGAGAGGAGAGAGAGAGAGAAGAGAGAGAGAGAGAGAAGAGAGAGTTACACTTACACACTTACACTAGTAGTAGTAGAAACTAGAAAGGGAGAGAGAGAGAGAGAGACTTACACTTACACTTACACTTACACTAGTAGTAGAAATGGAGAAGAGGGAAAGAAAGGAGAAAGAGAGAGAGAGAGAGTTAACTTACAAGTTACACTTGTAGTAAAAGAGAGGGGAGAGAGAGAGATTTACACAGAACACAACATTACAATTACAAATTTACAAAAAAAAAAAAAGTTCTTCACTTCTTGATCTTGTCTTCACTTTTGCCTTGACCCTTGAGTCTTGATTCTAGAATATCGTAGACTTGTAAGTTGTGTTGTTTTACTTGTAAACTTGTAAGTAACTTGTAAGACAAAGTAACAAACTAAAAAAAATGTTAGAAGTTAGAAGTTAGAACCTGGATATGATTATGAAACTTTAAGAGATATCGAGATAAGAAAGAGAGATAGAAACTAGAAAGAGAGATAGAGAGTTGTGTGAATATGATTATGAATTTATGATCTTTATCACTTGGAAAAATTAGAAACTAGAAAGAGAGTTCAATGGATGGGAGCTTGGTTGTCTTGTCTCTTGAATCTTAATTCTTGAATCCTTGTAGATGTACTTGTCCCTTCCCTTGATTGAAACTTCAATCTTGAAAGAAATATGGATGGAGGAGTGGAGCTTGGAATTATGTAAGAGAGATTGTAAGAGAGAGCAAATAGAGATAGAGAGAGAGAGAGTTTGAGCTTTGAGTGCATGTAGTGCTTAGAATCCCTTTTATATAGAGAAAAAAAAATCAAGATTTAAAAATAAAATAAAATTCCCAACGGTCAGATTTCTGACCGTTGGCACATATGCGATCGCATATGCGGTATGCGATCTCATACATCGCATATGCGATCGCATATTATTGTATGTGGCATATGCGATTGCATATGTGCAGTGATCACATATGCCACTGTCGCATATGCGATCTGTGCACATGTGTGCGCATATATGATTGCATATGTGAATGTGCGATCGCACATAACAACACTGCTAACACCTCTCAAACTTAAACCCCGATCAAGCGATCTTGAATGCTTCATGTGTGGATTCGTTAGTAGTAGGACTACAAAAGGGAAGAGGAAGTTGGTGGAGCAACGACTTCAATGCTGAATGTTTTAGCAGTGCAGGAAAATGACTCAATTGCAAAGATTCAATGGTCAGAGGTAACGAAAAATGAACAAGGGGACAAATTGATGGACACATTGAAGCTAATGATGGAACCATTCCCAAAATGGTAGTAAACATGGATAGAAGGATGTTTAATTAAGATAACATTGTTTTATTTTCATAATTGCAAGGAATTATTGGACGAAGTGTCATGCAATGTTAGTCATAGTGATGCTTGTCAAATCTTACTCATTAGACCATTGCAATTGATAGAGGCCCCATACATGGGAGGGGAGTGATAAATTCTTGTTCTTCAAAGATAATGTGAAGTTTGGCCTTGCTTGAGAGAGGAAACTAGCTACGAGTCTTCTAAAGAGGAGGATGAAGTTTCCTTACCATGAATCGCTTTGTGGACGAACTTAATGATTGTCCAATGGCTCATTTGATACGTGACCCATCGGGTCACATGATATTAAAGTAATTTCTTATGGGGGAGGGCCCACCACAGTAGCTTGCTGCTGGGGTCCTCAAGTGTTGCCCATGTGTTGCACTATTACACGAGCCTGATGCACCCCTATAAAAAAAGAAGCAATTCCAAATCCATTATGAAAGTAAAACTGCTAATGGATAGTATGAAGATATGTCAATCTGGGGAGGTTTTTTTTTTTATTTTTTATTATTTTTTTTAAAATTTTAAATTTAATTATGTCAATTTGGTATAGTAAACGAAAGGTTATCCTCCCTCAAGGCATGTCCTACATAACATGAATGTTCTTGGTTCTAGTTTTCCTAATGTCGATAACTACTAGGTAAGTCTGAAGGAGGATGTGAAGTTGCATGAAGATGTGACGAACATGATCTGCGAAATTGAAACCCATGCTAAATACAAGGCAGAGGGTATGTTGAGAGAGGGGAGGAGGGTATTCTCACAATCATGCAAGAGCAAGAAGAGAGAAACCTACAAGCATGTAAAAAAAAAAAAAAGGAAAAAAGAGGGAACAAAGCTGATGTAGGACAATTAACCACTTACTCTAAAAGCTCGAACTGTTAGAGCATGGCAAATTAATCCCTTTATCTCATAGCCCAGGCCCTAAATCTATGGGTCAGGTCTTCGGCCGAACCCTCCTTGTGAGCCCCAAATCCATGTGTTCCACCCCCTCGTGGGCCCCGAATCCATGGGCTCCGCCTCACACGGGCTCCAAATCAATGGGTTATGAGGGCCACCCACCCCGAGTGTGCTCCTGCATCCCACAAGCCACACCACTCGAGCTCGGTGTGAAAATGCCCTCGCATTGATCACCCCCGGTGAGGAGTCTGGAATACGAGACCTCCCGCTCTGATACCAATTTGATGCAGGACAATTAACCACTTGCTCCAAAAGCTCAAATTGTTAGAGCATGGCAAATTAATCCCTTTATCTCATAGCCCAGGTCCCAAATCCATGGGTTAGGTCTTCGACCGAACCCTCCTTGTGAGCCCAAATGTATATGTTCCGCCTCCTCGTGGGCTCCAAATCCATGGGTTATGCGAGCCACCCACCCCGAGTGTGCTCCTGCATCCCACAAGCCACACCACTCAAGCCCAGTGTGAAAATGCCCCTGCATTAAAAGCGCTAATTAAATCTTTGGGGGGGGGGGGGGGGGGGGGGAGAGAGAGAGAGAGAGAGAGAGAGAGAGAGAGAGAGAGAGAATAGTAAAAACGACATACAAAGCACTAATGAAATAATAAATGCTTAAACGTAAGTATGTGAAAATAAGGTAGAACTAATGACTTCTCAGTTCCAACCTAAACCCTATATTAGAAAAGGGATGCCACTCTAACATGGGCAATAGCATACATTCTAAAACATGAAAGCCCATAATTCTCTCTATAGCAAATTTGGACAACATGATCATCTTCAATACAAATTTCATTCAAATAGAAACTAAAATCACTAAAATGGAGATTTGAATTTCTAGATAAAGGGAAAGAATGCTTCAAAATTGTAGTAAGCATGCACATTGTGGGATGGTTCCTTTCAAGTTGTTTTTGTATTTTGCTTGAGTTTAACATTCATGCACTTAGGGGCTGTCTCGAGGTGGAACATCTTACTTTGTCCATCATTGAGGAATAATGTTCTTACAATCTTTTCCATTGCAAGGTTAGGTTTGTCGAGAGACCTTTTGTTTCCCTTTTTTTTTTTTTTTTCTTTTCCTTTTCCCCCCTATTTCCTGAGACTTACACCCCTAATCTAGCCTTGTATTGGTGTCTCCCATCCCACCCAAAGTCTTTTCTTATCAATGAAGCCACGTTATTCATAAGAAAAGCAAGCACATATAAGTTCCATGTTTCGGTTTGTGATGAATATCTTATCACCTTGCTGGATTTTCATTCAAGCAGTTCACACTACCCTCAGTAAAATTAATAAGGGATCTGTTCATGGGCCCAAGATATATTTTATCCTTTAATAAGAAGATCTTCGCATTGGTCTGGTCTACCATTGTTCTTATTATTAAATGGTTAAAAATATTTGTTAAAAAGTTTTTGTAGAAGAAGATTGGATTTTTTGAAGTGATGGAGTTGATGGCATTTGCCATCTTTTGGTGGTTTCAATTCTTTTAAAAGGTCATTTCACTTGAATAAACGATTTCGACTAATTAAGTCTATGTTTTGAGTTTGCCATGCTTTATAGGTTTCAAGTTGAATTTTGGAAAGGTACATCCCCCACGCACATGCATGTGTGTTGTATCTTAGACAACTTTAGAGGATATCATTCTAATTTTTTACCGGAAGCTTTATTTTCATTGTGAGTATTGGACGTCGCCATTTGTATGCCTATGCACCAGAAGTTATCTTTACTTACCTTGAATTTTGTAGTAATACATGTCCTTCCAACCCCCCCCCCAGGCTCTAAGACTCTTCCTAGTTCTATCCTCGTGCCTGCATCTTCCTTAAAAAAACCTCTAAAATTAATCTCTCTTTGAAATGGAGAGCTAGCGGGGATGCCAAAAAATCGAAATAAATGCGGAATATGTAAAGATTACAAAAAATCTCAATTGTTTGAGTATTGAAACCTTGATTCCAATAATTCATAGGACAACCTTCACCTACAATATTAGGGAGGACAACCTTATTTCACGAATGTCTTTAAAATCAATCTTTCAAACTAGCAAGAGAATATAAAATGATTACAACATTCACCACAAGAATGAAATAATAAATAACATCCAACACCAAAAAGAATAAAACAATCACCACACGGCACAAGGAGTTATAGTGGTAACAACCACACCTACTCCACTCCAAAAATTACTACCCTCATAATTTTGGCTCTCACTATATAAGGTTTTCACAGGTTTACCTTAACAAACCTGATACAGTTCCTTGTGATTTTCACGGGCTCACCACAATAAAAGCCCCTTTTGTGATTTTCACGGGCTATCACAAATAGAAACCCCACTGAGGTTTTCCTAAGCTATCTCAAACAAACCTCACTGAGATTTTCACAGGTTATCTCAGAAAAACCTAAAATGAAATACAGTAAATGTACTTATCTTTAAATGGAGATTCGAAGACGTGGCAGAAGCTTGTAGCATAAGAACTTCTTTCTTGAACGTAGATTGCGTAGTGTTCAATCAGACAGAAAGAGTCTAGGGTTCTATAAATTTTATAAATGGAAAACCCAAATGCTACTTGATTCAATTCTCTTAGATCTCAAAGAAGAGTATAGATTACTCTCTTAGAATAAGATTAAAAAGATCTTGAGATAAGGGAATTGAATAAGCTATAAATTAAATTATAAATACCACACAGATAGCTTGCTGAGGACTTGAGCTTCTCTCTCTCTCTCTCTCTCTCTCTCTCTCTCTCTCTCTCTCTTGCATAAGGATTATAGTAAATTGTCGTTGCTGTTTAGAATGAGAGAAAGCCTCAATTTATAGGCAAAATGGTTGGAACCTTGGCTAGCCTAAGACTGGCTTCGGCTGGCCGGATTCACCCGGATTCATTCCAACGATTCTCGGATCGCGCGGGATAAGATTTATCCAAAATTCAGTTGGCTCGAGGTCAAATTCGGCTGGCCGAATTCCCGCAAAAATCAAAGATTTGCATTGCTGGAATTTCACCCTAACTTTCTTGGGCTAGCCGAATTTCAAGCTTAGGTTACCCGAACTAAAACTTAGGCTAGCCAAATTTTCAACAGAATTTGTTATTTTGTTCGGGCTTGAAGTTAGGCTGGACGAATTCCAGAGCAAAAACAATTATTAAAACTAAGATAATGAACTTTGAAAGATCCTAACTTAAGGTCTTTCTAGGGTTATATCACCTGTGTTTTAGCGAATATATAGGTCACTTTGTCCTGAACTTTGACTTGATCTTGTCTTGAATTAGGGCATCGACTTCTTGAGAAGATGTGCTGATCTTGAGATTGATCTTTAGGCTTGTATAGTAGTTGTGATTCCATACTAGTGATCTGACCTTCAAGCGCTTTTGTCTTACGAAATTTGACAATCTGTGTGCTTAACATAAAAGCATTTACAATCTCCCCCTTTGTCAATTTCGTGATAAAACACACAACATTACACAATACATCCATTAACTCATTTACAAGATCAAGCAGACTCAAGATTTAACAAACTTGAAGCTGCCCTATGTGAGCATCCTAGTAATCTTCATAGCCAACCGTGCATAGCACAACTGATGATGCTCAACTAATGCTCCCCCTGAGAAATACAATATATATAATATGCATAAAAAGTAATATGAATCATATTCATTCACATTCATTCCATTCATCACATCATCATCATCACATTCACCAATTTCTCTAGCAATTTCTCCCTCTTTTTGTCACAAGTTGACAAAGGAAAAATTAATGATAGGTTATATCATGAAGTATAGCAAAGCTAAAAAATAAAATAAATGCCAATAGTCATGAATATAAACAAGTAGGGATGGCATCGAAATCCAAGCTTCGAGAATAAATCATTAAGATTAAAAACATTGTATGAGACAGTGTATGAAATATCCAAGCAACTCATACAACTATAATATATTATAAAGCAAATCATCCAAAATATCCAAAGATCCAAATATGTTTACTACAGATCCAACATAAGTAAGCAAAATAAGCAAATCAAACTCAATTTGACCCTGAGGAAGATGCTGCAGGCATCGAAGGATCATTAATCCACAAACTCCGATTGATGTGATGGAAATACTTTTTCATGTACTTCATTGTAGACTATTGGGTTTGGGCTAATGATGCCTGAGATACATGCAGTACATCAACCTTTTCCTCTAATACAAATAACCTCTCATCAAATTGAGAGGGATGATAATCAGAATCAGCTGGATCATCTAAATCGTCTAATTCATTGAATATATCTTCCATGGTGGTGTCCGCCGCTTGCGGTTCTTCTTGTTGTCCTTCTCTTTGTTCAGGTAGGGGAGTGAGGTTCATCATATTCAAGTTCGAGTTATTGCAGGAGAGTTCGGATTCTGGTGCCTCAAACGTAGGGACTTGGACATTGTAATGAAAAGCAAGACTAGACATAAGATGTCCAAACGAAATTGACCCATGCTTTGGATGCAAGCGAAATTGAATGATGACGTAACAAGTCAAAGAACGTAAGCAAACACAAATACCCGTAACAACGACATGGAAGACTCGAAGCATAAAGGGAGTAATATTAGTCTTATTCCCAGCTCTTGGATATAGATTAGATGTAAAGATGCGATGTAAGACGCGGTATTTAGGAAATAACTTGTTAGAGGGTAAGGCGTTACCGGATCGCCATTCAGCATTGAAATCGCATAATGCCCTTGTAATCAATTGCTTTAGAGAGTTAAACACTTTCTCTGAAAGTTTAGTGATTGGAATTCCATCATCTGCAACATATATGTCCATTAAAGCAGATATAACGGAAGGCGTAATAGTGATTGTCTCTTCTACAAATTTTACTGAGAATGATAATCCTCAAGCGAGACATTACAAATGGAGGCAAACATGCCTTGCAGAATGGACTGGTAAGCCGTCCCACCCTAATGCAAAATTCTTTCCCATCTAACCTTAGAAAGAATTTCAATAAGACCAAAACGAGCAACATGGTCTAGATTCACAGAATTTTCAATAATAATATTTCTCGTGCGGAAATCCCGAAGATTTTCCGGGTCATCCCCTGGTGAACGCAACGACCGTACACCAAGAGGGATGGATTGAGGCGATGAACCAGCTCTTGATTTACGAACAGTTCGTTTTACTCTTGGTTTCATCTTAAAAGCACAAGAAAAATTATAAGAAAAATGTAAGGAAGAGTGTAGATTAGATTTTGAGAAAAACCCAACAAGAAAAGGGTTTCAAAATGAAGAAAAACTACACAAACTTGCAAATCTAGGAATGGACGACCTAAATCTCAAGGAAATTGAAATAAAATCACTTACAAGAAGGTTGGGTTGATGGGTTGGTCGAATGGGGCACTGGCTAGACAAGAAGAAGAAGTGGAGTGAAAAAGAGTTTGGGGTTTTTTCCCTTTTTGTTCAATTGGCGCGAACTTCAGCTAGCCCGAACATGTGCTCGGCTGGCCGAAAAATCCCGAAAATTTTGATTTTTTTATTATTTTATTTCAACATTTATATTTATTTTTCATTTTACTTTTCATCCATTTCATAATTACAAATAAACATAAACATAAATGCAAAGAAAATAATAATTATTTAACAATACATAGTCCAATATCATGCTTCATATTTGAAAATTTAACATTGTCAAGCGGCTTAGTCAATATATCTTCAAGCTACTTCTCAGTTTGAATGTATTCGAGCATGATAGTCTTATCTTCAACTAATTCTCGAATATAGTGATATCATATGTCAATACGTTTTTCTGCGAGAATGTTGAATTGGATTTTTAGAGGTATTTATTGCACTTGAATTATCGCAATATAATGTCATTGAATCTTGCGTAATTTCATAATCAACTAGCATTCTTTTCATCCACATTAGTTGAGTGCAAGCATTCCCTGCAGCAATATATTCAGCCTCTGCAGTAGATAGAGATACGAAATTTTATTTCTTGCTAATCCATGATACTAAGCAGTTTCCAACATAGAAACATCCACCGCCGGTAGATTTTCTATCATCAACTTTCCTGCCCAGTCTGCATCCGTGTAACCAACAATTTGTATAGACGTATCATGTGGATACCATAAGCCTAAGTTCGCAAAACTTACGACATATCTGATTATCCATTTGACAACGGATAAGTGAGATTCTTTAGGATCCGATTGATATCTAGCACAAATTCCAACACTGAATGCAATATCAGGTCTATTATTAGTTAAACACTGAAGACTACAATCATACTGCGATATAGTCGAGAACCTACACTTTTACTTGATTCATCTTTTAAGAGTTTAAGAATCATACTTATCGGAGTATTAAAATTCTTATCATTTTCAAAACCAAACTTTTTACAAGGTTCAATGCATACTTGGTCTGAGAAATGAATATGCCATCTTCAAGTTGTTTGACTTGTAATCAAAGGAAATAGTTTAGTTCGCCGATCATACTCATTTTAAACTTGGATTTCATAAGATTTGCAAACTCAGTAGATAAATTAGCGCATGTAGATCCATATATAATATCGTCAACATAGATTTGAACAATCAGGATATTATCATTATATTTCTTGACAAATAAGGTTTTGTCATCACTACCCATAACAAAATTATGACCAAGTAATAATTTAGTCAACTTTTCATACCATGTTCTGGGAGTTTGCTTTAAACCATAAAGAGCATTTTTAAGACGGTAAACATGATCGGGAAGTTTGGGATCTTCAAAAACCCTTTGGTTGTTTAACATAGACTTCCTCACTTAGATCGCCGTTTAGAAAAGCATTTTTTACATCCATTTGATATATTTTGAATTTTTTATGGCATGCAATGGAAATAAATAATTTGATTGATTCAAGACGCGCAACTGGTGCAAAGGTTTCATCGCAACCAATACCTTCAATCTAAGTATAACTTTGTACAACCAATCGTGCCTTATTTCTGATAATGTTCCCCATTTCATCAGTTTAAAATCCACTTGGTTCCAATCACATGTTTGTTAGTAGGTCTGGAACCAAATACCATGCATCATTTCTAATAAATTGATTTAATTAATCTTGCATGGTATTTATCTAACTTTCATTAGCGAGCCCTTCATTTACATTACCTGGTTCAATTTGAGAAGTAAGCAGACATGATTACATATATTTTCAAGTTGTCTTCTTGTCTAAACACCAGTGTGAAGGTTACCAAGTATTTGATTAGTCGGATAGTCTTTGACTAACCTTAACTCAGTATTGTTAGATTTAAACGAAAATTTAGGTGTATTAACCAAATTGATATCATCATCATCATCTTGATCAAGACTGGGTGTGATCGATTGATCATCTATAACAACATTTATAGATTCTTGTATAATCTCAGTTCTTTTGTTAAATACTCGATATGCCTGAGTATTTCGAGCACAACCTAAAAATATTCCCTCATTGCTTTTGGCTTCAAAATTTTCCAAGTTTTCACGGTCACTTAAAATAAAGCATTTGCTTCCAAAAGTTCGAAAATATTTAACAGTGGGCTTTTTGTTAAACCATAGTTCAGAAGCTGTTTTGTTTTTAATTTTTCTAATGTAAACACGATTAATTATATAATATGCAATATTAACAGCTTCGGCCCATAAATATTTAGGCAAATTCATGTTACTTAGCATTACACTAGCCATTTCTTGCAAAATTCTATTCTTTCTTTCAACAACCCCATTTGGCTGAGGTGTTTTTGGAGTAGAAAATTCATGTATTATTCCATGATCATTGCAATATTTCTCAAAATTGCTATTTTCGAATTCAGTTCCGTGATCACTTCTAATTCTAACCACATATAACTCTTTTTCAGTCTGAATGCGTTTTATAAGTTTTCTGACTTTGTCAAGAGTCTGATTTTTCTCTTAGAAAGGCTACCCATGTATATCTAGTGTAGTCATCAACTACAACCAGAAAATATTTCTTTCCGCCTCTACTCTCTATTCTAGTTGGTCCGACTAAATCCATATGGAGAAGTTCAAGAGGTCTAACCATGGCTAAGGAGTTCACTTTCTTGTGACTACTCCTAACTTGCTTGCCTATATGACAGGCGCCACATACTTTTTCTATCTTTTTCAGTTTGGGTAGGCCATTTATGTGATCCCTTTTGCTCAATTTATATAGATCTCTATAATTTACATGTCCAAGACATTGATGTCATAATTCAGTTTTGTCTGTTTGGACCTTGTAACACGAATGGTTTGTTGAGCAAGAGTCATCAATTATATAACAATTTTCAGAAGTTTTGCGACCATTTAATATTACATTTCCTTTCTCATTTATTATCTCACATCAGTGATTTGAAAATTTTACGCTATGTTTATTATCAGAAATCTGAGATATGCTTAGAAGATTATGTTTTAACCCTTTAACATATAAAACATTTTCAAAGAGAGGTAAGTCAGGAAGTAGTATATTACCTTGACCAATAATCTTGTAGTTGCTTCCATCTCCAAATGTAACTGAGCCGCCATTTATTTAGTTGATGTTTGAGAGTATAGCCTTATCACCTGTCATGTGTCTCGAACATTCATTATCCAGGTTCATCTTGAATGACTACTTGCTTTGAAAGCTGTGTGGATTACAAGACACTTAACCTTTGGAACCTATTTCATCACGATTCTAGGTTTAGGAGGATCTCTTGCTTTACGCTGTGTTTGGAAGTTAGGATATCTCATTTTTCTATATACTTTATAGCCTTACCAGAGTTGGATTTCAATAGCTCCTTAAGCAAGTCCACAATTTTATCAGCTAAAGGAGGATTTCTAATATTATTTCTTTGATATTGGTAGTTGGCACTATTTTTTATATAAGAGACTTGAAAAGGTTTTGAATTTTTGAAATCATTCCTTTTATAGTTTAATTTTTTTAAAAGTCTCTACTTTAGAGTTCAAAGATTCTCCTTTTACAAAGGTAGGAGTAGAATCCTTAGATTTCAAAGAGTTATTTTTAATATAACTTAGTCCAGACTTTCACTACATCGCTTAGATGAGGTTAATAGTTTTTCAAGTTTCTGGTCACCAAGGGTAAATTTAAGTGTCCTTTGAACTCTGAAGGGAGGAAACTTCAAGTTTTAATTTCTCATTTTCTGATTTAAGTTTTTGTAATTCAGAAGACTTAAAACTCAAATCTAATTTAGTCTTTCAAAACAATTGGAAAAATGAAATTTTTCTAAAACAACTTTTTCAAGTTCTAATTTTAGTTTAGCATAATTTTCTTTTTGAATTTTCAATTTAGTCGCAGTTTTACAACTTTCTTTGTATAGGGCATCAGATGCACTTGAAGTTCATCTTCGTTTTCAGAGTCACTTCTTGGAGTTTCATAATCAGATATATCACAGTTATCTGAAGAAGTAATTTTGGCGATAGTCATAAAAGCTTTTAAATCATTTGCATTTTCCTGGTCTGATTCATTAGTTTCAGGTTATGATGATTCATCCCAAGTAGCTATCATGCGTTTTCTTCTAGATTTATCCTTTTTAGGACATTTAGAAACTAAATGCCCATATTCAGAACAGTTGAAACATTGTGTCTTTTGTTTTAGATTTCCAAAAATTTGAATTTCCTTTTCTTTTATCAAATGGTTTTTGAAAATCTGTTCTTTTCTTATTTTTGAAAATTCTATAAAATTTCTTTGCCAACATAGCGATATTATCTTCATTTTCTTTAATATCAGAATTTACATTAGAATCCTTTGAATTAGATTTACAAGATTTAAGAGCAATGGACTTGATTTTAGGAGCTTTGAAATTCAGCTCATAAGTTTAAAGAGAACCAACTAACTCTTCAACCTTCATGGTATTTGTATCCCTTAATTCCTGTATTGTAGTAACCTTTGAATTATACCTATCAGGAAGTGATCGCAGTATTTTTGCGCAAACCTTGCTTTCAGGGATTCAATCTCCAAGACCCCACATGCAATTTACTATGTCATTTAGTTTCGTATAGAAGTCCATAAAAGACTCGTTTTCTTCCATATGAATTTCCTCAAATTTGGTTGTGAGGATTTGGATTTTAGATTTTTTGACAATAGTAGCTCCTTCATGTGCCACTTCGAGAATATCTCGTGCATGTTTAGCTATATCGCAAGAAATGATTCTTTTGAATTCATTTGGTGATAGAGCACAAGTTATTGCATTTAAGGCCTTTGCATTAGCACTGCTTTCACTTTTCTGAACAGTAGTCCAAAAAGTATATTCGGTTTCTTTCATTGATATGGTTCCATCATCGGCTACTACTTCCATCATAGGAGGGATCCATTTAGTTACAGTAGCTTGTCACACTCTTTCATCAATAGATTTGAGGAAAATCCTCATCCTGGTGATGGGGACATCACGCGCACACGCACACGCACGCCGCCCCCCTACGCACGTACGCAAGGAGGAGGGCCCCACCGTCGATCTGGATTGATGACGACGTCCAAAGAGGGTCTCCTAGCTAGAAGACAGAGTTTTTGTTTGTTGGAGTGGGTCCGATAGTCAAGTAAAGCCCATCATGGGATCTCATGATCGTGGCCCACTAGTCTGATTAATCTCATATTTTAGATTTTGCTTATTAATGTTATTTAGAGTATCATGGATGATTTAGATTTATTTGATTAGTTTTTATTTTTGTTTACTTTATCGCTAAGTAATAGATTGCACACATGACGCGAGTTTTGGGGTATAGGGTTTTCCTATAAATAGGCACCCCTGTAGGTTTTTTTTTTTTTTCTCATTGAAACTTATTAAAAAATTCTGCGTTTTTCTACTCCTTTGAGTTCTCGAGTTGTGGAAATCCAATTGGGTGCGAAGCCCTCCCTTCATTGAAGGGCTAACTACCGTGGTGCGAAGCCACATTGATCCCTATTCGCCCCCTTCCTCTACCATCTCTATTTCTCATCTCCTACCACCATTCGTGCTTCAAATTTGTCCTTTATTGCAACAGTTTTCCTCTTTACAGTAGAATTCCAGATTCTGGCCTTGCAGGAGGGCTGAAACTTCGGCGGTGCACCATGCATAGACCGCACATCCGATCGACGTGAAACTTAGAGTTTTTGAAGCCCTTTCCTAGCCGACCAGAGCCAAGATGGCGCTTTCCGCATTCGGCCCCCCCTCACACGTGCGAGCAGACCCCTGCGCACGTGCGCCAGGCCTGACCCACTGTCCGCGCCCGAGGATTATCTCCTGGTTCAGATTTCCGCCTATTTTACTCCTCTCATACGTATTCTCCTAACCCTAACTCTAGACTGCATTACTTTCAATTTATTTGCCCATTTTCTTACCCTAGGGTTCTCTGAATTGGAATTGGTGAATCCATTGGATTAGGGACTAATTGTTGTGCATGTGTGGATGATTTTTTACTTCCCTTTGAGTATCGTTTGGTCCATAATTTTACTGATCCAGCCCTGGCCTGTGTAGGCCTGGACCCGCACAAATTCCCCTTAAATGTTTGAACTTTTGTGTGGGATGTGGAATTTTATGTGATTGTTTCTGAATTAGTATAATCTAAAGCCTGAGATCTTGCATATAATATTTAATTTTTATGTCCTGCATCACTTGGCTTTCCAGTATGAATAATTAGAGCTATCAAAGGGAGGTGGCCTAATAATGAATAAGCTTTCGAAATTTGACATTTTGTAGCTTTGAATCTAGCTCAAGGAGGTAAATTCAAAAAAAAAAAAAAAAGAAAAAAAGAGCAACCCGCTCTGATACCACTTGAAATGGAAAGCTAGCGATGTCCTAGGGGGGAATAGGACAATGCCAAATAATCGAAATAAATGCGGAATATGTAGAGATTATAAAAATCTCAATCGTTTGAGTATTAAAACTTTGATTCCAAATAATTCGTAGGACAACTTTCACCTAAAATATTAGGCAGGACAACCTTATTTCACGAATATCTTTAAAATCGATCTTTCAAACTAGCAAGAGAATATAAAATGATTACAACAATCACCACAAGAATGAAATAATAAATAACATCCAACACCAAAAAGAATAAAGCATTCACCACACGGCACGAGGAGTTATAGTGGTTCGGTGCTTAAAACAACTACACCTACTCTACTCCAAAAATTACTACCCTCGTAATTTTGGCTTTCACTATAATAAGGTTTTCACAGGTTCACCCTAACAAACCTGATACAGTTTCTTGTGATTTTCACGGGCTCATCACAATAAAAACTCCTTTTGTGGTTTGCACGGGCTATCACAAATAGAAACCCCACTGAGATTTTCACAGGCTATCTCAAACAAACCTCACTGAGATTTTCACAGGTTATCTCAGAAAAACCTAAAATGAAATACAGTAAATGTACTTATCTTCAAATGGAGATTCGAAGACGTGGCAAAAGCTTGTAGTAGAAGAACTTCTTTCTTAAACGTAGATGACGCAGTGTTCAATTAAACATAAAAAGTCTAGGGTTCTATAGATTTTATAAATGGAAAATCCAAATTGATGTGGACACCACGCCATTCAAAGTATATCAACGCAGGAGGCGTGCGTTACCCCTGTCAATATGGTTAGATGACGGATACGGGTCGGGTCTCTGGAGGTTGAAGACCTTACACATGTGTTTGTGACATGTGTAAGTTGTTTAGAGGAGACATTTGGACCTTTGGATCGTGAGGATGGTGTGATCAGACCATTGGATCGTCACGGCTCACCTTCACGGCGCTATCATCTGGGCCCATCGGGCATCTTAAATTTGTATTTAGTCTATGAACATTTGATTTATTTAAGTTTTGAGACAGTTTGCGCACAATTTTGTGCGGATTTTTTTTAAAAAAAACTTTTTTAGCAGGGGTATTTTGGTAATTTCATGTAATTACGAATTTATAAGGGTTGCCCTAAACCTATAGCATGTTATGTAATGTTTATGAAAAAGAAAAAGTGAGCTTTTTGCTTCTGACAATTTTATCTTCGACTTCTAGTGATTGGAAGAGCTCGTGAGGCCCAGGTAAACGATTTCTCATCCTCTACTTATTTCTCCTTCTCTCTTTTCTTAAGGTACTCTTTTCTTTAACCCCATTCTTTTCCTTTTCTCTTTGAATCTTTAGATCTAGAAGCTAAATTTTGTTTCTTTTTATCTAAATCATTAGATCTCAAAAGATTTTCATCCCCACATAAAACCCATCACCCAAATATAAATTTGAAGAACCACCAATTCTTTTATGAATTTTCCAGATTTCCCAATCCAGGAAATTCCATTTTTTCTGGATTAGAAAATCCACTTGGATCGTTAGACGGACTTATTGCAAGACGAAAGTTCTATATTTCGCCGGATCTAACTAAACTCAGATTTTAAGATTCAATACTTCAAGTTTGTGATGGATGGTCATAATCAATACCATATTAA
Source organism: Magnolia officinalis (assembly GCA_021015155.1). Taxonomy (NCBI): domain Eukaryota; kingdom Viridiplantae; phylum Streptophyta; class Magnoliopsida; order Magnoliales; family Magnoliaceae; genus Magnolia; species Magnolia officinalis. The sequence goes on along the minus strand of JAJHSJ010000005.1, from coordinate 65,207,927 downwards.
TCTTATTTCTTTCTTGTTTTATGATGTATAAGGCTGATATTTTATTTGTTTTTTAAGATTGCATAAATCTGCCCCTTTCATATACCATGCTCATTTATGGTTGGATTAGGTCGTCCTGCATCAATTTTGGTATCAAAGCTTAGGTCCTTGCATTGGGTCGTCTTAGATCGAGTTATCAAGAGTCTAGATTTTTTTATTATTATTTTTTAAGGGTTTTATACATCGCGTATAGAGTCTAGATCTGAAATTTTCAGATTTGCATTAAAAAAAAAAAAGAAGTCTAGATCTGAATTTTTCCACATTTGCATCATTTTAAAGGTTAGGATCATCGGTGTCTATAGTCTTGTGTCAAAACAATCTCTTAGAATCGTGTTTTAGGAAACCTAAGTTGAGTCTTATTGTGTATGCCCACTCGGACCGGTAGAGGATTTGGTCTACACCCGATTTTCAATATGGAACAGTTGACTGAGATGATGAACACGATCAATCAATGTTTGGCCGCCATTGAGGCACAATCTAAGAACACGAATACCCGTATGGATCAAATAGAAGCGTCCTTAAGAGAAATCTCCGACATTGGAGGGGACGCGCAGTCTCACGTAGGGGGAGTAGTTGAGGAACGGGTAGGAAATCGTGGTAGAGGTGGAGCACGTGGCCGAGGGGTAGGACGTGGAGGGGCGCGAAATCCGCAACCGGCTCTCGAATATCAAGACCGTTATAATGCCGATGAGAGGGTCTTAAAGAGTGTTAAAGTAGATGCTCCTAGTTTTGATGGGCATCTTGACCCAAAATCATTCCTTGATTGGTTAGCGGACATGGACCTTTATTTTGAATGGTATGAGATATCTGAGAACCGACAGGTGCGGTTTGCGCACTAGTTAGCCTAGGGCGCAACCTAGTGCACTGCCTAAGCCTAAAGATGATAAGGGCAAAGGTGTCCTTGGTGCCAATCCTGGCAGTGGTAGTCACTTGAGATGTTATGAGTGCGAAGGTACAGGTCATTCCGCATACCAGTGCACAGCAAAGACTCGCGGGGAAGCCTTAGTCATAGACGAGTCAAATGAAAATGCAGATGACATGGTGATTATGAAGTTGAAGAATATCACCTAGAGATAGGTGCTGGTGATTATGAAGAAGAAGAACCAGAGACTGCACCACTAGCTGTAGTTAGATGTGCTTTAGCGTAGGCCAAAGAGAGTGATGATTGGCGCATAAGCATAATTTTCTACACGTTTATCTAGAGCGGTGACAAAAAACTGCAAAGTCATTGTGGATAGTGGTAGTTGCACTAACGTGGTCTCAACTAGCACAGTCACTCGTTTGGGTTTGAAGCCCATCCTTCACCCTCAACCCTACAAGGTTTCTTGGGTTGACACGTCTTCTATGCCTGTGTCCCAGTAGTGTTTAGTCCCTATGCAAATCGGTTCATATAAAGACATGTGGTATGATGTTTCACCTATGGATGTAGGTCACATCATTCTAGGGAGGCCGTGGTTATACGATAGAGATGTCATGATTTTTTGTCGCTCGAACGTGTGTACATTCACGCATGAGGGCAAGAAAATCAAGATTAATCCGTTGCCACCCAAGAGCCACATGGACAAGGCTAGGGATGTGAAAACGAGTGAGTCAAGGAAGGATGTGAGGAAATCTATTCCGAAGTCTCTACATATCATATAAATGTAAAAGAGTTTGAGAAAGAGACGGAGGATGATTCGACGGTGTACGCCCTAATGGCTAGGGAAGTTCCACTCGAGGTTCATGTAGAGTTACCCGTTGAGGTGACTTCGGTTCTTGAGGAGTACGGTGATGTATTCCCTACGGATTTACCGGATGAGTTTCCACCTATGCGGGACATCTAACATGCCATTGATCTCGTCCTGGGGTCTTCTTTACCGAACCTTCCTCATTACAGGATGAACCCTACAGAGCATGCAGAGTTAGGGCTGAAAGTCGGGCGGGTTGGGTCGGGTAGGTGCTCAATCTTAACCCAACCCAAGGTTCCTATACCTCAACCCTAACCCAACCCGACCCAATCTCGGGTTGGGAATTCTCAACCCAAGCGGGCTCGGTTGGGTTGATCGAGTGTATGCGTGCTAATATTTTCGTTATTACATTAGTTTATTATATTTCAATATAATACTTATTTTTTATATCTATGATTTTATTAATTATATATGTGATTATTTATCATAAAGAACTTCATTTTTTTCTTTAAAAAATAAGCTAAAATATAGGACAACTCCTTTAAAAGTCATGTAGCATAGCACGCAATCTATTTGGGAGAGAGAAATCCGGCATATCTTGTTAGCTTGAGTCCTTGGAAATGACATGGACAAATGAGACCTGACATCACTAGTGTGCCTTCGACACAAACGATCCACACTCAATTATAATTTATTAGTAACTTAAATATTGATCGGGTTCGGGTTGGGTCGGGCAACCCGAGACCTCAACTCGAGCTTAACCCAAGTTTTATCGGGTTGGTGTTTGTATAGCCCAAGCTTGAGATCGGACCCGATATATCCTGCCTGAGCCCAACCAAATGTCGGGTCGGTCGGGTTGAACCCGCCCAACTTTCAGCCCTATGCAGAGTTGCATAGGCAGGTAAATGATCTCCTGTGAAAGGGTTTCATCCGTGAGAGCATGAGTTCGTGTGCCATACCAGCGCTATTAACGCCTAAGAAAGATGGTATGTGGCGGATGTGTGTGGACAGTAGGGCCATTAATAAGATCACGATCAAGTATCAGTTTCCGATATCGAGGCTTGATGATATGTTAGACATGATGGCCATATCCACCATTTTTTCCAAGATAGACCTCAAGAGCGGGTATCACCAGATATGCATACGCCCTGGAGATGAGTGGAAGACAGCCTTCAAGACGAAAGACGGGTTGTACGAGTGGTTGATCATGCCCTTTGGCTTGACTAATGCACCCAGTACTTTTATGCGTGTGATGACCCAGGTTTTGAGACCCTTTATGGGGAAGTTCTTAGTGGTTTATTTTGATGACATACTCATATATAGTACCACTAAAGATCTGCATCTCGACCACTTGAGGCAGGTCTGTAGTGTCCTGAGGGCAGAGAGGTTATGTGCGAACCTTAAGAAATATTCGTTCCTGTCTGATAGGGTTGTCTTCTTAGGGTTCATAGTGTCGTCCGTAGGGATGCGCGCAGATCCAGAAAAGTCAAGGCCATAGTTGACTGGCCTGAACCGCGGAACATACATGAAGTGAGAAGCTTTCATGGCTTAGCCACATTTTATCGTTGGTTCATTCGAGGGTTTAACACTATTATGGCTCCAATTACTGATTGCATTAAAAAGGGAGAGTTCATATGGTCTAAGGCCGCAGCTAAGACATTCAAAGATATTAAGGGCAAGATGATAGAGGATACCGTCATGCGTCTTCCAGATTTTTCTAAAGTCTTTGAAGTAGCGTGTGATGCTTCAGGCGTAGGTATAGGAGGAGTACTGATCCAAGAGGGTCATCTAGTTGCCTATTTCAGTGAGAAACTGAATGAGGCAAAATAAAAGTATTCCACCTATGTCAAAGAATTTTATGCGGTAGTGCAATCGCTACGTCATTGACATCATTATCTTCTACCGCAAGAATTTGTCTTGTTTTCTAATCACGAGGCTTTGAGGTATTTGAATTCCCAAAAGAAGCTTAACCCAAGGCATGCCAAGTGGGCAACATTTCTTCAAGAATATTCATTTGTCCTAAAACATAAAGTCGGGATCGAGAACAAACCAGCCGTTGCCCTTAATAGGAGAGTGACATTGCTCAACTCCTTGACTGTAGAAGTTGTTGGGTTTGAGCAATTGAAAGACGAGTATTCCGTGTGTCCAGATTTTGGGGAAACATATGTGTTACTCTTAGGTGCCTAGCATAGTTCGGGTGAGTTCGTTCTGAAAGATGGTTTCCTTTTCAAAGGGGACCGACTTTGTATTTGCCGCACTTCCCTTCGGGATTTCCTTGTTTGGGAGCTTCATGCTGGAGGTATTGCTGGCCATTTTATTCGAGATAAGACCATCGCCGTAGTGGAGGATCGATTTTATTGGCCAAGTCTCAAGTGAGACGTAGCCAAAATTTTAGGGTAATGTCGAACATGTCAACTGGCAAAACAGAAGAAATAGAATACTGGATTGTACACGCCATTGCCAGTGCCACACACACCGTGGCAAGACATCAGTATGGATTTCGTGCTTGGACTTCCCAAGACAATTAAAAAGCACGATTCCATTTTTGTGGTCGTAGACCGTTTCTCAAAAATAGCCCACTTTCTCCCTTGTTCTAAAACTCAGATGCGTCCAACATAGCTAAGATTCTTTGAGGGGGTAGTTCGATTACATGGTTTGCCTAAGACCATAGTGTCTGACAGAGATGTCCGGTTTACTAGTTATTTTTGAAAGACATTATGGCATATGATGGGTACAAGACTCCAGTTCTCGTCTGCCTACCATCCTCAAACTGATGGCCAAATTGAGGTTATGAATCGAAGTCTCGGAAATCTACTACGATGTTTGGTGGGTGAACACATTAAAACTTGAGACTTAGTCCTTCTAGTCGCCGAGTTTGCATATAACAGTTCAGTTAATAGGTCTACGGGTATGAGTCCATTCGAGATTGTTAGTGGTTATAAACCTAGACTACCCATAGATTTGTTACCTATGTCAGTCACCTAGAGGACCTCAGAGTCAGCCGATGCATTTTCGCATCACATTCATGAGTTGCATGCAGAGATTAGGAGGTGGATAAATGCTAGTAATGAACAATACAAAATTTCAGCTGACTTGCATCGTAAAATTCAAGAATTTAATGAGGGTGATTATGTAATGGTTATGATGAGGCCAGAACGGTTCCCACAAGGTACCATTAAGAAGTTACAAGCACGAAGTGCTAGACCATTTAAGATTCTGAAAAAGATTGGGTCCAATGCGTATGTGATAGATCTTCCACCTCACATGGGGATTAGTTCAACATTCAATGTGGAGGATCTAATGCCTTGTTCAAGCCATCCCATAGACCCTAATTTTGTTACAAACCATTGGCCAATTTCTGAATTTTCTTCCCAACCTACACCACCTATGCCTACTATACCTAAGAAAAGAGAAGAAATTGAAGGAATTGTGGATGAGCAAATTGTTTCCACTCGGGACGGTGGATTTCAGAGGTACTTAGTGAAGTGGAAGAACAGACCATCATCCGATTGTACATGGTTGACGGAAGCAGAGTTGTAGCGATTAGATCCAGATTTATTAGAAAAGTACAAGAGTTTTATCTCGCCGGAGTCGAGATCTTCTCAGCCGAGGGGAGTTGATGCGGACACCAGGCCATTCAAAGTATATCAACGCAGGAGGCGTGCGTTACCCATGTCAATGTGGTTAGATGACGGATATTGGTCGGGTCTCTAGAGGTTGAAGACCTTACACATGTGTTTGTGACATGTGTAAGTTGCTTAGAGGAGACATTTGGACCGTTGGATCGCGAGGATGGTGTGATCGGACCGTTGGATCGTCACTGCCCACCTTCACGGCGCTATCATCGGAGCCCATCGGGCATCTGAAATTTGCATTTAGTCTATGAACATTTGATTCATTTAAGTTTTGAGACAGTTTGCGCACAATTTTGTGTGAATTACTTTTTTTAAAAACTTTTTTTTAGTAGGGGTATTTTGGTAATTTCATGTAATTACGAATTTATAAGGGTTGCCCTAAACCTATAGCATGTCATGTTATGTTTATGAAAAAGAAAAAGTGTGCTTTTTTGCTTCTGACAATTTCGTCTTCGACTTCCAGTGATTGGAAGAGGGCGTGAGGCCCATATAAACGATCTCTCATCTCTACTTCTTTCTCCTTCTTTCTTTTCTCAAGGTACTCTTTTCTTTAACCCCATTCTCTTCCTTTTCTCCTAGAATCTTTAGATCTAGAAGCCAAATCTTGTTTCTTTTTATCTAAATTATTAGATCTCAAAAGATTTTCATCCCCACGTAAAACCCATCACCCAAATCTAAATTTGAAGAACCACCAATTCTTATATGAAATTTCCAGATTTCCCAATCTAAGAAATTCCATTTTTTCTGGATTAGAAAAGCCACTTGGATCGTTAGACGGACCTATTGCAAGACGAAAGTTCTATCTTTCGCTGGATCCAAATAAACTCAGATTTTAAGATTCAATACTTCATGTTTGTGATGGATGGCCGTAATCAATACTATATTAACCTTATTTCTTTCTTGTTTTATGATGTATAAGGCTTATATTTTATTTGTTTTTTAAGATTGCATAAATCTGCCCCTTTCATATATCATGCTCATTTAAGGTTGGATTAGGTCATCCTACATCAATTTTTAGTATCAAAGCTTAGGTCCTTGCATTGGGTCATCTTAGATCGAGTTATCAAGAGTCTAGATTTTTTATTTTTTATTGTTTTTTTTAATTTTTTGATTTTTATTTTTAGGGTTTCATGCATCGCATATAGAGTCTAGATAAAATTTCAGATTTGCATAAAAAAAAAAAAGAAGAAGAAGAAGTCTAGATCTGAAATTTTCCACATTTGCATCATTCTAAATGTTAGGATCATTGGTGTCTATAGTCTTGTGTCAAAACAATCTCTTAGAGTCGTGTTTTAGGAAACCTAAGTTGAGTCTCAATGTGTATGCCCACTCGGACTGGTAGAGGATTTGGTTACACCCGATTTTCAATATGGAACAGTTGACTGAGATGATGAACACGATCAACCAACGTTTGGCCGCCATTGAGGCACAATCTAGGAACACGAATACCCGTATGGATCAGATAGAAGCGTCCGTAAGAGAAATCTCCGACATCGGAGGGGATGAACAGTCTCTCGTAGGGGGAGTAGTTGAGGAACAGATAAGAAATCGTGGTAGAGGTCGTGGAGCATGTGGCCGAGGGGTAGGACGTGGAGGGGCGCGAAATCCGCGGCCTGCTGTCGAATATCAAGACCGTTACGATGCCGATGAGAGGGTCTTAAAGAGTGTTAAAGTAGATGCTCCTAGTTTTGATGGGCATCTTGACCCAAAATCATTCCTTGATTGGTTAGTGGACATGAACCATTATTTCGAATGGTATGAGATGTCTGAGAACCGACAGGTGCGGTTTGGAAAAATGAAACTTGTAGGTCAAGCTAAATTATTTTGGACAAATACGGAGCGTAGGATCCAGAGATCAGGAGGTGTCCCAGTCGCGCATTGGGTAGAGATGGAGTTATTAAATGAAAAATATCTCTCTCTTACCGTCGAAAGCTCCTAGATCAATGGCAAGCATTATGCTAAGGATCTATGTCGGTTGCAGATTACATCGCAAAATTTGAGGAGTATATGATGCGGTGTGATAATCAGGAGGATCCCTTAGTGACGTTGACGCATTTCAAGGTGGGTCTTCGCATGGATCTGCAGCGTGAGCTTATGACCCATGCAGTGGGTGACTTGGATCAGGCTTACCAAATTGTACAGGAGTTAGAGCTTTACCTAAAGTCTCCTATCACGAGGCGCTTTGAGTCCCGAGACTCTACTGTTAGATTTGGTTTTCAAGGAACCAAACCTAACATTGGAAGTCAGCCTAGGGCGTAGGCTAGTGCACCGCCTAAGCCTAAGGATGATAAGGGCAAAGGTGTCCTTGGTGCCAATCCTGGCTTCGGCTGGCCGGATTCCATCAGATTCATTCCAACAGCTCTCGGATCGAGCGGATAAGATTTATCCAAAATTCGGCTAGCCGAATTTCACAATTTGACTGGCCAAATTTGCCAATCGACTGGCCGGATTCCCGCAAAAATCAAAGATTTGTATTGCTGGAATTTCACCCGAACTTTCTCGAGCTAGCCGAATTTTAAGCTTAGGCTAGCCGAACCAAAACTTAAGCTACCCGAATTTTCAACAAAATTTGTAATTTTGTTCGGGCTTGAAGTTAGGCTTGCAGAACTAGAAGTTAGGCTAGTCAAATTCCAGAGCAAAAACACTTATTAAAACCCAAAATAATGGATTTTTGAAAGATCCTAACCTAAGGTCTTTCTAGGGTTATATCACCTGTGTTTTAGCAAATATATGGGTCACCTTATCTCGAACTTTGACTTAATCTTGTCTTGAATTAGAGTGTCGTCTTCTTGAGAAGATGTGCCAATCTTGAGCTGATCATAAGCTGATCTTGAGTTTGATCTTCAGGCATGTAGAGTAGTTGTGATTCCATACTTGTCATCTGACCTTGAAGCGCTTTTGTCTTACGAAATTTGACAATCTGTGTGCTTAACATAAAAGCGCTTGCTCTCTCTCTCTCTCTCTCTCTCTCTCTCTCTAATCTCATCATCTTTCACTAGGATCTCCTAATCCGCACAAGCCTTGATGCATCTACATCTTTCTCACTTTTGCTAGTTTGTAGTATCTCTTCCCTGCCAATGCTCTAGATCTTAATTGTTGGCAATTTTCCTTTGTGGGTATAATGCAATAGTTTTGGCTGATGTGTAACTGGGGTACAACTGTGTTTGCATGTGTAGACATGAATCAATCAGCTCCATTAGGGCTCCAACTTGGGTTTGGGTCAACTTGAACCTGATTGACCCACCCCAAGTTCGGATTGGGTTGGGTTCAGGTTGGGAAATTTTGGATTAGGTTAGGTTGGGTGGCTTGGGAATAATCACATGTAATTTTGGGTTGGGTTGGATCTAGTTGGGTCAGTATAAGGTTGAGTATAGAGGAGTCAGGTTGGGCAAGAGTTGCATGAATGGGAGGAAAGTCCAATCCATTTCCAAATTGGCGTGACACTTTTGGTATCAAAGTCTAAATCCTTCGATTTCAAGTTGGATTCTAAGTTGAGTTTATTGATTGGTTGAACACGATAGAGTGTGTTCGACTACAAGGATGTGGCCAAAGATAAGAAAGTGACATTCATCACCATCAAGATCAAAGGCATGCTTGTGCAGGGTCAGAGCAACTCAAAATCACTCACTAATGATAAGGTAAGTCTAAGATTATTGTGTTGGACAAAAAGATGAGGATCCTTAGTGAAGCTTTCCTACCATTTAATTACGTGGAAACACTGTACCAAAGATTGCACTTTCTTCGTCAAGGATAGCAATCAATATATGATCACAACGAGGAGTTTAATTAGTTAATAGCTTGTAACAACTTCTTTGAAAGGAGGAGCAATTAGTCGTACACTAACTGGCTCAAACGAGCATTTAGAGATGTTTTGTTGGTACAATCTCTATGGATGGTAGCTGAGGCCAACCAATGGGCCCTTGTTGTAGAGGCCCAACAAAAGTGTGGAGTTTCGTTGACTTATGAGCCTAATAGTTGCAAATGGGCACTTCTTTGAGAGGGACAACCTATGATCTGATCCACCCAAGGGGCTACCATGGGAAGTCCATGCACTGCTATGACATGCCTTGATAATTTGAGGATGTGTGCAAAAAAAAAGGTAACCGATGTTTTAAATGTGGCAATCCAAATTATCATGTGTTTCAGCACCTGAAAGAACAGTGTTACCAATAGAGGCAAACAATTGATGATAGAAGTTGATGACCTTGATGAAGATCAAGAGCCATACGGAGATGTCATTTATGATGAGTCAGCTGGAGACAACGAAGGAGAAGTAATATGTGCCGCCCATTGCACCAATGGACTCAAACCGACTATTAGACTTGTTTTGATGCCATAGTTTCTATTGATGATACCCAAGGCCTACCAATGTGCCCTTGTTGTAGAGCCACAACGAAAGCAAGTTGGTGTTGGGTTAGGTTATAAGTATTGTTGCCATAGTTTCTATTAGACTTGTTTTGGTGCCATAGTTTCTATTAACGATACCCAAGGCCTACCATTGGGCCTTTGTTGTGGAGCCACAACGAAAGCAAGTTGGAGTTGGGTCTGTTACAAGCCTAATAGTTTTCAAATGGGCAACTCTCAAGGAGAGAGGCCTATGTTCCGATCCACTTGAGGGGTTGCTTATGACAGGTCCGTCCACTACTGCGAGTCGACCCGATAATTGGTGGACAAGTGTGCGATAACGGGTAGTGGATTGACATTTCAATGCTCTAAATGTGGTGATCTAAATAATTTCGCACTTGAGTGTTGAAGAGATCCCACTGTGACCAGTAGAGGTAAACAATTGATGGTAGAAGCAACGATCTTGGTATAGATGAAGAGATTGGGGAAGATGCCATTTATTAGTCAGCTGGAAATGACGACAGAGCAAGTAATATGTGTTATGAAGAGGCTCTAGTCGTTAGAAGAGCTTCCTCCTAAAAAGCAAGGAGCACAAGAAGATTGGCTCCACTCCAACATTTTTTGCACCGCATGTGCTATTGGTTGATAGCTGTGGAAAATCATTATTGATCGTGGTAGTTGCGGATATGTACTTTTAGAGAACATTATCAAGTGGTTGAATCTCTAGATGCACAAAAAATCCGTGACCGTAAAAGCTTTCATGGCTCAAAGGGAGTGAGGAAATTGTCTATAATTGTTGCTTCATTTCATTTTCAATTGGAATTTTGGAAAAACACTACGACGGTATGTGGTTTGACATTGCTGACATATACACTTGTCATCTCCTTTTGAGGCACCCGTAGAAATATGACCTTCACACTACATATGATAGGTGAAAAGATACATTTACCTTCCTCAAGGATAAATCAATAACGGTCTTAGTTTTATGACTGAGAAAGCAGCACTTGCACCCAGTGTAGAGATGGTGACAATTCCCTTTCTATGGCAAATTTCATTGAGGCTGAAGATGCTTGCCACATCTGTGCTAATTTTCTCAAACTACCAAAAGAGGTGGGGTCGTTAATTAGTGAATTTGTGGACATTATGCAATCAGAACTCCTAGTGGGATTGCCCCCTATGAGTGATTTCCAACACAACATCGACTTGATTTCGAGCTTAAGCCTAAGAAAAGGTGTCTTATTGAGTGGGCCTGAATGAACACGAAGAATTGAAGCAGCATGTGTGAGATTTAATTTCCGATGAGCTGATTCTATAAAAATTGAATCCCTGAGCTGTTCTCGCCTTTCTCATGGCGAAGAAAGATGACACAAGGTGCATGTGCTATGTAGTTGGTTAATAAACAAAATTACTATTGAATATCACTTCCCTATCCGATGTGGTCTCGCCTAGATGATATGCTTGATCAATTGGTGGGAGCGATGTGGTTCTCAAAAGGTTGACTTAAAGAGTGGATATGACCAAATTCACATTCATCCTAGTGTTGTTTCGAAGATCACCTTTAAAACGTGTGAAGGATTGTACGAGTGGTTGGTGATGCCATTCATGAATTCTAATGCCCCTAACACATTCATGCGTGTTAGGAATCAAGTGCTAAGACCACTCCTTTTGCAATTTATGGTTGTTTACTTCAATGTTATTTTAATCTACACTTGGATTAGAGGAGCATCTTCAACATTTTAGCAAGGTCTTTGAGTTCTCACCATCTGAAAAGTTGTATGTGAACCACAAAATATGTTGCTTCATGGCAGATCGAGTTATCTTTCTGGGAACGTGATGATAGCAGAAGGGGTATAAGTGGATGAATCCAAAGTCAATGCCTTTTGTGATCGACCGACTCTTAAAAACATTCACGATGTTAGGAGCTTCCATGGATTGGCTACATTCTACTAGTAGTTCGTACATAACTTTAGTATCATTGTTGCTCACATCATTGATTACTTGAAGAAAGGAAAATGTCAATGAATTCCTGAGGTGAACAAAGTTTCGAGTTAATAAAATATAAGTTAACTGCTGCACCCATGCTTACTTTCAACAAAGTGTTTGAAGTTAGTTACGACACCTCTCGAATTAGAATTGGAATTGTCTAAAAGGTTGCCCAATTGCTGACGAAGAGTCGAAGACTCAATATTCTATCTATGGTATTGAGTTCTATGCTATTGTTTGAGAGTTTGTGCCCATTAATGACATTATTTGTTGCTAACTGCAAAGAGAGTTTCTTCTTTACTTTGACCAAAAGGCCCCAAAGTAGTAAACCTGCAACAAGTTAAAACATCAACATGTAAAGTTGGTTGCTTTCTTTCAAGAGCTTAGTCGCTGATGGTTTGAGTAAGCCACACTACGAGCCACTCTCTTAACTAGTGTGGTTTTAAAGCATTCAGAGGCACATGTGCCGAAGATTCCACTTTCAGTGGTATAAAGGAAGAGGCACTGATTACAAAGAGCAAGGATTTTTATTCACAGGATTCTTGGCAAGAGAAGATCATCACTAAATTACACAGTAAAGGATGCTTTAGGTGTGCTGAAATGCTTTCTCTAGTAAAATCTTGCTATTAATGGCCATATTTAAGGCGTGATGTGGATAACTACATCGTACGGTGGCGTTTTTGTTGCGTCTCAAAAGAGACGGCTACTAATGCCTGATTATTATGTCCCTTTACAAGAGCCCAATGCCTCATGGAAGGGCGTGGGCATAGATTTTTTGTTTGGCCTTCCACATACTCAGTGTGGAACAGACGATAGTCATTGACCTAGTTTTTAAGATACTTGCTGCGAAACTATGAACATGTCTCATGTGGTTGATCTCTATTTTAAAGGAGATTTTTTGTCCATGTGGGATTCTGGTTATCATCACTTCTAACTGAGAACTAAAGTTTGTAAGCCAACTTTAGAGATGCTTGTGGAAAATATGGGAGCTTTAGTAGTACATATCATTTGTTCATAATATTGATACTATCAGCTGATATTATCGGTATCGCAGTCCAGCGACACGATATCCTTCGAAAGAGATCAAGAAAGTAAAAAAAAATTACGCGGACGACATCATTATCTGAAAAAGTCGAAAAAAGAAGAAGAAAAAAACAGAGAAGCAGGATTTCGGTACCTGTAAAAGAGATCGTCATCATCAGAAGTTTGTGATAGCTTATGCAGTTTGTGATGCTTATGCAGTTTGTGATGCTTATGCAGTTTGTGATGCTTCTCCATCTTGATATTCAACTTCTTGATGACGTTCTTTATAATGTTCTCGCAACTACCGCCATCAACAATGACTTCGTAGCGAAAGATGTTGGTGCTTTGCTAACTCTCCTTGATTGGCACATATTTATTGTCCATTGTCATCTTCGGCTGACTCATGAAAAACATCTTCCTTGATCTCTTGATCTTAATTGGGGCCACCTGTTTTTACCATCAATTGTTTTCCTCAATTTGTGACATTGTGGTCTTTTCAGGACTTGGAACACTGATGATTTTGATTACTGCATTTAAAGCATTGGCAACTAACCATTTGTCATACAGTTTTCCCCAAATTGTTAGGGCAGGTTGTAGTAGTGGATGACCCTTGGCAGCCCCTTGGGTGGACCAAAATGTAGATATCCTATGTGGTGATTATTAGGCCAGTAAATCGACCTAACTCCAATTTGCTTTTGTTGTGCCTCTAAAACATCTCTAGTAGTCGGTTGTGTCCCTTGGAGTAATGGATGGATGATTGCTCCTTGGTTTTAGAGGTTGTAGTGATCTATCAACTGATTAGAACTCCTTGGTCTAGTCAACTACAAATAGCTATCCTTGGCAAAGAGTGCAATCCTTGGTATATCCTCTACACGTAATTAAGTGATAGCAAAGTTTCTCTACAAATCTGACGCAGGGATGAACGTGATGAGGTCGATCACCGTCTTCCTCAAGGATAACTACTCCGAATCCACGGAGCTTCTCTAGACTCCTCAGAAAGACTTCTCGAATCCACGAGGAAAAGAACAAGAAAAATAGAAATAAATTCTAGAAAATTCGTAATTTGATTGATGAATGAAGTTAACGAGTCTACAACCCTTTAAATAGGGATACCAAGCCTTGGAAGAAATTTCGGAATTAAACTACAACTAAAACTCCCTAAAATTAGTAACTTACTATAAATTGTAAATTTACTTTTTATAGTAAGTGTCCTATGTGGATTAACCACGTTATTCTCCTAATTTTTCTAAGCACTTTTCGTGTTGGACACAACTCCTAAAACCCAACGGATGAAGAGTTATAATCAAACTAAACTTACTACAAATAGTAAAAACGGAAATAAACATGGAATTCGACCATCGATATGATGGAATCTCACAAATTCGGCATGGGCAACCCGGCATAGCCGGGTTGGTTGGTTAAAGTAGCTCGTCCTACCCCAAAATCACATATGGTACGTCAAATAACTCATTCCGGTTTGCGAGATATGCATGTTTTAAGGTTCTAACGGTCTAAATGACTTCCGCCTCCGATCGGGCCTTCTCTGGTCTATCTTGGTCATGGAAGTGTCCGCGACCTGCTCTACATGAAAATCTTATTCATTGTCCAAGTAGTAATCTTAGACTTACCTCATCATTGGCAGGTGGTTTTGAGTTGCTTTCATTGTGTTGTGGTGTGCCCTCTGGGCTTGATGGTGACTAATTTCACCTTCTTATCTTTGGGACATCCTTGTAGTTGCACATACTATATCATGTTCAACTAATTGTAAACTCCTTTCGACCAATGGATAAATTCAGGAATATCAATTTTGGTACCAAAATTGCTTCCCAATTTGGAAATTGGTCTGGACTTCCATCCATGTGGCCCTGGTTACGGAGCATGATCATGTGCTAGGTAAACTCTTCGGCGTACTTCCCTAATGCCACTTTCCCTTCATCATGTGGATCCATTGCCAGTTCATCTTCTACTAGACCTGCTACACCACGTCCTCTTCCTCAGTACCATGGAGCATAACGAATGGTTAAAAGGAATGGTGATTAGTTGCTAAGCAGGGTTGGGATTATGAAAAAGGTAGGGGTGGATACAAATTTCAGATCGAGTCGTAGCTGATTGGGAAATAAATCATCTAAAATAAACAATCAATAGAATTTAAAATAAGACCTTAAGCAAAGAGGAAATTGCAATAAGACTGCTGAACTCCTGAACTTCTTGACTGTTGGAAGATTGGGCCTATGCGGAGTGCTAGGAACGACTGGACTTCTTGGGGGGTCATGCAAAAGCACGTCTTGCCATGCCAACACATGGCTCACTTGTAACAGAGGTGGTTAGGCTCATTACAGTACAGTCCACCATCAGATAAGGCTGACTGTCAATCCGCTCTGCACCTTGGGCTCTGGTCAACTCTTGGTCAGGTTCTGTGGCTCCAGCGATCTGGTCTTAAGGTTCAGTTTTTGCTTCTGATATTCTGTCATCATGTTGCCCACCCTCTGATCACCCTCTAGGTTGCACTGAGATTTGAATTACTGAATTTGCAGAGCAGACCCAACTGCCGAAAAAGGTGTTTGGTTCAGTCCAAACTGTTCATTTATTGAAGGGCTTGGATTTTCATCACCCCACCACTATCATTTAAGTAACTATGCTTGGAAATGTTTTGATGCCAACTCTTCCATGGCCACTTTTGTTGTTTTGCATTCATGTGTCAAACAACCACTTTCTCTAAAAGCTTGAGCTCATGTCGAAGGCCAGAGAAAAATTTAGCAACACGAAATTCCTCCCTTTGCCTAAGCATAACTTCAAAAATCTATTGACAACAGTTGATAAACATTCAACTCTTCCTATATGCCGCGTAGGGCAAAATAATGTTCTCCCACTCTTTTATCTCCTTGTTGAAATGCAAATATATTCTATTGGAGTTCATAAATACAGATTAAGTTTTTCTTACTAGAATACATCTCCTTCAAGGTGTCTCAGGCATCTTTGGTGGTCTTGAGAAAGATAACATTGGCATTGATATGTAATTCCATGCTATTTCACAACAATGCCCTAATTTGGGCATCCTCTGCCACCTAATCATCATAATCTGTTGCAGTGGTATTAGGCTTGGGAGATGTCAAATATTTAACTTTCCTCTTTACAGTCAGAAAAACTTCTACAGATGTGGCCCACAGTAGATAGTTTGTGCCATTCAATTTCATTGATGTTATTTGGAGGGGCATCAAATCCGATGATGATAAAATATTGCTCTTGGGATCATTTTTGGAATCCATGTGAATAATAACAACAGTTTTCCTTCAATACAATTTCTCCAACAAACTGATGTGCTAAATCAATACCTGATTCAGACCTTCAACTTGTCTCGATTAACACAATAAAGGAGGGTCTTCACGAACGTTTGAATTTTCAACCCTCAAATATGATTTCATGCTTCAAGAAACTTAATGTAGATTTTACACTGGATGAACGATGTCCCACTTTGTCCCATCACGTGGGCCTTACACATACTCGTTAAACACGATTTCGCCACCCATCACGTGGGGGTTTAACACCCCCGGAAGAGATTAGGTTAGATCAGCCTCAAACACTTTAGGGTTTCCCACTAGAGAATGGAAAAAGAATACGAAGAGAGGAAACAAGGTAAAGAAGAGAGATCAAGAAGCAAAGCCCGGATCAAAGTCGCTTTGATACCATGTCAAACAACCACTTTCTCTAGAATTGTAGTTTAGTGCATGAAGTTTAGAATTGTGTTATAGGCGAGAATTATGATAATGCTAAAAACTAAATGCCTCATACAATGTAAGTATGATTACTGTACATTTGTCACTTTCAACGTGGTCTATGTATGATAATGTATTATTAATTCAATACTGCTGCACAGTGAAGCTATTGATCCAAATAACGTACTATTTTACAGGTTCATGATGCTACCAAAATTTTTTAAAATGTCGTAGCTGTTACATAGCCTTTAGAAACTTCCACTTGGCAAAGTCGTCTAATGGTCAATAAATTAGATGGATGGATCATTTGATGAGTTCTTGTTGTGGGTTATGACCATTCATTAGGTGTCATCCATCAAATGGACTGTTGGTGGGCATGTGGATTGATTTGGCAACAGAGATTGTCTATGCAATGAATTTCTATGCATAACCTAGTTACAATTTCAATACTGCTAATTTTATATGCTTTTGTATGGAAAGGGTTGCACATGTGCTTAGGTTGGTTTGTATAGTTGGTCAACCGAACTACAAGGGCCCCATACTTAGAACTGTGGTTCCCACTTTCTATTCGAACCAATGGAGGCATGTGGAGCACTTTTCCTCAAATGCATGTTTAAGTAAGCATGTTCCTCGTGAACTTTGTATTATCCTTATGCAAAAAGGTTAGATTGGGTCCCCTTCACTTAGGAAGTTGCTATTTCCGGGAGATGTCCATCTGGCTGAAATGTCCACTTTGTGAAATTTGACTGTGAGCTGCATGTTGTTCAGTTACCCTTATGAGCCAGTCTGATGTGCTTCTGTCACTGAGTGGGTAGTGTCATGTGATTTCCACTCTTTGAAACAAATGCCCAATTGAAATCTCAAGTCAGCATCTCATTCAAATGGCCAAGTGCACATTCTACAACCTACCATAGTTTGCTTCTGATTTTTTTATTATTATTTTTTAAATTTTAATCCTTTCTATTTCTAGGCCGGTGATGTTGGTACACAATACCGGTCTGGAATCTATTATTACAATGAGGCGCAGGCTATGAGTGCGAGGGAATCAATGGAGCGGAAGCAGGCCGAGATGAAGGATAAGAAGATTGTTACGGAGATTCTTCCAGCAAAGAGGTTTTACACAGCAGAGGAATACCATCAACAGTACCTAGAGAAAGGAGGAGGGAAAGGGGTGAAGCAGTCTGCCACCAAAGGTTGCAATGATCCCATTAGATGCTATGGCTGATATTGCTTTCTTCTGCTTTTTATGTATTATATTTTGATTGTTTAAGAGTTCTTATTTACACCTATAACTTTGGATTGATACACAACATTAGGTTTGCAGCTTGTTATTCCCTACCCTTTTTAATTTTCCTTGCAAAAGTACATAGAATAAAGGGGTGTATGTATTAAAAGCATGGGATGTTTAAAATAGCAAAAAACCTTGATACCGTAGAAAATATGGGTCTTCGTGAGCCAAGAGTTACTCTTATTTTATTATCTTACTATGGGATTGGTGGACATTTATTGGACTGTTAAAAATGGAAAAATATCCAGTGGTCCTGTTTCAAGAAACAAGTGTCCACAAATCATATGTTAGGAATGGTCAACCAATCAGGTTTTTTTTTTTTTTTTTGGACTATGGGATGCAGATTGACTGCAGCGCTTGGCTGTACAAGGCTGCAGGAAGATTCCTGTAGCACTAAACTCGATGGTGTCCACCATGGTGTATGCCATTGTTCTGCTTTGCCAGCTCATTTTAATGAAACTCAAGTGGATCATACCACAGTAAACAGTGGAGAAAATGACGTCATCCACCATGAAACTTCCTATGGCAGACCATGATGTTTATTTTCCATTCAAAGCGTTCATGAAACCTGAATGAAGAAAAAACACATTGGCTATGATTCCAAGGGCCCGCTTGGATACCACCAAATAAGTTACTTTTTCTACTTATAGCAGTAGATAAGTAACTTATTTAAGAGAAGTGAGTTTGGTTTAAGATAAGTAACTTATTTAAGAGAAGTGAGTTTGGTTTAAGATCAAGTAACTTATTTAAGAGAAGTGAGTTTGGTTTAAGATCAAGTAACTTATTTAAGAGAAGTGAGTTATTTAATCACTTCAGCTTAATAAGTAGAAACCAAGATAAGTTACTTGAGGCATAAGTAGCTTATAAGTAACTTATGAGCCAAATGCTCCCTAAATGTGTGTGAACCCCAAAAAGATTTTAGAGGCAGGCATTCAGTCCCCACTGTTTCCTGTGGTATGGTCCGCTTGAGATTTGGACCTGCCTCATGTCTGGGCTCATGCCCTAAAATGAGCTGCCAAAAGGGATGTAGGGAGTTGATATAACACATCCATCATGGTGGGCCCCACAGCATAGGGTTGCAAGCAATCGGCGACAATAGGTTCCAAAGTTTGTATTAATGCATTCCATATGTACAGATTCTGGGTGCCTGCCCGTCCAGCTTCTTGTGCTGCCAGAGTATCAGTGTATGTGTATGATCTTACAATGTGATACTGTACAGTTAGGATTGTCTGCTATAGGTTTTGTTTGGTCCCCAGAAAAATCACAGGTGAACCTCACATGTGGTATGAGGTTGGTGCCACCGCAGGGATGATCAGGCCACTCCAGGATTGTCACTGCTAATTTGCATGTGATTTCTGCTTGAGTGGACAGGCCTCATCTTTTTGTGCCAGGCCATCTGCATGGTGGGGCTCGCCCTATTCATGGGTCAGATCTGTGGGTCTCAAGTAGAGATGTAAATGAGTGTACGGACATGGTTTGAGTGGACCAGGCAAACATCAGGATTGATATCTCGAAAGAAACGCTCTGGCACGGATGGTGTATGTGATCATTGTGTGGGACAAGTCTACATAGAATGTGAATAACTGTCAATTTTTTTTCTAAACAGTTTGTTTTTTTTTTTTTTTTTTTTTTTTTTTTTTTTTTTTTTTTTTTTTTTTGTACACGTGTGACAACCTTCATAGTTATACTCTATCAGCCTGTATCTTACGTCTTAGGCATGCAATAATCGCATGTGCACCTTTTCCACTCGTGTAGCAAGTAAACTGGCATTGTGCACTCAAGTTAGTACGGTGGGGACGCCCATGTCATTATGCGATACAGGCCTTTCCACCATACTCGATGACGTGTACTTTGTGGGCCCTACTGTGGATTACTCATGGTTTAAAATCATACAGTTTGGATGGCTTAGGCATCTGATTGGTAGCCTTCAAATGAAGGATAAATTGCACAAAAAAAAGAAAAAAAAAGGAGGGGTCAAAGTTCTTCGACATTCAATGGAAAAAGTGAGAGCTAGGTTTGTCAAATGGGCCTTCACTTTTGCTAATTAGCCATCCATAGGAGAGCCCACTAAATAGATGATCTTGATCCACCATTCATTCCACGTATAAAGTAGAAGGCTTATGTTTGGTATTTATCATATAGAATCTATACTGTGGTGTCATTTCACCAAAAAAAAAAAAAAAAGAAAAAAAAAGAAGAAAAAGACAAGGTACATGATATCTTAAATTGATATTTCAAAAGTGACCATTCCCACTGTCTTCTTCACCTTAATGACAGCATTTTAGGGCTGATTCTTCCCTATTTAATGTTGCAAAAATGTAACTTAAAAAGTAGATTTCCATCCGATTCAGCCAGTCGTGGGCGGTATCAAAGCTTACGTTCTCAACATAATCATCAATTTCAACCTTCATGCACTTGATTCCGTCTTTCTCTAATCATGATGAGGGGCCGCGGTTGGTCGTTGTGGCTGTCAGTTGGCTGGGCTTCGGGTTGGTTTTGGTCCATTTTGAACCCATCCAGGATAGGCCTATAAAAAAAAAAATAAATACAAATAAAAATTCTACATTGACTGGGTTATGCCTGGTCATCTAAAAGCCTAGTGGTTGTGGTGGCTGTTGATATTTTAGATAGGTCCCCTTCTCGTACCTATAATTAGCATCATCTATGCCTAGCTTTTGAAACCAGAGTTGTTGCCTAGTCAAGTGATTTCCTAGCTTTGCGTTTCCTTGGATTTCCAATAGATGCCAGAATTTCAGAATCATCTCTTCTACCGCTCTTCATTGCTACCATCTGCCCCTCTCCAAAGCATTATACCGTTCCAACAGTTACCACTCAAATTACTTCTCTTCTTAGTTAATAATTATCGCTATTTACACGCTGGAAACAGCCGCTTTACCTGTTGGCATGGGCAATTTGAATCACTCATGGAGTGTAGGAAATGAATATGGTGATTTTTTTTTTTTTTTTTTTTGTTTATTTTATTATTATTATTTTTTTTGTAAGGAATTATAGTAGCGGTGCTTCCATTTTGTCTAAGGTACCACTTGGTAAACTGAAAAATAAGCTCTGTAAGTTATTAAGTGCTGAAAATTTAAAGTACTGAATTGTAATTTTGAAACACTTTTGTAGATATTTTAATTAAAAGTGGAAAGAAATTTTAATACATCACCACTTTCAACCTTCAGTCGTCTTCAGCATTAAGGGTAGGGAAGGGAGTTGACAAAAAAAAAAAAACTAAAAATCATATTTTCAGTGAAAATTAATTTAAATACCTAATAAGTTCCCAAATGATCTCAACCAATGAAAATTGCTAAAAATATCAATTTCAGTGATAAGGGCTGAAAATAAAATTTATCAAACAGCCCTTAACTGTGGCTTAGGTTCCGTTGATGTCAACCTTTTAATTAGAATGATTCTATTGGACAGGTTACAATGGCATGTGCCTTAATGTGTCACTGATGTATGTGTATTCCAAATATCTTAATTAATAGAAGACTTGATTTTCATGTGTTACCAATCATATGGGATTAGTTTAACAGTCCGCATTCAACATAGGAACTTGGCCCACATAATGATCTTTTACCAGGCCATTCAAATGATGGGATGCATAAAATACGTGGTCCAAATGTCCCCCTGGTTGTCATGTGCTCTCACGAAAAAAGACGCGTGTGGTTAGCTTGGCATAATTCATAAATTTTGTAATTTGTTTTTTTACCAAGGAAATCATTAATAAATTAATTAATTAATTTAAAAAAAAAAACATTAGTACTTGTTGTGTAGTGATGCATTCCATGCCAAACAAGTGAGGTCAATTGTTTAGTTTTAAAACTATTGATCTAATGAGCTTTTCTACGTTTAATTTCTTTGCCTTTCCTTTAAATCATTGATGAATTTTGGATTAACCACTCATTTCTAGCTCATGAATTGAAGGTTAGGATCATTCAGTTTGAGAGATTTGTAATCTGCAATGAAGCTTAGCAGATTTACGGTTTGAATTATTGAATTATTAATGCATCATTTTGATGGATTGGATGCATCATAAGATGTCCTTTTGCATCAACACACTGCATCCTTATGTATCAAATCACTGTAATTTCACCTTCCCGATGAAATTTCCCATAGGTGGGCCACAGGTTTCTCGTGAATGTGAAACATTAGTCATTCTTTGCTCACACCATTGTCACCCACTTGATGAGTGGACGAAGCTAGTTTTGGGGCTAGGATATGTTTTTTCCCACCCTAGGAACGGCCAGATCTCTTGTATGCCTGCCATTCACCAACTTACTTGGATTGGGCCGGCAATGCACGCCCTTCACCAATTCACGTGCATTGGTCTGAGGCCTTATTTTACACCATAGACAAGTATTTGCTGCTGATAAATGCAGGTTTAGCAATCAAAACCGCTGAAAGAGGGGCCTCAAACAAGTTGAAACTCCTTCATTAGTAGATATCCCCACCTGCTATGCACATGCTTTTTAGGTGTTCCAAATATGATTACTGGCGGAAACAAGAAACAAATAATAATTAGATGGTGATGTTATTGACTAATTAGCACCTAAATGTTAATGTTAATGTGTGTAATGTGCCCATTGTTGGGACTAACGGAAGCACACATAGCGGAATCAAACAAGGTAATCACAATCGCACAGGCAAATCCAAAAGAGAACACTCCAAATTTACGTGAAAAAACTTTTGTAGAAAAAGAAAAACCACAACATAAATCAATAATGCATTATGAATAATGAAGTTACTAGAGATGAAATCTTACCGATTCAAAGCCCCAAAGAAAAGCCCTAACTTTTTTTCTATCCAAAACCCTCTCAAACCCTTAAGCACGTCTAACCTAAACCCTAACCATGATTTCACCCACATATATAAGTAAAACTGGAAATAGAAACTGAAAGATGAGTTATCAATGTCCCGAAGGGGGGGGGGGGGGGGGGGGGGGGTTGAATAGGACTACCAAATTCTTCAAAATAAAGCGGAATAAATAATCTTAATCGCTCAAAGTATTGAAACCTTGATTCCAAATAATTCGTAGGAAAACCTTCACCTAGTATTTTAGGCAAGACAACCTCATATCACGATGTCTTTAAAATCAATCTTTCAAACTAGTAAGATAAGATAAAATAACTACAACATTCACCATACAAAACGAAATAAATATAACATTCACCACAAATAATGATATAACCCATCATTACAGAAGCATAAGGAGTTATCGTGGTTCAGTGCTTAAACTCACACTTATTCCACTCCCAAAATTACTACCCTCGTAATTTTGGCTTTCACTATACTCAGGTTTTCACGGGTTCACCTTAACAACATCTTACAGTTCTTGTGATTTTCACTGGTTATCACAATCAAATCTCCTTTATGATTTTTACAGGCTATCACAAGTCAACACAGAGATTTTCGGGTTATCTCAAAAAATCCCAAATAAAATAAAGTAATTGATAATGTACTTATCTTCAAATGATGATTCGAAAATGTAGTCGAAGCTTGAAGCTGCGATCTTCTTTCTTGAGTGTAGAGGATGCAGTATTTGATCAACAAGAAAGAGTATAGGGATTTAGTGTATTTTCGAAAGAATGAAAACCCTAATGCTGCAGATTCATTTCTTTATTTGTCAAGAGGATTATAGATTACTCTCTAAAATGTATTTGAGATCAGATTGAGAAAGGGAATTGAATAAGCTAAATGAAAATTATAAATACCGCACAAATAACTTGATAAGGACATCAGCTTCTTTCTTACTTGCAGAAGATTTTTGAGTGAATTTCGTTGTAAAATAAAATGAGAGAAGGTTCCTATTTATAGCCAAATGATTTGGAAATTTAGTCAACCTAAGAATAGGTTCGGCTAGCCGGATTCCAATGATTCCGTTCCAACGGTTATCGGATTATGTGGGATAAGATTTATTCAAAATTCGGCTGACTGAATTTCCTTGAAAATCCTAGAATCCTTTGCTAGAAAATGACCCAAACTTTCCTCGGGCTAGCTGAACCTCAAGTTAGGCTAGTCGAGCCCAAAGTTAGGTTGGCCAAATTTATAACAGATTTTTCAAATATTCAAATCTGAAAACTTGCCTGATATTAAAGTTAGGTTAATCAAAGTAAGTTGGGCTGGCCGAACCTAAAGTTAGGCTGGCCGAAGTTCAGTGAACTTATACTGAAGTTAACCCATTTTAAACAAATTTCGAAAGCACCTAACCTAGGGTCATTCTACTTGGTGGTTGGCGTATACAGAGATCTTCTAATCTTGATAAACTTTAAACTGAGCGATGTCGTTTAAGTCTTGAGATGTTGAGCCGATCTTCACGAGATGCCATAGACTATTGTAGTGTACTTGCCATCTGACCGGTATCTTTTCCTACGAAATTTGACAACTTCATGTGTGCTACAAATATAAGCACTTATAGAAACAAACCACACAAAGCGCACAAAACTACGCAATCCGTCAACCTATCGAATCAACTGGTCGAGATGCATCATCAGGTCGACATGTCGACGAGTTTTCGACCTATCGAAAACTCCTAAAAAAGTTCAGAGAGTTTTGGAAAAAAATATATATTTTTTTGATATCCTTCGACATGTCGATTAGACTGTCAACCAGTTGATGGCCCATGTTTCAGCATAGATTTGAAGCATTCGATTTTCAACAATTTCCACCACAACTCTAATCTTCATGTTGCAACATGTCATGTTTGATCCTTCATCTCTACTTTGTCTCCATCGTAACTCCATAATCATCGATTCCCATGCACACTCCATCTTTACTCTATGTTTGTTAGACTTAGAGAAGTCACACAGAACTTGAACTTCTCTGTAGAAACCACCTTGGTAAACATATTAATCGAATTCACGCTTATATGTATCTTCTCGAGAGTCACACTGTCTTCCTTTAGCGACTATCGAATAAAATGACAATGCACATCAATATGTTTAATTCTAGAATGGTAAACCGAATTTTCACCAAATTGATCGCGCATTCGTTGTCACAATTAATCGGTACAACCTCCCACTGAAGCCTCAACTGATTTATCATTACCTTTAACCAAACTGCTTCCTTGAATGCTTCTGTCACTGCCATATAATCAGTTTTGGTTGTGGAGAGATCTACCACAGATTGAAGTTTCGACATCCAACTAATCGCTACACTTGCTAACACAAACAATCAGAAGTTGACGTTCTATTATCTACACTGCCCCACGTAATCTGAATCTACATACCCTACCAACTTGTCCCCTAATTTTTCAAATGTCAAGACGTAGTCCTATGTACCTCGAATATATCGAAGTAGTCATTTCACTACCTCCCAGTGTTGCTTGTCGAGGTTAGACATGTATCTGATAACAATACCCACTGCATATGAAATATCCAATCTCGTATAGACCATGACATACATTAAGCTATCAATTGAACTCGAATAAGGCATACGAGACATAAGTTGTTTTTCTTCATCTGTTTCAAGACACTACTCAGAAGAAGATGAAAATGAGACGTGTGGGGAATGCTGATCAGATTTCTCTTCTCCATCCCAAACTTCACAATACTTTTTCAAGGTATTCAATATGAGGTAACCATAGCCTACTCATCTTCCTGTCTCTATGTATGTCAATACTGAGAACCCTCTTTGTAGCCACCATATCTTTCATTTTAAATGTCCCTGATAGTTGTGCATTTAGTATTTCGATTTCAGACATGTTATGACTAGCGATCAGCATGCCATCAACATAAAGTACTAAGATAATGAACTTCCCATCATTAAGTATGTTGAAATAGATACAATGATCATACTCGCTCCTGGTAAACTTTTGACTCATCATGAAAGAATTAAATTTCTTGTACCACTACCTAGACGACTGTTTCAGGCCGTAGAACAACCTTTTCAACCTGTAAACCTTATTATCTGCCCATTGTATTTCAAATCCGTGTGGTTGCTTCATATAAATCTATTCTTCCAATCCCCACGAAGGAAAGTAGTTCTAGCTTGAGATTGTATTAGGCAACCAAAGCCAAATAAATATGATAGATACTTGTTTCACCAAAGCTGTGAAGGTCTTAGTGAAGTCGATACCTTCTTTATGAGCATATCCCTTCACTACCAACCTTGCCTCGTACTATTCTGTTTCTTTTTGAAAATCCACTTACACCCAATCGCTTTATAGCTAACAGGAAGCTCCATTAGCTCCCACGTCTCATTCTTGTACAAAGAGTTCATCTTGTCATGCATCGTCGGTTTCCACTTTTTGGCATCTACATCATAAAAAGTCTCTTAAAAAGTAGACAGATCCTCCTCATCTATAATAAAGGAAAATGCAACATTTGAGTCATCCTTGTATCTTGCCGATAATCTACGATCCATTATTGGATTCCTTCTCATATGTAGCTGCTCCACCTGCTCTTGTAGCTTTGTCTGCGTCTCAGTATCAGCTCATGTATTATCTCTGTCTATCTGAATGACCACAGCCGTCTTTTTAGCTTCCTTGTGCTCATCCTTTTGGAACAAGGATCCCTTGTCAAATTTAATGTCACGATTAATGGTGAATTTTCATGTGATCTGGTGATATAGCTTGTACCCCTTCACACCATCATCATAGTAAAAAAAAAAGATGTACTTTTTAACCATTTGGTCTAGCTTATCTCTCTCAACTAATGAGACATAAGAGTAAGCATCGTAACGAAATACTCGGAGTTGTTCACAACCCCAAGTGTAGGGTCGTGATGTAGTAATAATCTCGGTGAGACCAAGGTCGAATCCACAGGGACTGAACTTGTGTGTCTTTTGAAAGCAACTAGAACTAGAGCTAGAACTAGAAGAAGACGTAAACCTAAATCTGAAATATTTGAGAGAGTAATTGTGATTAAAGTAATTAAAACTAGTGAATTTAAATGTGGGAATTAGGGTTTTCAAGGATCCACTTATAGCAATTGGGAGGCTACCTTGCTTGATTTAAGGACACAACTGGAATCAAAGTCCTATCCTATCCAATTGGTACGAAGAGATTTGTCAGATTTATAAACTTCTCATGGATCTAATCATCAATGGATGAGAGTTGTGAGGATTTGAAAGTAATTCAATCACCTAACCATGCCCAGGAGGCAAGACAAACAACAAGATTTACCAATCTCACAACCAATCATAAGAGAATTGTGAAGGTTAGGAAGGATTCCATCATCCTACCATGCCCAAGGGACGATGGTGAGCAATAGGATTTCCTAATTTCACAATCATAATTTAGGAAAAGAAGATATTTCAAGCTATCGCAGATCTATTGTAATTTGTCACAACAAACCATTAAAAACTAAAAATATTCCTTCATAATCAAACTAGAATCCAAGAAAGTTTAACAAAATATGAATCAAAATAAAGCAAACATCTCAATCAAGCTACAAACTTCACCTCTTAGCCCTAGTTAAGAGGTTTAGTCAACCATAGACATGATTGAAATAAAATCTCTTAAGAAAAGCATAAAAACGACTAAGGAAAATGAATAAAAACTCTTGGCAACGGCTTCTCCACACTATTGCTCCACTTCCCAAACCCTAAAAGATGCCTATGAATATCCTAAAGACTCATATTTATAGTTTTGCAACTCTAACTTTCGCACTGAGTTGGAAAAATCCGAAAACCGCCTCAAATTTACGCAATCCGTGTGCTGTCTGTGTAACCTTAGACGAGTCGAGGAAATCCTTCAACTGGTTGAGGATGACTGGAATTTAAAGGATTTTGTTGCTAGAGTTCAAATCGATGAATCTTCGACTAGTCGTAGGAGGCAGATTTTTAGGGTTCCTTTTCTTCTTTTCAAGCTTCAATACTCCTCATTCCTTACTCGGTTTTCTTTGATCTTTGGCATGTGAATTCTTCATTCTTGGTCTCATAAGATCCATCCTTGACCTTGGTGATTCTTGAATATTAAATCCATGCTTTTAGTATCCTTTTCAATCCAAGCCCTTAAATTCACTTTGCAACACAAACATGATTAAAATAGAACATTAATCATTATCATGTTTATAAAATCAAGTAATAAATGGGGTCCAATATGCAATATTTGACCCTCAACACAATCCTCAACTTGCATTTTGCTAGTCCCAAGCAAAGTATGCAAAAAATGAACTTCTATACGCAATGTTCAAACTTTTTCAAAAAAACAATATTTTATGTAATCAAGAATGAATGAGTAGACTCAAGATGAGAAAGTGAGATTTTGAAAACTCAGAGCCGAATCACATAAGTAATCAATCATATAAGTTCTTTATCCATTAAGTCAGAGCATAGTTTGCATATCAAGTTTTTTAATGTGCTCAATGGAAATCAACTTACTTCTCATAAAAATACTATCTTTTCATAATGTTAGCCATGCCCATCACTTCAAGATTGGTTGAAAACTCGAGTACTGATTCCGAACTTATCCCCTTTTCTTTCCTTTTTCAGTTTTTTGATTTTATATCGACAGTCATTTGTATTCATTCAGTTTTTTCTCTTTACTTTCAGATTTTTCATTCTTCTTCAAACTTTTTCAGTCTTTTCACCATACATGACCTTTTGTCAATCTCCTGGTGAAATTCTCCAGACTCGATTCTCAATATCTTTCAATGATCATCATACTAACAATAAAAAAATCTGGTATTATTCATGGAAAGTAAATTGAATGTGTCTTGAAATTTAGATTTAAAAGTGCCCTGGTTTGTCAAGTTACGTGAGTGTTGAGTCAGATTGTCTACAGAGCTTGATAGGAAGATCAATTCAAGCGTCTGCCTTAACCGGATGTATGCAAGCTCACCACAGGTAAATTTAAAGTCTCACATCCCATGTCCTAAAATACCATGTGAATAAAACCCTTAAAAATAAGTTAGAAAATCATAGGGTTTTAAGGTGAGAAAACTTTTTCAAAACAAGAAAATCTCTAAGTTTTTCTTGCCTTGTCAATTTTATCGAAACACCCTCGATATGATCGACCTGCATTATCGAGTCCTCGATGCTCCATTGATACCATCGAAAAGAGGACCAAAAATGTCCAGCAACCTCATAGCATATCTGGACGAATTATCAATGTATCGATACACCTATCGATATTCAAATCTCGAGTCTATCGAAGTCGACTCGATATCATCGACAGGCAGATTTCCGGCGCCCCTATTTTTAAAAGAAAATCTCAATCTCAAATTCCTTCAATATATCGATGTTCTTCCCGATATGATCTTAAATCAAATATCGATAATATCGGAAGACCATCGATGATATCGATCATGGGCACGCATTTCTTCCAGCAGATATTTCAGGTTATTTTTAACTTTAATTGGGGGTCATTCGAGGAAATCGATATTCATATGTCGATGATATCGAGGCCGAGTTGATTGCATCGAAACTGGACACAAACTGTCCAACGAGCTTACTGGTAAATCTATAGGATTTATCAATGCATCGACATTGCCTTCGATATCATCGATATGTAAATTCCGATGACATCGGCTGACCCTCAATCATTTCTTAAAAACCTGAAATATTTTAAGTCAAGTCTCTCTCATTTTTCAAATGTCGATGGATCGAACCTATTATTGATGGAATCAGAGTTCGAAATCTGATGACATCGACAATTGTTTCGATTAATCGACCAGCTGGAAAAAGGTTTCAAAAGTGTATGACTTTGAGTTCAAGTCATCGAGCAGACCATCAATGCTATCGAGAGTATACGCTCGATGATATCGAACTCAGTCATAAATGTGACCGTTTTATATCCGTTGGAACCTTTTGCCTATATATAGAGGACTTGTCTATTGTAGCTGGGAGAGAAAGTAGAGAGAGCTTTTGAGTGTTTAACCTTAGATCATATACCCAAAGCCCTTTCTCTCAACCAATCCACCTTTACCATTGATATTCAATAGAGTGGATTGGGGAATGAACTTTCGCATTCAAGGATCCTCCAGCTACTACCTTAATGGAAAATCATTAAGCTGGGATGCCTTGAATGCCTTAATGATTGGAACTACTCTATCTTCCTTACAGGAAAACTTTTAGAGAGTAGGATTCCATTAGAACCTTGACCTAATCCATCATCATATATCGGTACATCTTTTGTGTTGCGGATTAAGGGAGCAGAAGACTCTTCGTCAACAAGGAGGAGATCTTCGGCATTGTGCTTATCGGGACTCATCAACTTATTTGTAAGTATCTAGAGTCCAAGAGGACACTTGTGATCATTCCTTTGTAGGATTGGGTCTTAAGTGATTCTCACCCTTTGAAGTCCTCAAGGAGGCCTCCGACGGGAGTGTACGTGGTGGGTGCATTGTGTG
Source organism: Magnolia officinalis (assembly GCA_021015155.1). NCBI lineage: Eukaryota > Viridiplantae > Streptophyta > Magnoliopsida > Magnoliales > Magnoliaceae > Magnolia > Magnolia officinalis. The sequence continues at coordinate 65,177,939 of JAJHSJ010000005.1, read as the reverse complement.
GACCCTTGCTCTGTGGAGAGCATAAACATCTGGTTTGGAGTGAACCAGTAAAAGTCTAGGTTTTAGGTGAACCTGGTAAAACCTTAGGGTTTGAGGTCAACCATGTAGAAACCTCCAGTAGGGTCTTATGGAAGATCCTTGGCCAGTGTGCCTAAAAGTGGGTGCGTTGTGTTGACCCTTGCTCGTGAGAGCATTAACAGTCAGCCTCAGTGTAGATTGTAAAGGTTGAAGGTGAACCTGATTTAAAACCTTAGGTTAGAGGTGAACCGCTTGTAAAACCTCCTTAGTGAAATCCAGCACACTCAAGGGTTGAGTGCGTCTGCCGGGAGTGGAGTAGACTGATCGTCGAACCACTATAAAAATGACTGTGTTTGAGATTTCTATTCTTCTGATTGTGTGATTTACTTTAATATTTGCATATCTAAATATCTGAAATCACACCTCACACACTTACACAGTCATATCCATCATAAACTGGTTTGCATATTGTTTACTTCTCAAGTAGTTTGTGATTGGATTCTCTACCGGGCTTGGAATCTAGTAGAGTTATTTTTGAGTAATCCTAATGTGTGTCTGTTGTTAAGATTAGTGTAATAGGATTTGAAATAAATTATAAAAACTTTTAAAAATCCTATTCACCCCCTCTAGGACATTTTGGCATATCCCGACTTCAACTAAAGCGGTCTTCACCGCAATTTCAAGATTAACATGTTATTCAAACTTCCTCTTAATCAATTGAATGTAAGAACCATAAGTGATAGGCTACTTAGTTGCTCAAACTCTAACAACTCAAAATTCGATTTCTATCTTATCATCATACTCCAAACAGTCTTAAATGCACAACTTATCGCTTTCCAAATAGATAAACATTGAAATTTTTTAAAAAATTTGCAAATTTTGCTCAAAACTGAGAAAACACTTATTAGTTTACCTAATCTCCCATCCCCAACCTAAAATCTACATTGTCCTCAATGTAAAAGAAATAAGCATGATTTGTAGAAGAGACAACATAATTGAAGGAGAAGTGATGGACAGATAGTACCTGATGAAGGAGTTTTGAGGCCTTTTCCAAATTATCTTAGTGTGAAGGTGGGTTAGCACAAGAATTAAACAACCAAAAAGCAAACTATCTTAAACAAACAGAAAGCAAACTATCCTAAAACAGTGGAAGCAAACTATCCTGGTCTTAAATTCTATGAAAGTAATAAACCTAACTATACCTTCATCAGACTAGGAAGTCAATCCTGGTAAACATGATCAGTCAGAGGTATGGACATGTCCTCTAAATCGAATTTCTCAACAAATGGCTTCAACCAATGTCCATTCACTTTAAAATCATTGCCATTGTTTGGATTTTGAATCTCGATGGTCCCATGAGGATAGACATTAGTGATAGTGAAAGGGCCGGTCCAACGAGATCGAAGTTTATCCGAAAAGAGATGTAACTGAAAATTGTACAAGATGACCTTTTGACCTGGTGTGAATGATTTTTGAAGAATGTGTTAGTCATAAAACACTTTCATTCTCTGTCCTTGTAAATTCTCAAGTTCTCATATGCATCATTCTGGATCTCTTTAAGTTCATTCAACTGAAGTTTGAATGATTTCCGAAGAATGTGTTGATCATGAAACACTTTCATCCTGTCATTGTAAACTCTCGAGTTCTCATATGCATCATTTCGGATCTCTTCAAGTTCATTCAACTGAAGTTTGTGCAACGAGCCAGCGTTGTCTAAATTGAAGTTCAGATTTTTAATAGCCCAGTAGGCTCTATGTTCCAACTCCACAGGCAAGTGGCAAGCCTTCCCATAGACAAGTCTAAAGGGCGACATTCCAATATGGGTTTTGAATACAGTATGGTAAGCCCATAAGGCATCGGTCAATCGGATCGACCAATCCTTACGGTCAGGGTTAACCGTCTTTTCTAAGATGTGTTTAATTTTCTATTAGAAATCTCAGCTTGCCCACTTGTTTGTGGATGGTATGGAGTGCTCACTTTATGAGAGATGTCATATTTCTTCATTAAGTTCGCAAATGGCCTATTACAAAAATGTGAGCCTCCATCACTAATGATGGCTCGAGGCATTCCGAACCGGGAAAAGATGTTCTCTTTTAAGAATTTAATGACCGTTTGATGGTCATTGTCCGGCACAGAATCACTTCAATCTATTTAGTGACCTAGTCTACGGCTAGCAAAATGTATAAATTCCCAAAGGATTGGGGGAATGTTCCCATGAAATCGATGCCCCAACAATCAAATGCTTTAATGATCAGAATGGGGTTCAAGGGCATTATATTTCAATGGGACAATGCTCCCAACTTCTGACAAAGCTCACAAGTTTTACAAAACTCATGAGTATCCTTGAACATAGTGGGCTAGTAAAAGCCACACTGAAAAATCTTGCTCGTGGTCTTTTTATCAGATAAGTTACCACCACAGGCCTGAGAGTGACAGAAGGAGATGACACTTTGATGTTCATTGTCTGGCACACATCTCCTAAAGATTTGGTCTAGGCAATATTTAAACAAATATGGATCATCCCAGAAGAACTTACGAACCTCATCGAAGAAGTTTTTCTTATCTTGCGTAGTCCAATGTGTCGGCGTGAAACCTGATGCAAGATAATTAGCAATATCAGCAAACTAATGTGAATGAGAGATTTTAAACAATTGCTCATTAGGGAACATGTCATTTATAAGTGTCGTCTCAAGAGAATCAGAAAGATCAAGGTGGGAAAAGATGGTCAGCCACTACGTTCTCTACTCTCTTTTTATCCTTTATTTCCAAATCAAATTCTTGGAGTAGGAGGATCCATCTTATCAGGCGGGGCTTAGCATCATTCTTAGAAAAAAGATACTTAAGTACCGCATGATCTGTGTAAATGATAATCTTGGATCCGATCAAGTAGCACCTAAATTTGTCCAAAGCGAACACTAAGACTAAGAGTTCCTTTTTCGTAGTAGAGTAGTTCACTTGGGCAGGATTTAGAGTTCTACTTGCGTAATGAATAATGTAAGGCTTCTTTTCTTTTCTCTGGCCTAAAATACCCCCAAGATCATAGTCAGACGAGTCGCACATAAGTTCAAAAGGAAGGCTCCAGTTGGGTGGCTGCATGATAGGTGCGGTGGTTAACATGCCCTTGAGTTTAGTAAAAGCTTCCTGGCATTGTTCAATCTACTCGTATGGTGCATCCTTTGAAGTAGATTATATAGAGGATGAGTGAGGTGACTAAAGTCCTTTATGAATCTTCTGTAAAACCTGGCGTGTCCTAGGAAGGATTGCACGTCTCGTATGTTCTTGGATAGAGGTAGGTTAGAGATAAGATTATTTTAGCCTTATCTATCTCAATTCCCTTGGATGAGATGATGTGTCCAAGGAAAATTTCCTTACGAACCATGAAGTGACACTTTTTCCAATTCAGTACCAAGTTCTTTTCCTCGCATCTCTTCAGCACATTTTTCAAAATTTTCAAACATTCGCTGATGAATGGACCAAAGACCGTGAAGTCATCCATGAAGACCTCTAAATAATGCCCCACCGTATCAGAAAAATTACTCAACATGCATCACTGAAAAGTGGCGGGGGCATTACATAGCCTGAATGGCATCCTTCGGTAAGAAAATGTATTGTAAGGACATGTAAATGTGGTCTTTTCCTGATCTTCAAGGCCTATCTCGATCTGATTGTAGCCCGAATAATCGTCGAGGAGGCAATAGTAAGAGTGATCAGCTAATCTTTCCAAAATTTGATCAATAAAAGGCAAAGGAAAGTGGTCATTCCTTGTGACGGTATTCAACTTCCTATAGTCAATGCACATTCTCCAACCAGTAGTGATCCTAGTTGGCACGAGTTCATTATTGGCATTGGCTACGATGGTGATTGCAGACTTCTTGGGAACCACCTGAGTTGGACTCACCCATTAACTATCGGATATCGGGTATATGATAGCCACATCTAATAGTTTAAGTACCTCAGCTTTAACCACTTCCTTCATGTTTGGATTTAATCTACGTTGTGGTTGCTGGGAAGTTTTTGCATTATCTTCTAGATAAATGTGGTGAGTACAAATTGAAGTGTCAATTCCCTTGAGATCCGCAATCAACCATCCAAAGGCTCCCTTATGCTCAATAAGAGTAGAAATAAGCATACTCTCATGTTCTTGCTCAAGGTGGGAAGAAATCACCACCGGGTATGTCTCATCTTGGCCTAAGGAAACATATTTCAAATCAGAGGGCAAAGGTTTTAGGTCAAGCTTCGGTGCCTTGAGGTTAGACAGTAGAAGCACCACATTAGTTTAGGGCAATTCTTCAAATTATGGCCTCCACCGGTTAGTTTCAAGTACCGTCATGGTATCAAGTATGGCCCCCGTCTCCCTAATCATTCATCATCAAAATCATGGGAGTGAACCGGGCATGTCTCTAGAGGGTCAAAGGATAAGGTCAGAAGTGCTCTATCTTCCACGAAAGAATCAATCAGGTTAATATCGTGGGAATCGTCTTCATCCTCTAACTGTCTACTTGTGTTGAAAAAGATATTCAACTTAAATGTCATATTCCCGAAAGACATACTCATGACTCCATTCATGTATTAATGTTCTCATTTGATATGGCGAGGAATGGGCGACCAAGGATGATGGGAATTTGAGTGCTCATGTCTACGATGGGTTGAATATCTAAGACGATAAAATCTACCAGATTGTAGAATTTGTCAACCTAGACCAACACATCCTCGATTATCCCTCTCGGTACACGGATCGAGCGATCAGCAAGTTGTAACGTGGTTCAGGTGGGTTTTAATTCACCTAGACCCAGTTGCTCATAGACCGAGAATGGGATCAAATTCACGCTCGCTCCTAAGTTAAGAAGTGCTTGCTCATTCGTTAGTTCCCAATTACGCAAGCGATGGTTGGGCTATCGGGATCTTTGTACTTTTGTGTCACATCTTGCTTTAGGATGACACTCACTTTTTCTGTTAGAAAATTTTTCTTTTTGATACTTTGCCGCCTCTTAGTCGTGCACAAGTCTTTTAAAAATTTGGCATATGAAGGTATTTGTTTAACTGCATCCAGTAAAGGAATATTGACCTTCACTTGTTTCAACACCTCTAAAATGTCCTAAGAGTTAGAGAGAGGTTTTGGTGATATCAACCGTTCAGGAAATAGGGCAATCGGCTTACCTTGAAGTTCCGGTTCTAAATTCTTGTGGGGCAATGCTAGATCTATCATTGTTGTTCTCTTCTGAGTCCTTGGCATTTCAGCCCTAACCAGAATGGTTTCATCAATGGTCTTCCCACTCCTAAGAGTAGTGATAGATTTAGTTTGCTCCATCTGATTTGAAGAGCTCGGGTCACTAACTTCATATTACGTTTTGGATTAGGATGAGGTTGAGCAGGAAGGCTCCCCTTATTTTCAATCGTATTCCTTGTGTCAAGCCCTTGTATGGCCTTTGTAAGGTCTTGGAAGGCTTGTAACATCCCCTAATTGAATAGCTCTTGATTTTGAAGATGTTTTAGCACCGGATCCTCTTAGATTTCCCTTTATTTGGAATTTGATTAAAAAAAACTTGAGGGCTAGCAGTTTGTCCATTCCTTCAACTGAAGTTTAGATGATTTCTCCAACTAGGATTATATGTATTGGAGATAGGTCCATTGAAAGGTCTTTAATAAGTATTACAGCATTGGATTGCTCATTAGTACCTCTTGAAAGGCATGTATTGTTGGACAATTTTCAGTTGTGTGAACGTTGTAAGTACAAATACTGCAAACAATTTCCTTAACCTTTTCCTTCTTTAGTTCCATGGCCTTGAATTTCCTTATGAGATTAGACACTTTAGCATTGATATCAGCATCCTCTTTCAAAAGGTATAATCCACCCCTCTCCTTTGATTGAGTGGACTAGAAGTGGTGCTTGATTTTGGGGAAGTGTCCCATGATTGTAAATTTTCAGCAAGTCTGTCCAAGTAGTCCCACACATCATTAACATTTTTATTCATGAATTCCTCATTGCACATTGTCTCGATCAATTGGCACATGAAAGATGTCAGACCATCATAGAAAAAGTGTGTAATGTACCACGTTTCAAAATCGTGTTGTGGACATGAACTGACAAGATCCTTGAACCACTCCCAACATTGGAAGAATGTTTCATCCTCCTTTTGGGCGAAGTTCATGATTAAATTTTAAGGGTATTCATTTTGTGATGTGGAAAAAATTCTTTATGAACTCCCTTATCATGTCATTCCATGTGCCAATAGATTGAGGACGTAGTGAATGCAACCACGTCTTACCTTTCTCTTTCAAAGAAAAGGGAAAGAGTTTTAATCTGACCGTGTCCTCAGACACGTTAGGAAAATATAAAGTGGCTATGATCTCGCTAAACTCTTTCAAGTGCAGATATGGACTTTCAGATTCTAGTCCATGAAATTTTTGGAAGGAGTTGGATCACCCCTGACTTAATATCCATATGTACCGTATTTTTTTGGAAAACCATGCGTGAGGGCGTGCTCACCCCCGCCGGTTTGTAAATAGTCTCGTAAAGTACAAGGCGGGAGTGTTTGATGTACCTCATTCTCATCCTGAACTTCCTCAACTCGAGGTTGAGGTTGTCTTCCCAGTTAATTGGCAGTCATCAGTTCAATTGACTCTGAGGATCTCGAGTGGTGTTTAATCCTATAATGGATAGATAACCCCTCAACTAATCATCCTTCACCTCAAAAGACGTCGAGTGTTATCACGGACCCACTTGGGCATGAAACAGTCTCAGCCCTCAATTTCAAATTCCAACCTAAACCTAAAAAAAGAAGGGAAATAGAAATCTAGAAATAGAAAGAGAGAGGGAATTATAAAGAAGTTACAAATTTAGAAGATCCTAAATTAAGATCCTTCAGAACAAAACAAAACAAATCAATTTCTAAAAACAAAATTTTAAATTAGAAAGTTTCTAAAAACAAAATTAGAAAGATGAGTTAGTTTTTAAAAACAAATTAGGAAAGTAAACTACTTTCTAAAAAAAAGCAACCTAGTTTCTAAAAAAAGAATTTTTTTTTTCTAAAAATGGAAAATAGAAAGTTTTTAAAAAGAGAAAGAGTTAATTCTTAAATAAAACAAAAACACCCTAATCCTAAAACTAGAAAACAGAAAAAGTCTAATCTTAACCTAATTCCAAAACTAATTAATCTAAGAAAAATGCATCCGTTAGTCCCTGACAATGGTGCCAAAAACTTCTTCACAACTCTCAGTGTAGGGTCGCGATGCAGTAATAATCTCGGTTAGACCGAGGTCGAATCCATAGGGATGAACTTGTGTGTCTTTTGAAAGTAAATAGAACTAGAACTAGAAAAAGATGTAAACCTAAATCTGAAAAATTTTAGAGAGTAATTGTGATTAAAGCAATTAAAAACTAGTGAATTTAAAGGTGGGAACTAGGGTTTCCAAGGATCCACTTGTAGCATTGGGAGGCTACCTTGCTTGATTCAAGGACACAACTGGAATCAGAGTCCTATCATATCCAATTGGTAAGAAGAGATTTGTCAGATTTCTGAACTTTCATGGATCTAATGATCAATGGATGAGAGTTGTGAGGATTTGAAAGTGATTCCATCACCTAACCATGCTCAAGAGACACGACAAACAACAGGATTTATCAATCTCACAACCAATCATAAGAGAATTGTGAAGGTTAGGAAGGATTCCATCATCCTACCATGCCTAAGGGATGATGGTGAACAACAGGATTTTCTAATTTCACAATCTCAATTCAAGAAAAAAAGATATTTCAAGCTATCACAGTTCTATTGTAATTTATCACAACAAACCATTAAAAACTAAAAATATTCCTTCATAATCAAACTAGAATCCAAGAGAGTTTAACAAAACATAAATCAAAACAAAGCAAACATCTCAATCAACAATCACGCTACAAGCTTTACCTCTTAGCCCTAGCTAAGAGGTTTAGCCAACCATAGACATGATTGAACTAAAATCTCTTAAGAAAAGCATAAAAATAACTAAGGAAAAAGAATAAAAACTCTTGGCGATGGCTCTTTTGCTCCACTCCTAAAACCCTAGAAGATGCCTAGTAATATCATAAGGACTCCTGTTGAGGGTTAAATATTGCATATTAGACCCCATTTATTACCTGGATTTATGAACATGATGCCGTTTAATGGCCTGCTTTAATCGTGTTTGTGATACAGAGTATATTTGCAAGCATGGACTGAAAAAGGGAGCTTAAAGCATGGATTTAAGGTTCTGAAGTCACTAGAGCAAGGAACGAACTCCAGGGGACCAAGATTAAGAAATTTACAAGCCAGAGATCTGCGAAAATCAAGAAATTGAAGCTCAAGTGGTCTGAAATTGGTTTAGAATGCAAGATCACAGGGTTCCCATCAGCCGTTTGTCCCGAAACTTCATACTAGGCCTGAAGAACATAAATTAACCGTACATGTAGAATTTCGGTAGTTGGATCCTGGTGGACGTGGCCTAATGGATAGATCATCCCTCAGAATCATGATTCTGGGCCCACCTGCTGTCTGGACATGCTTCATCTTCGGTCCCCACGGTTTAAATGATATGACAGAATGGATGGACGGAGCAGATTTCATATATACATCATGGTGGACCCCACAAGGGGGGGTGCGAGTGTATAGGCGGTGCACTCCCGCGGTGCACCAAATCTATACAACGGGTCAGCAAACGCTGACCCGACCTTCTTTGCAAAAGGAAACAGCGTCCGTCTTTGCGGACGCTGATTTTTGTTAGTGGGCCACCCTTTCGATTCGGAGGAGAAATCTGATCCATCCATTCAAATTTCAAGGCTCCCCTCACCATGGCCTAGAGGAGGAAATTCGAAGAAGGTCCCGCGAATGGTGTCTATGTGATCGAACACGAGATGGACGACTTAAAAATATCAATGGGCCGCATCAGAAGCAATCCAAAACTGACAATATCTTACTGAATTGTCGAGACAAAGCGAATGGAAGGAGTGGATTTCTCAGAAACTTCCGGCAGAAGGCCCACCGATCGTCACACACGATCCGCTTGACGCGGTCAGCGTCATCTTCCAAACGGCAGCTGCCGTTTCCAGACAGCGTAACGAACGGACGCTGTCCGTTTTTGCGGATGTCAATGGGCCCCGTCCAAGGTCTGTCCGGCCGATTCAATCCATCCACCGTGTAGAGGGCTTCGAAAGCTTCAAAACCATGCTGATACTTTACACCCATGCGTGCACACGTGTGCGGTACAAAGGCCACAAATGGACTGCCCTGCAATGTTTAAAACTGATCTTTTTGTGATTTCTTCTCTGGACCGCGTCAATGGACATTCAAAACTACCCATTCTTAACTGAAATTTCGTTCTGAATGCAATGGACAGGGTGAATTTCCCAGAAAACACTTCTACGAGGCCCACCGATCATGACAGCGAAAGGGTACGAAAGGTTTCGCACATATTAGGAAATCCAGTTTTCCAGTCGGTTGTGTGCCACCATCTTTGATCATATGGTAGATCTGAACCGTCCATCATATAGAGGACCAAGAAAGTCCTAAGGGACGGTGTTGTTTTTGGAATTTGAGCGAGGAAAGTGTCGTGTTTAAAGGCCCCGAACTTGGCTGCGAAAAGACTTTCTCTGCGCATGCGACAGCTTTCCAAATCCGATTTTCTCCACTCCAGCAGCTATAAAAAGGATTTTTGGACCTGGGGAGCGGGCATCGAAGGCCTTGAATGAAGAATCTCACGTGAGAGAGAGAGAGAAAGACAGGGAGAGAAGAAAGAGTTTTTGTTGTTTTTCCTTTGGTTATGCTTTTCTCTCAAATTTCTGATGAGATCTAGCCCATCCATGTGTGGCTAAACCTCTTAGCTAGGGCTAAGAGGTGGAGCTTGTGGCGTGATGGGACCGATTCTATGGCGTTGATTTATGGTTATGAACTGATGTTTGGTTCTAGTTTGATTAATTGAAATATTCATAGTTTTAATGATTTGTTGTGACTTAAATTACAATAGATCTGCTATGGCTTTGAGTATTTCCTTCTTCCCTCATATTTTGATTATGAATTCAGGAAATGCTGTTGTTCACCATTGCCCTTTGGACATGGTTGGATGATGAATCCTTCCTAACATTCATACATCTTCTGATTGGTTATGGATTGGTTTTTGTTCTGTTGTTTACCTTGTTCATAGGCATGAATTTGTGATGGAATCATATCTAATTCTTATACCTTTCATCTATTTGAAAACTAGATCAAAAGGAAGTTCACATAGATTTTCAGGTTATATCTTCCAACTGGATGAAGATGGGACTCGAAGTCCAGTTGAGTTCATGATCGACCATAGATCTCCCTGATCTCTACAAGTGGATCCTCTGAATCCGTATTTCCCTCTCTCTGAATTCTTTAAATTTAGATTAATATTTCATCATTATTCTTCAAATCACAATTGGTTTAGATTTCATCTTAGCCTAGTTTTAGATCTGGTTATTTTCAGATAACGTATAGGTTTCAATCCCTGTGGATTCGACCTCGGTCTTACCGAGTTTATTACTACATCACAACCCTATACTTGGGGAGTGAACAACTCCTATTTATAGTTTTATAACTTCAACTTTCGCACCGAGTTGGAAAAATCCGGAAACCCCCTCAAATTTACGTAGTCCGTGTGCTGTCTGCGTAACCTTAGACAAGTCGAGGAAATCCTTTAACTAGTCGAGGGCACCTTCGACTGGTCGAGGATGACTGGAATTTAAAGGATTTTGTCGTTGGAGTACGAATCGAGGAATCTTCGAATAGTCCAGGGACTAGTCGAAGGAGATAGATTTTTAGGATTCCTTTTCTTATTTTCAAGTCTTCAATGATCCTCATTCCTCACTTGGTTTTCTTGGATCTTTGGCATGTGAATTCTTCATTCTTGGTTTCATAAGATCCATCCTTGACTTTGTGATTCTTGAGCGTTAATCCATGCTTTTAGCATCATTTTCAATCTAAGCCCTTAAATTCACCTTGCAACACAAACATGATTAAAATGGAATATTAAGCATTATCATGTTCATAAAACCAAGTAATAATGGGGTCCAATGGCAATATTTTACCCTCAACAACAGCCCCAAGTAATCTACCTACTGACCACCCACACTTCCTTTAGGATCTTACAATCAATAACAATAGAAGGGGACCGATTAATCAAGTAACAAGCCATGTTAATAGCCTCAATTCACATTTTCTTACCCAACCCAGTATTACTTATCATGCATTGAGCACTCTCCAAGAGAGTTCGATTCATCTATCTTAGCCACACCATTCTTCTCTAGTGTGTGACACATTGTGTTGTGCCTCACAATCCCTTTATATTTATAAAAATGATTGAATTCCTTAGAAGTGAACTGTCCATCGTTATTTATCCTTAACAC
>JAJHSJ010000005.1:65066444-65166444 GCA_021015155.1 Magnolia officinalis | reverse complement strand
ATCGTGTCTTTTACTTATTGAGCTTCTCATTGGAAGGCAATGGTGCGGCCTTCTTGATTTAAGATGGCTCCAATTCAAATTCAAAAGGCATCACAACTAACTTTGAAACTTTGTTTGAATCAGGCATAACTAGCACTAGAGAGAGAGTTTTTTTTGCTTTTATTAACTTGAAACCTTTTTCTGCCTTGGGAGTCAGTTGAAATTTTCCCATTTTCAAGCAATTGAGGATGTGGGTCACTATGGTACTATAGTTATATATGAACCATCAGTAGAATGTAGCCAAATTATGAAAGCTCCTAACATTGTGCCCATTGTTAGTGGCAGATCATGAATAATCTGGACATTAGATTCGTCACTTGTACCATTTCTGCAGTCATGGCGTTTTCAAGAAAAATAACTCGATGACAAATCTCATAATGGGTCATCTTTGCATTTGATTCATTACACACATGAACGTGCTGGGGGCATTAGAAAGCCTAAAGGCGTCACCAAACACTTCACCTAATGAGTCATCTTCGCGTTTGATTTATTACACACATGAACGGCTAGGGGCATCAGAAAGCCTGAAGGTATCACCAAACACTTGTATAATCCTTTGCGCACTTTGAAGGCAATCTTCCATTTATCATTGTGCTGAATGTGGATTTGATGATATCCACTTCTTAAATCGACCTTTAAGAACCATTTTCTCCCGTCAATTAATTGAGCATATTATATAGGTTAGGGGTAAGGAAGCGATATTTGATGGTGATTTTGTTTATTGCTCAACTATCCATACACGTGTGCCATGTGCCATCTTCTTTAGCGTGATCAGGCTGGTGGAACAATGCTAAGACTGTTACTTTCTGGAGTAAGCCCTTGAGTAATTAACTCTTGCACGTGTCACTTTAACTTCTCTTGTTCCTTCAGTCTCATTCTATAAGCCTCTTGTTTGGTAGGCTTAAGCTAGGAATTGAAAGGGAAAAAAAAAAGAGGCTTAAGCTGGGAATTAGGTCGATGTCATGTTAGATATCTCTCATATGGGGTGATCTTGATGGGTGTTTCAGTGGCATGATATCACAAATTCTCCCTAATTAATGGCTCGACCTCTATTGGTAATTTAGTCACTCCTGTTTCATTGGAACATTGGCATAATTTGCCTACATCTTCAACCTCCTTGATAAAAGTTACCATAGTGAGAAAATTATTACCCTCTCTACAACAGGCTTTGGTGCTACTTCCTCATGGAACTTACAATGCTCTTGATCTTATGAATAAAATCAAGCAACACTTAGAGACAATTACCTCGCTCCCTTTGTTGAGCTACGATAGCTTATGCAGTTGGTGATGCTTCTCCATCTTGATATTCAACTTCTTGATGACGTTCTTTATAATGTTCTCGCAACTACCGCCATCAACAATGACTTCGTAGCGAAAGATGTTGGTGCTTTGCTAACTCTCCTTGATTGGCACATATTATTGTCCATTGTCATCTTCGGCTGACTCATGAAAAACATCTTCCTTGATCTCTTGATCTTAATTGGGGCCACCTGTTTTACCATCAATTGTTTTCCTCAATTTGTGACATTGTGGTCTTTTCAGGACTTGGAACACTGATGATTTTGATTACTGCATTTAAAGCATTGGCAACTAACCATTTGTCATACAGTTTTCCCCAAATTGTTAGGGCAGGTTGTAGTAGTGGATGACCCTTGGCAGCCCCTTGGGTGGACCAAAATGTAGATATCCTATGTGGTGATTATTAGGCCAGTAAATCGACCTAACTCCAATTTGCTTTTGTTGTGCCTCTAAAACATCTCTAGTAGTCGGTTGTGTCCCTTGGAGTAATGGATGGATGATTGCTCCTTGGTTTTAGAGGTTGTAGTGATCTATCAACTGATTAGAACTCCTTGGTCTAGTCAACTACAAATAGCTATCCTTGGCAAAGAGTGCAATCCTTGGTATATCCTCTACACGTAATTAAGTGATAGCAAAGTTTCTCTACAAATCTGACGCAGGGATGAACGTGATGAGGTCGATCACCGTCTTCCTCAAGGATAACTACTCCGAATCCACGGAGCTTCTCTAGACTCCTCACAAAGACTTCTCGAATCCACGAGGAAAAGAACAAGAAAAATAGAAATAAATTCTAGAAAATTCGTAATTTGATTGATGAATGAAGTTAACGAGTCTACAACCCTTTAAATAGGGATACCAAGCCTTGGAAGAAATTTCGGAATTAAACTACAACTAAAACTCCCTAAAATTAGTAACTTACTATAAATTGTAAATTTACTTTTTATAGTAAGTGTCCTATGTGGATTAACCACGTTATTCTCCTAATTTTTCTAAGCACTTTTCGTGTTGGACACAACTCCTAAAACCAACGGATGAAGAGTTATAATCAAACTAAACTTACTACAAATAGTAAAAACGGAAATAAACATGGAATTCGACCATCGATATGATGGAATCTCACAAATTCGGCATGGGCAACCCGGCATAGCCGGGTTGGTTGGTTAAAGTAGCTCGTCCTACCCAAAATCACATATGGTACGTCAAATAACTCATTCCGGTTTGCGAGATATGCATGTTTTAAGGTTCTAACGGTCTAAATGACTTCCGCCTCCGATCGGGCCTTCTCTGGTCTATCTTGGTCATGGAAGTGTCCGCGACCTGCTCTACATGAAAATCTTATTCATTGTCCAAGTAGTAATCTTAGACTTACCTCATCATTGGCAGGTGGTTTTGAGTTGCTTTCATTGTGTTGTGGTGTGCCCTCTGGGCTTGATGGTGACTAATTTCACCTTCTTATCTTTGGGACATCCTTGTAGTTGCACATACTATATCATGTTCAACTAATTGTAAACTCCTTTCGACCAATGGATAAATTCAGGAATATCAATTTGGTACCAAAATTGCTTCCCAATTTGGAAATTGGTCTGGACTTCCATCCATGTGGCCCTGGTTACGGAGCATGATCATGTGCTAGGTAAACTCTTCGGCGTACTTCCCTAATGCCACTTTCCCTTCATCATGTGGATCCATTGCCAGTTCATCTTCTACTAGACCTGCTACACCACGTCCTCTTCCTCAGTACCATGGAGCATAACGAATGGTTAAAAGGAATGGTGATTAGTTGCTAAGCAGGGTTGGGATTATGAAAAAGGTAGGGGTGGATACAAATTTCAGATCGAGTCGTAGCTGATTGGGAAATAATCATCTAAAATAAACAATCAATAGAATTAAAATAAGACCTTAAGCAAAGAGGAAATTGCAATAAGACTGCTGAACTCCTGAACTTCTTGACTGTTGGAAGATTGGGCCTATGCGGAGTGCTAGGAACGACTGGACTTCTTGGGGGGTCATGCAAAAGCACGTCTTGCCATGCCAACACATGGCTCACTTGTAACAGAGGTGGTTAGGCTCATTACAGTACAGTCCACCATCAGATAAGGCTGACTGTCAATCCGCTCTGCACCTTGGGCTCTGGTCAACTCTTGGTCAGGTTCTGTGGCTCCAGCGATCTGGTCTTAAGGTTCAGTTTTTGCTTCTGATATTCTGTCATCATGTTGCCCACCCTCTGATCACCCTCTAGGTTGCACTGAGATTTGAATTACTGAATTTGCAGAGCAGACCCAACTGCCGAAAAAGGTGTTTGGTTCAGTCCAAACTGTTCATTTATTGAAGGGCTTGGATTTTCATCACCCCACCACTATCATTTAAGTAACTATGCTTGGAAATGTTTTGATGCCAACTCTTCCATGGCCACTTTTGTTGTTTTGCATTCATGTGTCAAACAACCACTTTCTCTAAAAGCTTGAGCTCATGTCGAAGGCCAGAGAAAAATTTAGCAACACGAAATTCCTCCCTTTGCCTAAGATAACTTCAAAAATCTATTGACAACAGTTGATAAACATTCAACTCTTCCTATATGCCGCGTAGGGCAAAATAATGTTCTCCCACTCTTTTATCTCCTTGTTGAAATGCAAATATATTCTATTGGAGTTCATAAATACAGATTAAGTTTTTCTTACTAGAATACATCTCCTTCAAGGTGTCTCAGGCATCTTTGGTGGTCTTGAGAAAGATAACATTGGCATTGATATGTAATTCCATGCTATTTCACAACAATGCCCTAATTTGGGCATCCTCTGCCACCTAATCATCATAATCTGTTGCAGTGGTATTAGGCTTGGGAGATGTCAAATATTTAACTTTCCTCTTTACAGTCAGAAAAACTTCTACAGATGTGGCCCACAGTAGTAGATAGTTTGTGCCATTCCATTTCATTGATGTTATTTGGAGGGGCATCAAATCCGATGATGATAAAATATTGCTCTTGGGATCATTTTTGGAATCCATGTGAATAATAACAACAGTTTTCCTTCAATACAATTTCTCCAACAAACTGATGTGCTAAATCAATACCTGATTCAGACCTTCAACTTGTCTCGATTAACACAATAAAGGGGGTCTTCACGAACGTTTGAATTTTCAACCCTCAAATATGATTTCATGCTTCAAGAAACTTAATGTAGATTTTACACTGGATGAACGATGTCCCACTTTGTCCCATCACGTGGGCCTTACACATACTCGTTAAACACGATTTCGCCACCCATCACGTGGGGGTTAACACCCCCGGAAGAGATTAGGTTAGATCAGCCTCAAACACTTTAGGGTTTCCCACTAGAGAATGGAAAAAGAATACGAAGAGAGGAAACAAGGTAAAGAAGAGAGATCAAGAAGCAAAGCCCGGATCAAAGTCGCTTTGATACCATGTCAAACAACCACTTTCTCTAGAATTGTAGTTTAGTGCATGAAGTTTAGAATTGTGTTATAGGCGAGAATTATGATAATGCTAAAAACTAAATGCCTCATACAATGTAAGTATGATTACTGTACATTTGTCACTTTCAACGTGGTCTATGTATGATAATGTATTATTAATTCAATACTGCTGCACAGTGAAGCTATTGATCCAAATAACGTACTATTTTACAGGTTCATGATGCTACCAAAATTTTTTAAAATGTCGTAGCTGTTACATAGCCTTTAGAAACTTCCACTTGGCAAAGTCGTCTAATGGTCAATAAATTAGATGGATGGATCATTTGATGAGTTCTTGTTGTGGGTTATGACCATTCATTAGGTGTCATCCATCAAATGGACTGTTGGTGGGCATGTGGATTGATTTGGCAACAGAGATTGTCTATGCAATGAATTTCTATGCATAACCTAGTTACAATTTCAATACTGCTAATTTTATATGCTTTTGTATGGAAAGGGTTGCACATGTGCTTAGGTTGGTTTGTATAGTTGGTCAACCGAACTACAAGGGCCCCATACTTAGAACTGTGGTTCCCACTTTCTATTCGAACCAATGGAGGCATGTGGAGCACTTTTCCTCAAATGCATGTTTAAGTAAGCATGTTCCTCGTGAACTTTGTATTATCCTTATGCAAAAAGGTTAGATTGGGTCCCCTTCACTTAGGAAGTTGCTATTTCCGGGAGATGTCCATCTGGCTGAAATGTCCACTTTGTGAAATTTGACTGTGAGCTGCATGTTGTTCAGTTACCCTTATGAGCCAGTCTGATGTGCTTCTGTCACTGAGTGGGTAGTGTCATGTGATTTCCACTCTTTGAAACAAATGCCCAATTGAAATCTCAAGTCAGCATCTCATTCAAATGGCCAAGTGCACATTCTACAACCTACCATAGTTTGCTTCTGATTTTTTTATTATTATTTTTTAAATTTAATCCTTTCTATTTCTAGGCGGTGATGTTGGTACACAATACCGGTCTGGAATCTATTATTACAATGAGGCGCAGGCTATGAGTGCGAGGGAATCAATGGAGCGGAAGCAGGCCGAGATGAAGGATAAGAAGATTGTTACGGAGATTCTTCCAGCAAAGAGGTTTTACACAGCAGAGGAATACCATCAACAGTACCTAGAGAAAGGAGGAGGGAAAGGGGTGAAGCAGTCTGCCACCAAAGGTTGCAATGATCCCATTAGATGCTATGGCTGATATTGCTTTCTTCTGCTTTTTATGTATTATATTTTGATTGTTTAAGAGTTCTTATTTACACCTATAACTTTGGATTGATACACAACATTAGGTTGCAGCTTGTTATTCCCTACCCTTTTAATTTTCCTTGCAAAAGTACATAGAATAAAGGGGTGTATGTATTAAAAGCATGGGATGTTTAAAATAGCAAAAAACCTTGATACCGTAGAAAATATGGGTCTTCGTGAGCCAAGAGTTACTCTTATTTTATTATCTTACTATGGGATTGGTGGACATTTATTGGACTGTTAAAAATGGAAAAATATCCAGTGGTCCTGTTTCAAGAAACAAGTGTCCACAAATCATATGTTAGGAATGGTCAACCAATCAGGTTTTTTTTTTTTTTTTTTGGACTATGGGATGCAGATTGACTGCAGCGCTTGGCTGTACAAGGCTGCAGGAAGATTCCTGTAGCACTAAACTCGATGGTGTCCACCATGGTGTATGCCATTGTTCTGCTTTGCCAGCTCATTTTAATGAAACTCAAGTGGATCATACCACAGTAAACAGTGGAGAAAATGACGTCATCCACCATGAAACTTCCTATGGCAGACCATGATGTTTATTTTCCATTCAAAGCGTTCATGAAACCTGAATGAAAGAAAAAACACATTGGCTATGATTCCAAGGGCCCGCTTGGATACCACCAAATAAGTTACTTTTTCTACTTATAGCAGTAGATAAGTAACTTATTTAAGAGAAGTGAGTTTGGTTTAAGATAAGTAACTTATTTAGAGAAGTGAGTTTGGTTTAAGATCAAGTAACTTATTTAAGAGAAGTGAGTTTGGTTTAAGATCAAGTAACTTATTTAAGAGAAGTGAGTTATTTAATCACTTCAGCTTAATAAGTAGAAACCAAGATAAGTTACCTGAGGCATAAGTAGCTTATAAGTAACTTATGAGCCAAATGCTCCCTAAATGTCTGTGAACCCCAAAAAGTTTTTAGAGGCAGGCATTCAGTCCCCACTGTTTCCTGTGGTATGGTCCGCTTGAGATTTGGACCTGCCTCATGTTTGGGCTCATGCCCTAAAATGAGCTGCCAAAAGGGATGTAGGGAGTTGATATAACACATCCATCATGGTGGGCCCCACAGCATAGGGTTGCAAGCAATCGGCGACAATAGGTTCCAAAGTTTGTATTAATGCATTCCATATGTACAGTTTCTGGGTGCCTGCCCGTCCAGCCTCTTGTGCTGCCAGAGTATCAGTGTATGTGTATGATCTTACAATGTGATACTGTACAGTTGGGATTGTCTGCTATAGGTTTTGTTTGGTCCCCAGAAAAATCACAGGTGAACCTCACATGTGGTATGAGGTTGGTGCCACCGCAGGGATGATCAGGCCACTCCAGGATTGTCACTGCTAATTTGCATGTGATTTCTGCTTGAGTGGACAGGCCTCATCTTTTTGTGCCAGGCCATCTGCATGGTGGGGCTCGCCCTATTCATGGGTCAGATCTGTGGGTCTCAAGTAGAGATGTAAATGAGTGTACGGACATGGTTTGAGTGGACCAGGCAAACATCAGGATTGATATCTCGAAAGAAACGCTCTGGCACGGATGGTGTATGTGATCATTGTGTGGGACAAGTCTACATAGAATGTGAATAACTGTCAATTTTTTTCTAAACAGTTTGTTTTTTTTTTTTTTTTGTACACGTGTGACAACCTTCATAGTTATACTCTATCAGCCTGTATCTTACGTCTTAGGCATGCAATAATCGCATATGTGCACCTTTTCCACTCGTGTAGCAAGTAAACTGGCATTGTGCACTCAAGTTAGTACGGTGGGGACGCCCATGTCATTATGCGATACAGGCCTTTCCACCATACTCGATGACGTGTACTTTGTGGGCCCTACTGTGGATTACTCATGGTTTAAAATCATATAGTTTGGATGGCTTAGGCATCTGATTGGTAGCCTTCAAATGAAGGATAAATTGCACAAAAAAAAGAAAAAAAAAGGGGGGGGGGGGGCGGGGGTCAAAGTTCTTCGACATTCAATGGAAAAAGTGAGAGCTAGGTTTGTCAAATGGGCCTTCACTTTTGCTAATTAGCCATCCATAGGAGAGCCCACTAAATAGATGATCTTGATCCACCATTCATTCCACGTATAAAGTAGAAGGCTTATGTTTGGTATTTATCATATAGAATCTATACTGTGGTGTCATTTCACCAAAAAAAAAAAAAAGAAAAAAGAAGAAGAAAAAGACAAGGTACATGATATCTTAAATTGATATTTCAAAAGTGACCATTCCCACTGTCTTCTTCACCTTAATGACAGCATTTTAGGGCTGATTCTTCCCTATTTAATGTTGCAAAAATGTAACTTAAAAAGTAGATTTCCATCCGATTCAGCCAGTCGTGGGCGGTATCAAAGCTTACGTTCTCAACATAATCATCAATTTCAACCTTCATGCACTTGATTCCGTCTTTCTCTAATCATGATGAGGGGCCGCGGTTGGTCGTTGTGGCTGTCAGTTGGCTGGGCTTCGGGTTGGTTTTGGTCCATTTTGAACCCATCCAGGATAGGCCTAAAAAAAAAATAAATAAATAAAAATAAAAATTCTACATTGACTGGGTTATGCCTGGTCATCTAAAAGCCTAGTGGTTGTGGTGGCTGTTGATATTTTAGATAGGTCCCCTTCTCGTACCTATAATTAGCATCATCTATGCCTAGCTTTTGAAACCAGAGTTGTTGCCTAGTCAAGTGATTTCCTAGCTTTGCGTTTCCTTGGATTTCCAATAGATGCCAGAATTTCAGAATCATCTCTTCTACCGCTCTTCATTGCTACCATCTGCCCCTCTCCAAAGCATTATACCGTTCCAACAGTTACCACTCAAATTACTTCTCTTCTTAGTTAATAATTATCGCTATTTACACGCTGGAAACAGCCGCTTTACCTGTTGGCATGGGCAATTTGAATCACTCATGGAGTGTAGGAAATGAATATGGTGATTTTTTTTTTTTTTTTTTTGTTTATTTTATTATTATTTTTTTTGTAAGGAATTATAGTAGCGGTGCTTCCATTTTGTCTAAGGTACCACTTGGTAAACTGAAAAATAAGCTCTGTAAGTTATTAAGTGCTGAAAATTTAAAGTACTGAATTGTAATTTTGAAACACTTTTGTAGATATTTTAATTAAAAGTGGAAAGAAATTTTAATACATCACCACTTTCAACCTTCAGTCGTCTTCAGCATTAAGGGTAGGGAAGGGAGTTGACAAAAAAAAAAAAACTAAAAATCATATTTTCAGTGAAAATTAATTTAAATACCTAATAAGTTCCCAAATGATCTCAACCAATGAAAATTGCTAAAAATATCAATTTCAGTGATAAGGGCTGAAAATAAAATTTATCAAACAGCCCTTAACTGTGGCTTAGGTTCCGTTGATGTCAACCCTTTAATTAGAATGATTCTATTGGACAGGTTACAATGGCATGTGCCTTAATGTGTCACTGATGTATGTGTATTCCAAATATCTTAATTAATAGAAGACTTGATTTTCATGTGTTACCAATCATATGGGATTAGTTTAACAGTCCGCATTCAACATAGGAACTTGGCCCACATAATGATCTTTTACCAGGCCATTCAAATGATGGGATGCATAAAATACGTGGTCCAAATGTCCCCCTGGTTGTCATGTGCTCTCACGAAAAAAGACGCGTGTGGTTAGCTTGGCATAATTCATAAATTTTGTAATTTGTTTTTTACCAAGGAAATCATTAATAAATTAATTAATTAATTAAAAAAAAAAACATTAGTACTTGTTGTGTAGTGATGCATTCCATGCCAAACAAGTGAGGTCAATTGTTTAGTTTTAAAACTATTGATCTAATGAGCTTTTCTACGTTTAATTTCTTTGCCTTTCCTTTAAATCATTGATGAATTTTGGATTAACCACTCATTTCTAGCTCATGAATTGAAGGTTAGGATCATTCAGTTTGAGAGATTTGTAATCTGCAATGAAGCTTAGCAGATTTACGGTTTGAATTATTGAATTATTAATGCATCATTTTGATGGATTGGATGCATCATAAGATGTCCTTTTGCATCAACACACTGCATCCTTATGTATCAAATCACTGTAATTTCACCTTCCCGATGAAATTTCCCATAGGTGGGCCACAGGTTTCTCGTGAATGTGAAACATTAGTCATTCTTTGCTCACACCATTGTCACCCACTTGATGAGTGGACGAAGCTAGTTTTGGGGCTAGGATATGTTTTTTCCCACCCTAGGAACGGCCAGATCTCTTGTATGCCTGCCATTCACCAACTTACTTGATTGGGCCGGCAATGCACGCCCTTCACCAATTCACGTGCATTGGTCTGAGGCCTTATTTTACACCATAGACAAGTATTTGCTGCTGATAAATGCAGGTTTAGCAATCAAAACCGCTGAAAGAGGGGCCTCAAACAAGTTGAAACTCCTTCATTAGTAGATATCCCCACCTGCTATGCACATGCTTTTTAGGTGTTCCAAATATGATTACTGGCGGAAACAAGAAACAAATAATAATTAGATGGTGATGTTATTGACTAATTAGCACCTAAATGTTAATGTTAATGTGTGTAATGTGCCCATTGTTGGGACTAACGGAAGCACACATAGCGGAATCAAACAAGGTAATCACAATCGCACAGGCAAATCCAAAAGAGAACACTCCAAATTTACTATGTGAAAAAACTTTTGTAGAAAAAGAAAAACCACAACATAAATCAATAATGCATTATGAATAACGAAGTTACTAGAGATGAAATCTTACCGATTCAAAGCCCCAAAGAAAAGCCCTAACTTTTTTTCTATCCAAAACCCTCTCAAACCCTTAAGCACGTCTAACCTAAACCCTAACCATGATTTCACCCACATATATAAGTAAAACTGGAAATAGAAACTGAAAGATGAGTTATCAATGTCCCGAAGGGGGGGGGGGGGGGGGTTGAATAAGACTACCAAATTCTTCGAAATAAAGCGGAATAAATAATCTTAATCACTCAAAGTATTGAAACCTTGATTCCAAATAATTCGTAGGAAAACCTTCACCTAGTATTTTAGGCAAGACAACCTCATATCACGATGTCTTTAAAATCAATCTTTCAAACTAGTAAGATAAGATAAAATAACTACAACATTCACCATACAAAACGAAATAAATATAACATTCACCACAAATAATGATATAACCCATCATTACAGAAGCATAAGGAGTTATCGTGGTTTAGTGCTTAAACTCACACTTATTCCACTCCCAAAATTACTACCCTCGTAATTTTGGCTTTCACTATACTCAGGTTTTCACGGGTTCACCTTAACAACATCTTACAGTTCTTGTGATTTTCACTGGTTATCACAATCAAATCTCCTTTATGATTTTTACAGGCTATCACAAGTCAACACACAGAGATTTTCGGGTTATCTCAAAAAATCCCAAATAAAATAAAGTAATTGATAATGTACTTATCTTCAAATGATGATTCGAAAATGTAGTCGAAGCTTGAAGCTGCGATCTTCTTTCTTGAGTGTAGAGGATGCAGTATTTGATCAACAAGAAAGAGTATAGGGATTTAGTGTATTTTCGAAAGAATGAAAACCCTAATGCTGCAGATTCATTTCTTTATTTGTCAAGAGGATTATAGATTACTCTCTAAAATGTATTTGAGATCAGATTGAGAAAGAGAATTGAATAAGCTAAATGAAAATTATAAATACCGCACAAATAACTTGATAAGGACATCAGCTTCTTTCTTACTTGCAGAAGATTTTTGAGTGAATTTCGTTGTAAAATAAAATGAGAGAAGGTTCCTATTTATAGCCAAATGATTTGGAAATTTAGTCAACCTAAGAATAGGTTCGGCTAGCTGGATTCCAATGATTCCGTTCCAACGGTTATCGGATTATGTGGGATAAGATTTATCCAAAATTCGGCTGACTGAATTTCCTTGAAAATCCTAGAATCCTTTGCTAGAAAATGACCCAAACTTTCCTCGGGCTAGCTGAACCTCAAGTTAGGCTAGTCGAGCCCAAAGTTAGGTTGGCCAAATTTATAACAGATTTTTCAAATATTCAAATCTGAAAACTTGCCTGATATTAAAGTTAGGTTAATCAAAGTAAGTTGGCTGGCCGAACCTAAAGTTAGGCTGGCCGAAGTTCAGTGAACTTATACTGAAGTTAACCCATTTTAAACAAATTTCGAAAGCACCTAACCTAGGGTCATTCTACTTGGTGGTTGGCGTATACAGAGATCTTCTAATCTTGATAAACTTTAAACTGAGCGATGTCGTTTAAGTCTTGAGATGTTGAGCCGATCTTCACGAGATGCCATAGACTATTGTAGTGTACTTGCCATCTGACCGGTATCTTTTCCTACGAAATTTGACAACTTCATGTGTGCTACAAATATAAGCACTTATAGAAACAAACCACACAAAGCGCACAAAACTACGCAATCCGTCAACCTATCGAATCAACTGGTCGAGATGCATCATCAGGTCGACATGTCGACGAGTTTTCGACCTATCGAAAACTCCTAAAAAAGTTCAGAGAGTTTTGGAAAAAATATATATTTTTTGATATCCTTCGACATGTCGATTAGACTGTCAACCAGTTGATGGCCCATGTTTCAGCATAGATTTGAAGCATTCGATTTTCAACAATTTCCACCACAACTCTAATCTTCATGTTGCAACATGTCATGTTTGATCCTTCATCTCTACTTTGTCTCCATCGTAACTCCATAATCATCGATTCCCATGCACACTCCATCTTTACTCTATGTTTGTTAGACTTAGAGAAGTCACACAGAACTTGAACTTCTCTGTAGAAACCACCTTGGTAAACATATTAATCGAATTCACGCTTATATGTATCTTCTCGAGAGTCACACTGTCTTCCTTTAGCGACTATCGAATAAAATGACAATGCACATCAATATGTTTAATTCTAGAATGGTAAACCGAATTTTCACCAAATTGATCGCGCATTCGTTGTCACAATTAATCGGTACAACCTCCCACTGAAGCCTCAACTGATTTATCATTACCTTTAACCAAACTGCTTCCTTGAATGCTTCTGTCACTGCCATATAATCAGTTTTGGTTGTGGAGAGATCTACCACAGATTGAAGTTTCGACATCCAACTAATCGCTACACTTGCTAACACAAACAATCAGAAGTTGACGTTCTATTATCTACACTGCCCCACGTAATCTGAATCTACATACCCTACCAACTTGTCCCCTAATTTTTCAAATGTCAAGACGTAGTCCTATGTACCTCGAATATATCGAAGTAGTCATTTCACTACCTCCCAGTGTTGCTTGTCGAGGTTAGACATGTATCTGATAACAATACCCACTGCATATGAAATATCCAATCTCGTATAGACCATGACATACATTAAGCTATCAATTGAACTCGAATAAGGCATACGAGACATAAGTTGTTTTTCTTCATCTGTTTCAAGACACTACTAGAAGAAGATGAAAATGAGACGTGTGGGGAATGCTGATCAGATTTCTCTTCTCCATCCCAAACTTCACAATACTTTTTCAAGGTATTCAATATGAGGTAACCATAGCCTACTCATCTTCCTGTCTCTATGTATGTCAATACTGAGAACCCTCTTTGTAGCCACCATATCTTTCATTTTAAATGTCCCTGATAGTTGTGCATTTAGTATTTCGATTTCAGACATGTTATGACTAGCGATCAGCATGCCATCAACATAAAGTACTAAGATAATGAACTTCCCATCATTAAGTATGTTGAAATAGATACAATGATCATACTCTCCTGGTAAACTTTTGACTCATCATGAAAGAATTAAATTTCTTGTACCACTACCTAGACGACTGTTTCAGGCCGTAGAACAACCTTTTCAACCTGTAAACCTTATTATCTGCCCATTGTATTTCAAATCCGTGTGGTTGCTTCATATAAATCTATTCTTCCAATCCCCACGAAGGAAAGTAGTTCTAGCTTGAGATTGTATTAGGCAACCAAAGCCAAATAAATATGATAGATACTTGTTTCACCAAAGCTGTGAAGGTCTTAGTGAAGTCGATACCTTCTTTATGAGCATATCCCTTCACTACCAACCTTGCCTCGTACTATTCTGTTTCTTTTTGAAAATCCACTTACACCCAATCGCTTTATAGCTAACAGGAAGCTCCATTAGCTCCCATGTCTCATTCTTGTACAAAGAGTTCATCTTGTCATGCATCGCCGGTTTCCACTTTTTGGCATCTACATCATAAAGAGTCTCTTAAAAAGTAGACAGATCCTCCTCATCTATAATAAAGGAAAATGCAACATTTGAGTCATCCTTGTATCTTGCCGATAATCTACGATCCATTACTGGATTCCTTCTCATATGTAGCTGCTCCACCTGCTCTTGTAGCTTTGTCTGCGTCTCAGTATCAGCTCATGTATTATCTCTGTCTATCTGAATGACCACAGCCGTCTTTTTAGCTTCCTTGTGCTCATCCTTTTGGAACAAGGATCCCTTGTCAAATTTAATGTCACGACTAATGGTGAATTTTCATGTGATCTGGTGATATAGCTTGTACCCCTTCACACCATCATCATAGTAAAAAAAAAAGATGTACTTTTTAACCATTTGGTCTAGCTTATCTCTCTCAACTAACGAGACATAAGAGTAAGCATCGCAACGAAATACTCGGAGTTGTTCACAACCCCAAGTGTAGGGTCGTGATGTAGTAATAATCTCGGTGAGACCGAGGTCAAATCCACAGGGACTGAACTTGTGTGTCTTTTGAAAGCAACTAGAACTAGAGCTAGAACTAGAAGAAGACGTAAACCTAAATCTGAAATATTTGAGAGAGTAATTGTGATTAAAGTAATTAAAACTAGTGAATTTAAATGTGGGAATTAGGGTTTCCAAGGATCCACTTATAGCAATTGGGAGGCTACCTTGCTTGATTTAAGGACACAACTGGAATCAAAGTCCTATCCTATCCAATTGGTACGAAGAGATTTTTCAGATTTATAAACTTCTCATGGATCTAATCATCAATGGATGAGAGTTGTGAGGATTTGAAAGTAATTCAATCACCTAACCATGCCCAGGAGGCAAGACAAACAACAAGATTTACCAATCTCACAACCAATCGTAAGAGAATTGTGAAGGTTAGGAAGGATTCCATCATCCTACCATGCCCAAGGGACGATGGTGAGCAATAGGATTTCCTAATTTCACAATCATAATTTAGGAAAAGAAGATATTTCAAGCTATCACAGATCTATTGTAATTTGTCACAACAAACCATTAAAAACTAAAAATATTTCTTCATAATCAAACTAGAATCCAAGAAAGTTTAACAAAATATGAATCAAAATAAAGCAAACATCTCAATCAAGCTACAAACTTCACCTCTTAGCCCTAGTTAAGAGGTTTAGTCAACCATAGACATGATTGAAATAAAATCTCTTAAGAAAAGCATAAAAACGACTAAGGAAAATGAATAAAAACTCTTGGCAACGGCTTCTCCACACTATTGCTCCACTCCCCAAACCCTAAAAGATGCCTATGAATATCCTAAAGACTCATATTTATAGTTTTGCAACTCTAACTTTCGCACTGAGTTGGAAAAATCCGAAAACCGCCTCAAATTTACGCAATCCGTGTGCTGTCTGTGTAACCTTAGACGAGTCGAGGAAATCCTTCAACTGGTTGAGGATGACTGGAATTTAAAGGATTTTGTTGCTAGAGTTCAAATCGATGAATCTTCGACTAGTCGTAGGAGGCAGATTTTTAGGGTTCCTTTTCTTCTTTTCAAGCTTCAATACTCCTCATTCCTTACTCGGTTTTCTTTGATCTTTGGCATGTGAATTCTTCATTCTTGGTCTCATAAGATCCATCCTTGACCTTGGTGATTCTTGAATATTAAATCCATGCTTTTAGTATCCTTTTCAATCCAAGCCCTTAAATTCATTTTGCAACACAAACATGATTAAAATAGAACATTAATCATTATCATGTTTATAAAATCAAGTAATAAATGGGGTCCAATATGCAATATTTGACCCTCAACACAATCCTCAACTTGCATTTTGCTAGTCCCAAGCAAAGTATGCAAAAAATGAACTTCTATACGCAATGTTCAAACTTTTTCAAAAAAACAATATTTTATGTAATCAAGAATGAATGAGTAGACTCAAGATGAGAAAGTGAGATTTTGAAAACTCAGAGCCGAATCACATAAGTAATCAATCATATAAGTTCTTTATCCATTAAGTCAGAGCATAGTTCGCATATCAAGTTTTTCAATGTGCTCAATGGAAATCAACTTACTTCTCATAAAAATACTATCTTTTCATAATGTTAGCCATGACCATCACTTCAAGATTGGTTGAAAACTCGAGTACTGATTCCGAACTTATCCCCTTTTCTTTCCTTTTTCAGTTTTTTGATTTTATATCAACAGTCATTTGTATTCATTCAGTTTTTTCTCTTTACTTTCAGATTTTTCATTCTTCTTCAAACTTTTTCAGTCTTTTCACCATACATGACCTTTTTGTCAATCTCCTGGTGAAATTCTCCAGACTCGATTCTCAATATCTTTCAATGATCATCATACTAACAATAAAAAAATCTGGTATTATTCATGGAAAGTAAATTGAATGTGTCTTGAAATTTAGATTTAAAAGTGCCCTGGTTTGTCAAGTTACGTGAGTGTTGAGTCAGATTGTCTACAGAGCTTGATAGGAAGATCAATTCAAGCGTCTGCCTTAACCGGATGTATGCAAGCTCACCACAGGTAAATTTAAAGTCTCACATCCCATGTCCTAAAATACCATGTGAATAAAACCCTTAAAAATAAGTTAGAAAATCATAGGGTTTTAAGGTGAGAAAACTTTTTCAAAACAAGAAAATCTCTAAGTTTTTCTTGCCTTGTCAATTTTATCGAAACACCCTCGATATGATCGACCTGCATTATCGAGTCCTCGATGCTCCATTCGATACCATCGAAAAGAGGACCAAAAATGTCCAGCAACCTCATAGCATATCTGGACGAATTATCAATGTATCGATACACCTATCGATATTCAAATCTCGAGTCTATCGAAGTCGACTCGATATCATCGACAGGCAGATTTCCGGCGCCCCTATTTTTAAAAGAAAATCTCAATCTCAAATTCCTTCAATATATCGATGTTCTTCCCGATATGATCTTAAATCAAATATCGATAATATCGGAAGACCATCGATGATATCGATCATGGGCACGCATTTCTTCCAGCAGATATTTCAGGTTATTTTTAACTTTAATTGGGGGTCATTCGAGGAAATCGATATTCATATGTCGATGATATCGAGGCCGAGTTGATTGCATCGAAACTGGACACAAACTGTCCAGCGAGCTTACTGGTAAATCTATAGGATTTATCAATGCATCGACATTGCCTTCGATATCATCGATATGTAAATTCCGATGACATCGGCTGACCCTCAATCATTTCTTAAAAACCTGAAATATTTTAAGTCAAGTCTCTCTCATTTTTCAAATGTCGATGGATCGAACCTATTATTGATGGAATCAGTTCGAAATCTGATGACATCGACAATTGTTTCGATTAATCGACCAGCTGGAAAAAGGTTTCAAAAGTGTATGACTTTGAGTTCAAGTCATCGAGCAGACCATCAATGCTATCGAGAGTATACGCTCGATGATATCGAACTCAGTCATAAATGTGACCGTTTTATATCCGTTGGAACCTTTTGCCTATATATAGAGGACTTGTCTATTGTAGCTGGGAGAGAAAGTAGAGAGAGCTTTTGAGTGTTTAACCTTAGATCATATACCCAAAGCCCTTTCTCTCAACCAATCCACCTTTACCATTGATATTCAATAGAGTGGATTGGGGAATGAACTTTCGCATTCAAGGATCCTCCAGCTACTACCTTAATGGAAAATCATTAAGCTGGGATGCCTTGAATGCCTTAATGATTGGAACTACTCTATCTTCCTTACAGGAAAACTTTTAGAGAGTAGGATTCCATTAGAACCTTGACCTAATCCATCACCATATATCGGTACATCTTTTGTGTTGCGGATTAAGGGAGCAGAAGACTCTTCGTCAACAAGGAGGAGATCTTCGGCATTGTGCTTATCGGGACTCATCAACTTATTTGTAAGTATCTAGAGTCCAAGAGGACACTTGTGATCATTCCTTTGTAGGATTGGGTCTTAAGTGATTCTCACCCTTTGAAGTCCTCAAGGAGGCCTCCGACGGGAGTGTACGTGGTGGGTGCGTTGTGTGGACCCTTGCTCTGTGGAGAGCATAAACATCTGGTTTGGAGTGAACCAGTAAAAGTCTAGGTTTTAGGTGAACCTGGTAAAACCTTAGGGTTTGAGGTCAACCGTGTAGAAACCTCCAGTAGGGTCTTATGGAAGATCCTTGGCCAGTGTGCCTAAAAGTGGGTGCGTTGTGTTGACCCTTGCTCGTGAGAGCATTAACAGTCAGCCTCAGTGTAGGTTGTAAAGGTTGAAGGTGAACCTGATTTAAAACCTTAGGTTAGAGGTGAACCGCTGTAAAACCTCCTTAGTGAAATCCAGCACACTCAAGGGTTGAGTGCGTCTGCCGGGAGTGGAGTAGACTGATCGTCGAACCACTATAAAAATGACTGTGTTTGAGATTTCTATTCTTCTGATTGTGTGATTTACTTTAATATTTGCATATCTAAATATCTGAAATCACACCTCACACACTTACACAGTCATATCCATCATAAACTGGTTTGCATATTGTTTACTTCTCAAGTAGTTTGTGATTGGATTCTCTACCGGGCTTGGAAGCCAGTAGAGTTATTTTTGAGTAATCCTAATGTGTGTCTGTTGTTAAGATTAGTGTAATAGGATTTGAAATAAATTATAAAAACTTTTAAAAATCCTATTCACCCCCTCTAGGACATATTGGCATATCCCGACTTCAACTAAAGCGGTCTTCACCGCAATTTTAAGATTAACATGTTATTCAAACTTCCTCTTAATCAATTGAATGTAAGAACCATAAGTGATAGGCTACTTAGTTGCTCAAACTCTAACAACTCAAAATTGGATTTCTATCTTATCATCATACTCCAAACAGTCTTAAATGCACAACTTATCGCTTTCCAAATAGATAAACATTGAAAATTTTTTAAAAAATTTGCAAATTTTGCTCAAAACTGAGAAAACACTTATTAGTTTACCTAATCTCCCATCCCCAACCTAAAATCT
This sequence comes from Magnolia officinalis, assembly GCA_021015155.1. NCBI lineage: Eukaryota > Viridiplantae > Streptophyta > Magnoliopsida > Magnoliales > Magnoliaceae > Magnolia > Magnolia officinalis. Next base: position 65,147,150 of record JAJHSJ010000005.1, on the reverse strand, counting down.
ACATTGTCCTCAATGTAAAAGAAATAAGCATGATTTGTAGAAGAGACAACATAATTGAAGGAGAAGTGATGGACAGATAGTACCTGATGAAGGAGTTTTGAGGCCTTTTCCAAATTATCTTAGTGTGAAGGTGGGTTAGCACAAGAATTAAACAACCAAAAAGCAAACTATCTTAAACAAACAGAAAGCAAACTATCCTAAAACAGTGGAAGCAAACTATCCTGGTCTTAAATTCTATGAAAGTAATAAACCTAACTATACCTTCATCAGACTAGGAAGTCAATCCTGGTAAACATGATCAGTCAGAGGTATGGACATGTCCTCTAAATCGAATTTCTCAACAAATGGCTTCAACCAATGTCCATTCACTTTAAAATCATTGCCATTGTTTGGATTTCGAATCTCGATGGTCCCATGAGGATAGACATTAGTGATAGTGAAAGGGCCGGTCCAACGAGATCGGAGTTTATCCGAAAAGAGATGTAACTGAAAATTGTACAAGATGACCTTTTGACCTGGTGTGAATGATTTTTGAAGAATGTGTTAGTCATAAAACACTTTCATTCTGTCCTTGTAAATTCTCAAGTTCTCATATGCATCATTCTGGATCTCTTTAAGTTCATTCAACTGAAGTTTGAATGATTTCCGAAGAATGTGTTGATCATGAAACACTTTCATCCTGTCATTGTAAACTCTCGAGTTCTCATATGCATCATTTCGGATCTCTTCAAGTTCATTCAACTGAAGTTTGTGCAACGAGCCAGCGTTGTCTAAATTGAAGTTCAGATTTTTAATAGCCCAGTAGGCTCTATGTTCCAACTCCACAGGCAAGTGGCAAGCCTTCCCATAGACAAGTCTAAAGGGCGACATTCCAATATGGGTTTTGAATACAGTATGGTAAGCCCATAAGGCATCGGTCAATCGGATCGACCAATCCTTACGGTCAGGGTTAACCGTCTTTTCTAAGATGTGTTTAATTTTTCTATTAGAAATCTCAGCTTGCCCACTTGTTTGTGGATGGTATGGAGTGCTCACTTTATGAGAGATGTCATATTTCTTCATTAAGTTCGCAAATGGCCTATTACAAAAATGTGAGCCTCCATCACTAATGATGGCTCGAGGCATTCCGAACCGGGAAAAGATGTTCTCTTTTAAGAATTTAATGACCGTTTGATGGTCATTGTCCGGCACAGAATCGCTTCAATCTATTTAGTGACCTAGTCTACGGCTAGCAAAATGTATAAATTCCCAAAGGATTGGGGGAATGTTCCCATGAAATCGATGCCCCAACAATCAAATGCTTTAATGATCAGAATGGGGTTCAAGGGCATTATATTTCAATGGGACAATGCTCCCAACTTCTGACAAAGCTCACAAGTTTTACAAAACTCATGAGTATCCTTGAACATAGTGGGCTAGTAAAAGCCACACTGAAAAATCTTGCTCGTGGTCTTTTTATCAGATAAGTTACCACCACAGGCCTGAGAGTGACAGAAGGAGATGACACTTTGATGTTCATTGTCTGGCACACATCTCCTAAAGATTTGGTCTAGGCAATATTTAAACAAATATGGATCATCCCAGAAGAACTTACGAACCTCATCGAAGAAGTTTTTCTTATCTTGCGTAGTCCAATGTGTCGGCGTGAAACCTGATGCAAGATAATTAGCAATATCAGCAAACTAATGTGAATGAGAGATTTTAAACAATTGCTCATTAGGGAACATGTCATTTATAAGTGTCGTCTCAAGAGAATCAGAAAGATCAAGGTGGGAAAGATGGTCAGCCACTACGTTCTCTACTCTCTTTTTATCCTTTATTTCCAAATCAAATTCTTGGAGTAGGAGGATCCATCTTATCAGGCGGGGCTTAGCATCATTCTTAGAAAAAAGATACTTAAGTACCGCATGATCTGTGTAAATGATAATCTTGGATCCGATCAAGTAGCACCTAAATTTGTCCAAAGCGAACACTAAGACTAAGAGTTCCTTTTTCGTAGTAGAGTAGTTCACTTGGGCAGGATTTAGAGTTCTACTTGCGTAATGAATAATGTAAGGCTTCTTTTCTTTTCTCTGGCCTAAAATACCCCCAAGATCATAGTCAGACGAGTCGCACATAAGTTCAAAAGGAAGGCTCCAGTTGGGTGGCTGCATGATAGGTGCGGTGGTTAACATGCCCTTGAGTTTAGTAAAAGCTTCCTGGCATTGTTCAATCTACTCGTATGGTGCATCCTTTTGAAGTAGATTATATAGAGGATGAGTGAGGTGACTAAAGTCCTTTATGAATCTTCTGTAAAACCCGGCGTGTCCTAGGAAGGATTGCACGTCTCGTATGTTCTTGGATAGAGGTAGGTTAGAGATAAGATTAATTTTAGCCTTATCTACCTCAATTCCCTTGGATGAGATGATGTGTCCAAGGAAAATTTCCTTACGAACCATGAAGTGACACTTTTTCCAATTCAGTACCAAGTTCTTTTCCTCGCATCTCTTCAGCACATTTTTCAAAATTTTCAAACATTCGCTGATGAATGGACCAAAGACCGTGAAGTCATCCATGAAGACCTCTAAATAATGCCCCACCGTATCAGAAAAATTACTCAACATGCATCACTGAAAAGTGGCGGGGGTATTACATAGCCTGAATGGCATCCTTCGGTAAGCAAATGTATTGTAAGGACATGTAAATGTGGTCTTTTCCTGATCTTCAAGGCCTATCTCGATCTGATTGTAGCCCGAATAATCGTCGAGGAGGCAATAGTAAGAGTGATCAGCTAATCTTTCTAAAATTTGATCAATAAAAGGCAAAGGAAAGTGGTCATTCCTTGTGACGGTATTCAACTTCCTATAGTCAATGCACATTCTCCAACCAGTAGTGATCCTAGTTGGCACGAGTTCATTTTGGCATTGGCTACGATGGTGATTGCAGACTTCTTGGGAACCACCTGAGTTGGACTCACCCATTAACTATCGGATATCGGGTATATGATAGCCACATCTAATAGTTTAAGTACCTCAGCTTTAACCACTTCCTTCATGTTTGGATTTAATCTACGTTGTGGTTGCTGGGAAGTTTTTGCATTATCTTCTAGATAAATGTGGTGAGTACAAATTGAAGTGTCAATTCCCTTGAGATCCGCAATCAACCATCCAAAGGCTCCCTTATGCTCAATAAGAGTAGAAATAAGCATACTCTCATGTTCTTGCTCAAGGTGGGAAGAAATCACCACCGGGTATGTCTCATCTTGGCCTAAGGAAACATATTTCAAATCAGAGGGCAAAGGTTTTAGGTCAAGCTTCGGTGCCTTGAGGTTAGACAGTAGAAGCACCACATCAGTTTAGGGCAATTCTTTAAATTATGGCCTCCACCGGTTAGTTTCAAGTACCGTCATGGTATCAAGTATGGCCCCCGTCTCCCTAATCATTCATCATCAAAATCATGGGAGTGAACCGGGCATGTCTCTAGAGGGTCAAAGGATAAGGTCAGAAGTGCTCTATCTTCCACGAAAGAATCAATCAGGTTAATATCGTGGGAATCGTCTTCATCCTCTAACTGTCTACTTGTGTTGAAAAAGATATTCAACTTAAATGTCATATTCCCGAAAGACATACTCATGACTCCATTCATGCAATTAATGTTCTCATTTGATATGGCGAGGAATGGGCGACCAAGGATGATGGGAATTTGAGTGCTCATGTCTACGATGGGTTGAATATCTAAGACGATAAAATCTACCGGATTGTAGAATTTGTCAACCTAGACCAACACATCCTCGATTATCCCTCTCGGTACACGGATCGAGCGATCAGCAAGTTGTAACGTGGTTCAGGTGGGTTTTAATTCACCTAGACCCAGTTGCTCATAGACCGAGAATGGGATCAAATTCACGCTCGCTCCTAAGTTAAGAAGTGCTTGCTCAATTCGTTAGTTCCCAATTACGCAAGCGATGGTTGGGCTATCGGGATCTTTGTACTTTTGTGTCACATCTTGCTTTAGGATGACACTCACTTTTTCTGTTAGAAAATTTTTCTTTTTGATACTTTGCCGCCTCTTAGTCGTGCACAAGTCTTTTAAAAATTTGGCATATGAAGGTATTTGTTTAACTGCATCCAGTAAAGGAATATTGACCTTCACTTGTTTCAACACCTCTAAAATGTCCTAAGAGTTAGAGAGAGGTTTTGGTGATATCAACCGTTCAGGAAATAGGGCAATCGGCTTACCTTGAAGTTCCGGTTCTAATTCTTGTGGGGCAATGCTAGATCTATCATTGTTGTTCTCTTCTGAGTCCTTGGCATTTCAGCCCTAACCAGAATGGTTTCATCAATGGTCTTCCCACTCCTAAGAGTAGTGATAGATTTAGTTTGCTCCATCTGATTTGAAGAGCTCGGGTCACTAACTTCATATTACGGTTTTGGATTAGGATGAGGTTGAGCAGGAAGGCTCCCCTTATTTTCAATCGTATTCCTTGTGTCAAGCCCTTGTATGGCCTTTGTAAGGTCTTGGAAGGCTTGTAACATCCCCTAATTGAATAACTCTTGATTTTGAAGATGTTTTAGCACCGGATCCTCTTAAGATTTCCCTTTATTTGGAATTTGATTAAAAAAAACTTGAGGGCTAGCAGTTTGTCCATTCCTTCAACTGAAGTTTAGATGATTTCTCCAACTAGGATTATATGTATTGGAGATAGGTCCATTGAAAGGTCTTTAATAAGTATTTACAGCATTGGATTGCTCATTAGTACCTCTTGAAAGGCATGTATTGTTGGACAATTTTCAGTTGTGTGAACGTTGTAAGTACAAATACTGCAAACAATTTCCTTAACCTTTTCCTTCTTTAGTTCCATGGCCTTGAATTTCCTTATGAGATTAGACACTTTAGCATTGATATCAGCATCCTCTTTCAAAAGGTATAATCCACCCCTCTCCTTTGATTGAGTGGACTAGAAGTGGTGCTTGATTTTGGGGAAGTGTCCCATGATTGTAAATTTTCAGCAAGTCTGTCCAAGTAGTCCCACACATCATTAACATTTTTATTCATGAATTCCTCATTGCACATTGTCTCGATCAATTGGCACATGAAAGATGTCAGACCATCATAGAAAAAGTGTGTAATGTACCACGTTTCAAAATCGTGTTGTGGACATGAACTGACAAGATCCTTGAACCACTCCCAACATTGGAAGAATGTTTCATCCTCCTTTTGGGCGAAGTTCATGATTAAATTTTTAAGGGTATTCATTTTGTGATGTGGAAAAAATTTCTTTATGAACTCCCTTATCATGTCATTCCATGTGCCAATAGATTGAGGACGTAGTGAATGCAACCACGTCTTACCTTTCTCTTTCAAAGAAAAGGGAAAGAGTTTTAATCTGACCGTGTCCTCAGACACGTTAGGAAAATATAAAGTGGCTATGATCTCGCTAAACTCTTTCAAGTGCAGATATGGACTTTCAGATTCTAGTCCATGAAATTTTGGAAGGAGTTGGATCACCCCTGACTTAATATCCATATGTACCGTATTTTTTGGAAAAACCATGCGTGAGGGCGTGCTCACCCCCGCCGGTTGTAAATAGTCTCGTAAAGTACAAGGCGGGAGTGTTTGATGTACCTCATTCTCATCCTGAACTTCCTCAACTCGAGGTTGAGGTTGTCTTCCCAGTTAATTGGCAGTCATCAGTTCAATTGACTCTGAGGATCTCGAGTGGTGTTTAATCCTATAATGGATAGATAACCCCTCAACTAATCATCCTTCACTCAAAAGACGTCGAGTGTTATCACGGACCCACTTGGGCATGAAACAGTCTCAGCCCTCAATTTCAAATTCCAACCTAAACCTAAAAGAAAGAAGGGAAATAGAAATCTAGAAATAGAAAGAGAGAGGGAATTATAAAGAAGTTACAAATTTAGAAGATCCTAAATTAAGATCCTTCAGAACAAAACAAAACAAATCAATTTCTAAAAACAAAAATTTTAAAATTAGAAAGTTTCTAAAAACAAAATTAGAAAGATGAGTTAGTTTTTAAAAACAAATTAGGAAAGTAAACTACTTTCTAAAAAAAAAGCAACCTAGTTTCTAAAAAAAGAATTTTTTTTTTCTAAAAATGGAAAATAGAAAGTTTTTAAAAAGAGAAAGAGTTAATTCTTAAAATAAAACAAAAACACCCTAATCCTAAAACTAGAAAACAGAAAAAGTCTAATCTTAACCTAATTCCAAAACTAATTAATCTAAGAAAAATGCATCCGTTAGTCCCTGACAATGGTGCCAAAAACTTCTTCACAACTCTCAGTGTAGGGTCGCGATGCAGTAATAATCTCGGTTAGACCGAGGTCGAATCCATAGGGACTGAACTTGTGTGTCTTTTGAAAGTAAATAGAACTAGAACTAGAAAAAGATGTAAACCTAAATCTGAAAATTTTAGAGAGTAATTGTGATTAAAGCAATTAAAACTAGTGAATTTAAAGGTGGGAACTAGGGTTTCCAAGGATCCACTTGTAGCAATTGGGAGGCTACCTTGCTTGATTCAAGGACACAACTGGAATCAGAGTCCTATCATATCCAATTGGTAAGAAGAGATTTGTCAGATTTCTGAACTTTTCATGGATCTAATGATCAATGGATGAGAGTTGTGAGGATTTGGAAGTGATTCCATCACCTAACCATGCTCAAGAGACACGACAAACAACAGGATTTATCAATCTCACAACCAATCATAAGAGAATTGTGAAGGTTAGGAAGGATTCCATTATCCTACCATGCCTAAGGGATGATGGTGAACAACAGGATTTTCTAATTTCACAATCTCAATTCAAGAAAAAAAGATATTTCAAGCTATCACAGTTCTATTGTAATTTATCACAACAAACCATTAAAAACTAAAAATATTCCTTCATAATCAAACTAGAATCCAAGAGAGTTTAACAAAACATAAATCAAAACAAAGCAAACATCTCAATCACGCTACAAGCTTTACCTCTTAGCCCTAGCTAAGAGGTTTAGCCAATCATAGACATGATTGAACTAAAATCTCTTAAGAAAAGCATAAAAATAACTAAGGAAAAAGAATAAAAACTCTTGGCGATGGCTCTTTTGCTCCACTCCTAAAACCCTAGAAGATGCCTAGTAATATCATAAGGACTCCTGTTGAGGGTTAAATATTGCATATTAGACCCCATTTATTACCTGGATTTATGAACATGATGCCGTTTAATGGCCTACTTTAATCGTGTTTGTGATACAGAGTATATTTGCAAGCATGGACTGAAAAAGGGAGCTTAAAGCATGGATTTAAGGTTCTGAAGTCACTAGAGCAAGGAATAGACTCCAGGGGACCAAGATTAAGAAATTTACAAGCCAGAGATCCGCGAAAATCAAGAAATTGAAGCTCAAGTGGTCTGAAATTGGTTTAGAATGCAAGATCACAGGGTTCCCACCAGCCGTTTGTCCCGAAACTTCATACTAGGCCTGAAGAACATAAATTAACCGTACATGTAGAATTTCGGTAGTTGGATCCTGGTGGACGTGGCCTAATGGATAGATCATCCCTCAGAATCATGATTCTGGGCCCACCTGCTGTCTGGACATGCTTCATCTTCGGTCCCCACGGTTTAAATGATATGACAGAATGGATGGACAGAACAGATTTCATATATACATCATGGTGGACCCCACAAGGGGGGGTGCGAGTGTATAGGCGGTGCACTCCCGCGGTGCACCAAATCTATACAACGGGTCAGCAAACGCTGACCCGACCTTCTTTGCGAAAGGAAACAGCGTCCGTCTTTGCGGACGCTGATTTTTGTTAGTGGGCCACCCTTTCGATTCGGAGGAGAAATCTGATCCATCCATTCAAATTTCAAGGCTCCCCTCACCATGGCCTAGAGGAGGAAATTTGAAGAAGGTCCCGCGAATGGTGTCTATGTGATCGAACACGAGATGGACGACTTAAAAAATATCAAGTGGGCCGCATCAGAAGCAATCCAAAACTGACAATATCTTACTGAATTGTCGAGACAAAGCGAATGGAAGGAGTGGATTTCTTAGAAACTTCCGGCAGAAGGCCCACCGATCGTCACACCAGATCCGCTTGACGCGGTCAGCGCGTCATCTTCTAAAACGGCAGCTGCCGTTTCCAGACAGCGTAACGAACGGACGCTGTCCGTTTTTGCGGATGTCAATGGGCCCCGTCTAAGGTCTGTCCGGCCGATTCAATCCATCCACCGTGTAGAGGGCTTCGAAAGCTTCAAAACCATGCTGATACTTTACACCCATGCGTGCACACGTGTGCAGTACAAAGGCCACAAATGGACTGCCCTGCAATGTTTAAAACTGATCTTTTTGTGATTTCTTCTCTGGACCGCATCAATGGACATTCAAAACTACCCATTCTTAACTGAAATTTCGTTCTGAATGCAATGGACAGGGTGAATTTCCCAGAAAACACTTCTACGAGGCCCACCGATCATGACAGCGAAAGGGTACGAAAGGTTTCGCACATATTAGGAAATCCAGTTTTCCAGTCGGTTGTGTGCCACCATCTTTGATCATATGGTAGATCTGAACCGTCCATCATATAGAGGACCCAAGAAAGTCCTAAGGGACGGTGTTGTTTTGGAATTTGAGCGAGGAAAGTGTCGTGTTTAAAGGCCCCGAACTTGGCTGCGAAAAGACTTTCTCTGCGCGTGCGACAGCTTTCCAAATCCGATTTTCTCCACTCCAGCAGCTATAAAAAGGATTTTTGGACCTGGGGAGCGGGCATCGAAGGCCTTGAATGAAGAATCTCACGTGAGAGAGAGAGAGAAAGACAGGGAGAGAAGAAAGAGTTTTTGTTGTTTTTCCTTTGGTTATGCTTTTCTTCTCAAATTTCTGATGAGATCTAGCCCATCCATGTGTGGCTAAACCTCTTAGCTAGGGCTAAGAGGTGGAGCTTGTGGCGTGATGGGACCGATTCTATGGCGTTGATTTATGGTTATGAACTGATGTTTGGTTCTAGTTTGATTAATTGAAATATTCATAGTTTTTAATGATTTGTTGTGACTTAAATTACAATAGATCTGCTATGGCTTTGAGTATTTCCTTCTTCCTCATATTTTGATTATGAATTCAGGAAACGCTGTTGTTCACCATTGCCCTTTGGACATGGTTGGATGATAGAATCCTTCCTAACATTCATACATCTTCTGATTGGTTATGGATTGGTTTTTGTTCTGTTGTTTACCTTGTTCATAGGCATGAATTTGTGATGGAATCATATCTAATTCTTATACCTTTCATCTATTTGAAAACTAGATCAAAAGGAAGTTCACATAGATTTTCAGGTTATATCTTCCAACTGGATGAAGATGGGACTCGAAGTCCAGTTGAGTTCATAATCGACCATAGATCTCCCTGATCTCTACAAGTGGATCCTCTGAATCCGTAGTTTCCCTCTCTCTGAATTCTTTAAATTTAGATTAATATTTCATCATTATTCTTCAAATCACAATTGGTTTAGATTTCATCCTAGCCTAGTTTTAGATCTGGTTATTTTCAGATAACGTATAGGTTTCAATCCCTGTGGATTCGACCTCGGTCTTACCGAGTTTATTACTACATCACAACCCTATACTTGGGGAGTGAACAACTCCTATTTATAGTTTTATAACTTCAACTTTCGCACCGAGTTGGAAAAATCCGGAAACCCCCTCAAATTTACGTAGTCCGTGTGCTGTCTGCGTAACCTTAGACAAGTCGAGGAAATCCTTTAACTAGTCGAGGGCACCTTCGACTGGTCGAGGATGACTGGAATTTAAAGGATTTTGTCGTTGGAGTACGAATCGAGGAATCTTCGAATAGTCCAGGGACTAGTCGAAGGAGATAGATTTTTAGGATTCCTTTTCTTATTTTCAAGTCTTCAATGATCCTCATTCCTCACTTGGTTTTCTTGGATCTTTGGCATGTGAATTCTTCATTCTTGGTTTCATAAGATCCATCCTTGACTTTGGTGATTCTTGAGCGTTAAATCCATGCTTTTAGCATCATTTTCAATCCAAGCCCTTAAATTCACCTTGCAACACAAACATGATTAAAATGGAATATTAAGCATTATCATGTTCATAAAACCAAGTAATAAATGGGGTCCAATATGCAATATTTTACCCTCAACAACAGCCCCAAGTAATCTACCTACTGACCACTCCACACTTCCTTTAGGATCTTACAATCAATAACAATAGAAGGGGACCGATTAATCAAGTAACAAGCCATGTTAATAGCCTCAATTCACATTTTCTTACCCAACCCAGTATTACTTATCATGCATTGAGCACTCTCCAAGAGAGTCGATTCATCTGCTTAGCCACACCATTCTTCTCTAGTGTGTGACACATTGTGTTGTGCCTCACAATCCCTTTATATTTATAAAAATGATTGAATTCCTTAGAAGTGAACTGTCCATCGTTATTTATCCTTAACACTTTCACCTTTCACCCTGACTATTTTTCCACTACTGCCTTTCACTGTTTGAAGTTTGTGAAAACCTTAAATTTATTTTTTAGAAAATAAACCCACACCTTTTTGAAATAGTCGTCAATGAATGTAACTAAAAAAGAATATCTAGAGATGTCTTAGAGGGGGGAGGGTGTGTAAGTGCTATGTTTCGATTCCTCTTTGGTTGTCAAATTTTGTGTGTCAAAACCTCTGTATGTGTCTTGTGTTTACATCTTGATAAATTTGTTTGGGACATCATATCAAGAAGATAAATTCCTCAAGCTAGTTCAAGCTACAAGATAGAAGATATTAAAGAAGAATTCAAGATCAAGACTCAAGCTTAAGTTCACATGTAAGAACTCAAGCTCAAGTTCACGTTTACTCAAGGTCAAAACTTAAGCATAATTTGAGACTTAAGTGAAACTCAAAATAACATTGATTTCAAAGCTTGTGAAGTAGTCAAGCTGCATCAAGAAGAACTCAAGCTTCATAATAATCAAAGTCTAAACAAATAAAGTTTTCAATGTCCATACTTCATGTCCCAGGTATGATAAACCTTAGATTGACCTTAGGGTAGGTCAGTTTGCCTAGATAATTCATTTGAATATTAATACATGAATTTGGTCAATTCTAAGACTAGTCCTAGGCCTTGTTCAACCAGTCCTAGCACTAGTTCGACCAGTTTAAGAAGTTCCAGCACCAGTCCTAGAATTGTTGCAATTTATCAGATTTTTTTATTCGGCTTCGACTAGTCCTGGAGTCTGCTCGACCGGTCGTGGGATGGTCTCGACTCGACCTTCAACCAGTCGTAAAGCTACGACTCAAACTCCAGCGACTAAATCAAGTGTCGCACAACCAGTCTTAGAGGGGTCTCGACTGGTCGTGGACTACCTACGACCGGTCGTACAATGGTTTGATCCAATCGCGCTCAAAAATTCAAATATTAGTTTATTCTTCGACTAGTCATGGTGACCCTAGGACCAGTCGAAGACGAATTTCTGCAGCTATAAATAGCACATGAATTTCAGAGTTTTTCATTGAAAAATTAAGTGAATTCAAGGCTCCACTCTGAGATAAGTCTGTATTTGTTTTTAAGCTATATTGTGCATAATTCTATTTCATTTTGTTAGCTTATTGTTATTTGATTTTGATTTGCATTCCAATCTAATTAGAAAAAGGGAAAATTCTTAATTCCTTCTTCACGGAATCAAAATCAAATACAGCTAGCATTAAGTTGATTAAACTTAAAATCAATTAGAACTTAGAACCATTTTAAAGTGAGTATTGGACATTGAACTTTCATATTCAAACTTCTACTCCGATTGGTTCTTCCAGGCTACTACAAGAGGAGAAATTCAGGTATTTTACAATTCTGTAAAATTTCCATTCTTTTGGTTTTTTTGGGATTCGTCAAAAAATTCTATTTGTGTGGTTATTTAAGGAGAGCCAGAAAACTTAGAAAGAGGGATTTTTAGATTGTATAACACCAAGTTAAAAAGACACAATTGTGAAGGTTTTAGGTGAACCTGTGAAACCTATTTTGATAGTGAATGCTAATATCCCCTGTGTGAGGATATTAGGAGTGGAGTAGCATTCTGTGTGGCTGTTGTTTAACAGTTGGTGAACACACAGGCGAACTACTATAATTCTTTGTCTTGTGGATTAAATGCTTGCTTAACCTTTTATCTTTTATCATTCAAAGCTGTGGAATGTATGTGTGGTTGTGAATGTTGTAAATATTTACATTTCAAAGTGAGTGTGGGGAATGTCGTAATAATTTAGATTTATATTTCTGCAATTTATTTCAAGCTATTCCTTTATTTGGTTGAGCTTTAGATTTTCTAAATTGTTCTAGTAAGGTTGCCTTGTCATTTCTATGGTGCATGGTTGTCCCTAGAATAATAAACATTTGAGATTTCATTTTATTCCTCTGAATAGTTTCAATTTGTTTATTTCTTGAAAGTTTGAGTTCTTGATACAAAGACTTTTCTAGAAATCAGGTTATCCTACCATAAACTTTGGTTTTTGGTGTAAGGTTGTCCTTAGAACAACTTTTGTATCAATCTCTCAATACTTGGTTATTGAGGTTGCTATTCATTTTTGCATTAAGGATTGATCTACTTTATTTGCCTATCTCTTTATTTAAATTCCGCTGTAAATATTTTAAATTTGGCATAGTCCTATTCCCCCCCCCCCCTCCCTTCTAGGACATATAGCTTGGCCTTTTCAAGTGGTATCAGAGCCTAATAGCTCTCTCTTATTGCTTTGTATTTTGGATTTATTTCTTGAGCTAACGATCTAAGCTATATATATAAGATGTCAAATTGTGATAGCCTATCAGTCACTGGGCCTCCACCCTTTGATGGCTCCAACTATGCCTATTGGAAAGCCAGAATGAGGATCTTCCTCAAATCAATGGATGAGAGTGTGTGGCAAGCCACGGTGACTGAATGGAGCCCTCCTACCATTGAAGTAACTGGTATTAATGGATCAAAATCGATGAGAATAACACCTTATACTTCTTGGTCCACACTTCAGAAAAGTGAGAGTAGTGCCAATGCAAAAGCACTAAATGCAATCACCAGATGAGTTCAAAAGAATCATATCCTGTGATACTGCAAAACAAGCCTGGGATATATTAGAAATGACACACGAGGGTACATCAATTGTAAAAAAATCTAAAGTCCAACTCCTCACAACCAAATTTGAAGAAATTCATATGGAGGAAAATGAAATGTTTATGAACTTTTACACAAGATTAAATGACATTGTAAACTCAATGTGGGGTCTTGGCGATAAAATTCCAGAAAGTAAAGTGTGTGCAAAGATACTACGCTCACTTCCTGAACGGTTTAATTCTAAAGTAACCGCGATCCAGGAACTTCTTGATACGGATAATATGAGGGTAGAAGAACTAGTTGGTTATTTATAAGCCTATGAATTAAATTTTAAAGCTCCTAAAGGTAAATCTATAACTTTGAAATCTTCTAAAAATGTTTCTGAAGAAACTCTGATTCTGAAGATGATATGACTCTTTTAGCAAAGAAGTTTTATAATATTTTCAAAAGTAAGAAAAGGGTTGATTTTCAACAAGCAAATGATAAAAAGAAATTTAGACCCAAAACTCAAAAAACTTTGAAAGACAATGTTACAACTGCCATGAATATGGGCATTTAGCAAACAAATGTCCTAAAAAGGACAAACCTAAGAGGAAGGGTATGTTGGCTACTTGGAATGAATCATCTGAGTCTGAAACTACTTCTGATTCAGAAGATTCTGAAACTGAGTCGGACAATGAAGTTAAGGCCCTTATAACTCTAGTCAAGTTCACTTTTTCAGATCATGATGATTCAACTAGTGAAGAAAATCCGAATAGTGATTATGAAAATGAAGAAGATCTTCAAGATGCTTACAATGCCCTATACAAGGAAAGTTGTAAAATTGCTGTGAAGCTTAAACTTCAAAAAGAAAAGTTTTTTAAACTCAAAGAATGCTTTGACTTACTTGTTTTAGAAAAATCCCAAATTTCAGATAGTTTTGAAAAATCAAAATGTGATTTGGAATTCAAAACCTCCCTGATTGAAGATTTGAAATCTGAAATTGAGAAACTCAAGAATGAAGTATCTTCTCTTCTGAGTTTGAATGATACATGGAGGTATGCCCAAGGAGATTCAAAGTTAGAAAAACTTTTATTCGGATCTAAAAAATGTGGCGATAGATCTGGTTGGGTTACGATAAAAATATACCCATAAACAGAAGAGTACTCCTCCCAACTTGGTGAAGGAGATGCCTCAAACTCAAAAGAAAAAGGTACTTGTCAAGGTTTTTTTAAAAATACAAAAACTTTTCAAAAACCTAAATATAGCTATTTCAAAAATCAGAACAGAAACCTACTGGCTGAAAAAATAGTTGATTTACTCAAGGAGCTCTTAAAATCTAACTCAGTAGGTCATTTCTACAACTATAAACCAAAAAAGACCAATTATGTTCCTAAACCTAAAACAGTTCTGAAATGGGTTCCTAAAGTTGCCTGCTTGGTTGTCCACACTGCTTTCAAAGCAACAAGCCATTCAAAATGGTATCTAGACAGTGGATGTTTCAGACACATGACTGGTGACAAAGCTTTATTCACTGATCTAAAAGATATGCTTCCCTGATTTAAGAATGTTTTATATGTTGAGAGACTAAAACACAACCTGTTAAGCATATCTCAAATATGCGACAACAACCATAGTGTTAAATTTTCTAATCAAGGTTGTGAGATTATAAATAAAAAGGGTTCTGTAATACTAACTGGTCGCAGAACTTCTAAAAACTGCTATATAGTAAGCAACGGTAGCTCATCTAATCAAATGTGCTACATGGTCCATACCGATGAGACAGAATTATGGTATAAACGCCTTGGACATGTACACTATCGAAATTTATATAGATTGAGCAAAGGAGAGCTTATTAGAGGTCTACCTAAGATTCAAAAAGTAGACAAAATATGTGGTGAATGTCAGCATGGTAAACAAACTAGGAGCTCTCACAAAAAGGTGAACTCTAATACCACATTAAGACCACTCGAGCTTCTCCACATGGATCTTATAGGACCAACGAGAACGGAAAGTCGAGGTGGCAAAAAATACATCTTGGTTATTGTAAATGATTTTACAAGATACCTGGATTTCTTTTTTAAGAGACAAATCAGAAACCCTTGATGAAGTGAAAAAGATTATCAAACGGATCCAAACTGAAAAATGCTCTCAAGTCACTAAGATTCGAAGTGATCATGGATCCGAGTTTGAAAATAGCAGTTTTGAGAAATTCTGTAGTGATCAAGGAATATCACATGAATTCTCTGCGCCCAAAACTCCACAACAAAATGGTATTGTGGAAAGGAAAAATAGAGTGCTCCAAGAAATGAGAAATGTTATGTTGAATAACATGAAGCTCCCTAGAAATTTATGGGCTGAAGCAGTGAATACCGCCTGCTACATAATTAACCGTGTCTATACTTGTAAATCCAATAATAAAACGGCTTATGAAATGTGGTTCGATAAGAAACCGACTGTCAAATACTTTCGAGTTTTTGGCAGCAAGTGCTACATTTTGCGTGACCGTGAAAATCTGAGAAAGTTTGACACAAAGAGTGACGAAAGAATCTTTTTAGGATACTCTTTAAACAGTCATGCATATCGTGTACCGAACAACGGGATCGGTGTAATTCAAGAATCTATTAATGTGGTCATTGATGATCATTTGAATACACCTGCACCTAGTTCAGATAATGATGAAGTTCTTGTAATTGAAAAACCAGATACTTCATCAAGTGAAATTAATTCTGAAGTAAGGACTGTTAAAGATCATTCAAATGATCAAAATCTTGGAAACCTTCTCACTGGTGTGCAAACTCGTAGACAACTAGAAGACATATGTAACTACGTATGCTTTACATCTCAGATTAAACCGGTAAATGTAAAAGAAGCACTTTCTGATGAAAACTGGATAGTAGCGATGCAGGAAGAACTTAATCAGTTTGTTCGAAATGATGTTTGGTATCTTGTTCCTAGACCTAAAGATAAACATATTATAGGAACTAAGTAGATTTTCAAAAATAAGTCTGATGAATTTGAAAATATAATTCGAAACAAGGCTAGACTAGTTGTTCAAGGGTACACTCAAATAGAAGGTATTAATTACGATGAAACCTTTGCTCCAATTGCTTGCCTTGAATCAATTAGACATTTTATATCCATTGCATGCTTTAGAAAGTTTAAAATTTACCAAATGGATGTAAAGAGTACCTTTTTAAATGGTGATCTACATGAAGAAGTATATGTTGAACAACCTACAGGGTTTGAAGACCGTAAGTTTACTAATCATGTATACCGCCTTAAAAAAGCTCTCTATGGTTTGAAACAAGCTCCTAGGGCGTGGTATGAAAAATTGACTAAGTTTTTACTAAGTCATAATTTTTAAATGGGTAGAGTCGATAAGACGCTTTTTGTTAAGAAACATAATGATGATATATTAATGGTTAAGATCTATGTTGTTGATATTATTTATGGATCAACTTGTACTAACATGACTGTTGAGTTTATAGATTTGATGAAATCTAAGTTTGAAATGAGCTTGGTTGGGGAATTAAATTATTTCTTAGGATTGCAAGTAAAGCAGCAGTCTGATGGAATTTTTATTTCACAATCTAAATATGCTTTGAACTTGACTAAGAAGTTCGGATTTGAGAATGGTAAGAATTTTGATACTCCTATGAGTACAACTCTATGACTCTCAAAAGACCCTACAGGTAAAAATGTAGATCCTAAATTGTATCGTAGCATGATAGGCAGTTTGCTTTACTTAACTGCAAGTAGACCTGATATTGCTTTAAGTGTTGGAATCTGTGCTAGATATCAGTCTAATCCTAAAGAATCTCATTTAACTGCTGCTAAGCGAGTTATTCGATATGTTACAAGTTCAGTTAATCTGGGTCTTTAGTATCCTTATGATACCAGTGTTCAATTAGCTGGGTATTCAGATGCTGATTGGGCAGGTAATATCGAAGAAAAAAATCAACCAGTGGTGGTTGTTTTTACATTGGAAACTGTTTGGTTTCTTGGTTTACCAAGAAGTAAAGTTCCATATCACTCTCAACTGCTGAGGCTGAATACATTGCAGCTGAAAATGCATGTACTCAGCTGGTTTGGATGAAACGTATGTTGAGTGATTATGGAATTACACAGGACTCGATGGTTTTATACTGTGATAATTCCAGTGCGATAAATATTTCGAAAAACCCAATCCAGCATTCTCGTACTAATCACATTGACATTAGATTTCATTATATCCATGAATTAGTGGAAGAAAAAGAAATATCTTTAGAAAATATTCCAACCGAGACTCAGCTTGCTGATATTTTCACTAAACCGCTAGACAAAAGCAGATTTAATAAGTTGAAATTCGATCTTGGTTTGTACAATTTAAAATGATTGAGCATGCATCTTTGTATCATAATGTAGATATTTTAATGTTTTATATTTTAAAATTTCTTAAAAAATACATGTTTTTTTGGTACACGACCAGTCGAGGACGTGCTCGACCAGTCGTGGTACGACCGGTCGAGGACAACCCACGACCAGTCGTGTAGCGCGCTGATTGTTTTTATTTGGGGAAAAACCACTTCTTCTTCATTTCTCTTCTCCAACGAGCCGAGCTTAGACTAGTCGAACCCCACTGTTCGATTCGCTTAGGTTAGAGTGTTTTTTCTTGATTTCTTGAAGAATCTTAGTCTTTACTCGTAAATTTCTTAATTGTAGTTGTCTATTTCAACTCGTTCTTCAAGTTTTTGGGTTTTTCCTTCTCATTTGCTGAATCTAGATAAACTCATCTCTATTTTCTTGATATTTCTTATATTTCTTTAAGAAAATGGATCCTAGAGGTAAAAAGAAAAATCCTAGAGGTGATTCTTCTTCTAGATCGAATGTTATCACTAGACGTCATCTTAGGGATCCTGAAGATGATCCACCTCATGTACGTGATTTGCGTATGCGCAATGTGATTGTTGAAAAAGTCGTTGATTTAAACCATATCGCTCCTATCAGTCTCCTTCCTCTCCTTCAATCTGTAGGTTGGGAAAACATTTTACGTTGGGGCGGGCCAGCATACTAGTCCATAGCACAGGCCATGGTTGCATGCATAACTGACTTCTCTACTGAGCAACTGACTTTTACTATTACTGCTAGAGAAGGGCCTTTTACTATTGATCGACATTTAATTTCAGGCCTTATGGACATACCAGTAAATGATGATGGTATTCATCCTAGCGCACTTGCTGAAAAAGTGTCAAAATCGGAAAAACAAGTTTATACTAGAGCGTTTTGTAACATGAATGCACCATGGACTACAAATGGGAATGCCATCAAAACCAAGTACTTGTTACCCAGATACAGAGTTATACATCGTATCTTTACTTCTAATCTGTATCCCCGCCCTGGAAACAAGACTGAGTTGACTATGTTTATGGTTCGTATTTTGTACTCAATCATTACTGGTGCTAATGTTTGTTTGCCTTCTTTAATTTGTTCCTCTATCATTCAAATCCATAGTCATCCTGGTCATGGTGATATTCCATTTGGGTATCTGTTGAATGTATTAGCCACTCACATGTTAGTTGTTATGCCTGTTGGAGAGGCTCCTATCCAACACCTTATATTCAACAACTCCAACTTAAACAAAATGAAGTTGAAATTGGCTCCAGGCCAAGTTGATGTTGGTAAAGGTGGTGTTGCTGCTGAGGTTGAGAATGATGAAGAAGGTGATGATCTTCCTCCAGATGATATCAATATGGACGATATTTTTAATGAAATTGACTCTGACTCTGGGAATGATCCAGACTTTGTGTCATCTGATTTCAATGCTCGTCTAAGTGCATTAGAGGAGAAGGTAGAGAATATGAATGTTGGGCACAATCAGCAATTTAAAAATATACGCAAGTATTTTAGGCGCTTACAAAAAGGCCTTCATTAAATTGATCCTACCATATCTGCTCCTTCTGGATCGGATTGAGATTTAACTCTTTGGTTTATAATAACTTTAATACTTTATACTTTCTCTGGTTATGTTAGACTCTATCTGACTTGACATTATAACTCCGTATGCTATGTTCCGTACTCTTAACTTTCAATTTTTCTAACTTTTTGACTTGATCATTACTTTCCTGTCTTTTTAATCCTATTTATGTTTCTTCCTTTGTCATATTTTGACAAAAAGGGGGAGAAATTTGAGAATTTTCTTATGACTTGAGTGGATTGATAATGTGAATGGGATGGTTGAAGTGTACTAATAAGGGGGAGTTAAGGGGGAGTTACTCAAGGGAAGTTAAGTGGTTGCGCATGAGGTTGTATGACGTTGTATGCTTATCCTAGTTCATGATAACTGGTGCATGATTCGTTAATATTCATGTTGTGCTTTTCTTGTTGAAGTATATTTTGTCACAAATTTGACAAAGAGGGAGATTGTAAGTGCTATGTTTTGATTCCTCTTTGGTTGTCAAATTTTGTGTGTCAAAACCTCTCTATGTATCTTGTGTTTACATCTTGATAAATTTGTTTGAGACACCATGTCAAGAAGATAAATTCCTCAAGCTAGTTCAAGCTCCAAGATAGAAGATATTAAAGAAGAATTCAAGATCAAGACTCAAGCTCAAGTTCACATGTAAGAACTCAAGTTCAAGTTCACGTGTACTCAAAGTCAAAACTCAAGCATAGTTTGGGACTCAAGTTAAACTCAAAATGACATTGATTTCAAAGCTTGTGAAGTAGTCAAGCTATATCAAGAAGAACTCAAGCTTTATAATGATCAAAGTCTAAGCAAATAAAGTTTTCAATGTCCATACTTCATGTCCCAGGTATGATAAACCTTAGATTGCCTTAGGGTAAGTCACTTTGGCTACATAATTCATTTGAATATTAATACATGAATCTGGTCTATTCTAAGACTAGTCCTAGACCTTGTTCGACCAGTCCTAGCATTGGTTCGACCAGTCTAAGAAGTTCCAGGACCAGTCCTAAAATTGTTGCAATTTATCAGATTTTCTAGTTCGGCTTCGACCAGTCCTGGAGTCTGCTCGACCGATCATGGGATGGTTTCGACTCGACCTTCGACCAGTCGTAAAGCTACGACTCAAACTCCAGTGACTAAATCAAGTGTCGCATAACCAGTCGTAGAGGGGTCTCGACCGGTCATGGACTGCCTTCGACCAGTCGTGGACTGCATACGACCGGTCGTACAACGGTTTGATCTAATCGCGCTCAAAAATTCAAATATCAATTTATTCTTCGACCATTCGTGGTGACCCTAGGACCAGTCGAAGACGAATTTCTGCAGCTATAAATAGCACGCGAATTTTAGAGTTTTTCATTGAAAAATTAAGTGAATTCAAGGCTCCACTCTGAGATAAGTCTGTGTTTGTTTTTAAGCTATATTGTGCATAATTCTATTTTCTTTTGTTAGCTTTTGTTATTTGATTTTGATTTGCATTCCAATCTGATTAGAAAAATGGGAAATTCTTAATTCCTTCTTCACGAAATCAAAATCAAATACAGCTACCCCTAAGTTGATTAAACTTAAAATCAATTAGAACTTATAACTATTTTAAAGTGAGTATTGGACATTAAACTTCCATATTCGAACTTCTACTCCGATTGGTTCTTCCGGGCTACTACAAGAGGAGAAATCCAGGTATTTTACAATTCTGTAAAATTTTCATTCTTTTGGTTTTTGTTTGGGATTCGCCAGAAAATTTCCATTTGTGTGGCTATCTAAGGAGAGTCATAAAACTCAGAAAGAGGGGTTTTTGGATTGTGTAAGCCCAAGTTAAAAAGACACAATTGTGAAGGTTTTAGGTGAACCTGTGAAACCTATTTTGATAATGAATGCTAATATCCCCTGTGTGAGGATATTAGGAGTGGAGTAGCATTCTGTGTGACTGTTGTTTAACAGTTGGTGAACACACAGGCGAACCACTATAATTCTTTGTCTTGTGGATTGAGTGCTTGCTTAACATTTTATCTTTTATCATTCAAAACTGTGGAATGTATGTGTGGTTGTGAATGTTGTAAATATTTACATTTCAAAGTGAATGTGGGGAATGTTGTAATAATTTAGATTTATATTTCTGTAATTTAGTTCAAGTTATTCCTTTATTTGGTTGAGCTTTAGATTCTCTAAATTGTTCTAGTAAGGTTGCCCTGCCATTTTTATGGTGCATGGTTGTCCCTAAACAATCAACATTTGAGATTTCATTGATCTATTCCTCTGAATAGTTTCAATTTGTTTATTTCTTGAAAGTTTGAGTTCTTGATACCAAGACTTTTTAAGAAATCAGGTTGTCCTACCATAAACTTTGGTTTTTGGTGTAAGGTTGTCCTTAGAACAACTTTTGTATCAATCTCTCAATACTTGGTTATTGAGGTTGCTATTCATTTCAACATTAAGGATTGATCTACTTTATTTGTCTATCTCTTTATTTAAATTCCGCTGTAAATATTTCAAATTTGGCATAGTCCTATTCAACCCCCCCCCCCCCCCCCTCTAGGACATATAGCTTGACCTTTTTAGGGGGTGAATAGGACAATACCAAATAATCGAAATAAATGTTGAATATGTAAAGATCATAAATATCTCAATTGCTTGAGTATTAAAACCTCGATTCCAAATAATTCGTATGACAACCTTCACCTAAATATTAAGCAGGACAACCTTCACCTAAATATTACAACATTCACCACAAGAATGAAATAGTAAATAACATCCAATCACCAAAAAGAATAAAACATTTATCACACGGCACAAGGAGTTATAGTGGTTCGGTCCTTAAAAACAACCACACCTACTCTAATTCCAAAATTATTACTCTCGTAATTTTAGCTTTCACTATAAAAAGGTTTTCACAGAGTTACCTTAACAACCTGATACAGTTCCTTGTGATTTCACGGGCTATCACAATAAAAACCCTTTCGTGATTTTCATGGGCTATCACAAATAGAAACCCCTCTAAGATTTTCACAGGTTATCTTAAACAAAACCTTACCGATATTTTCATAGGCAATATCAGAAAAACCTAAAAAGAAATATAGTAAATGAATTTATTTTCAAATGGAGATTTGAATACGTGGTAGCAGCTTGTAGCAGAAGGTCTTCTTTCTTATACATAGATGTCGCAGTGTTCAATCAAACAGAAAGAGTTTATGGTTTTACAGATTTTATAAATGAAAAGCCTGAATGCTACTTGATTCAATTCTCTTAGATCTCAAAAAAGATTATATTTTACCCTCTTAGAATAAGATTAAAATGATCTAGAGATAAGGGAATTGAATAAGCTATAAATTAAATTTATAAATACCAACTGATAGCTTGCCGAGGACTTGAGCTTCTCTCTCTTTCTTATAGAAGAATTATAGTAATTTTCGTTGTCATTTGAAATGAGAGAAAACTTCAATTTATAGGTAAGGAGGTTGAATCTTCGGCTAGCCTAAGACTGGCTTCAGCTAGCCGGAGTTCATCGGATTCGTTCCAACGACACTTAGATTGCGTGAGATAAGATTTATCCAAAATTTGACTAGCCCGAGGATAAATTTGGCTGCCCAAACATCACAATTCGGCTGGCTAAATTTTCCACTCGGCTGGCCGAATTCCTACAAATTTCAAAAGATTACATTGCTGGAATTTCACCCGAACTTTCTCAGGCTAGTCGAATTCAAGCTTAAGTTAGCTGAATCAGAACTTAGGCTAGCCTAATTTTCAACAGAAGTTGTTATTTTTCTCGAGCTTAAAGTTGGGCTGGCCGAGGAAGTTAGGCCGGCCAAACCAGAAGTTAAGTTGGCCGAATTCTATAGCAAAAACATTGATAAAAATCCAAGATAGAGAAATTTTAAAAATACTTAATCCTAAGGTCTTTCTAGGGTTATACCACTTGTGTTTTAGCAAATACATGAGACACATTGTCTTGAAATTTGACTTGATCTTTGATTTGATCTTGTCTTGAATACGGGTGTCAATTTCTTGAGAATATATGCCAATCTTAACTTGATCATAAGCCATGTAGAGTAGTTGTGATTACATACTTGTGATCTGACCTTAAACACTTTTGTCTTACAAAATTTGACAACCTATATGTGCTTAACATAATAACACTTACAGTAACGAACCATAATGACCCTCCACCAGAAACTACAGGCGAAGGTCTCTATACATCAGAATGCACATAATCCATAACTCACTTACAAACATGTTTCCCAAACCAAAAACATAACATTGACCGTTTACCATATATACAATTCTTACATATATTAAAATCAATGCTTTTAAAAGCTATGATTAAATAACTATCAGAAAGTACCTTCATGCCCCGCTCGCTCATGTGGCCTAGGCGTGCATGTCATATATGTGTAGATGTGAAATCCAATATAGACACTGCAGCTCCACCGATGAAGTGCTCTCAATCAATTCCTCTGTGCTTTCATGACTACGAGTGCCCCCTTTGAAACATTAAGGACACGATCGAACCCGGTGAATTTATACCCAAGTACCTCGAGTGCATCCAGAAATATTAAACTCTTTCTCAACTCATAAACATATCTCATATTGGTTAAGATATGCTTCATGCCATCAAACATCTTAATGTGCACCAATTTAACACCAACCACGTTATAGACATTGTCATTACATATAAACACATTCCTACCATCACACTCACTGTAACTAGTAAACCAACTCTTATGATGGGTCATGTGATATGAAACCCCTGTATTCAAAATCAATTTATTGTTGAAATACCCAGATTTTGATGCAATCAACATGTCACTACCACTCGCTTCCTCACTAGATTCTGTAGTGTTGGCCTCTTTAGAAGAACCCTCTGATTTCTCCTTTCTAGACTTAAGATTCTGACAATCCTTCTTCATGTGCCCTGTCATGCCACAAATCCAGCACTTCAGCTTGCCTTTGCCCTTGCTCTTAGATTTGGATCTTGATTGCGAAGATCTTTTATCCTGCTTAAAATTTCTTCACATCACCACTTTTATTTCTCATTGCCTTCGATTAAAGAGCTGAGATAACGATCTCAATATTAATGGTCATTTTATTGGTGCACAAAATCTTTGAACGATTCATACGATTCAGGAAGAGAATTCAACAGAATACATACATGATCTTCATCCTTCGTTGCCTCGTCCACATCCAACAACTGGCAAACAAGCATATTGAAGTTACTAATATGGTCTCAATGTCAGTCCCCTTAGTCATCTTTAGATTAAACAATTGTAGCTTCATATACAAACGATTCTCAAGAGACTTCAGCGTATAGATGTTCTCTAACTTCGCCCATGTATCAACCTAAGGCTTCTCTCTTATAACATTGTAGATGACCTCATCCGTTAGACAAAACTAGATTAAGATATTGGACTTTTAATCTAACTTGTCACTTTCTTCTTTCAATTTCCGTCACTTTCTAAAGTGTGTGCTTAATCCTTGCTGAACAGACTTATCTACCTTTCAACAAAGTTGTTATTTTTCCGGAAACTTCTCCATCGAACTTATGCTGGCAAACTTAATTAATTTGGCCGTTATTCTATATCACTTGTTGATAAAAGCCAAAAGAGAATAAAAATACAATCCAAGAAAATTCAGGAACACCTGTGTTTTACAAATAATGAGACACATTGCATGAAATCACGACATAAAACGCTTGCACTTGAATACAATTACAAGAGATGAAATCTTACAATCAAAGCCAGAGAGTAGTTCTCCAAATTACATACTTGTGATCTGACCTTAAACACTTTTGTCTTACAAAATTTGACAACCTATATGTGCTTAACATAATAACACTTACAGTAACGAACCATAATGACCCTCCCACCAAAACTACGGCGAAGGTCTCTATACATCAGAATGCACATAATCCATAACTCACTTACAAACATGTTTCCCAAACCAAAAACATAACATTGACCGTTTACTATATATACAATTCTTACATATATTAAAATCAATGCTTTTAAAAGCTATGATTAAATAACTATCAGAAAGTACCTTCTGCTCATTGCCCCCGCTCGCTCATGTGCCTAGGCGTGCATGTGTGCATGTTATCATGATGATGTATATAAAATCAATATACATATAGCGTACACTGCAGCTCCACCGATGAAGTGCTCTCAATCAATTCCTCTGTGCTTTCATGACTACGAGTGCCCCCTTTGAAACATTAAGGACACGATCGAACCCGGTGAATTTATACCCAAGTACCTCGAGTGCATCCAGAAATATTAAACTCTTTCTCAACTCATAAACATATCTCATATTGGTTAAGATATGCTTCATGCCATCAAACATCTTAATGTGCACCAATTTAACACCAACCACGTTATAGACATTGTCATTACATATAAACCATTCCTACCATCACACTCACTGTAACTAGTAAACCAACTCTTATGATGGGTCATGTGATATGAAACCCCTGTATTCAAAATCAATTTTGTTGAAATACCCAGATTTTGATGCAATCAACATGTCACTACCACTCGCTTCCTCACTAGATTCTGTAGTGTTGGCCTCTTTAGAAGAACCCTCTGATTTCTCCTTTCTAGACTTAAGATTCTGACAATCCTTCTTCATGTGCCCTGTCATGCCACAAATCCAGCACTTCAGCTTGCCTTTGCCCTTGCTCTTAGATTTGGATCTTGATTGCGAAGATCTTTTATCCTGCTTAAAATTTCTTCACATCACCACTTTTATTTCTCATTGCCTTCGATTAAAGAGCTGAGATAACGATCTCAATATTAATGGTCATTTTATTGGTGCAAAAATCTTTGAACGATTCATACGATTCAGGAAGAGAATTCAAACAGAATACATACATGATCTTCATCCTTCGTTGCCCGTCCACATCCAACAACTGGCAAACAAGCATATTGAAGTTACTAATATGGTCTCAATGTCAGTCCCCTTAGTCATCTTTAGATTAAACAATTGTGGCTTCATATACAAACGATTCTCAAGAGACTTCAGCGTATAGATGTTCTCTAACTTCGCCCATGTATCAACCTAAGGCTTCTCTCTTATAACATTGTAGATGACCTCATCCGTTAGACAAAACTAGATTAAGATATTGGACTTTTAATCTAACTTGTTCCACTATTCTTCTTTCATAGTTTCCGGTCACTTTCTAAAGTGTGTGTCTTCCAATCCTTGCTGAACTAGAAGTCCCTTTATCTTTACCTTTCATAGTTCAAAGTTGTTAGTTGTTTTTCCCGGAATACTTCTCTACATCGAACTTCATGCTACATGGCATAGATACTTATATTCATATTTGATCTGCTTCCCAACGTTATCTCTAATATCACTTGTTGGGACTCGTAAAAGCACACAAAGAGGAATCAAACAAGGTAATCACAATTGCACAAGAAAATCCAACAGAGAACACTCTGAATTTACATGTAAAAAATATTGCAAGAAAAAATCACGACATAAAACGCTAATGCACTATGAATAACAAAATTACAAGAGATGAAATCTTACCAATTCAAAGCCCCAAGAGAAAAGCCTTAGCCTTTTCTCTCTCCAAAACCCTGTCAAACCCTTAAGCACATCTAGCCTTAACCCTAACCCTGATTACACCTATATATATAAGTAAAACGAAAAATAAAACAAACAACACAAAAATGTGCAAAGCTATGCAATCCGTTAACCTATCTAATCGATTGATTGAGATGCATCGGTTGGTCGGGTCGACCCGTCGACCAAAGTTTTCGATTTGTCGAAAACTACGAAAACAATCTGGAGAGTTTTGGAAAAATAAATAAATAAATAATCGAATAATTTCAATATCCTTTGACCAGTTAACCTGACTGTCTACTGGTCGATGGCCCCTATTTCGGCATAGATTTGAGGCATCCAATTTTCAACACCCATGACATCTAATCCATCTAATAGATTGGCCCCATCATACTCATCTACTCAACATGTTGGCCACACCATAGGCAACATCAAATAGTCATCAATTTGGTTTAAAATAAGTGTAGCTCACCTGATGATTGGATTGACATAAGGGTTTGTTTAAGAGCGTGGATTTGGAACCCCTTGGATTCAAAACCCCCTAGATTTGAAATCCTCCTATTGTGTTTGGCACCATGGATTGGGAATCAACTTTAATCCAAAAGTAGCTATGCATGGTATATTTATGGGGGTTTGAATTTAATTACTAAGTCAACTTTAATATCTCTAATTAATGACGTATGTAATGTTTAACACCATGGTTATAATAAGCCCGCTGAAATATATGTTTTGCCCAAAAATGATGAAATTCCAAGTCTCGGATGGGCCACAAGCACAAGATCATGTCTGAGTGACTAACCAACAATTTTTAGCCGTTGATTTACATGGACGATGTTTGGATGGTGTTGATCATCATATTAAATTAGTTATAGTGATGCAATTGATAATCTAATTATTTTTTGATATCATTAATGGGCTATGTGCTCAATAGAACAATAGTATGGTGATACACATGTTGCACACGCAACTATTGAATGGATTTTAGGTGTAATCCAAGCTCTCATCGTGGATTTAAAACCCCCTATTTGAGGGGATTTGAAACCCCCGGTTACTTTATGCTGCCAAACAACCAGGGGATTTGAAATCCCCCATATCCACTGTGCCAAATGACCCCTAATATTTTCATTGTGGTCAGCTTGTTGAACTTTATATTCACATTTGCATTCTTTTTTGATTTCACCCGTCCCTTTAGTGATAAAAAAGAAAGTGTCATCATTATGATTTTATCATCCCAATAAAGATATAAGAGGAGTCTTCCGATCAAATGCAAATGTATTTAAGAAACAAGTAAAATAATTTATGATCATTACACTTTTCTCAATATAATCTAAAATTCTTGAATCTAAACCATATTATCAATGTATTTTAGTGATGAAATAAGATTAATGTATAAAATGTCATTACCTCTACTTTACCCATGTTGGCAGAAAAAGGTTAATGTTGTGGTAAGACAAATAAAGTATAATTTATAATTATTGTACGTTTCATGTTTTTATTACTTCGGCAAGTGGTGAAATAAACAGGCTGCACTAGTTGTTCGCTTGATCTTCATCTTGAGTACATTCTCACACGTGAACCGAAATTCCCTGCATCACTTATCATACCCAGTGCATATAGCTGCCAGCCCACCTTTTTTCGTGTATAAAAGCCGTTCCATCCACGAGGTGCACCACTCTGATGTCAGGTCTGGAGTTGAAACTCAACATGATACATAGCTTAGGTGACCCATCCAGAGGGAACGGTGGGGAGTGATATGGGTGTTTATATTCCATCCAACCTGTTCATGATCAGTGTGTTACTCACGACGATAAACAGACTTTCCTCGTCCTGATCTGAACCCCCACGGGTCACGCTCAGTTAATAATTTTAGGTGTGATTTTACAGTACTGTTCACTGCATCATGCCCCACCTGAATTTTACAATGGATTTTTTTTTTTTAAATAAAAAATAAAAAAATTTAGTGGACATTATGAGACTGTCTGATGGACGGATTGGATTTCGCATGGACAACACAGTGGCCCAAAGATCTCAGGTGCTTCCCTGCATCATGCAACCAGTGTTGCAGGGATGCGGGATTATTAACTCAATAGGCTACAGCGTATTGAGTAAACTCTGTTGGGCCCACCGTGATGTATGTGTCTTACCCATCCGGCCCATTCGTTTCAAGGCATCAGCCCTAAATATCCGAGGCTCAAGTGGACCACACTACAGGAAACAGTGGTATTGAACATATACTGTTGAAAGTTTCCAAGGAAGCAGAAGTTTTGGATCAAGCTGGTATTTGTGTTTTCCCTTCATCTATATGTGGCCAGATGAACAGGTTGATGACAAATAAACATCAATGCAGGCCCTAGGAAGGGTTCAACGGTGGACGCCATTATCCCCACAATTTCCTAAGGTGTGGTTCACCTGAGCTTTGGATATGCTTCAATTTTGAGCTCATATCTTAAAATGACCTGGTAAATGGATGGACGGTGTGGATAAGACACATACATCACAGTGGCCCCACAGAGTTTACTCAGTTTGCAATCCACGTCAGTATTGCAGACGATTCCGGTCCCACGCAACATCTCACACATGATGCCTAGCATATTTGGTCGTGAGGTTTTAGTGCATGTCTGTTTTTCATCTCTGAATAAGAAAATAGTCCACACAACACACGTCACTATCACGGCGCTTCATAATGATGATCGCTCGATCTAAGTACTGACGACAGGATCCACGTTATCCACCGTCGAAATACATATTCCGAGTCTGATCTGATTGGTCCATCTAAGCTGATGTATCAGTCCCAAGATGCTGTCAACCTCCTTTTTATGCCAAACATGAACAAGTGGAATACAGCATCCCGCAACGACGGGAGGCATATGAGGATGGTTCATGGGCCGCCTGTCGGTATAAACACAGTAACAAAAAAAAAGGAATTATATGATACTCTGGCTAGGTATGGCTCTTGATGCGCAGACACTCAGAAATTGTACCCGTGGCATATTTTAACTCAAATAAAATCGACTAAATCTTTTAGCCCACCGTTGCCAGGTCACAATCGCAACATTAGATTAGTTGAAAAATCCTAAACTCTGTAGAGACTTGTTTATGAAAATAGGACGGTTATATTTTTCTTCATTTTTAACCGTCCAAAAATGTCCACCTATCTGATAATCAGATAATCAAGGAAGCTTAAGTTTTGGTTCAGGATACATCCAAACTTGTTGTTACAATTTAGACAATTTAATTTGACGACCTATACACTACCTGTGCAATTTCTAAGTGCCTGCGTATCATCCATCCCATTCTCCCGCAGTATAAAAGTTTCTCTGACAGAAAGCACCCAAGAAAAAAAAAAATGATACTCTAGCAGAGTGTGGTGGTTGATACTCGAGCATAAAAATAATGTACAACTGAAATGCAAGTAACTCAAATAATATGTCTGGCCCCTTTTTAGACAGAGCATAAACACACGCACACACTCACAAGTACAGGTTTTAATTATTTACTTGGTGAATATTCAATGAAAATATTGAACAGCCTAAATTCAGCCTACAAAATGTGCACTGATCAAAGTTGAGAAGCATTCATTCCATCTGATACTGGAAATAGGTCCTATCCAAAATGGACCCCACATTCTGTACAGTGCAATTTGAGTTACTATATGCCCGTGTGTGATTTGTGGGAACCATCACCAGGCCAGATTATCAAAGATTAGAACAGTCTCTCCAAGATCCATCCACGGTCAAGAAGGACAAATGTTGGGATGTGACAGTCTCACCAAACACATGGAATGTGTGCTACATGCTTCCACGCACCAATAATAATGATAATAGTAGTAGTAATAATAATAAGAGGACGAAAGGAGTCCTAAAAACTGGAGGAAAAAATAAAAAAATAATAAAAAGGAAGAAAGAGAGAGACATCACTTTCTGTAAGCTTTAGAGGACATGGAAGAGGGGTCTTGGGGAGCGGTAGAGAGATATGTGGCCCCATGCATCCTGTTAAAAGGGCGGGGAACACAACCTAAGCTATTGTCTAAAGGTGTTGCTATGACATTTTTATAATATAAGTCCTGTACTTCTATCTTTCTTTATAACCCTTTCTAGAGGTTTCGCACGCTTGTGGGAGCTGTACATGTCCAAATGCGGATGTGCATGTGTTGCAAACTGATACGTGTTTGAGATCTGAGCCATTCGGTGAACTATATTGTTTAGATATTCTATCATAAACATGGGAATATTTCATTCTGCTGGTGGGCCCTAGCATATCACATATTAATGGCTAGAAAATTTTATATATATATATATATATATATTACCATTATATTCTTTGTATGTTGTGACCCATTGAAAGAGTGATTTATTATTATTATTATTATTTTAAAGCATTTCGTTTTTAACAAGGGGCTTGCTCAATGCCATCCTAGCTGCTGCTTCTTCTTCTCCTCCTCTTTTTTTTTTTCTTCTTCTTTGAAAGGTAAAGAAAACAGTCTTAATGCTTCCAAAGGGAAAGAAGCTAATAAATTTAAGTTTTTCTCTACCGACCTAAATCTTTTATTTTACATAGCTTCACTCGATAAGGTTGTGAAATTTAATATTTCAATCCTTTGACTATTCAAAAGTTACGATGACCATTTATGTTCAAATTAAAAGAGCAAAATTACTAAAAGGCTGAAATAATCCAATTTAGAGCTTGCATTTATTGGTTGTCTATCATACAAGGTGAGCCATCGGATAAGGGTTTGGATCATTGGAAGATGACCCAAATTTAAAGGCTAACAGTCCCAACCTATTGTATTTCATAGGTCAAGAAGTATTTAAGAAAATCTCTTTTAACCATGCATTTGATACCTTGCGATTCATTCGTTAACAACATTCAATCACTGTCAATTTCAGACTAATGCCCAATTTACATTGGACCCAGGAATTTGTATAGCTTGGACTGGATTTTCTGCAGCCTAGAACTAGCAAGGTGGGTGCGACATTGACCACAAGGTTCACCTCGCTAAATGCATTGTAGATCCACCTTGTCTATTCATTTCTGACAACTTTTAGGTCATGGTTCCAAAATTGAAAATACGAATCTTAGGTGAACTACACTGTAGGAAACTGTGGTCATTGAACACCTACAGTTAAAAACTTCCTGAGGTCTATTTTAATGTTTATTTGCAATTAGACCATTGATCAGGTCATAGACATGTACGAAGCTAAAGCATAAATAACATCTTGATAGCAAACTTTTGTGGCTCCCAAGAAACTTTTAATGGTTGGAATCAATTCCTATCAAGTGGTCCACCGGAGATTTGTAGCTGCTTCATTTTTTGGGACCATGTCCTAAAATTAGCTAGCAAAATGGATGGACATATACCTCCATGCATGGAGGTGGCCCCCAGTCAAGGTCACACCGGGGTTGCAGTTAATTGGCATTCCTGACATCAATACTTGATAAGTGTGCCATTAATGATACACCGATAAAGGTGTGGTGAACCATTAACCTTGTATACTCAATAACAGCCCATGGCAAACCTTCAACCAGGTGTTGAAACTCCTGAGAGTCTACCACTGGAGTAAGAGTAACGACCCATAGATGGTGAAATCCCACCATGCTTGAGTGTGTGGTGGTGTGTGTGCGTGTGTAAAAAAAAAAAAAAAAAAAAAAAAAAAAGAAAAAACGCCAATGGCAAATGAAATAAAAAGGAGCGGGAAAACATTGATACTCTGGAAGAATATGGTAGATGATACCCATATACTTAAAAATTTTATACATGAAATACAAATAAGTTAAATAAAACTGTCAAAAAATTATAAAAATTATACTTATTTTATTATCTGACAATCGGATCGGTGGGTGTTTATACTATGGTAAAAAATGTAAAAAATAAAATAAAAATCCAACGGTTCTATTTCAACCAAAAAGTGTTCACGCATCAGAGAGTAGGATTACCAAAAGAATCTAATTCCAACCATGAGTTAGCAATTCCACAGTTCAGTCGTTTTAACGTGAGTAAATGTATGCAAACACACAATTTTCCGAACGCCTGCGTATCAAGCGTCGACGCTGCCAGAGTACCATGTAACTCTCCATAAAAGAGTCGAGTATACTCAAAATGATGTACATGACAACCCGAAAAAGTGACGAGTATATGCGAAACAAAAAATGCATGAGTTGGGGTCTGGAAAGCCGATAAATGTTTAAGGGAGTCGGGCCCACATGGAGCAGTTTACCACACACGGGCGCGGATTAGGTACTACCCCGACTGTTCCGAGCTGAAGACAGGCGCCACTGAGGTGTCACTGTTATGTTTGGATTTTATCCCAACCGTCCATCATTTTTACATATTATTTTAGATTATTATTCTAAAAATAAGGCTGATAAATGTCTTAATTGGGCCACACCACAGGAAACAGCGATGCTGAGGACACCCACCATTGAAACCTTCTTATGGCCCACTGTGTTGTTTATTTTCCATCCAACATTTAATACTCACTGTGCGGTCTACTTGAGCCTTTGATTTTCCTTTTTTTTTTGGTATCATTGATTTAAAATGATGTGGAAAAATGAATGTACGGTGTGGATGAAATCTACGCATCACGGTGGCCTCTTAGAGCGCAGCCTGTCCCGAAATCGGAACAGGCAGGGGTAGTACCTAATCTGCGCCCACCACACACGTGCTGATGTGTCAAATGTCAGAGATCGGGGCCATTAATCAGCTGTGACCAGCTGTAAAGGCAGCCTTGACTTACAACACTCGCGAGTTCAATAGATGGGCCACACGATTTGGTTGAATTATATATCGCTAGAACGTCTTCCTGTAACCGTTCATATTTATTATACACTTGTGGCATATTTATGAGTTGACTCACCAAATGTTTTGGCCTGGGAATATTAACTGGAGAGCTCCAACTGATGAACGTCCCGGATCTTGTACACGTGTCATAATGGCATTGGTGCCGTGAATAGCCTTCCATCCCTATACGCGTGAATGTCGTCCGCAGTTCGAGATAGAAAGGGTGCTGGTCCCATAAATATCTAAGAAGTTTAGAACGTTTTCGATTCATGTAAATGAGCAAATGGGCCATGGCTAAGTGATCCAAACCGTATGATTTTCTTTGGTTTCACCGTGTTGTGTAGACGAAATCCAGTCAGTTAGTACCCTTCATGACAAAACTAGGCTGCCCTGCAATTCACGTGGGACGCGGATTGCGTCCTACCCCCGCCCGGACGGTAATCCGTCCGGGCAGGGCTCTGTGGGGCCTACAGTGTTGCGAGTGTTTTATCCACGCTGTTCAACACTGTTTTCAGATAATTTTAATACGTGAACCAAAAAATGAGGTGGGTCCAACGCTTAAGTGGACCACAAAGTGGGGATTGAACGTACACTATTAAAAACTTCTTAGGAGCCGGAGAAGTTTCGGATGAAGCTGATATTTGTGTTTTCACTTCATTCACGTCTACATGACCTTATGAATAGGTTGTATGGTACAAAAAACATAACGTTGGCCCTTAGAAAGGTTTCAACGGTGGGTTCATTATCAGTGTAGTTCCTTTGTGTGGTCCACTTAAGCCTTAGACCCACCTCATTTTTTTTCTCGGAGTAAAATTATCTGAAAAAGCGTTGAAAGGGGTGGATAAAACACTCACATCACGGTGGGCCCACAGAGCCCTGCCCGGACGGATTACCGTCCGGGCGGGTTAGGACGCAATCCGCGTCCAATTCACGTGGGTGCCAGTGAGAATTAACGGGCGTCTCCATCCAACCTTGTTCCCTTATCTGTGGCCCACTAGAGTTTGGATAGAGCTGAGTGGAACCTGATGGGGCTCATCCGATGGATGTGTTGGATGTGATACATACACCACGTGGCCCCACATATGCACGGTAACATTGTAGCGCACTTCTTCTGGATAAGATAAACCGCTAAAAGGAAAATAAAAATAAAACGAATAAGAAAAAAGGTCCAATCTCTAGATCATCTATCTCAGATATTTTTTTATTTTCCCCCGCCCGGACGGTAATCCGTCCGGGCAGGGCTCTGTGGGGCCTACAGTGTTGGAGTGTTTTATCCACGCTGTTCAACACTGTTTTCAGATAATTTTAATACGTGAACCAAAAAATGAGGTGGGTCCAACGCTTAAGTGGACCACAAAGTGGGGATTGAACGTACACTATTAAAAACTTCTTAGGAGCCGAGAGAAGTTTCGGATGAAGCTGATATTTGTGTTTCACTTCATTCACGTCTACTCTACATGACCTTATGAATAGGTTGTATGGTACAAAAACATAACGTTGGCCCTTAGAAAGGTTTCAACGGTGGGTGTCATTATCAGTGTAGGTTCCTTTGGTGTGGTCCACTTAAGCCTTAGACCCACCTCATTTTTTGGTTCTCGGAGTAAAATTATCTGAAAAAAGCGTTGAAAGGGGTGGATAAAACACTCACATCACGGTGGGCCCCCACAGAGCCCTGCCCGGACGGATTACCGTCCGGGCGGGTTAGACGCAATCCGCGTCCAATTCACGTGGGTGCCAGTGAGAATTAACGGGCGTCTCCATCCAACCTTGTTCCCTTATCTGTGGCCCACTAGAGTTTGGATAGAGCTGAGTGGAACCTGATGGGGCTCATCCGATGGATGTGTTGGATGTGATACATACACCACGTGGCCCCACATATGCACGGTAACATTGTAGCGCACTTCTTCTGGATAAGATAAACCGCTAAAAAGGAAAATAAAAATAAAACGAATAAGAAAAAAGGTCCAATCTCTAGATCATCTATCTCAGATATTTTTTATTTTTTCTGAAAAGGAGTATCCATGGTGAGGCCCTTCATATCAAGGGTTCGGATCACTGAACCATGGCCCACTAGTACGAAATGAAGACCCGAGCAGACTAAGCAGACGATCATGAGTCGATCATTACATATACAGACGACAAAGGGAAGACGTGGAAGGGGAGACAAGGGCGTCCAAGTAACGAAGCAAACACGTCGATAGAGGGGCTTCGGAAATCACGTGTCGGAGAAGACGGTCTTTAGAGTGTGGAAAGACCGGCGCACGTGTGTCGGATTGAGTGGATGACAACGCGCATCTCCCACCAAGCGCTGGATAGCTGCGCTTCGCGTGCCTGATAATGCCGTACATTTCCTCAGTCCATGGAGTATGGGTATGGCATTTTTCTTTCTTATCGGCTACACGCGGGTGCAAGTTACGTAGTTTGGGCGCCAACACTTTCCAGCCTTGTATATAGGTGCATTACCCAAGCCATCCTATGTTGACATCCACCTAGATTTTATTTCTAAGGCTAAATTGAGAAAATCATTTAAGATTACATTAATATAAGTTGAATTTATACATAATTCTCCAATTTTCACGTTAAAATTATGTATAATTTGATTTTCAATGCGATTTCTATGTTAATAAGTTACTAGATAATTATAAATTATTTATCCATGCCGGAATTACATATTTTAATCATGTTGGACATATTTTGTGGGTCGGATCACAATACTATTCATTAAATCGTGAAACTACACGCATTTAGGCCCCGAATATTGCATAGTTTGCACATTCAATGGACTGAATAATTATGTTAGCAAAAATTATGATTTTATTGACATTAATCTGATCTAAAATCCATATTTTAAATCTTAAAACAGTGAGACTCACTTTGAAGTAATTTGAACTTATCGGGTGACCCGTCTTACTTGAAATCGCATTGTTATGCTTATGGATTCACTTTAAAGTGTATGGATTATTTTCTACCATATTGGAGTTTGTTTTATTATAATTTCAGATTAATTAGTTTATGAAGACATCATTGGACTTTTTATGAAATCACAAGGAGTGATGGATACAAGCCTTGCCATTCGCCAATTTTGATAGCGATGCATGTTTCCACTTTGTATGAGTTGGCTTTTGCTTATCTCTCCGTATTTTTGTTTACTTAGCCTAATGCTACTCTTCTCTTTTATTGAGTTGGCTTTTGCTTATCTCTCTGTATTTTTGTTTACTTAGCCTAATGTTACTCTTCTCTTTTATTGAGTTAGCTTATTACTAATTATCTCCTTTATTAGATTAGCCTTATACTTTCTTCCTTATGTTAGGACTTGTGCATGTGTCTTGGAATTCTGAAACTTTTATGGTTCGACTTGTATCCCTATTGATGCTAGTGATATGTTGAAGGTCTTACGACTAGTGACTTATATATATTTATCATGAAAGTAATGCACTCTTGGTAGTGACCCTCTTGGTTGATGCTTAAATCCTTAAATTTAGTTAGTTGTGAACACATCGATGTAAGTAATCCATGAATGTGCACTACATCATTTTCTTGCAATTGGATGTCGCAATTAATCGCTTCTTGAACAAATCGTGTTACATAATTTTTTCAGTCCATGTGTTGTATCGTTTCGAGGTGTTACTTAAATCCATGATAATGTTGGACACGCTGACGAATCTCCGTAGTTATGGGATATGGAGCGAGCCAATTTTTTATAAATTATATTTCACAATATGGTGGTCACCATGTATGATAAGCCACACATACTATGATAGGCATGCATTCATGTATATTAGTTCCGCATATCGATACCACTTGTAATGATTGAATACGAGATGTATCAGAACCCTTACATTGTTATTATGATGAAACACTTGAATTATTGTTTATCTTGAAGGATAACCATTACTATGAGTATGGCGTTGACCCTCTCCAACCATATATATGATAGAAGTGATGCATACGTTGAAGATATGGGTGATGCATGGTCTCCATATGAAAGACTACGAGTGACGTGGGATTATATCGTTGATTCTTTAATTTTAGTTTAGTTTTATTTACATTTCATTCTACAGATTTGAATATTTGTAATAAGCACCCACCTGTGTGAGTATTAAATGATTAGTCGAACTTTTATGTTTAAATGAAAAAAATTTATAGTATGGTTGGTTTTATTCTCGTGAATGAGTACTTTTGTTAATGTGATCTGAAACAAAATGTGCAATTATGAAATATTCAATCATTCGTTTCACTAACACTCAAAATTCTCGGGCACAAGTATGTACTCAGGCTACAAAAATTTTGGGCTTTACACCCCCTTCCAACCGACATACGTGGCCTACTAGTATCTAGCTATCGTGTGCTCATAAATATACTCGGTCTAGACGTTGGAGTATCCTACTAGTACCATAGGATTTAAAGACTTTCACCCAGGGACGCCTTAGATGCCTTATAACCTCAATCATTTCCGGTATCCATAAATTCATCTGCCAACCACAACATGACTATGAGACTACCTCCCCAATGTCACTAGGGAGTAAATGCGATGTGTCATACATAATGTACAATGCATGAATCACACTACCCATGTCATGAATAAATACTGCGCATACTGTATGATCATGCAGGGAGACCCTATCTCGTATGGGTCCCCCATGTACATCAAGCTGAAAAGTTGTATGCTATGATCAATCATCATTCCAAGACAGGTATACAAATGATGTGTATAGGTAGATGAATGAGTAATGTATCCATTACACTAAGCATATTATCAGTGTGACTATCGGGCTAAGTACACTATCATGTTATCAAACTAAACATATAGGGAATGTGACCTGATTAGTCAGCCCCTGTAGTAATGTAAGGGTTTACGTGGCCTAGTCCACTTGAGACAATAATCGGCCACACACTTGGGCCTATGCACATAACATGAACTTGTAGAATGGATGATCGGTGAGGATATAATATATACATAAAGGTGGAACCTACTTGGGATGGATTAAACATACACATGCACCATGGTGGGGTCTACAGTAGGACCCACATTCAACCGTTCCTAAATGGAGTTGGACCCACGGACAACAAACACCATATAGTTATATACCTATTCCATTTTTAGGAAGACAAACCAGATCGAAATTCTATCCATTTTGCAGGCCCTCATCGAACAACCCAATCACCCATGATCATTGACTCACATGGATCGCGCACAGCCCCCAAATCACCCCAACTGGACAATCACATCCATTTGAAACAAGCCCTACAAAAATGCACAGCTAGACAATCCTTCTATTCTTGCTACCCCACTAGATGAGAATTAATTGCCTAGAGATGGAAAATGCGTGTAAGCAAAATCGAGTAGGCGGGGTTTTAACAGCCGCTCCCAATTTTTCAAAAAGAAAAATAAGAAAATGAAATGAAACCAGAAATTTGTACCAAAAAATATTTGCATGCACAAAAGAAAGAGAGAGGGAGTACTTAAAGAGGATGCACAGAGAGAGAGAGAGAGAGAGAGAGAGAGAGAGAGAGAGAGAGAGAGAGAGAGAGAGAGAGATGGGTGACGGGTTGAAACAGGGACGACGAGGGAGAGGGAGAAGGAGAGAGAAAAGAGGGAGATGATAGGCTTTTGATCCATCCCGGCAGGACTCTCCGCATTAGGTGAGGGGAACAATTGTGTCTTACCTCCGCTCAAACGATAATCCGTTCGAGCAGGGCTCCATGGGGCCCACTGTGATGTAAGGTTTTATCCACGCCTTTCATCCCATTTTTTTTTTCAGATCATTTTATAGCATGATCCCAAAAATGAGGCAGGTTTAGCTTAAGTGGACCACACTAATGGAAGCAATGGTGATAATGACACCCACCGTTAAAACCTTTCTAGAGGCCACCATGATGTTTATTTACCATCCAATCTATTCATATGGTCATGTAAATCGGGATGAAGTCAAAACACAAATATCAGCTTGATCCGAAACTTCTGCAACTCCCAAGAAGTTTTTAATGGTGGTTGTTCAATCCCCACTTTGTGGTCTGATTAAGCCTTGATTGTGCCTCATTTTTTGGATCATGCTATAAAATGATCTAAGAAAAGGTATGAATAGCGTGGATAAAACCCTTAGATCACAGTGGGCCCCACAAAGGGCAGTGGTAGGACATAATCCGCTTCGATTGTACAAGGATTAGGAACATTTTGAAACCATTTGCATTAGGAATGACTTAAAGTGATTCCTAAATGAAAGACATAACCATTCCTAATCACTGATTTTGGAATAGTGCAAGTTGGGTGGAAACTAACATTACAATGGGCTTGTCAAAGTTTTCAATGGTAGGCACTTAATTCCCACTCTTTCCTTTGGTGCGGTCCGCTTGAAGGTCTGACTATAGGCTTATGACCTAAATTAATATGGAAAAACATATGGACAATATGGATAAAATAAATACATTATGACCGGTCTTTCTGCTATATGGACAATGTGGATAACATACAAACATCATGGTGTGTAACGCCCTGAAAATCGGGGGTCGATCAAAACTCAGTTCCCGAGTTCCAACGCATCACTTATGCAACACAGATAATGATGATTATGATGAGAGCATGGAAACATGAATGAGATTATACCAAAACAAGATATCATACTCCAGAGACAGTTAAATTTGCAAGCGGAAGACTTTGATAAATATATAAAATATATAAACTGTGGTGAGTCTCCAGAGTGTGATAATGTTACTAGGTTAATTCATTACAAGTACAATTCAAAATATACCAAAAGTGTAAGGTCCTCTAGTCAACATCCCTGTAACCCCGTCGATCAAGACACGGCTCACATGAAGCCGCCAGAAAACAACATATACGAGAAAGCAGAAACCATTTGCATTAGGAATGACTTAAAGTGATTCCTAAATGAAAGACATAACCATTCCTAATCACTGATTTTGGAATAGTGCAAGTTGGGTGGAAACTAACATTACAATGGGCTTGTCAAAGTTTTCAATGGTAGGCACTTAATTCCCACTCTTTCCTTTGGTGCGGTCCGCTTGAAGGTCTGACTATAGGCTTATGACCTAAATTAATATGGAAAAACATATGGACAATACGGATAATAAATACATTATGACCGGTCTTTCTGCTATATGGACAATGTGGATAACATACAAACATCATGGTGTGTAACGCCCTGAAATCGGGGGTCGATCAAAACTCAGTTCCCGAGTTCCAACGCATCACTTATGCAACACAGATAATGATGATTATGATGAGAGCATGGAAACATGAATGAGATTATACCAAAACAAGATATCATACTCCAGAGACAGTTAAATTGCAAGCGGAAGACTTTGATAAATATATAAAATATATAAACTGTGGTGAGTCTCCAGAGTGTGATAATGTTACTAGGTTAATTCATTACAAGTACAATTCAAAAATATACCAAAAGTGTAAGGTCCTCTAGTCAACATCCCTGTAACCCCGTCGATCAAGACACGGCTCACATGAAGCCGCCAGAAAACAACATATACGAGAAAGCATCCTTGTTGTCACAAAAGTCCGGCTCTGCCTCAGAAGTAGCATCGCCATCTGCAATCAGACAAAGTCTGGTGGGTGTCCGGAACACCGTTCCGTAACGTGGGAGTGAGTGATCAACTCAGTGGAACAATAAAGCATAGGTTAACATGTTATCAATTCAGTCAAGCAGTAATGATAAAGCAGTAAAGTCAAACACTCCTAAATTCTCTTATTAATGCAAGTATGAAATGGCAGTCATGATGCATGCCCTCGCCAACATACTCCCTCATGCGACACCATCTTATGTCCGCGGCATGCGTTCATCC
Organism: Magnolia officinalis; assembly: GCA_021015155.1. NCBI lineage: Eukaryota > Viridiplantae > Streptophyta > Magnoliopsida > Magnoliales > Magnoliaceae > Magnolia > Magnolia officinalis. The sequence continues at coordinate 65,105,995 of JAJHSJ010000005.1, read as the reverse complement.
CTCAGTGCCACACATCTTCAGGCACATGCAGTGCGATGATGAGCATGATTACCGAGTTGTTATTAGTCCTTTTCAAACAGTAGGATTGAGAAACTAAGGTACCTCCTTTATATCATTCCCAAACAATGTTCCATTCTAAGGTCGTCAATCCTAGATAATCTCATACGATGATGCGATTCTAGGTCGCTGCAAGGGCTATTAGACGGAATCTTGCACCACTCCCCCATCACCTTATCAATACAGGCCTAGTTTATACTCTGTTTACTACGGGAAGGCTCGTCGCCTCTCTGCAGATTAAGAGGTTGCTCGAGGTCACTACACCGGGTACGGTCAGGGCTGTTACACGGAATCGTTGCACCACTCTCCCATCACCCATCAAAGCAGTGTAGGCCGACAGCTCGAATATAGTGTCCCATACCACCGTATTCGGCTCACGAGTCTGGGTTGCTCACTGGTCACTACGGGGAGGCTCGTGGCCCCAACGTACGCCGACAGCTCGACTACGGTGTCCCATACCACCGTGTCCGGCACATGAGTCTTAACGGATCGAGGTACCAAGGTTAACGGGGTTGCACTGGTAAGTTCGGTACCTTAGGTTCAAGCAGCAGCGTCCAAACATGGTGAACAAATATTAGACAGATTAGGTTACTTGACGAGCTCGGCTAGCTCGAGCACACGACAAGTTGAACGACATGAAGCGCATAAGCACTTTGCGTGGCCAACCACTATCGTTAACCGAAGTACGACTCGGGTTCGTCGAACACATTTCACGTGGCGAATGAATCTCAGCCACGAATTCAATCCCGTTACCGATTGCCTGGACTATATAATAGCCCTAATCACATTCAATTACGAAATAGTTAAAGCAGTAATGGATCAAGATTTCGAATCATACAATCAAATATCCAATATTGTCCGCTTAGGGCTGCCAGGGCTGTTGCACGGAATCGTTACACCACTCCCCCATCACCCTTCGCAAATATTATGGAATACAACTTAAACATGTGAAGTAGTCAGAGCATAATTAAATAAACAAGTAATTCAAACATATTAACTAGCATGTTATAAAACACAAGGCAAATAGGAAATCCAAACACATACATTTCATAAACCAGTAAGTGATTAAACTAAACAACTTACATGAAGGAAATCATTCACCTCACTAAGGTAGTTGAGAATCCTATCTCAACACCTACACAAGGCACTACTAGATTAAGTACATATCTATACAAGCATTTTCACAAACACTTAGGCTACACATTCCAACATACCTATAATATACTAGTTAACACACAAGTCGTAGTGAACCCTTTCACAAAGGATTACCACATGAACCACGACCATGCATACACGACTAATAGTCATGGCAAGCATAAATCATAGTTCCATATTCATTTGAACATTTCTGCAAACACTTAGGCTACAACTAGTACATGCACGATGTATGTTAATATAGCAGGTGTTAGGCTAATCCGTTCACCCAGAAGTTGATACACATGTATCTAGCATACCTAGACAACAATTAATCATGGCAAGCACAAATTGTATTTACGTATATGATATTTCTAAAATTGATAATTATACATAGCATTATACAATGGCAACATATAGTATTCGAAAGTATATTATTCTACAAATACGAGGAATACAGTATATTCAACATAATTATCGTATAACCGAAAAACGAAACAGACAGCACTTTATATATGTACAATTGCATGCAGATTATGAATCTATCATTATCCGACATTGAAAGTTTTAAAAACCATAACCTATACGTCTAAAGTCCGCACCTTACGTCGTAGAAGCGTAACGGAGTCGATAGAATCTCTAAGTCTTCGTCTACGACAGTATTTCAAACTATAGCACGGGATACGTTAGCTATTTCGCTACTTGAATCAATTCAAACCTTAAAACAGGTTAGAGTTAGGGTTTTCTTACCTAGAAAGGAAGCCGGAATCACCGGAAAAGCGATTAGAAAGCGATGGTTAAGCCTATAGATCGATAGGGTAGAACGGCAGAAAGAATCTCCCACCTCTCCCACACATTCTCTCTCTTTTCTCTCTTCTCTCTCCTAGGTTTTCTCAAATTCGTATGGAATGAGAGAGTGAGGGTTTAAAGTCCTTATATAGGTCCAAAACTCACCAAATTAGACTCAGGCCAAGGTGTACTTAGGTTATGTCCAAATACGGACAATTTCGTCTCAACGGAGCACTTCTGGAAGCCCCCCTTGAGCCAAAGGTCGGACTTAAGCTCCCTGACCTTGGATCTAGGTCGAGTTAAGTTTTCATTCCAGTCGGGTTCCTGGATCACACGTGGTGGACCGGTTTCAGTTCAACGGTCACTGAGACTCGACCAGGGCCACAAGTACACTGCCATGTGTATGAAATTTCCCCTGATCCGAGGGTGTATTTGGGTCAGATTTCGTCGGTCTGATTACTTATATTTGGGCCGCAAGTGACAAGTCTCATATTACTTAAATTTAGATATTTATTTCTAAAATATCTACATTTCTCACACACTTCACTCTGGCCTCAAGCGAATAGCCCTCAGACACTATCTGGATTTGATTTCCGAGATGATTGTCAAGCCCAGCAAGGCGATCCTAAACGCTTAATCTTGTTGTCGTCGGACTTTCGATGTGCGGTCCAGATCTGATACGGAGTTTCAATGTGCTCCCGAGAGCAACCGGGTAATGAGATTGATCCTAGATTTTAGGGTAATGTAGCGTCGATGATTCTACAAGTTTTGGGTCTTGCAAATTGTATTTAAAGTGATTCAAATGGATTTCGTGGCTAATCTAGTTTAACACTAGCTAATTCTCGTCTAATTTCTAAAGGATTTTGGTCCTTAGTGATTTCTGCCTGAGGTGATACTCAGGTCTTTGTACGGATTTCTAAAGTATTGTTCTTCATCACCTAAACTTTAGGATTCCTGCCTAATATGAAAGTACTTAAAAGCATTTAAAGAACAAGGTGATGAAAGGTGAAATGGGAGATTTTGAAGAAAACGGTTTGAAAAGGGATTTGAGACTTTTGAATTGAGTGTTTGAGAAGTTAATCAGGTGTTAGGATCGACTCATCGCCTAAGGACGTCTAATTCCAGGTTGGCAAAAATCCGGGATGTTACAATCTACCCTCCTTTAAAATAATTTCGTCCCCGAAATTGGCTAAAAGTAATAAGTAAGAATTCTATTATTTCATTTGCCTAAGACTTATTGATTTCAAGTTTATATGCGTGGTAGGGTGTATCTTGTGCATACTAGTCTAGCACATTTTAGGCTACCCCCCTTAAAAATTTATTTCTTTATCCCTTGCTTTTATCCTGATGGTTTACTACAATGAATTTCTTTACCTATTTGGAGTCTTGACTTCGATTCCCAACTAGTTAGAGTAAGGTAGTTGTTTTCAATGTTTGACCAACACGGAGAGACGATTATAGTGGGCTTGATCCCGATACATCGATCATCTACCTGGCCAGGGTAGAAAGCTCATCGTATCCCTTCCTAGTCCTGGTGGCTCCTGGTCTTCTGCTCGGCCAAGCAGTGAGTCCATTGGTAGTCGCCCAGGATTGAGAATTGGGTTAAGCCACGAATACTTCGCAGTTTATATTTCAGTAACTCTGTAGACCGATCACTCTAAAAACTTAGGGAATGCTCATCACTGAAAGGTTTAAATGTCCTATTTCTCAGGTTCCCTTTAGGTCTTGGTCTAAAGAGTCCTCGTTATTATCTATGTCCAAGGAAATGGTGAATCAAATCTTACTAGATCATCCTAAAACGGTTTCTCATAGTAGAACTTGCTAGGGTTTCTATTATGTTCGTATTCAACTAGCACAGTTGTAGATGCGTTGACCTTGGCTATTGTAATTCGGTTCGTACCCATTGTTAGGCCTATTCTGTAATTTGAAATTGTTTAACACTTGAACCCTAATTGCTTTACATTCTAAGGAGATTCAGATCCTATTTAGTGACCTATCTTTACGTACAGTCTGGATCAATTCCATTAGATCCTGGGCCAGTGGGGCAAGGGTCCACCACGTTTCCGCTGCGCCACCCAGATCAAAGAGGTGTATTAGCCACCTAACTAGATTGGGCTCATAATGTTCTATTCCCCTTAAAAATTTATTTCTACTTCCAGGGTTCAAGATCTATGTCCTGATCCGTATGTCGGAACAAGGGGTAAATTAGGACCTATCCTTGACACAAAATGGGATACGATTTTCCAATACATTTGTCTTCCTTTCATCGATGATGTGTGCTACGGCATTAGTACCTATGGTTATAGAAAGGAGCTAAAGATGATGGATATTGTGGTTGATTCAGGGACAGGCGTGAGTTTGTGGCAAGATGCCTACTTCCACCAAAGAAGGACCTTTATCACGGCCCTGACTTACCTTATTTACTCATGTCTAGCTTAATAGGCAGGTTATCTTTCTACGCACATATGCACAATATGTATGCCAATCATAGCATGCGATTTGGGACCAAATTCCTAACTATCTGTTGTCCATTTGGGAAATTCCTTGGGCCTAAAAAGAAAATCTCTATTGGCTATATGTTCTTAACACTTCTCAAAGACGAAATAAGAAACTTTTAGTTGTAAGTGGTAGGGCCAACGTGGAAGGAAAGTTGTGTAGTAGGTCTGAGCCGGATACATAGACTTTTTGCCTCGTGAAGACAGAAAATTTGGTGTATCAGTTCTTAATCCTAGTTGATCCCGACCTTCTGCTTGATCAGAGCATAGAGTTCATTGGTAACTACCAGGATTGAGAATTCAATTCAAACCGTGAACACCACGCTTACATATAGTTCTCTACTCCGTGTTCCCGATTGTAGTACGTCTTTGGGAAGGCAATTCAAAGGGGTGTATTGATTTGACCTAACATCAAATCCAAAGGATATATACGTTATCTATGAGCGTGATTAGTTTCTATGTCAAACAACCTTCCTGAGAGTTATTAAAGGAGCCTGTGAGTACCAAGGGGATTCAACGAAGGAATGGGGTCTCACTCCAACCTAATCAAGTCAACTAACTAAATCTATCTTTCAATTGTCTTAACATAATCAGAGTTTTACATTCCTTAGTATAACCAACCAATAGTTGTAATCCAAAGTCTATGCTTATACGTTAGGTGATTTCATGCCCTTTCAATACAAGAAATTGTTTATCACTTAGGGTTAAGCGTTGTCTGATTGGAATTGAGTTGCCTGCACTTGAATGTAACTATGCTCGAGCACTACACACATGCTCATACTAGCTAAGAAGGTCATAAGGTTCACATTATTAATTTGTTGGATTTCTTATACTGCCAGATTGTTTGCAAAATGTAGGAATACCAACTCTAGGTCCAAAACTCTATGGGCCTATTGTATTAAATGGGACTGCATTGCTAATCCCACCTCAGGATTTGGAGTGGCATGTTTGGTAGGAGGGTGGGTGGAGATTAAAATTAATGGTATAGGCTGTGGAAAATGAGCCTTGTGTTGGAAGGTGTGAGATGGGATTTCCAAATCCCATAATGATGAATTTCTAAGTGTAATTTTGAAAGGAAATCTCAGAATTTACTTTTAATTGCATACATTCCAAACATGGTATTGGAAAACATGGGATACACCCAATCTAGGGACCATACCCTACACATACATTTATTGTTACCTTTACAATTCTATCCACCTTAAACTCACCTAATGCAGTTGGCCGAACGGGCCCTAAATGTCCCAACATTTGGAGGTTGTGAAAGTCATGGGACACAAAAATGTGGATCGTTGTGCCCATATGGGTGTGAAATGGTGAGGCCAAGAGGAGTAAGAGATGGGTTTAGAGAAGTAATAGTGGGTGGGTGGAAGGAGTTCACAATGGTAAATACAACTCCACCTTGTCAAGCAGTCAACACCTTTGATAACAAAAGGAGCTTCATGCATTTCATTTAACCAAAAAAGAAAAAATTGCCACAATACATGGGATGTAGCCTTACGTGGCCCGTGACAGAAGATGTCTGTGAGCTAATACAATAAAACTTCAAACATTTATATCATTCTACCAAACATTACACTACTAGGCCTATCGACATGAAATCACAAAGATCCTAACGCAGTAACAAACAATTACGAGACAATGGCATGGATGACTAGGCATCCGAGTCTGGCAAAAGAGGAGGGGCACCCTTTCTCTTTCCCATGAGAGAAAGAAATGTGGAGATCGAAAATATGGCCGTAATGAGCTCAAAGAAGGCCATGAAAAATGAAGACAAGGGGGAATAGGGGCTGGAACTTTTGATTCTCCACGAGTTTAAACCTCAACAGGGATTGTAAAGGCCCCAAAAGACAAGGTTTGAAGAAAGGAAATGAAGAAATATGATGGGTTGAGAGCTTACACGGTTTTGAGCTTTAAATGAGGGGTGTGGGAGCTCAAATGAGAAAAAATGGAAAGGGTAGAGGGTAGGTGTTGCTGTGAACGATGGAGGGATGTGGGTTTTAACAGAAATTAGCGAATAGGCGATTGGAGGGGAGGTTTAAGAGAGAAAACCGAATTTTGGAAGGAAATGGAGAGCTTGGAGGTGTGTTTTATGAAGGAGTTAGGTGTTTGGAGATGTTTTAAGTGATGGCCCACACATCAGGGAGTCACCCTAGGCCCCAAACATGATCGGGTCGCTCGGCCCGCCCGGGCCAGCCCTTTAACCGGCGAAGGCCTCGCCACTCTCTGGACTAACCGGCGAGGGCTCGCCCAAGGGGCAAGGTCCTCCTGCCCCTAGGCCCCAAAAACGTATGGGTCCCACCCTAGGTCCCTCTGAAATGGTGTGGGTAGGCCCCCGACTCTGTTTTGAGCCGTTTCGGGTCATTTTGGGTATTTTATGATATATTGTTGTACATAGGGGTTTGTGAAGGCTGGGATGGGGTGATTTACTGTCTAAACCTGTCGATAGACGGTCTAGAAGTGTTTTGGGGTCAATTCGAGCGATCACGGTTGAGTATAGAATCAAATAATACGACCTAATTTAGTAAACTTCGCCGATTGGCGAAACTGGGACAACCTATGACTGTTTCTACGTTCCGTCGCTCCCTCCTAAGTCAGAGTGCGTCAGAGCGCGTCATGTGACCATAACTCAGGTCCGGTTTAATCCAAATCATGCTCTGATACCATCTTGTAACGCCTTGAAAATTGGGGGTCGAGCAAAGCTTAGCTCCCGAGTTCCAACGCATCACTTATGTAACACAGATAATGATGATTATGATGAGAGCATGGAAACATGAATGAGATTATACCAAAACAACATATCATACTCTAGAGACAGTTAAATTTGCAATCGGAAGACTGTGATAGATATATAAAATATATAAACTGTGGTGAGTCTCCAGAGTGTGATAATGTTACCAGGTTAATTCATTACAAGTACAATTCCAAAATATATCAAAAGTGTAAGGTCCTCTAGTCAACATCCCTGTAACCCCGTCAATCAAGACACGACTCACATGAAGCCGCAAAAAAATAGCATATACGAGAAAGCATCCTCGTTGTCACAAAAGTCCGGCTCTGCCTCAGAAGTAGTGTCGCCATCTGCAATCTGACAAAGTCTGGTGGGTGTCTAGAACACCGTCCCGTAACGTGGGAGTGAGTGATCAACTCAGTGGAACAATAAAGCATAGGTTAACATGTTATCAATTCAGTTAAGCAGTAATGATAAAGCAGTAAAGTCAAACACTCCTAAATTCTCTTATTAATGCAAGTACGAAAATGCAGTCATGATGCATGCCCTCGCCAACATACTCCCTCATGCGACACCATCTTACGTCCGTGGCATGCGTTCATCCCTCAGTGCTCCACATCTTCAGGCACATGCAGTGCGATGATGAGCATGATTACCGAGTTGTTATTAGTCCTTTTCAAACAGCAGGATTGAGAAACTAAGGTACCTCCCTTATATCATTCCCAAACAATGATTCATTCTAGGGTCGTCAATCCTAGATAATCTCATACGATGATGCGATTCTAGGTTGCTGCAAGGGCTATTACACAGAATCGTTGCACCACTCCCCCATCACCTTATCAATACAGGCCTAGTTTATACTCTGTTTACTACGGGAAGACTCGTCGCCTCTCTGCAGATTCAGAGTATGCTCGAGGTCACTACACCGGGTACGGTCAGGGCTGTCAGTGCTGTTACACGGAATCATTGCACCACTCTCCCATCACCCATCAAAGCAGTGTAGGCCGACAGCTCGAATATAGTGTATCCCATACCACCGTATTCGGCTCACGAGTCTGGGTTGCTCACTGGTCACTACGGGGAGGCTCGTCGCCCCAGCGTAGGCCGACAGCTCGACCATGGTGTCCCATACCACCATGCCCGGCTCATGAGTCTTAGCGGATCGAGGTACCAAGGTTAAAGGGGTTGTACTGGTAAGTTCGGTACCTTAGGTTCAAGCAGTAGCGTCTAAACATGGTGAACATACATTAGACAGATCGGGTTACTTGAGGAGCTCAGCTAGCTCGAGCGCACGACAAGTTGAACGACATGAAGTGCATAAGCACTTCGCGTAGCCAACCACTATCGCCAACAGAAGTACTGAAAAGGCCTAGCTATATGTCCTAGACGGGGGGTGAATAGGACAATACCAAATAAAACTTATAACAGCGGAATTAAAAAGAATATGATAGCCAAAATAAATCACAATGCAGGAAAGTAAAATAACCTCAAAATTCAGATCTTGAGAGGTTGATACAAATGTTACTCTAAGGACAACCTTACACCAAAAACCAGAGTTTATGGTAGGACAACCTTATTTCTAGAAAGATCTTTGTATCAAATCTCAAACCAAAGAGGAATACAAAAATAAACACAAACTGAATTGAAATAAATTGTAATCACAAATGTATTGTTCTAGGGACAGTCATACACCATAAAAATGGCAGGGCAACCTTGCTGGAACAACTTTAAAGGAAATTGAATATCAAGCTGATAAAGGAATAACAAAAAATAAATTCTAAACTATTACAAAATTCCCACAATGCTTGAATTAAATGATTACAACATTCACCACCATACGTATATCCCACAAATAAATAATTAAAGATTAGAAGTATAAATCATTCAACCACAACACAAGGGATTATAGTGGTTTGCCTGTGTGTTCACCAACTGTTAAACAACAGCCACACAGAATGCTACTCCACTCCTAATATCCTCACACAGGGGATATTAGCGTTCACTAACAAAATAGGTTTTCACAGGTTCACCCAAAACCTTTACAATTGTGTCTTTGTCTGTGGGCTTACACAATTAAAAAAACCCCACTTCTGAGTTTTCCTGGCTCTCCTCAGATAACCAATACAACAAGATTTTTCTGGCAAATCTTGAAAGAAACCAAAACAGAAAGGAATTTACAATTAAATGTAAAGTACCTGATTATCTCCTTCGTTGTAGCAGCCCGGTAAAACCAAGTCAGAGTAGATGATTGAATGTCCAAGTTCAATGTCCAGTACTCAATTACAATGGTTCTAGTTCTAATATATTTTAAATTAAACCAAATAGGGCATGCCTTAATTGATTTTGATTCCAAAGAAAGGGAATAACAATTCCTCTTATCAAATTAGATTGGAATAGCAGAAACCAAATCAATTAAATAAAGCTAAAGAAAGAGAATATTAAATAAGCACACTTAGCTTAGATGGAGCACAAAATTATCTCTCAGAAGTTTGACGAAGATTGGCTTGAATGGATTAATTAATTCAATGAATTCTTCTGAGATTCGTGTTCTATTTATAGGTGAGCAGATCGCGTCTTCGACTGGTCTAGGGAGCTCTTCGATTAGTCGAAGCATTAACAGATATTTGAAAAATCGGGCGCGATAAGCTTTGACCATTTTACGACTGGTCGAAGGTCTCCTTCGACTGGTCGAAGAACCTGAATTACATCGCTGGACTTTGAGTCGAAGACTTTCGACTGGTCGAAGATGCAGTCGACACTGTTCCTTCGACTAGTCGAACAGATTCCTGGACTAGTCGAAGCCTAACAGAAAATATCCGAATTTTGTAACAAACTCACGACTGATCGAGGAATTTCTTAGACTGGTTGAAGCAAAGCTAAGACTAGTCGAAGAAGGCCTAGGACTAGTCGAAGAACAGACCAAACTCATGTAAAATAAACATCCGACTTATGTATCCAAAGTGACCTACTCCTAAGGTCAACCTAAGGTCAGTCAAACCTCAAACATGAAGTAAGGACATTGAAACATTAGGAACAAGTGACCTTGAAGTTTAAGCTTTGAAGTCTTGATGTAGTTCAATCTTGAAATCTTGAAGTAGTTCAATCTTGAAATCTTGATGTGGCTCAACCTTGAAAGTGTCTTGAGTTCTTTACAAACTGCCTTGTACTCTTCTTGAAGTCTTGCATTCTTGAGTCATGTCTTGTAAGCAGTTCTTGCAGTTAAGGTTGATCTTTGTACTTGTGAGCTTTGCTTGTTCATGAATGTTGATCTTTGAGAGAGCTTCACTTATGCAAGTTATATAACAGTGATTTTGGCACCACAAATTTGACAACAGACAGGGATATATACTATAACACTTACAATCTCCCCCTTTATCAAATTAGTGACAAAACACATAACCAAGATAAACATAAAGTAAAACAACTGGTTAAAGAATCATGAACCAGTTAATATCAACTGGCTTACCTGCAAATCAATATTCAATAGTCAATATTCAACCAGTTCATTCAACTAGTTCAAACATACTCCTCCTGTGTAACATAACCAATGCTACTCCTCTCACAATCACATCGTTAAGAACAAACCATTCTCCCCTTTTTTGTCACAATATGACAAAGAAAACAACAATAAAGGAGAACTGAATAAAGGGATATATGAGAGTAAACATGAGGAGTTATGAGATGAATATAAAAATCAGAGATAGATATACTCAGCATAGTTTCACATAAAACAAATATCCAGCATAAAACAAAGATAGTATCCAACTCAAAATCAGTTAATCTAGTGCTAAGTTAAAAAGTTATTACAGACCAGAAATCCCATATAAACTAATCAGAAGCAGAACCAGATAACGGAGCAGGAATAGAGGGATCAAGTTGGTGCATGCCTTTGTTCAATCGCCTAAGATATTTGCGCATGTACTTGAATTGTAAATCATGAGCAATAGACATGTTTTCCATCTTTACATTTATATTCTCAACTTTATCCTCTAATGCACTCAGACGAGCATCAACATCAAATGGTTCAAAATCTGGATCATTTGTTGAGTCAGAATCCAGTTCCTCAAAAATGTCATCCATATTAATGTCATCACCAGCTTCTTCATGACCACCACCACCACCACCTTGTTCAGGAAGTAATTCCAGCTTCATCTTATTGATATTAGTATTATTGAAAATCAGATGATGGATAGGTGCCTCATCAACCGACATATCGACTAACATATGTGTAGCCAATACAATCATTAAATAGGTAAAAAGAATGTCACTATGACCAGGATGGAGTCTAAACTGAATAATAAAATGACAGATTAAGGATGGTAAACAAATCTGAGTACCACTGGAAATAACATGGATAACACGAACCATAAACGAGGTCAAGTCAGTTTTATTACCCGAACGAGGATACAGATTAGACACAAAGATTTTGTGGAGAATTCTGTACTTGGGTAACAAATACTTTGCGGGAAGCGCATTCCCTTTTTGTGTCCATTGAACATCTATGTTGCACAAATCTCTAGTGAGCATGCATTTTTCAGAAATTGAGGGTTTATCAGTTAGGTTATGGATAGGAATACCCTCATCATTCACAGGAACGTTCATAAGGGCTGAAATTAAATGACGATCAATGTCAAAAGGCCATTCTCTAGTAGATATTTTAAAAGTTAAATTATCCTGTGAGAAAATACTAATACATGCAAACATGGATTGGGCAATGGACCGGTATGCTGGCCCACCCCAATGTAATAAGTTAACCCAACCTACAGCTTCAAGCATAGGAAGGATGTCAAAGGTGCAATATGATTAATATCAACAGGATGTTCAACAATAACATTACGTAATCTAATGTCCCTAACATAAGATGGATCGTCATTGGGAACAAGAAGATGACGCTTAGAGATAATGGTCGATTTGGAGGAAAAAGAAGGACCACGGGAAGTAGTTTTTCTACCTCTAGAAGCCATTTGCAACAAAGATATCAATGAAATAAGAAGTTGCAAAGGATTGAGAAGTGGGTTTACTCAAAACAGATTTTTCAAAATCCAAACCCCAAATCTCAATGAAATCCGAAATAGAAAGCTTCAAGCTAGAAAAGTAAACAATCTAGACACAAATCTGCAAGAAAAACGTAATTGGAACACTAACCTTGAAGAACATGAACAATGAGTTCAACAAGTCGAAGCTCGGCTCCTTAGAGGGAAAAAACGGAATGAGGAAGAAAGCAAAATTCCCAAATTTTAAGTGATTCCCGAGATCAACGACTGGTCGTGGATATCTACGACCGGTCGAAGTTCGACTGGTCGAGTATACTCACGACTGGTCGAAGAATGTCCAAAAATTCATATTTCTTGCAAATTATTCAAAAATTGGAATTCAACCTAGCAAATATATACACTATGATACAAGTAGGCATAAATAATCATTTCAAAATGCACATGCCAAGATCAAATTTCATCTTTTTGAACCTGCTTTTATCAAGAGGTTTTGTGGAAATGTCAGCTCGTTGATCTTCGGTAGGAATATATTCCAGAGATATAACTTTTTCTTCTACTAATTCCCGAATATAATGAAATCTAATGTCAATGTACTTAGTACGAGAATGTTGAATAGAATTTTTTGAAATATTTATCACACTGGAATTATCACAATGTAATAACATAGAATCCTGTTTAATTCCATAATCACTTAGCATTCGTTGCATCCAAACAAGCTGTGTACATGCATTACCAGCTGCGATATACTCAGCTTCAGCTGTTGAAAGTGATATAGAATTTTGTTTCTTACTAAACTAGGAAACTAGACAATTTCCAATATAAAAGCAACCACATGGTTGATTTTCTATCATCTAGATTACCAGCCCAGTCAGCATCCGAGTACCCAGCTAATTGGACACTAGTCTCATGAGGATACCAGAGACCGAGATTTACAGTACTTGCGACATATCTAATAATCCGCTTGACAACAATCAAGTGAGATTCTTTTGGATCAGATTGATATCTTGCGCAAATACCAACACTTAGAGAAATATCAGGTCTACTAGCAGTTAAATATAACGAACTACCAATCATACTCCGATAAAGTTTTGAGTCAACATTTTTACCATTAGAGTCTTTTGAGAGTTTCAGGGTAGTACTCATAGGAGTATCGAAATTCTTGTCATTCTCAAATCCAAATCTCTTGATTAGATTCAAAGCATACTTAGATTGAGAAATGAATATTCCTTCAGGTTGTTGCTTTACTTGCAATTCAAGGAAATAAGTCAATTCCTCAACCATGCTCATTTCAAACTGTGATTTCATCAAATTTGCAAACTCGGTAGTCAAGTTTCATCAAAATAGTCTAAGGATTTCATCAAATCCAAGAAAGATCTTTGTATCAAATCTCAAACCAAAGAGGAATACAAAAATAAACACAAACTGAATTGAAATAAATCGTAATCACAAATGTATTGTTCTAGGGACAGTCATAACCATAAAAATGGCAGGGCAACCTTGCTGGAACAACTTTAAAGGAAATTGAATATCAAGCTGATAAAGGAATAGCAGAAAATAAATTCTAAACTATTACAAAATTCCCACAATGCTTGAATTAAATGATTACAACATTCACCACCATACATACATCCCACAAATAAATAATTAAAGATTAGAAGTATAAATCATTCAACCACAACACAAGGGATTATAGTGGTTCGTCTGTGTGTTCACCAACTGTTAAACAACAGCCACACAGAATGCTACTCCACTCCTAATATCCTCACACAGGGGATATTAGCGTTCACTAATAAAATAGGTTTTCACAGGTTCACCCAAAACCTTTACAATTGTGTCTTTGTCTGTGGGCTTACGCAATTAAAAAAATCCTACTTCTGAGTTTTCCTGGCTCTCCTCAGATAACCAATACAACAAGATTTTTCTGGCAAATCTTGAAAGAAACCAAAACAGAAAGGAATTTATAATTAAATGTAAAATACCTGATTATCTCCTTCGTTGTAGCAGCCCGGTAGAACCAAGTCAGAGTAGATGATTGAATGTCCAAGTTCAATGTCCAGTACTCAATTACAATGGTTCTAGTTCTAATAGATTTTAAATTAAACCAAATAGGGCATGCCTTAATTGATTTTGATTCCAAAGAAAGGGAATAATAATTCCTCTTATCAAATTAGATTGGAATAGCAGAAAAAAAATCAATTAAATAAAACTAAAGAAAGAGAATATTAAATAAGCACACTTAGCTTAGATGGAGCACAAAATTATCTCTTAGAAGTTTGACGAAGATTGGCTTAAATGGATTAATTAATTCAATGAATTCTTCTGAGATTCGTGCTCTATTTATAGGTGAGCAGATCGCGTCTTCGACTGGTCCAGGGAGCTCTTCGACAAGTCGAAGCATTAACAGATATTTGAAAAATCGGGCGTGATAAGCTTTGACCATTTTACGACTGGCCGAAGGTCACCTTCGACTGGTCGTAGGTCACCTTCGACTGGTCGAAGGTCTCCTTCGACTGGTGGAAGAACCTGAATTACATCGTTGGACTTTGAGTCGAAGACTTTCGACTGGTCGAAGATGCAGTCGACACTGTTCCTTCGACTGGTCGAACAGATTCCTGGACTAGTCGATGCCTAACAGAAAATATCCGAATTTTGTAACAAACTCACGACTGATCGAGGAATTTCTTAGACTGGTCGAAGCAAAGCTAAGACTAGTCGAAGAAGGCCTAGGACTAGTCGAAGAACAAACCAAACTCATGTAAAATAAACGTCCGACTTATGTATCCAAAGTGACCTACTCCTAAGGTCAACCTAAGGTCAGTCAAACCTCAAACATGAAGTAGGGACATTGAAACATTAGGAACAAGTGACCTTGAAGTTTAAGCTTTGAAGTCTTGATGTAGTTCAATCTTAAAATCTTGAAGTAGTTCAATCTTGAAATCTTGATGTAGCTCAACCTTGAAAGTGTCTTGAGTTCTTTACAAACTGCCTTGTACTCTTCTTGAAGTCTTGCATTCTTGAGTCATGTCTTGTGAGCAGTTATTGCAGTCAAGGTTGATCTTTGTACTTGTGAGCTTTGCTTGTTGTGAGCTTTGCTTGTTCATGAATGTTGATCTTTGAGAGAGCTTCACTTATCCAAGTTATATAACAGTGATTTTGGCACCACAAATTTGACAACAGACAGGGATATAAACTATAGCACTTACAAGTACGACTCGGGTTCGTCGAACACATCTCATGTGGCGAATGGATCTCAGCCACGAATTCAATCCGGTTACCGATTGCCTAGACTATACAATAGCCTCATTCACATTCAATTACGAAACAGTTAAAGCAGTAATGGATCATGATTTCGAATCATACAATCAAATATCCAATATTGTCCGCTTAGGGCTGTCAGGGCTGTTGCACGGAATCGTTACACCACTCCCCCATCAACCTTCATGGATTTTATGGAATACAACTTAAACATGTGAAGTAGTCAGAGCAGAATTAAATAAACAAGTAATTCAAACATATTAACAAGCATGTTATAAAACACAAGGTAAACAGGAAATCCAAACACATACATTTCATAAACCAGTAAGTGATTAAACTAAACAACGTACCTGAAGGAAATCATTCACCTCACTAAGGTAGTTGAGAATCCTATCTCAACACCTACACAAGGCACTACTAGATTATGTACATACCTATACAAGCATTTTCACAAACACTTAGACTACACATTCCAACATACCTATAATATATTAGTTAACACACAAGTCGTAGCGAACCCTTTCACAAAGGATTGCCACATGAACCACGACCATGCATACACGACCAATAGTCATGGCAAGCATAAATCATAGTTCCATATTCATTTGAACATTTCTGCAAACACTTAGGCTACAACTAGTACATGCACGACGTATGTTAATATAGCAGGTGTTAGGCTAATCCGTTCACCCAGAAGTTGGTACACATGTATCTAGCATACCTAGACAACAACTAATCATGGCAAGCACAAATCCGTATTTCATACATATACGGTATTTTCTACAAATACGAGGAATACAGTATATTCAACATAATTAACGTATAACCAAAAAACGAAACGGACAGCACTTTGTATATGAGCAATTGCATGTAGATCATGAATCTATCATTATCTGACATTGAAAGTTTTGAAAACCATAACCTATATGTCTAAAGTCCGCACCTTACGTCGTAGAAGCGTAACGGAGTCGATAGAATCTCTAAGTCTTCGTCTACGACAGTATTTTAACCTATAGCACGGGATACGTTAACTATTTCGCTACTTGAATCAATTCAAACCTTAAAACAGGTTAGAGTTAAGATTTTCTTACCTAGAAAGGAAGCCGGAATCACCGGAAAAGTGATTAGAAAGCGATGGTTAAGCCTGTAAATCGACAGGGTAGAACGGCAGGACGAATCTCCCACCTCTCCCACACATTCTCTCTCTTTTCTCTCTTCTCTCTCCTAGGTTTTCTCAAATTCGTATGGAATGAGAGAGTGAGGGTTTAAGGTCCTTATATAGGTCCAGAACTCACCAAATTAGACTCAGGGCCAAGGTATACTTAGGTTATGTCCAAATACGGAAAGTTCCGTCTCAACGGAGCACTTCTGGAAGCCCCCCTTGAGCCAAAGGTTGGACTTAAGCTCCCTGACCTTGGATCTAGGTCGAGTTAAGTTTTCATTCTAGTCGGGTTCCCAGATCACAAGTGGTGGACCAGTTTCAGTTCAACGGTCACTGAGACTCGACCAGGGCCACAAGTACACTGCCATGTGTATTAAATTTTCTCTGATCCGAGGGTGTATTTGGGTCAGATTTCGACGGTCTGATTGCTTATATTTGGCCCGCAAGTGACAAGTCTCAGATTACTTAAATTTAGATATTTATTTCTAAAATATCTACATTTCTCACACACTTCACTCCGGCCTTAAGCGAATAGCCCCCGGACACTGTCTGGATTTGATTTCCGAGATGGTTGTCAAGCCCAGTAAGGCGGTCCTAAACGCTTAATTTGTGGTCATCGTACTTTCAATGTGCGGTCCAGATCTGATATGGAGTTTCAATGTGCTCCCGAGAGTAGCCGGGTAATAAGATTGATCCTATATTTTAGGGTAATGTAGAGTCGATGATTCTACAAGTTTTGGGTCTTGCGGATCGTGTTTAAAGTGATTCAAACGGATTTCGTGGCTAATCTATTTTAGCACTAGCTAATTCTCGTCTAATTTCTAAAGGATTTTGGTCCTGAGTGATTTCTGCCTGAGGTGATACTCGGGTCTTTGTACGGATTTCTAAAGTATTGTTCTTCATCACCTAAACTTTATGATTCCTGCCTAATATGAAAGTACTTAAAAGCATTTAAAGAACAAGGTGATGAAAGGTGAAATGAGAGATTTTGAAGAAAACGTTTTGAGAAGGGATTTGAGACTTTTGAATTGAGTGTTTAAGAAGTTAATCAGGTGTTAGGATCGACTCATCGCCTAAGGACGTCTAATTCCAGGTTGACAAAAATCCGGGATGTTACATGGTGGCCTGTGGGAAGGTCTCAACAGTGGACACCAATGTCCCAATGTTTCCTGAGGTGTGGCTCACTTGAGATATGGATCAGCCTCGTTTTTGGGCCTCACATAAATCGGGTGCTACTAGTGTGGATATAGCAATTATATTAAGGTGGGACCTCACAGCGGGCCCCACACTCCACTTGAATGTAGAGTAAACAATACGGTGTGCCCTGAGAAGGTTTCTATAGTCGGCATTCAATCACCATTATTATTATTATTTATTTATTTATATTCTTAGGTGCAGCCCACATAACTAGGGCCACGTCCCTGCTGACGTAGGATTGCATGGGTATGCAAAAAAAAAAATCAAGGTGAGGCCCCAAAATGGGCCCCACATGCTGGTTTCCAATCAGCCCCACGAAGTTCTCAATAGTGGGCGTGTAATCAACATTGCTTCCTATGATGGGTGGCTGTCACGCCCCAAACTCGGAAACCGAGCTCACAAAATTCCCGATCGCCGAATCCGGCGCCGACAGCCTTCGTAGTATCCCATTCTCGGCTTCCAGCGCCCATACACCAGATTCCGATCCTGGGATCCTACAAGGAGGATTTTCAGTATGAATTTTTTTTTTTGTAATGTAATGGAGCATAACCAAAAGCATAACCAAGTCACAAAACAACATCACCACATATCCACTATATCAAAAACTTTTAAGTACAATGCAGAAAGGGAAATACAAGGTGATCAAAAAGCTCCAAAAAGATCTGATACGCGCTCCTGCCTCAGCGCGGCTGCTGTCCAACGCTACCTGCACGCAACGGTCGTGCATAAGCTTACAAAAGCTTAGAGGGTGGTGTAAGTGTGTGTACAAGGCAAACGCCGAGTGTACAGTATCAGAGTAATACGGAAATATGCGGTAAGTCCATGAATGCTATCAGCTGTACCAGAACTATGTAATGTAAGGCATGAATGATATCGGCCATACCAAGGCCATGCGATGCGAAACATGAATGCTATCGGCCACACCGACGCAATACAAGGCCTACGTAGCCGAATGCCATATGTGAGATGCAATACAAGCATGTCAGTCCTCATCATGTTCACATATCAGTACAGTTCCTCTCTGGATATCACCGGGGTCTAATACACCTCACACTGACTGCCTCCTCCCTAGCTACACAGTCAAGCAAGTGGAAGAGACCACACTATCCGCCTGACCAGTAGTTTGCCAATACCTACCCGGCTCGTCGATAGCGGACACATTTGCGAGCTGGTCAAACTCAGCCTCTTATAGCCCCCTCACTCAGGCGGATAAGGCCACACCCCCTTCCAACCGACCACGACACAGTGGGAGATGCGGCCTACTGGTATTCGGCACTCAGGCGCTCGTGTATCCACTCGGTCTAGACGTTGGAGCATCTCCTGGTACCAAAAAGGTTCTGGGACTTTCACCCAAGGACATCCTAAGTGCCCACGGTGCTAGAACAAAGTATTTCTGGTATCCGATACGGCCATCCACGATGTGCCTGTGGAGCCACGGCCCTGATGTCGCTAGGGCGTGCAGTGATCAAGTCACACATATGCGATGCATGATTCACACCGTACAATCATGCAGCAATCTCACGCGTACCACACGATCATGTGGGGCACTCCGTCTCAAAAGGAGTCCCGTAAATGTCTCAGCCCAATGGCTTATTCCTCATATCAAGCATACAAATGATGCGTATGGTTATGAATCATGGAGCTATACTAAGCATGTTATAAAGTGGTGAACTATCAACAAATGTGGGCTTACTAATGGGCCCTAGGGAGAGTTATAATGCGGACATTTAACCAACATTATTCTTACAACGTGGACGTCAAACCAACATTTCTCCCAAGGCATAACCTGTTATCAAACATTATTACACACACTGTGGAGGAATCCCTCATTGCAATGGACCCTAAGGACGTCCTATTGGGCCTCGACCCATGGGCCTTATATTCATCAAATAGGCCGCATCATATGGGCCTTTTATAAATCAAGTGGGCCACATCAAAGGGGCCTTATGTACATTGCAATGGGCCATATCCCACGGGCCTTTGAAAACATCACAATGGGCCTTGTAACATGGTTCTCATATATATCAAAGTTGGACTTAACAACGGGCCATGAATACCTCGAATGGGCCTAATCACATGGGCTTATGTACATCAAAGTGGGCCTCAACAATGGCCACAATACACATCAAGGTGGGCCTCAACAACGGCCACAAGTATTCATCCAGGTGGGCCTCAACAACGGCCATAAATACACATCAAGGTGGGCCTCAACAACGGCCAAAAATATGATAAGGTGGGCCTAAAACACTTGGGCCTTATATAAACCAAGGTGGGGTCCACCATATATATATATAATACAATATATATATATAATATATATATATATACAATGTTAATAATATAATATTATATATATATATACACACACACACATACACTCTCACACACATGTGCATGCACACACACACATGCACACACATGCACCCCCACACACGCACGTGCACACACACACGCGTGCAGACACATGCACACCCACCATCACCGGGACGGTGGGGAAACAAATACATTACAGTGGCCTCCCACCGTCCGCTTGGACGGTGGGATTAAAACACATACATCACTGTGGGCTCCACGTGGGGCCCACCATGTTGCTTATCTGCCATCCAATCCATCCATAAGGTCACACGGGCCAGGATGAAGGGAAAAAACAAATTTTGGCTTGATCTGAAACTTCTGTGGACCCAGAAATGGCTTTAATGGTAGAGTTTAATCACCGTTGTTTCTTGTGGTGTGGGCTATCTGAGATCTGGATCTGACTGATTTTTGGAGGGGACCCACCTCAGGGGGTGGTCCACCTCATGGACGGCGTGGATACAAAATATACATCATAGTGGGGCCCACATGAGGGGCCGTGGGACCCTGCCCGCCCGCTACACGCGGCCTGCGCCTCTGGCGCTATCAGCGGCAGTAGCGGCAGCTGCTGCCCATACTCTCTTTTATTTATTTATTTATTTATTTTTGAAATCGCCCTTTTCCATGTTTTTTCGGTGTAGGGACCGCATCAACAAAATCCAACCCCGCCATTATTCCCCATGACTCAATACAAACCCATCAAGCCCAATATTCGATGGTTTTTGGTGAACAGAATCATCAGGGCGTATTTCAACGGTGTAAATATTCTTTTGTTGGCTACGGCCCGCCAGATAGTCGGATTGATCTTATTTTTCATACCAACGCCTAAAATGAACTTGAGAATAAAATGGATGGCGTGGATCAGACTCATACATCGAGGTGGGGCCTACAAGAGTAGCCCCTACACCAAGCTTGTAAATCAAGCAAATGTTTGTGTTTTTTTTTTCCAAAACACGTCCAGGGAGTCCAACGTCCCTGGACGGTTTGCATAACACATACCTTTGAGGTGGGCCTTTGCTAAGATAGGCCATCACATGGTGGATGGTGTGGGCACAATGGATGTACAAAGTGGGCCCCACCTACGGATGGCTTGGATAAAATACATGATTCATGGTGGGGTCCATCCGGGTGGGCCACAAGGCCATATCATCTCATACACACAGAAAAAAAAAAAGAAAGAAAGAGGGAGAGAGAGAAAGATAAACGTGTGGTAGAGGGACCCCGCCACTATGGGCCCTCCGTTACATGATCTACAACATACATTAAGTGGGTCCCATTTCATATGGGCCCACCGATCAAAATCAACGGTGGAGATCCTTTCTTTACCGAAATGGATGGTCTAAATGGCCATGTTATGCAAAGAAAGTAAACATCATGATGGGGTCCATGGAGAATGGCCCCATCATGGATTGATCTTGAAATTAAAGTGGACCATTGGCCACATTTAGGGTCCAAAATGAGATCCATACTATTGATCGGTAGGCCTCACTTGGCCCATCATCAAAACAAGAATCTACACCTATAGAAGCAGCCACCGGTTGATCTCTTCGGTCCGTTGGAACGCCACCCTCCTTGTGCTCCTCTTTGATGGTGGAGATGGGAAATGAATGGCTAGGATGAAGGGTTTTGGAATGGAAAAGTGGGCCACACTACTCACTTCTCTTTTTCTCTCCTTGGAAAAAATGTGGACGTGTGAGGCTTATGGGTTCCTTGGAATTTGAATTTTGTGAAAGAGAGAGAGATGGTTGTAAGGGAGAGAGAGTGATGTGAGGTGAGTGATGTGAGGTGATGGATGTGGTACTTGACTAGGTATGGGTGTGTAAGAGAGAGGGTGAGAAAGAGTTGACTTTGGAGAGAGAAAGCATGGGTTGCTTGTACTTGACATTGAAGTGATTGATTGATTGATGTGATTGATTGATGGGATTGATTTGACATTGTGTAGAGATTCTCTTGGGATCGAGAAAGCGCGGCGTTTCTTCGAAATAAACGCCGACTCACATCTTCTAGTCAGGGTATCGGATCGGTGCGTGAGTTGCGGCGTTAGAACCGCGGCGACGGTGCGGTCGCAATGATACAGGTCTCGGATTAAACCGACTCGAATCTAAAGGAAGCGACTTACGGTCAGGCGCAACGTCGGTTATCAGTCGCGGACTGCCGGGCTTCGATGGAAGGATTGCGGGATTCGACGGAACAGTACGAACTAGGATACGGGTCTTACAGCTCTCCCCACCTAATAAAAATTTCGTCCTTGAAATTTGCACTACCATCACAGCTAAGCGTAACTCACAAGGGAATAGAAAACATAACATCATATCATAGTACAACATACAATCAAACATCGAAAAGATGGGGATAGCGCTCGCGAATCTCCGCCTCGCGCTCCCAAGACGCCTGATCTACACTATGATGGCCCCACTGCACCTTCACTAAGGGGATGACTTAGGTCCGCAGGACCTGCTCCTTCCGATCGAGGATACGAACTGGCTGCTCAATGTAAGAAGCGTCCTCACGAACCTCCAACGGCTGCCAATCAATAACGGGAATGATGTCTGACCCACATTTCCTCAACATAGAGACGTGGAAAACGTTGTGGACGCTAGACAACTGAGATGGCAAGGCAAGCCGATAGGCCACGGCGCCAATGCGCCCGGTGATCTCGAAAGGTCCTATAAATCTAAGGGCAAGCTTGTCCTTCGCTCCAAAACGAATCACACCCTTCATGGGTGAGACCTTGAGATACACATGGTCCCCAACGACAAACTCCAAGGGACGACGTCGATGGTGAGCAAAACTCTTCTGTCGGCTCTGAGCTGTGTGCATCCTCTGCCTGATGATATCGATAGCCTTTGATGTCTGCAACACAAGCTCAGGACCCAGGAGACGGCGCTCTCCAACCTCGGTCCAACAACTCAGAGATCTGCACGGTCTGCCATATAATGCCTCAAAAGGGGCCATGCCAATGGTTTCCTGATAGCTGTTGTTGTACGCGAATTCAGCTAATCGCAGGTGCTCGTCCCAACTACCCGAGAAGTCAATCGCGCAAGCCCGAAGCATATCCTCAAGGATCTGGTTGACCCTTTCGGTCTGTCCATCGGTCTGCGGATGATACGCGGTGCTGAGCTGCAAATCAGTGCCCATCGCTTTTGGAAGCTCCTCCAGAACTGAGACGTGAACCTCGAGTCTCGGTCTGAAACAATCGAAACAGGAACACTGTGCAACCTCACGATCTCATCAACAAACATCTTGGCAAGCCGGTCCGTATGCCAACTCTCACGAATCGTAAGAAAATGTGCCGACTTAGTCAGACGGTCCACAACAACCCAGATGGCGTCATAACCGCGCTGAGTCCTTGGCAAACCCATGACAAAATCAGTAGATATGTGCTCCCACTTCTACATCGGGACGCTCAACGGCTGCAATAGACCAGGGGGTCTCTGGTGATCGGCCTTGACACGCTGGCACGTGTCACACTCGGCCACGAAGCTAGCTATCTGGCGTTTCATCCCCGACCAATAATACTGATGCCTCATATCGTGATACATCTTCGTCGAGCCAGGGTGGATAGAGAAACGCGATCGATGTGCCTCGGTCATAAGATCTCGGCGCAACTTAGGAATATCCGGGACACATAATCGGCCTCTAAAGCGAAGTCCACCATCAGAACCAATCTGCCAATCTGTGTGACTCTCAGATGCTGCCTCTACTCGGTAATCCTGTAACGACTCGTCTGCCTGCTGAGCCTCGATCACCCTTGCGACAAGAGAGGGTTGAATCGAAAGGCTCGATAACTGAACGATAGAAGACTGCAGACCAAACTCGAAGTCATACTCTGCTACGTCCTTGAGCATCCTCCACTCCTGAATCATCAAGTGCGCCACCAGGCCTCGTGGCTGACGACTGAGGCCATCCGCCACCACGTTCGCCTTGCCCGGGTGGTACTGGAGGTCAAAATCATAGTCCTTTAGGAGCTCCATCCAACGCCTCTGCCTCATGTTCTACTCAGACTGAGAGAACAGATACTTCAAGCTCTTGTGGTCGGCGAAGAGCTCGAACCTCACCCCATAAAGATAGTGCCTCCACACCTTCAGTGCGAAGACCACTTCTGCCAACCCCAAATCATGCGTGGGGTAGTTCAGCTCATGGACCTTGAGCTGGCGAGACGCATAAGCCACCGGCTTCCCGTGCTGCATCAGGATAGCACCCAAACTAACTCGTGAGGCATCGGTAAATACGACAAGTCCATCACTCCCAGAGGGAAGAGTGAGGACAGGAGCGGTCGTGAGGCGGTCCTTCAGCTCCATAAATGCATGCTCACAAGTGTCACTCCATACAAACTCGGCACCCTTCCGGGTCAACTTGGTCAACGAGGCTGCAATACGAGAGAATCCCTCGATAAAGCGTCGATAGTAGCCCGCCAAACCAAGAAAACTGCGGATCTCGGATGCGTTCGTGGGCTGGCCCCACTGACGCACGGCATCAATCTTCGAGGGGTCCACTGCGACACCCTGCCTCGTCACCACATGACCGAGGAACTTCACCTCCTCTTGCCAGAACTCGCACTTCTCCAGCTTCGCATAAAGCTGGTGTGCACGGAGGGTCTGCAATGTGATCTCCAGATGTCGCTCATGCTCCTCCTGAGTCCTCGAATATATCAGAATGTCGTCGATGAACACCACAACAAACTGGTCGAGATATGGACGGAAGACCTCATTCATCAACTGCATGAATATTGCAGGCGCATTGGTCAGTCCGAAGGACATGACGTGGAACTCAAAATGACCGTAGCGCGTCCTGAAGGCTATCTTCGGGATATCCTCATCTCGAACCCGAACCTGATGATAACCGGACCGCAAGTCAATCTTCAAAAAGAACTGCACCTCCTGTAGCTGATCAAACAAATCATCGATCCTCGGGAGTGGGTACTTGTTCTTGATCGTGACCTTGTTGAGCTCGCGGTAATCTACGCAAAGCCTCAACGAACCATCCTTCTTCTTCACGAAGAGTACCGGCGCTCCCCACGGTGAACTGTTCGGTCGGATAAAGCCTAACTCACGTAGCTCCCGTACTCCCGTACTCGGATACGGGTCTTACAGTGGCCCACTCCAAAGTGAGTCCCACGCCCCTGCCTAGCTGGAAGCAGGGGTGCACAACACACCAGCGTGGTGGGTCCACACCAGTCCCTCACCAATAGGGAAGGGAAAAAAAACATTACAATAAACCCTTGGGACAGTTCAACGGTAGGCGTTCATTCACACTACTTTCCGGGGAAAGGGTTTGCCTCAAAATAGGCCCCACAAATCGCCCCAAGGTGGAAACGAATTGGCTACTCCCCCTGCCACCAGCCAATGGCTAATGGTCGGTGCTCTGTTGGCCCATCATGATGTAAGTATTTCATCCATGCCTTCCATCTATTTTTTCAGATCATTTTATGGTATGAGACAAAAAATGAGATATATCCCAATCTCAAGTGAACCACATTATAGGAAACAGTGTTGAATGAACGTCAACCATTAAAAACCTTTTGGGGGCCATAAAAGTTTTGGATCAAGCTGATCTTTTTTTTTTCCCTTCACCTGGGCCTGTATGACCTAATCAACAGATTGGATGTAAAATAAACAGTACAGTGGGCCTTAGGAGGATTTTAATGGTGGATATCCAATCTCTATTGTTTTCCTGTGGTGTGGTCCACCTGAGATTTATTTCCCCTCATTTTTGGTACAAAACCCTAAAATGATCTTTAAAAATGGATAAACGGAATGGATGAAATACATATATCATGGCGAAGCCCACATAGCACCGACCATCAGCCACGGGGCTGGTGGAAGGGGGAGTAGCCAATCCGTTACCCCCCTAGGTAGGGACCAAGATTCCCACTCATCCATCCAGGTAGAGAACTCAGACGAACCCCACAATCTTGACAAAACTGCAGGACCAGACTGTTATCCATCAAGGTGCCTAGCAAGGCACTGTTCATGCCTAAACTTCATCGGCCCACAATGGCTCGTGGCCTAAAATAATCTGAAGAAACATATGGGCGGTGTGGATTCAACATATACAACATGGTGGTCCCATGAGTGGGCCCAACCACGCTGGTACTTCCCGAAAGCGGATTACACCAGCTATATAGCTGCTGTAGGTACGTGTCGGGCGAAGACGAGCAGTGACGCTCCTCGAGCTCCGAGTTGTACTAATGGTTCAAAGGAAATCAAAGTTACATTAGCCTTATTTATTATATCTACACCGTTTATTTATTTTTAAATATTATTTTAGGGCATTTCAAAAAATGAATTATATCCAAAGATCATCAGATCATCACATCACAAATAGCAGCGAAAATAATAATTTTCACCATTAAATAATTTGTAAGCCCACCAAAACGTTTATTTTCCATCCAAGTTGCTTATTAAGTCACAAAGACCTGAAATGAAGAGGAAAAACAAATTTCAAAAAAAGGTTTCAATGGTACACATAATTTCATATTTATCTAAAACTTTCGTAATTAAAAAAGGGTTTCACTGGTACACGTTCAATCCCCCACTGCCTTCTGCAGTATGGTCAAATTGATAGTCAGTTAAGACTAGCTCGCCAAATGAATTGACGGTTTGAATATAACACATACCTCAGGATCAGACCCACATAAATTGCTGACGTCAATACAGCAGCTATATAGCTGCTGATGTGATGTACACCAGCCCATCCGCTTCCGTTCTTCCAACAGCGTCGGCCTCGTGGAGGACGGCCATTCCCACTGTTCGTGGTGTGGTCTACCTAAGATCTGGATCTCCCTCATTTTTTGGATCCTACCCAAAAATGTCCTGGAGAATCAGATTGACAGTGCGGATGCAACAAATACACCAATATAAACCCCACGAGTGGCCCACCAGCTGGCTGCAGAAAGGGGGCAGCACCCCAGGCCCACTATTCCTAGACTCCTAGTTTTGTGGGTCACCTAAGATTTTGATCTTCTTGATGTTTAAGTGCCGGGCCTGAAATGATCCGAAAAAAACCGTAATCCACACGTCATGGTGGGTCCCACGATTGGGACCACCTCTCCTTGCCCAGGGCTTCCACCACTCTCACGGACGCTGAGACACCGTCCTAGCGTCCATTGCAATGTTTTGTATATTTTTTTTTGTAAATCCCTTTTTTTTTTTTAATTTTATTTTTTTGTCAACTAAGCGGAGTTTGGTTGAAGGATCTAATCCGTCCATTGGGTTGACCAGCCCACCGTGAACCCAAACAGCCTGAACTTGGACAGTTTCCATGGCATACATACATCACAGTGGGTGCCATTATCACAATTGTTTTCTATGGTATGGCCCACCCCAGATCTGGATCTGGCTAAGATTTGAGCCTTATGTCTAAAATAATATGGCAAAATGAATGGGCAGTGTGGATGACACTTATACATCAGGGTGGGCCCCACGAGTGAGAGCACCTCTCCTTGCCCAAGATGGCTTCCGCAACTCTCACGTCACAAGGTATAATGCCATGCAGGTGTGGACGCTCGAGGGCATATTCCCCAAGTGTGGATTCTAGAGGGCAGATTCCTCAAGGGTAAGAGAGATCTAATGTCTTCTTTGGATTGGTTGCCTTACTCGAGGGTTTTTATTAAAGGGTGTAAATGGTGTGATATTTGACCAGAATCGCCAGTAACTAATTTTTACGATTCTATAGTCATTTCGAGCCCGTAGAAATGCTTAAGATTGAGAACTTGAATATTCATAACCCTAAAATGACTCGTGTATTTACGTTCCAGAGATTCCAAGTAATGGACCACAGTTGCAAAGAGGGAAGGTGTTAGGCACCCACTCTGTCCGTACGAATGTAAGGCCTTCACCTCATAAGATCTGACTAATTTCTGAAAAATAAGGCTAGTTCTCATGTATAAGAAATATAATGTGATTCAGTAGTAGTGGTGTTTGATCGATCTGAATTTTTGATGGGTAGGTTCCAACTACATTGGCAAGTAGCAGACCATACGTTTGAAACAATCAAGTGCAGGGTATATGTACAGAATGCTTATGATGTTGTATAGATGCTTATGGTAAAACGACAACCAACTGACTAAGGTTTCTGGTGGACCTGCTGCGATTATATCAGCAGATCTTAGGACATACGCCGGTCAGTCAGATACAATGAAAAATGATGGAATGCAATGTATATGCTTAAATGACGTCTAATTGGCTAAGATTTCTGGTGGGCAAGATCCGATTATATCGGCAAGCCATAGAGCATACGCTTGCCAATCAGATGCATGCAAACGATGAAAATGCACTATGATGCTGATGTATATGAGGACCACAGTGGTTGAGAAGGGAATGAATGTTGCACGATGATAATGCTTGGGTTTGATGAAATTGATTGAAGCTTGACTAGTTCGATGAATGGTAGTGTCGCAAGACTTGATTGAGTGGCTCAGATTTAAACTTGGGTGCCTCAAGAGGTTTGGACTTTGGCTAGACTAGGGTTGGGCTCTCTCTCTCTCTATCTCTCTCTCTCTCTCTCTCTCTCTCTCTCTCTCTCTCCTTGATGGAGGGACGACTAGATGGCTAGGGCTAAGGGTTGGGCTCTCTCTCTCTCTCAGTCTCACTCTCACTTTGGATGCTTTACTTTCTCTAGATGCCTTAAGGATGGAAATTGATGCTTAAAATGAGAAGAGAATGGGGCTATTTATAGTCTCACAACTCGATTTTCTGGTAATTTCTGGTGATCCTAGGGGCAAAAGGTGTTTAAATGGTTTGGTGTAACATCCCCGATTTTTTGCCAACCTGGAATTAGACTTCCTTAGGTGATGGGTCAATCCTAACACAGGTTTAACTTCCCAAACGCTCAATTAAAGCCTCAAATCCCTTTTCAAACCATTTCCTTCACAAATCCCACCCTTCACTACCTTGTGCTTTCAATTTTTCAAAGCACTTTCGCCCTAGACACTATCTTAAACTAGCTAAGTAGAAAAACTTGGATCACTTTATATACAAACTGCAAAGGCCTAAGTACCATTCAACCAGAAAACAATTAGGATTAAATCCTTTAGAAATTTAACAAAGTTAACTAAGTGCAAAACTCGATTAGCCATGAAATCCGTTGGGATCGCTTTAAATACGATCTGCAAGACCCAAAACTTGCAAAATCAGTGACTCTAGGTTTCCCTAAAGTTTAGAACCAAACTCATTTCCCGTCTGCTCTCAGGAATGAAACGAAACTTCGTATTAGGTCTAGACTGCACATCGGGAGTCCGATTAACACGAAGCTAAGGAACTAGGACCGCCTCACTGGGCTTGACAATCATCTCAAAAATCAGGTCCAGCCGATGTCCCACGGCCATTCGTTTGGATCCGGAGCGAGGGAATGTGAAAAACACAATTCCCTTTACAAAATAAATATCTGGAATAGTGATCTGGCACTATTCGCTTGCGCATCAGTATTAAGCAACCAGACCGTCAGAATCAGACTAAATTACACCCTCGGATTAAGAAAAATTTCAGGAACATTTACATGTACTTGGAATTTCGGATCGTGGCCCACTGACCGTTGAACTGAAAGTGGTCCGCCACGTGCGATCTGAGAATCCGATCGAGTCGAAAACGTAATCCCACATAGATCCATGTGTGGTGAGCTTAAGTTTGACGTTTGACTCAAGGAGGGCCACCAGAACCTCTCTTTTGAGCTGGAAAAGTGACGAAATACCTATATTAGCAGTAACCCTTGAACAAGAGTCTATTTCGGTGAGTTTTGAGACTATATAAGGACCTTAAACCCTCTCTCATGGCAGCCATACGAATTTGGAATTTGAGAGAGGGAAAAGAGAGAGAAAGCGAGGGAGAAGTGGGAGGATCTCCCTACTATCGTTCCCTGCCACCACACGGGCTGCACCATCCCTTTCTTGACGCTTTTCCCGGCGTTTCCGGCATCGTTTCTAGGTAAGAAACCCTAACCCTAATCTTTTTTGGGGTTTAGACTGTTGTAGGTTGTGAAATAGCTAACCTATTTCGTTCTATAGGTTGCCAAACTGCCGAATACGGAAGCTTAGCAAACCTATCGATTCCGTTGCGATTCTACGACAAAAGGTGCGGACTTTAGGTGTATAGGTTATGGTTTTCAACGCTTTCAATGTCAGATAATGATAGATTCATGATCTGCATGCAATTGCACATGTACAAAGTGCTTTCCATTTCTTGTTTCGATTAAAGATGCAAAATATGGAATTCTACATACTTTAGGTATTTGTAGAAAGTACGGTATACGTATATTTTTTGGAAATGTGTTTGACATGTTTAATTGTTGTATAAATATATGATATATGGGTAAAATACTAATTTGGCGAAAGGATTCGTCCAAATACATGTTCTACTAATATACCCTATGTATGTAGAAATACTGTATTGTAGAAAGTACCGTATACGTATGTATATGGAGATGTGTTTGCCATGATTATTTGTTGTATAAATATATTATACATGCGTAAATTACTAGTTTGGCGAAAGAGTTCGCCCTAATACATTTTTGCTAACATACACTATGTATGTTGGAATAGTGTATTCTAAGTGTTTGTTGAAATGACTAAGTAAATATGGATTTATGATTTATGTTTGTCATGTGTATTGAATGTAAGAACATGATTGAAATGTACTAGTCAACCCTTTGACGAAAGGAATTGCCCTAAATCACGCCACAGTCAATACACTACATATCTTAAAGTGTGTAGTCCACGTGTTTGTGGAAATGACTGAATGAATATAGAACTTGGACCCATGCTTGCCATGACTATCCGTCGTGGGTGCACGCGTGTTATGATTGGGGTAACTCCCTAGTGAAAGGATTTGGCCTAATGCCTATGTGATCGACATATGTCATGTATGTTGATGTATGTTTGTTTAAGTGTTTCTTGAAATGTCTGAATGAGTAGTAGTTAGCAAATTGTAATGTATAAGGGTGTTGAGATATGATTCTCAACCTCTTTTAACTATGTGTATGATCTCCTTTGATAGTTGTGTGATTAGGAATTGAACATGTACAAACTCATGCTTGTGTTGTGATTCATAACATGCTGAACTGCTTTATGATTTTAACTATGTAATGCATATGTTTAAATCTATATTTACGTTGTATGATCCGTCATGGGTGATGGGGGAGCGGAGCAACGAGTGCGTGCAACAGCCCTGGCAGCCCTAAACAGATAATATCAGACTTGATTGTATGAGTTGAATCTTGATCCATTACTGCTTTATCTATCTGCAATTGATTGTGTTTGGGGCTATGATTATAGTCCAGGCAATCGGTAACGGGATTGAATTCGTGGCTGAGATTCAATTACCACGTGGGATGTGTTCGACGAACTCGAGTCGTGCGTTGCCTGTCGGTAGTGGTTAGGCCACACGAAGTTGTTTATGCACTTCATGTCGTGCAGCTCAACGGGCGATCGTGCTAGTCGAGCTCGTCAAGTAACCCGATCTGCCTTAGGCATGTTCACCCTATTTGGACGCTACTGCTTGAACCTAGGGTACCAAACTTACCAGTGAAACCCCTTTTAACCATGGTACCTCGATCCGCTAAGACGCATGAGCCGGGCATGGTGGTATAGGACACCGTGGTCGAGCTGTCGGCCTACGCTGGGGCCATGTGCCTCCCCGTAGTGACCATTGCGCAACCAAACTCGTGAGCCGAATATGGTGGTATGGGACACTGTATTCGAGCTGTCGATACTTACGGCGAGAGCCGAGTACGGTGAGACCTGTACTCGTGCTGACGGCGACGAGTCCTCTGTAGTATCTTCGAGTATACTCCAAGGTCTGTGATTGGCGACGAGTCTTTCACAACAACTAGAGTATGAGTGGAGTCGAGTAAGGTGAGACCTGTACTCGAGCTGACGGCTAGTGATTGAGCCGAGTACGGTGAGACCTGTACTCGAGCTGACGGCCAGCAATTGAGCCGCATACGGTGAGATCTGTATCCGCGCTGACGGGTGACGAGCCCTTTGCGATGCCTTCGCTATGCCTCTCAAACCATAATATCGTATGAGATTAACTAGGATTGACGACCCTAGAATGGATCATGTTTGGGAATGATACAAGGGAGGTACCTTAGTTTCCCAATACTGTTGTTTGAAATGGACTAATAATAACTCGATAATCATGATCATCATCGCACCGCATGTGCTTAGTAGATGTGGCGCACTGAGGGAGTTAAGCATTCGCGAACGTAAGATGATGTCGCATGAGGGTGGTTTGGCAAGGGCATACAACATCATGTCATTTCATTCTCGCACTTAATAAGAGTAGTTAGAATTGTTTGATTTGTACTGCTTTATCATTACTGCTTGATTGAATTGATAACATGTTAACCTATGCTTTGCTGTTCCACTGAGTTGATCACTCACTCCCACGTTACGGGACGGTGTTTGCAACACCAACCAGATTTGTTGAGTTTCAGGTGTTGGCGATGCTTATGAAGTAGAGCCGAACTACTACTATGATGTTGAGGAGGAGTTCTCCTACACGTAATCTCTTACAGGTCTATGAAGACCTGGTATTGTATTGACGGGGCTACGGTACTTGGGATAGGAGACATTATACTTCCTCACGTTTGGTATATTTTAGAACTGTATTTGAAATTATTTAACCTGGTAATGTTATCACACTCTGAAGACTCTTCATAGTTTATATATTTTATCTATCTATCACAGTATTTCGCTTGCAAATTTAACTGTCTCTGGAGTATGATATGCTGCTTTGGCTTAATCTCACTCATGTTCAATGCACGAATACAGTCAACATTCAAACATCATTCATTTTGTTGCATAAGTGATGTTCTGGAACTCGGGAGTGGAGTTTATGCTCGACCCCCGATTTTTAGGGCGTTACAAGATGGTATCAGAGCATGATTTGGATTAAACCGGACCTGGGTTATGGTCACACGATGCACTCTGACGCACTCTGACTTAGGAGGGAGCGACGAAACGTAGAAACTGACTTAGGATTTTCCAAATTCGCCGAACAACGAAACCAACCGAAATCGACCGTTGAGATTGGGCCGTACACACCCATGATCACGCGAAACAATCCTGAATCACTTCTAGGCCGTCAGTCGACGGGTTTGAGTCATTCCTTAGAGACGAATGTCCTTAGGTTGTTGGTCAGCCATAACGCCAAAGCCTAAAACCCCTTTCTATCCAATTCCTTCAAACTATCTCCTTGCACCACTTTATCCTTCAATTTTTTTTCTAAGTCCTTTCACACTAGGTATAAGTTCTAACGTATAAATGATGAAAATAATACTTAAATAAGAAGTTACTATAAATAGTAAATATATGTAGAAATTGGACTTTTGACCATTCAAATTGTTGAATCTGACCAAATAAATGGGTTAGTTGGATAGATTAGCGTCTCCTACCCCAAAATAATATATTACATGTCCAATAAAATAATTTCATTTTGCAAATTGGACCCGAAAATGCCTCAAAAAGAGTTGGGAGCCAAATCGGACATATCTTGCAATCCGGAATGAGTTATCTGACGCATAATATATGATATTGGGGTAGAACGAGCTAATGAAGCCAACCATGGGGTGCCCCCTCAGTTCCTGAGCATTTTTCTGGCGAGGCCCTCGCCAGGTCGGCGAGGCCTTGCCACTTTTTGGACCGGGCCGGGGCCGCGGTCCGGGCCGACTGTGTTTGGGGGTTTTATAAACCCCCTGGTATGTGGGCCGTCCATTGAAAACCTCCCAAAACATTACTTCCGTCACAAACCACCCCCCCAAGCTCTCTTTTCTCTTTCAAAGTTGAGGTTTTTTTGCAAAACTGCCCCTCCAATCGCCTTCTTCCCCATTTTCGTTCAGCACCCTCGTCACCTTGCTGAACACGCTCCACCCTTGCTGCCTACCCTTCCCATTTCTTCTCATTTGAGCCCTCATACCCCCATTTCAAGCTCAAAATCGTGTGAGCTCCACCACCCATTCTACTTCTTCATTTTCTTCCTTTAACCTCTAGTATTTGGGCCTTTACAACAGCTGTTGGGCCCCAGATCCGTGGAGAGCTAGAGGCTCCAGCCCTCTTTCTCCTTTCCCTCCACTTCCCATGGCCTTATTCGAGTTGAATACGGCCTGCGTTAGGTGAGTTTCAGGTGGATAGAATTGTATAAGTAATAATAAATATACGTGTAGGGTATGGTTCCTAGATTGGTGTATCCCATGTTTTCCAATACCATGTTTGTAGTGTGTGTAATTAAAAGTAAATTCCGAGATTTCCTTTCAACTAACGCTTAGAAATTCTGATTCCTGGGGTTTGGAAATCCCATCTCACACTTTTCCACGCTAGGCTCATTTTCTAAAGCCTATAAAATTTATTTTTATCCCACCCACCCTCCTACCAACCATGTCGCTCCCAATCCCGAGGTAAGATTAGTAATGCAGCCCCATTTAGTACGGCTTAAGACCACTGGCTGAATAGTGTTGAAGTGATAAAGTCCCTTGATACACATTAACCCACCACACTCTGATAGCTTAAGCTTTTAGAGTAAATGGTTGTTTGACAAATATGACCCTTAGAGTTTTGGACCTAGAGCGGTGCTCCTAGATTTCGACAGACATGACCGTGTAGGAAATCCAACAAATATATAATGTTAACCTTAGGACCCTCTTAGTTGGTATGAGCATATGTGAAATGCTCAAGCGTCAAGTATAGACAACTCAATTCCAATTAGGCAACCTTGACCCTAAGTGATAAAATCCTTTCTTGTATTAGAAATGAACTGAAATCATCTAGTGTATAAACTTAGTCTTTGGATTATAACTATTGGTTGGTTATACTAAGGAATGTAGATAAATTAGTTAGTTGACTTGATTAGGTTGGAGCGAGACCCCATTCCTTCATTAAATCCCCTTAGTACACATAGGCTTCTTTAACAACTCTTAGGAGGCTTATTTGATTAGTAACTAGTCACGCTCATGGGAAACTTCTATATCCCTTAGATTTAATGATAGGTCAAATCAATACGACCCTTAGAATTGCCTCCTCAAGGACTTAGTACTATCGGGGACACGGAGTAGAGAAACTATCTATAAGCGAGGTATTCGCGGTTTGAATCGACTTCTCAATCCTGGTTGTGACTAATGAACTCTATGCTCTGATCAAGCAGAAGGTCGGGATCAACTAGGATTAAGGACTGATACGACGATTTTCTGTCCTAGCTAGGCAGGAGGTCCATGTATCCGACTCAGACCCACTACGCAACTTTCTTCCGTGTTGGCCGAACCACTTGCAACCAAAAGTTTATAACTTCGTCTTTGAAGAGTATTAGGAGTATATAGCCGATAGAGACTTTGTCTTTTAGGCCCAAGGAATTACCCAAATGGGCAACAAATAATAAGGAATTAGGTCCCAAGTCGCATGCTATGTCGGCATCCATATTATGTTTATAACCGTAGAAAGATAGCATGCCTATTAAACTAGATATGATTAAATAGGATAAGTCTGGGTCGCGATATAACCCCTTTGTAGGATTAGGTATCTTGCCACAAACTCACATCCGCCCTTGGAATCTACCACAACACCCATCCGTGATAGCCCCTTTCTATAATCCTAGGTACCAAGACAGATATAGTGGGAGACCGCATTTCATTTCATGTCAAGGATGAGTCTTAAATTACACCTTGATCCGACATACGGATCAGGACATAGCTCTTGAGCCTTGAGGGTGAAAATAAAATTTTAAGGGGGGTAGAACATGATGAACCCGCTCTAGTTAGATCACCTAATACACCTCTTCAACCTGGGTGGCGCAGCAGAAACATGGTGGACCCTACCCCACTGGCCCAGGATCGAAACGGTGCTCGTTGAATACGAACATTATAGAAGCCCTAGCAAGTTCTACTATAAGGAACCGTTTTAGGATGATCTAGTAAGATTTGATTCACCATTTCCTTTGACATAGATAATAACAATGACTCTCTTAGACTAAGACCTAAAAGGGCAACCTTAGAAATAGACAATTTTAACCTTCCTGTGGTGGACATTCCCTACGTTTCTAGAGTGATCGGACTACAGAGTTACTGACATCTACAACTGCGAAGTTTTCGCGGCTTGACCCAATTCCCAATCCTGGGTGACTACCGATGGACTCTCTGCTGACGAGCGGACGACCAGGATCCACCAGGATTCGGAAGGGATACGATGAGCTTCCTACCTTAGCCCGGTAGATGATCAATGTATCGGGATCAAGCCCACTACAAACGTCTCTCCGTGTTGGTCAAACATTGAAAACAACTATCTTACTCTAAATTGCTGGGAATTGTCGTCACGACTCCAAATAGGTATAGAAATAAATTATAGCAAACCATCAGGGTATGAGAAATGGATAGAGAATAAGTTTTAAGGGGGGTAGACTAAAATGAACTAGCTGGTGTATACCCTACCACGCGTGGAAACTTGGAATCAATAAGTCTTAGGCAAATGAAATAATAGAAATCTTCCCTTATTACCCTTAGCCAATTTCGGGGACGAAATTTTGTTTTAAGGGGAGTAGATTGTAACATCCCGGATTTTTTGCCAACCTGGAATTAGACGTCCTTAGGCGATGGGTCAATCCTCACACAGGTTTAACTTCCCAAACGCTCAATTAAAGCCTCAAATCCCTTTTCAAACCATTTCTTCACAAATCCCACCCTTCACTACCTTGTGCTTTCAATTTTTCAAAGCACTTTCGCCCTAGACACTATCTTAAACTAGCTAAGTAGAAAAACTTGGATCACTTTATATACAAACTGCAAAGGCCTAAGTACCATTTCAACCAGAAAAACAATTAGGATTAAATCCTTTAGAAATTTAACAAAGTTAACTAAGTGCAAAACTCGATTAGCCATGAAATCCGTTGGGATCGCTTTAAATACGATCTGCAAGACCCAAAACTTGCAAAATCAGTGACTCTAGGTTTCCCTAAAGTTTAGAACCAAACTCATTTCCCGTCTGCTCTCGGGAATGAAACGAAACTTCGTATTAGGTCTAGACCGCACATCGGGAGTCCGATTAACACGAAGCTAAGGAACTAGGACCGCTTCACTGGGCTTGACAATCATCTCAAAAATCAGGTCCAGCCGATGTCCCACGGCCATTCGTTTGGATCCAGAGCGAGGGAATGTGAAAAACAATATTCCCTTTACAAAATAAATATCTGGAATAGTGATCTGACACCATTCGCTTGCGCATCAGTATTAAGCAACCAGACCGTCAGAATCAGACTAAATTACACCCTCGGATTAAGAAAAATTTCAGGAACATTTACATGTACTTGGAATTTCGGATCGTGGCCCACTGACCGTTGAATTGAAAGTGGTCCGCCACGTGCGATCTGGAATCCGATCGAGTCGAAAATGTAATCCCACATAGATCCATGTGTGGTGAGCTTAAGTCTGACGTTTGACTCAAGGGGGCCACCAGAACCTCTCTTTTGAGCTGGAAAAGTGACGAAATACCTATATTAGCAGTAACCCTGAACAGGAGTCTATTTCGGTGAGTCTTGAGACTATATAAGGACCTTAAACCCTCTCTCATGGCAGCCATACGAATTTGGGATTGAGAGAGGGAAAAGAGAGAGAAAGTGAGGGAGAAGTGGGAGGATCTCCCTACTATCGTTCCCTGCCACCACACGGGCTGCACCATCCTTTCTTGACGCTTTTCCCGGCGTTTCCGGCGTCGTTTCTAGGTAAGAAACCCTAACCCTAATCTTTTTGGGGTTTAGACTATTGTAGGTTGTGAAATAGCTAACCTATTTCGTTCTATAGGTTGCCAAACTGCCGAATACGGAAAGCTTAGCAAACCTATCGATTCCGTTGCGATTCTACGACAAAAGGTGCGGACTTTAGGTGTATAGGTTATGGTTTCAACGCTTTCAATGTCAGATAATGATAGATTCATGATCTGCATGCAATTGCACATGTACAAAGTGCTTTCCGTTTCTTGTTTCGATTAAAGATGCAAAATATGGAATTCTACATACTTAGGTATTTGTAGAAAGTACGGTATACGTATATTTTTTGGAAATGTGTTTGACATGTTTAATATTGTATGAATATATGATATATGGGTAAAATACTAATTTGGCGAAAGGATTCGTCCAAATACATGTTCTACTAATATACCCTATGTATGTAGAAATACTGTATTGTAGAAAGTACCGTATACGTATGTATATGGAGATGTGTTTGCCATGATTATTTGTTGTATAAATATATATACATGCGTAAATTACTAGTTTGGCGAAAGAGTTCGCTCTAATACATTTTTGCTAACATACACTATGTATGTTGGAATAGTGTATTCTAAGTGTTTGTTGAAATGACTAAGTAAATATGGATTATGATTATGTTTGTCATGTGTATTGAATGTAAGAACTGATTGAACGTACTAGTCAACCCTTTGACGAAAGGATTTGCCCTAAATCACGCCACGGTCAATACACTACATATCTTAAAGTGTGTAGTCCACGTGTTTGTGGAAATGACTGAATGAATATAGAACTTGGACCCATGCTTGCCATGACTATCCGTCGTGGGTGCACGCGTGTTATGATTGGGGCAACTCCCTAGTGAAAGGATTTGGCCTAATGCCTATGTGATCGACATATGTCATGTATGTTGATGTATGTTTGTTTAAGTGTTTCTTGAAATGTCTGAATGAGTAGTAGTTAGCAAATTGTAATGTATAAGGGTGTTGAGATATGATTCTCAACCTCTTTTAACTATGTGTATGATCTCCTTTGATAGTTGTGTGATTAGGAATTGAACATGTACAAACTCATGCTTGTGTTGTGATTCATAACATGCTGAACTGCTTTATGATTTTAACTATGTAATGCATATGTTTAAATCTATATTTACGTTGTATGATCCGTCATGGGTGATGGGGGAGCGGAGCAACGAGTGCGTGCAACAGCCCTGGCAGCCCTAAAAGGATAATATCAGACTTGATGTATGAGTTGAATCTTGATCCATTACTGCTTATCTATCTGCAATTGATTGTGTTTGGGGCTATGATTATAGTCCAGGCAATCGGTAACGGATTGAATTCGTGGCTGAGATTCAATTGCCACGTGGGATGTGTTCGACGAACTCGAGTCGTGCGTTGCCTGTCGGCAGTGGTTAGGCCACACGAAGTTGTTTATGCACTTCATGTCGTGCAGCTCAACGGGCGATCGTGCTAGTCGAGCTCGTCAAGTAACCCGATCTGCCTTATGCATGTTCACCCTGTTTGGACGCTATGCTTGAACCTAGGGTACCAAACTTACCAGTGAAACCCCTTTAACCATGGTACCTCGATCCGCTAAGACGCATGAGCCGGGCATGGTGGTATGGGACACCGTGGTCGAGCTGTCGGCCTACGCTGGGGCATGTGC
>JAJHSJ010000005.1:64566344-65066344 GCA_021015155.1 Magnolia officinalis | reverse complement strand
TTCATTGATCTCTGATTGCTGGAGAAATCATGCATATGTCACTGTACATGGGTGGCATTATGCTTGAGAAACAATCATTGTGCGCTGGCAGACGATCATTGTGCGCTCGTGGGCATTGTGCGCTCATGCACATTGTGCGCTGACATGGTTGTGCGCCGTACACCGCTCGTTCCGCACAACAGGTGCGGACGCTACCTGTATTCGCCTGAGCTCCACGTCTCTCCTTCTCCTTCACTTTAATCTCGTGTTAATGACCCATATAGAGGCGTGATGGGGTATATATATAGCCTTTTCACATGGGTGAATGTACCAACGTGTCCTTTGTGCAGTGACCCTTGTGCGTTATCCTTTGTGCGGACCCCTTTGTGCGCTACCCTTGTACGCTATCCTTTGTGCGGACCCCTTTATGCGCTGACCCTTATGCGAAGTTCATTGTGCGGCCCAATCTGATGTAGCGCACAACACTCTTGCTCACAACAAGAATCTCTTTCTTTTTTATGCCTCAATAGATGCCCCCTTGATCCTGCATTTTTTTAATCTAGAAAATAATAAAATATGGGATCAATCACTTAACATTTCAATTAATCTACTCCCCTTTCTTTGTTGTGCACAATCTTCGAATCTGCGCATCACGGATTTTGTGCACAA
Source organism: Magnolia officinalis (assembly GCA_021015155.1). Lineage (NCBI taxonomy): Eukaryota > Viridiplantae > Streptophyta > Magnoliopsida > Magnoliales > Magnoliaceae > Magnolia > Magnolia officinalis. The sequence goes on along the minus strand of JAJHSJ010000005.1, from coordinate 65,065,696 downwards.
CGAAACTCGCAAGCCTATATAAACCCGGTCAGGGTTCATTTTTCACATTCTTCACTTCGTATCACTGCTCTTTTGCCTAAGCTTTCTTGTGCACTAAGCTTTCTTGCGCACAACGGGAACTTGCACACAACGAAAATTTGTGCACAATGGCAATTTGCGCACCATACTTTTCGCGCACAATAGAATTTTGCACACAACAAATAGGTGTGCCCGGTAAACTCCTTGCACAAAATAGATTTACGCACAACAGACTTCATGCCTTATTAGTCCCTTGCACACAATAGACCTGCGCACAAAAGGATTTTCGTACATGTGACTTCGAACTTTTACGTATCTCAAATCTCTTCCAATGTCTTAGTTTATTTATTGAACCTCTATATTTGTAAATTTCGTAGATCTCCCATGGCCCACTCTATGAGACCTCATATTTCCCTAGATGCTGTTGAACCATCTGACCCTCTGCCACTTGAGACTCATACCCAGAAGAGGGCTAGATCATCTGAAGGCTACTCCTTTTTATTTCAAAGAACCAACCCCTTCTATTATCAACTTCGCTGACCGAATTCAACGCTTGTCTGACCACATTTGTACAACTGTTCTAATGAGAGAAATAAAAGGACCCCCTACTGAAGGTCAAGAATTCGATTGGGAGAATTGGTTAAAATCTACTGCCAATTTCCAGACAGACGAAACTCGCCTTGCCCCCACTGAAACTTCCCCTTCTCCTTCAATTTCGAAGCAAAAGAAGAAAAAATGTAAAGACGAAATTATAACGCCCTGAAAATTGGGGGTCGAGCATAAACTCAACTCCCGAGTTCCAACGCATCACTTATGCAACATAATGAATGATGATTGAATGTTGTCTATATTAGTGCATTGAACATGAATGAGATTAAGCCAAAACAACATATCATACTCCAGAGACAAGTGAGATAACAAGCGGAAGACTGTGATAGATATATAAACTATATAAACTGTGGTGAGTCTCTAGAGTGTGATAATGTTACCAGGTTAACTATTTATAAGTACAATTCCAAAATATACTAAATTAAGGAAGTGTATTGTTTTCTATCCCAAATACCATAGCCCCGTCAATGCAATTCCAGGTCTTCATAGACCCGTCAGAGAGTTACATGTAGGAGAACTCCTCTTCAACATCATAGTAGTAGTCCGACTCTGCTTCATAAGCATCGCCATCACCTGCAGCTAAGACAGTCTAGTTGGTGTTGCAAGCACCGTCCCGTAACGTGGGAGTGAGTGATCAACTCAATGGAATAATAAAGCACAGGTTAACATGTTATCAATTCAGTCAAGCAGTAATGATAAAGCAGTACAATCAAACAATTCTAAATACTCTTATTAATGCAAGTATGATGTAGTCATGATGCATGCCCTCACCAACATACTCCCTCATACGACACCATCTTACGTTTGCGGCATAAGTTCATCCCTCAGTGCTCCACATCTTTCAGGCACATGCAGTGCGATGATGAGCATGATTACCAAGTTGTTATTAGTCCTTTTCATACAGCAGTATTGGAAAACTAAGGTACCTCCCTTATATCATTCCCAAACAATGATCCATTCTAGGGTCGTCAGTCCTAGATACTCTCATACGATGATACGGTTCTAGGTCGCTGTAAGGGCTGTCAAGGCTGTTACACGCACTCGTTGCACCACTCCCCCATCACCTTATCAATACAGGCCTATTTTATACTCTGTTTACTACGGGAAGGCTCGTCGCCTCTCCGCGGATTCAGAGTATGCTCGAGGTCACTACACCGGGTACGGTCAGGGCTGTCAGGGCTGTTACACGGAATCGTTACACCACTCCCCCATCACCCATCAAAGCAGTGTAGGTCGACAGCTCGAATACAGTGTCCCATACCACCGTATTCAGGTCACGAGTCTGGTTGCTCACTGGTCACTACGGGGAGGCTCGTGGCCCCAGCGTAGGCCGATAGCTCGACCACGGTGTCCCATACCACCATGCCCGGCTCATGAGTCTTAGCGGATCGTGGTACCATGGTTAACGGGATTCCACTGCTAAGTTGGTACCCTAGGTTCAAGCTAAGGCGTCCAAACATGGTGAACATACATAAGGCGGATCGGGTTACTTGGCGGGCTCGACTAGCTCGAGCACACTATCAATTGAATGACATGAAGTGCATAAACACTTCGCGTGGCCTAACCACTACTGCCAACCGAAGTACGACTGGGGTTCGTCAGACACACCCTACGTGGCGAATGAATCTCAGCCACGAATTCCATTCTATTAGCGATTGCCTGGACTAACTCATAGTCCCAACTTCATTTCATTTCAACAGGTAAGCATATGAGACAGCCAAAGCAGTAACAAATCAAGATTCCAAATCATAACAATCAAAGGTCCAACATCGTTCGCTTAGGGCTGTCAGGGCTGTTACATGGAATCGTTACACCACTCCCCTATCACCCCTCACGGCTTTTATGGAATACAACTTAAGCATTTGAAGTAGTCAGAGCAGAATTAAATAAACAAGTAATTCAAACATATTAACAAGCATGTTATAAAACACAATGCAAACAGGAAATTCAAATACATATGTTTCATAAACCAGTAAGTGATTAAACTAAACAACTTACATGAAAGAAATCATACACATCACTAAGGTAGTTGAGAATCCTATCTTAACACCTACTCAAGGCACTACTAGATTAAGTACATATCTATACAAGCATTTTCACAAACACTTAGACTACACATTCCAACATACATATAATATACTAGTTAAAATACAAGTCGTAGCAAATCCTATCATAAAGGATTACCACATGAACCACGATCATGCATTCACGACCAATAGTCATGGCAAGCATAATCATAGTTCCATATTCATTCGAACATTTCTGCAAACACTTAGGCTACAACTAGCACATAACGACGTATGTTAATGTAACAAGTGTTAGGCTAATCTGTTCACCCAGAAGTTGATACACATGTATCTAGCATACCTAGACAACCATTAATCATGGCAAGCACAAATCCGTATTTCATACGTATACGGTATTTTCTACAAATAAGGAATACAGTATATTCAACATAGTTGACGTATAACCGAAAAATAAAACGGACATCACTTTGTACATGTGCAATTGCATGCAGATCATGAATCTATCATTATCTGACATTGAAAGCATTGAAAACCATAACCTATACGTCTAAAGACCGCACCTTATGTCGTAGAATCGTAACGGAGTCGATAGAATCTCTATGCTTTCTTCAACGTCGATATGACGACCTAAATCACGAGTTGCGTTAGCTATTTCGCTACTTGAATCAATCCAAACCTTAAAACAGGTTAGGGTTAGGGTTTTCTTACCTAGAAATGAAGCCAGAACCATCGGGAAAGCGATTAGATCGGGATGGTTAAGCGCGTATAGCGGCAGGGTAGAGTATCCGGAAGATGCTTCCACTTCTCCCATACTTTCTCTCTCTTTTCTCTCTTAACTCTCTTAGGTTTTCTCAAATTCGTATGGAATGAGAGAGTGAGGGTTTAAGGTCCTTATATAGGTCCAAAACTCTCCAAAATAGACTTAGGATCAAAGTATACTTAGGTTATGTCCAAAGCGGGTCCGTTTCGATCCAACAGAGCACTTCTGGCGTCCCCTTTTCTGTATGCGGTCGGGCTTAAGCTCACTAACACTGAATCTAGGTTTAGTTAAATTTTCGTTTCGGTCGGATTCCCAGATCACGCGTCGCGGACCAGTTTCCGTTCAACGGTCAGTGAAACTTAATTAGAGATTTCAAGTACATGGATATGTTTGGGCAAATATCCCTGATCCGAGGGTGTAATCTGGCCTGATTCTGACGGTCGGAATCCTTATAACTGATCCGCAAGCGACACGTGCCAGATTACTTAAATTTATATTTTATTTTTAATTAATTTCATATTTCTCACACTCCTCACTCCGGGCTCAAGCGAATAGCCTCGGGACACTATCTGGATTTGATTTCTAAGATGGTTGTCAAGCCCAGCAAGGCGGTCCTAATTCTATAACTTCGTATTATTCAGACTTCCGACGTGCAGTCCAGATCTGATACAGAGTTTCGTGATGCTCCCGAGAGCAATTGGGTAATGAGATTAATCCTAGATTTTAGGGTAACCTAGCGTTAATGATTCTACAAGTTTTGGGTCTTGCAGATCATATTTAAAGTGATTAGTGCGGATTTCGTATGAACTTTAGTTTAACACTAGTCAATCCTTGTCCAATTTCTAAAGGATTTAATCCTGAGTGACATCTACTCGAGGTGGGACTCGGGTCTTTGTACGGAATGATCAGCATCACCTAGACTTTAAGATTTGTGTCTAAAATGAAAGCAGTTAGACGAGTTTGAAGGATAAGATAGTAAAAGGTGAGATTTGTGAAGGAAAGGTGAGGTTTTCAAGAGAATGGTTTGAAGAAGGGATTTAAGACCTTTGAATTTAGTGTTTGAGAAGTTAATCAGATGTTAGGATTGACCCATCGCCTAAGGACGTCTAACTCCAGGTTGGCAAAAATCTGGGATGTTACAGAAATCTTCGAAGAGAAAATCTAGGAGCACAACAAGAGACGCTTCCAAAAGACTTGGTATATGATCAAGTCCCAGGCGGCCGCAATCAAATTAAAAAATCCCTACAAAGACGAGACCATAACCATCCCTCTACACCTTCAACGTCATCTGCCGATGATCTAGAGTGAACCGTCTGATTATATGACAAAAAATCGGCTCCCATATGTGTCAAACTGGGTCATCAAAGAGCCGAAAATTCTCGAAGGCTATCTCATAGAGAAATGCTTAGTTCAGAAGACAAGGCAGATATCGTACATGCATTTTCTTACACCATGCTACAGTCCTCACACCATATATCCCATCCATTATTTTGAGACAATCCAACAATGTTTTCATGCCTGTGATTCTTTGTGGGGGAAGGATGAATTTAGGGCACGCGGTCTCTGGGCTAAATGCCCATATTATAGTTCATGGACTAAGGCAATTCTAAAGAAATATAAGGATGCTCTTGTCGCGGCAAATATATAGAAAGCTATAGAAGCCACTTCGGATTTCTTTCACAAGGATACCCCAATTTACAAGGGCTTCCTAAATTATTGGTCTTCCACCACAAATTCCTTCCACCTCCTGGTTGGTGAAGTGAACATCACTTTGTGGGATCCGCACAGGATGGCAGATTTGCTTATCTCTAGGTCTTTTTTGGACGATATGTTCCACCAAATGAGGAGTTTGCTTACGTTGCTCCCGGCAAAGTACCTAAGATGTGAGCCTCCACCATCGAACTTTTCTGCGAGATGTCCTATTTCCCCGATGTTCACAAAATATCCCCATTCCAACGGCTTATACATTTCTCGCGATTCCTACTGTGATTATTTTAACCTCCCTTCTCTTTTTTAAATGCATATATATATATATATATATATATATATATATATATATATATATATATTCTTATTTTCATATCTTTTCTCCTTCCAAGTTTTCTGGCAGCCACTCAGCCAAATTAGAAGCCACTCGCAAGAAGATAAAAGGTCCAACCAACTTCACTGCTAAAACTGAACTAGCTGCTTTCTTGGCTTATTGGCTAAGTTTGGTTGTTCTACCTATTTTGAAGTGTTCAAATTCTATTCGACCAACCCTGTTTGTAGCAGTAGGTGCCATGACAGAAGACAAGAAGAAGTATTCTTTGGCACCTCCCATGCTATGTTCGCTATATAAAGCTTTTGGAAATGCTGTGGCGCATTGCTCAAGCCCAGCTATTGGAGCTACATCTTCTTTTACTCGGTGGCATTACTTCTTAGGTTGTCTCGGTGTATATATTTTCCTTGGACTTATGGTGATCCAGAGAAGGCTTATGTTCACCTTGAACACCTACCTTTATGGTATTTCCTCAGACGAAAGATGGTGAGGAAGCGATATGAATGGATAGTAGACAAGATTGAAAATATAGAATCCATCGATTTCTTTCCCTTTTATTTGGATTATCAAGCTGAGGACAGAGAAGTCGAAGATAACGATAGTCTGAAGCCCATTGAAAGGACTTTCTTCCTTTGCATCCACTCTTGTAGCTTGCCTATGTGAGAAGGAGTAGAATTCTAGAGAGAGCCATACTATCCGAGTAGGTTCGCTAAACAATTTGGTTATGACCAAGTTGTGCCTCAGGCAGGAGAAGAAGTTACACGGACAATAAGAAGTTACAGAGTTGGCCCATATAATTGGGTTTTAATATGGAAGCAGCTTTTGGCGAGAAACTTTGGCCCCCATTTCCTCCTCCCAGGGTTCAATCATCAGGTAACAGCCTCATACCCTTGGATGCGATGGTGGACGCACCATTATTACTTGGTGTGCAATTGCTTTCCTGTGGACCGTCCTATCTGGGTTCCTCCTCCACGGTTGAGAAACTATAGACTAGAGCAAGGGATCAGATATTTCATTGAGAAGGATCACGCTGTTGTTCCGGGGTAACTCTATCATAGAATTTCCATAGAAGAGTCGATTAGAGAGATAAAGCCATTAAACACTCTGGAGGGATGGGTTGCTTTTGGATCTCCCCTTGATTTAATAAAGCGAAGAGGAAGACAGGCCACTCCTCGTGATGAATTTGAAACTCCAGGTGGCATTCTGCCTTCCCCCACTCATGAAAGAGAAGACCAGCCTAATCATCCTACCCTTGCAATCTCTCCTACCATAGAGTCCACTACAACTGCAATTTCTCCTGTTACAAATCACACAGCAACCGCGGTCTTCCCTACCGTAGGTCACACAACAACTGCGATCTCTCCTGTTACAGGTCATGCGACGACTGTAATTTCTCCTACTGTAGATTGGGTTGTTGCCACCACATCGCCTATGACTCGCTCACGTGCTAAGTTATTATCTCCCGAAGTTCTAGCACACCAAGTTTCTCATGTTCGAAGTGCTCGTCTTCTCCCTATGAAGACTATTTACAAGGAGAAACAAACCATCTCGGAGGAGGATAGTTTGTCAGACTATTCGGCCAATACTCCAAGCAACGAAACATCTTCCTCCACAAGTTTGATTGACAAAGGGGATGTCCTATTGAATCAAGGAACTGATGCTAAGGTAGACATTGAAGAAGAAGGTGAGGTTAGGGCTGAATCTCCATCCTCTGAAATCCAATCCAGTCATCTGGATGTTCCTCCCTTGATTGCGATGGCTTCTTTCGAAGAAGAACAACTTGACTATGGAGGGTCTAATTGTTCTCCCGGAGCGAATATTTTCATTTCTTTTGATGCTTCATATTCTCCATGCATTATAGAAACCGCTAATGTAACTGCTCACGAGGCATCAAGAGTGAGAGAAGCAGAAATCCCTCCATCGGAGATTCATGTAGGAGTGGAAAATATATTTCTTCCCTAAAGCGCGGAGGTGAGTCAAGACATCACAGAGGTCCTGCCTGTGGTCACTGCAACGTCTAACATTCCTGTTCACACCGATAGATCTCCTACTGTGCGACCTCCTCCTATTCAACCAGTAGCTTAGAGTTTGGAATTCTTTTCTGATCCGATTGATGTTCCGACTCCAACGACTCTGGATTCGAGTACTGGAGGAGCTCACGAGCTTTCTTTCAATGTTGTCGTGGTTACAGACATACCCATATCTTCAAAACCAGGAGCCTATTCTATTCAGCGTACTTCTGCAATTGACTCTAGACAGGGTATATACTCTTTTTCTTCTTTGTTTCATACTGCTAGATATACATATATCTATTTCTTCTCTCTTTAATTTGTTTTTTTTTTTTTAGTTACAATTATACCAACTCCGAGTGGTTCTGAAGGCTCTAGTTCAGTGGCCACAGTTTCTGACAAGCTTTTATTAGAGAAATTATCACCTCCCATGCTGGTGTTCTTTAAGAATGCAATCTCTGTTATCACAAGTGCTTTTAAGGATCCAGCCCAGTGGCCCTTTTTGGACAGTGCTCTAGCTATTCTTGACCATTCAGCTCATTTGGCCCATATCAATGTTCAATCTCTTCATGACTCCTTATCGCAGTTCTATGATTCCGTTAATACTCTAGAGGCAGCACGAAATATAGTTGTTGCTCCAAAGATTTTAGATCGTCAAAGAGATTTGTTGTTGCTCAAGGAAAGGCTTTCTTGAATAGACAACATTCTCTCTAATTGTGATGTTGTTAATCATTCTCTTCATGAAAGGTTAAAAGCTTCCGACGAAAATAAGACGATCATCGACAACCAAATTGCCCTCATAGAGAAACAAATTATGTTGCTCAAGGCTCGAAGAGAAGAAGAAGAGTTGAACATTTGCCAAGTCAAAGAGGAGCTTGAAATGAATGCTCGAATTGCTAATCTCGAAAGGACTGAACAGGCGAGGAACAAGGAAATTGTTGCTTCTTTGGAATTGGAATTGTCCGGTGTTCCTGATCATGCCAAGGTCATTCTTGAGGCTGAACGAATGACTATTAGAGCACAAATTCAGTTGAAAGAAGATTTGCAGCACTATATAACAACATTAGGCATGTTTGAGGATCTATAGAAATTGTATTTTTCATGTAAATTTCTTTGCTTCTTTTTGTGTGGTAGCGTATAGATGAATTGTAACATTTTGTTTAAAGCAAACATATTCTTGGCAATGCAATCATCGATTTTGGATACATATGATGCAATATTTATATGATCATGCTTCGTCATATCTACAATTCATCGTAATAATGAATCACAAAACACTCCTATGTGATGTTCATTTTAATGGGCGAAACTATTTCTGTTTTAAAGTCAGTAGAGTCAGTTTTGCACACAGTTTAAGCTCTTGAGTAGTGGAGCAATCACAGTTTTTTAGACTCATAAGTAGTTGGAGTCAGGTCTTATGTGAATGGCCTCTGTAACTCTCTAGAGTTCACGGGGCTTATCACTGCCGGGGAGTTCACAAACCGTGATCCATCAGAGGGGCCTAGTGAAATTATCAGGACCGTGAACTCAATGAGATTTATGCACAGGGCTGGCTACAGTAACTCTTTAGAGTTCACAGGGGGCACAAGTGCTACCTTTAGGTACTAAATCCAAGGTCACCAGTCCATCAATGAGTAGACTAAAATTTTTTCCTAATGAGTTACTATTGAAATCAAACTAGGAATTTGGGGGGTCTTACGCATGGTTGGCCTAGAGCACACACTGCGGCCCACTTTTACTTCGCCTACAAGGTCGGACCCATTCACGGGAGGGTATTTTCATCCTTCCCCATGATGTTGTCGGAAGCTCTATAGGTGGCATTGGTCACACGCGTGATTGGCCATTGGGGACTTTTAGTCATTGGCTCTATCTGCTACCTGCATCGGTATGCATGTGATGTGGCCTATACGGGCTTTTTAGGGCCACTGGCACCACACTGCTGCCCGAATAACATATATATAGCGTCGATGATGATAGGTCTTATGTGTAGTTGCCCGTTGAGGGCTTGGCTAGGCTACCTTAAATGATAAGCTACCATCGCTGTCATCAACTTTATATGTGGTCGGCTATATAGTTTATTTTGCTGCTAAAAATGGTGAATCAATAATTGATATTTCGCCACTACTAATAATGTTTTGTGAACATTCATATTATGTTTAAAATAGTGTATCAGCTTAGTGATGATAGCGATTTCGATAAAATGAGTTTGTATGAGCGATTGATGACGATAGCCATAGTTGGTAATTTTGGCGATAATCATCGGCGTGTGGCGATAATCATTGGAACTTGGAAAATTTGATGAAAATCATCGGCATGTGGTGATACTTGACGAAATTCGTCAACGTTTGATGAATTTGACAATGACAAACTCTTGACAACAATCATCAACTCTTGACAGCAATCATTAATGCTTGATAACAACCATCAATGCTTGACAGCAATTATTAACGTGCTCAATCTTGATATGCTTGATATGCTTTGAGAAGCTTTGCTTGAAAATTCGCGCCTTTTATTCATTCTTATGAAGGAGAGTACATGAATTTCTCTTTTGAATTCCTTTCATGCCTCTACTGTCATGCCCCCTTTGATTAGGAAGCATTATTCTGATAATCTTCGTAATCAAAATCTCGATGTCGCGACCTTTAACAAATATACTGACGCTACATCATTTCATATTGATCGTCCTAGATTAGCATTGTCCCCATTCTTGCACTAATCTGGCCTATGTACTCTTATTTCTTCTTTTATTTCATACACTTTCCTTATAACAATTTCACCTTTATCAATCATCTTCTGTAATTTATTCTTTAAGCTGAAAATTTTTTTCGTTCGATGTCCAAGGAAATGATGGTAATAACAATAATCACCTTCGCTTATTTTCTTCATTTCCTTTGGACATTTCGACCATGGAAATTTAATCTTTTCAGCTGCTAGCAATTTGTTCAGCATAGGAAGTATATCATCTTCCTCGAATGAACACTTCCTACAACCCTTGGGCTGTGCAAATTCTTTCTTCATTTTCTTGGTTGTATGTTCATTCATGTTTCTTGTATCTGAACCTCCTTGCTCATTCTGTCGATTCTTCGTTTCTCTTTCTTCCTCAGTCATATCAGTTGGATTTCTCCTGTGGTTCAGAACCAACTGGCTTATATAAAAGTTAGACACTTTTGTAATAATCCTTTCTAAGCTGTAAGCATCTTTAATCAGATCTTGAAATGTCTGTATATTTGAATCCATGAGACTTAACCCAATACTCGGCCTTATGCATTCCAAGCATAACTTAACTTGTTTTTTTTCTTCTTTCACCAATCACGAATGTGATGCCCCCAGGATTCTCCATCGATTAATGAATTCTCCAACCGGTTCATCCTCTCTCTGGAGAATAGAAGTTAAACCATGACTGACTTGTTTAGAGGATGATTCAACAAATTGTGAATCACAACAAGAATTCTGAGCAAATCCATTGATGTCGGCCATTCTCTTGTCGCAACTAGGGCTAAAAGTTGGGCGGGTTCAACCCGACCGACCCGTGACCGACCCGACATTGGGTTGGGCTTGAATAGGATGTATCGGGTTCGATCTCAAGCTTGGACTGTACAAACACCAACCCGATAAAACTTGGGTCGGGTTCGGGTTGAGGTCTCGGGTTGCCCGACCCAACCCGAAACCAATCAATATATAAGTTACTTATAAATTATAATTGAGTGTGGGTCGTTTGTGTCAAAGGCACACTAGTGATGTCGGGTCTCATTTGTCCATGTCATTTCCAATGACTCAAGCTAACAAGATATGCCGGATTTATCTCTCCCAAATATATTGCTTGTTATGCTACATGACTTTTAAAGGAGTAGTTGTCCTATATTTTATCTTGTTTTTTTAAAGAAAAAATGAAGTTCTTTACGATGAATAATCACGTATATAATTAATAAAATCATAGATACAAAAAATAAGTCCTATATTGAAATATAATGAACTAATGTAATAACGAAAATATTAGCACGTATACACCCGACCAAACCAATCAACCAGACCGAGCCCACTTGGGTTGGGCTTGGGTTGAGAATTCTCAACCTGAGGTTGGGTTGGGTTGGGTTAGGGTTGAGGTATAGGAACCTTGGGTTGGGTTAGGTTGAGCACCAACCCGACCCAACCCCCCGACTTTCAGCCCTAGTCGTAACAACCTTCCCTTCATCTTTTCCAATCTTTTGTGGATCTCCTGCAAATGTGGCATTCACAGTCGCTTTCTTATCTCGTTTTTCATCTTCTTTCATTACTATTTCACCTTGCTTTATCATTCTCTGCAACATATCTTTTAACGTAAAATAATTTTTTGTCGGATGTCCAACATAACGATGATAACAACAATATCTCTTGTCTTTAGTCATTTCAACTTGCTCTGGGCGCATGGGTTGAGGTAACTGAATAGTTCTGGTGGCCAATAGTTGTTCCATCATTGGTACGACATCTTCTTTTTCAAAATCATACTCTTTATGATAGTCGTTTGATCAGGTTCTCTTATCATTTACTCGATCTTTATACTGATCTGAATCTTCTCTCTTTCTTGCTTCTCGCTTATTATAAAAAGTATTTTTCTTTCTTTCTCGAATAACTGTATTTACCAGCAATCTATTCGATCCTATCCTATTTGTTTTGATCTGAAATGCTGGCATTTTCCTGGCCATTAGTTCCAATGTATGCACTTTTGTCGCTAATTCTTGAAAAGTTTTTATATTAGTGCTTGTGAGCCCGAAGGCAATTCCCGGCTCCATAGAATTCAAACACATGTTCACTTGATCCTTCTCTTCTAGCAACTATCCGCATGAAGGCCCCAAAGTTTTCCACCTATCAATGAATTTCTCCATAGGTTCATTTTCTCTTTGTCTGATAGAAGCCAATTCCGCAACACTAATGTCGCACTCTGATGAGAAGAAGTTGGATATGAACGCATCCTGCATCTGTTCCCAGGTCCGCATCGATCCTGCTGCTAGGCTGGAGTACCATCTAAATGCTTTACCAGTCAAAGAGGACCTAAACAATTGGAGGCAATATTGCGGTACTGTAGAAAAATTCCCCATGCTCGTGATGAAGTGCATGAGATGTTCCTCTGGCGATCTGTCTCCATTGAACTTTTGAAAATCAGGATGTTTAAAATTGATTGGAAAGGGAATATCTTCCACCTCTCTCGGGTATGGAGTTCGATATCTGAACATTCCTGTACCCTTATGTTCCCTTTCTGACTTGACTGCTTCCTCAACGACTTGTCGCACTTTTTCCTGAGTCATCGCTCTCGTAGTAGGGGCAAATCCGTGCGATCCTGTTCTCGACGGCTGTGACCCTTCGGGGTGCTATTCTTGCTCATTCGTGTTATCGGCTACTAAGAGGCACTGCCATTCGGGCTACGTTATGTGCAAGAGTTCCCAGAGCCTCCCGGAGGTTTCTGTATTCTTCCATCATCGCTCTCTGTGCTTATGCCACTTCGGCTACATGATCTTCTATAGTCGGGGAGGGCCCTTGATTTGTCCTGGCCATATAGGCAGCAGCCTCTCCGTTCCCTGACGAAGTGGTAGTCGAGGCTGAATGCGAATGCATTGATGTTATGGGGGTTGCTGAGTATTTCCAGAGTAGCCAGTTGATCGAGGTGACATGAAGATTGGTGATGTGGAGATTAGCGAGCCTGTCAGTAACAACTTACCTTTCTGTTCCCTTGTCCACTGAGAGTTTCTAGTAGGCAGAGCAGGAAAATCACGTATTGTTGAGGGGATGACAGTTCGCTCAGGGTAAATCATCGGTGGAGCGAGTTTGGGGTGTTTCCTGGCTGTATTTCGTGTTATCGGCCCCCTAACACTTCTTGGTGGTGAACTTTCCTCGGCTGCAGTGACATTCTGGGTTCTTATCCTCCTATGCGTAACAACGATCCAGTCATTTCTTTCTTCTTATGCTACCGACAAAGCGGTTATGACTGCGATAGCTGCTCATGGTTCTATGCGCTTGACTGACACTGATTTTCCCTTGTGACACTCGGCCTGTTCATCGGCATATTCAATAACAAACCTTGTTGCAGTGAAGTAGAAGTCTATTTTCTTCTGAATGATCGTCATTGGTTGATTGTAATTTCTCTGAATCTGTATTCGGTCATAAAAGACAGCATAAGTCAGTAATTAAATTAGATTACATTCTACTTTGGAGATGAAAGGGAGGATGTTCCCGCTGAGAGTCACCATTTTGGCGTCTTAACGACGCCAAATAATGGTGACTGTCCTCAGTATAATCCTTAAGTTAATATTGAGTGAATATGATCTCTCCAGCAGAGTCGCCATTTTGTTTCGAACAAGAAACAAATGCATTCAATTTGGGGATTTCACTCACTCAATAGTCAACAAAAGGAAATAAAGAAGACAATCATTATATTTGTTTATTCCGAATTCATTTACATCCTTTCTCTCCTTTGATTCTGAAGTAAAATATTTATAAATTATAATACAAAAACTAGAATGCAAGTATTGAATCATGATTTTCAATATATTTTGGTGTGTTGGCATCAATGCGCCAGCATGACATATGTCTTGATTGATCCTTCGATCTGATCCGAAGCCTTTCATTGATCTCTGATTGCTGGAGAAATCATGCATATGTCACTGTACATGGGTGACATTATTCTTGAGAAATAATCACTGTGTGCTGGCGGACATTGTGCACTCGTGGGCATTATGCGCTCATTCATGTTGTGTGCTCACACTACCAAAAAAATGGGCAAAGGATACGAACTATATATGTATTTTGCTACGGATATAAATCGTAGCAATTTTGCTACAGCTTTAGTCCGTAGCTAAAGGGTTTATCCGCACCTATAGTTGGATGGTCCCCTAAGACCCTCCATGAGACCCACCGAAATGTAAGTGCCTCATCTAAGATGTCCATCCTTTTTAAGGCTAATTTTAGTGCATGATCTCAAAAAATGAGGCATATCCAAGGCTCAAGTGGACCACATTGCAGGAAAGAGTGGATATCAAGTCCTTATCCTTTTATTTGGTGTAGTCCACTTGGGCCTTTGATCTTCCTCATTTTTTGGATGATGAATTATTATTGAAATTTAAAATTAATGGACGGATTAGATAAACTACATACACCATGGTGGGCCCCACAACCCCATGACAGGACCGTCCATACATTGACGAGCCCCAAAAATCCCTCACGCCCGCCCTCATTTTTACTCTCTCTCCTATTCCCTCTCTCGCTCGCCCTCATTTTCACTCTCCCTCTCCTATTCCCTCTCTCGCTCGCCCTCGCCCTCGCCCTTTCCCTCTCCCTCTCCCAATCTCGCTGCCATTCTCACGGGTTACAACAAGTTCTCAACCCCAAAAGGTATCTCTCTCTCTCTCTCTCTCTCTCTCTCTCTCTCTCTCTCTCTCCCCCTTCTCCTTCAATCTCTCTTCTCTCGATTGGACTGCTAGCTACGCTCAACTGTAGCAACCCAATAACCCATCTCCGCACACAGGGGGTCTGAATCCATTGAGTGCATTGACGAACGAGGTTGAGATAAAGGTTAGGGTTTTGATTTGAGCACATGATTCTTGAAATTGATGTTAATGGAGTGGAAATATATTCTAATTTTGGATTAAAATGACAACCTCATAGAAAAAATGCATGCTCAAGGTTTTTATTCAAGCAAACATTTGTACAGGTATGGTCTTCATAGATCTGGTTGATTCATCTTGCAGGCCACAATATGGATTGGGAATGAACTGAAGGGCTACTCCATTGAATTGAAGGCCACAAGTTTTTATTCAACCTCCTATTGCATATTACGTGTTGAGCCTGTTGGTCATATTTCCATTTAAATTGTACATTTACAGGAAAGTTGTTGGCTGGCTAGGATTTTTTTGATTGAGGATATTTTTAGTCCATTGCAAAGCTCCTTTTATGCATGTTTTTTCCTTTTTATTTTTCATGGAGAATGGTTGATTTTCAGGAAAAATTTTCTTTCCTTTGATTTTTTATTACATCAAATGTTTTTTTTTTTTTTTTCCTATTGGCTGTGATTTTTCGGAAAGCATTAATTTTTGTTTATGGCATTATGTAGTATGGGTTGTGTCACCAAGAATGAAGGATTTAGATTAAGCTGTTATTTTAAGAAAGGCATGTACGATTACATGATGCTTGTTAGATATTTGATGAAATGGGCTTTTCAAGTTTGGTGGTTTGGATGATGATTGTTAGATATTTGATGAAATGCCCAAGAGAAATCTTGTTTGGGTAGAAGTAATTCTATTGTTTGTGTATGAAATAAGTATTCTTTTATTCAGTTTTTCTATATAGTTTGTGTAGAAGCAATTCCAAAAAATAGAAAAAGGAAAAAAAATATACGGTGTGATTCCACCTCATTTAAATGGCGGTGTGGTGTGAGAATCACCGCCATCTTTTAAATGGCAGTGTAGTGTACTATAGAGAGATGGCTCTACCATATTTTGGTTCTTATAGGGGTTTGATTTATGTGATTGAATAAATGAAGGTTTTGTGTATTTGGGTTTGGTTGTTTTTGTTTGAACAGGTTTATACTTTTTTTTTTTTTTTTTTTTTTTTTGTTTTTTGCTGGAGATTGGGTTTTATTTTTATCTTTTGGGCTTTTTTATTGTTTTTGTATTGTATTAATTTTAGCTTTTTTGCTTGTTTGGTAGGAAATGAATAGATAGTTTAATGTTTTTTTTTTTTTTTTTCCTTTTAATGTGATTTTTGTGATGGGTGGTTGCAGGTGTTTGGTTTATGTGATTGAATAAGTGAAGGTTGTGTTGTTGTGTTTTAATTTTATTTATTTATTTTGGTGGAGGTTTGTATCTAATGGGTGTTTGGGGTTTCAATTTGTGTTTGAACAGATAAAGATAGTGTGAGGTTTGATCATGAGAGATGTGGAGGCAACACGCAGAATTTGGGAACTCCCTCCACTCTGCACTCGAAGCCTCAGCCTATTTCAAACCCAACAAGACCCCTTCATTTCTTCATGCACGATGGTCTATCAACCAATTCTCATCAAGAGAAGATACAATTTCACTTGATGGTGGCTATAGTTTGAGTCGCCTAGAACTTGATCAAGTACTCATGTAAGTTACCAAGGTTTAAAGGGCTTTGATTGTGTCAGTTTTCATGATTCTTGCAGATACCCAATCAATCTCTCTTTCCTTTTTTTTCTTTATTTGAGCCTAGACCAGATTATTGTTGTACTTCTTCAGGTGCTTATATTTTTCAACCACCACTTCTCTAAATTCTCACCTTATGAAATTAATGTGTTTGACTCGGCAGGAAAGGCAGGAACTGAAGATTCAATAAGTTCGATATATTCCTTTATTTAGTTTTTGGTGGATTTTTGGAGAACTTGGTCTATTTCTAATTCTTTGTTTCTGAGTTGTCTTACTTGGGAAGATTTGCTAACCAAAATAACTTTTTAATAGATATGAGGATTTCTCCCTAACATTATGTAAAATGTATAGACCATCATCGTTATTCTCATGCATGTCATAAGAGCACTTCTCTTTCAACATTGTCCATGATAATGACATTGTGCTCTGTGTACAGGAACTTGGTGGCTAATCATTTTGTAGTCGATAGTTCTAACAATAAAAGGGTGTTAGATGAGATACAACATTGGTTCACATTCAATCGACTTCAAATGTTTTTTGTTAGATGAGAGATTGATGCGAAGACCATTGCATCAATGGTTTCAACCACTAAATTATGAGCCTCACTTGTACAAACTGAAAAGTGGAATGTTAAGGTTCAACATTTTAGCCTAAGCACCATATGATTCCTCATGCACTTATGATTAAGCTTGTATGCATATGTTATTTAGTTGTTCATAATTTATTTTGTAGGTGCACAATGATAGTTTGATATGTGGATGCAGTTGGTCCTTTGCTTTAAGGTGCTTTTCGATTGGTCAATGAGAGACATATTCATGATTTTTGGGATTTCTACTATTGGTAGAATTTTCAACAATCATCTACTTGGGTGCTTTAAGGTGCATGTGTGTGATTGTGTGATGGTAATGAGCTCCTTTCCTTCTATGCAAACTGTCTTATATATGCTAATGGACTTTGTTCAATGAATATATGTGATGTATTTTACAAGGAATTATTGATGTTGTGATGTAGTATTTATGGCAATTTAAGGAACACAATGTCATGGAGTTCCGGTTCTTGCTGGAGATCATTTATATCGTATGGATTATGAGAGGTTCATTCAAGCACATAAAGAAACCAACACAAATATCACTGTGGTTGCATTGCCAATGGATGAAAAACATGCAACTACATTTTTTCTGATGAAAGAAATGTTAATTCAAATGGTGCACGACTGGTTTTTCTTCTGAAGGGTCTTATTACATACATTTTCTGCAGATTTGGGAGAACTATGTTGAAGGACAGGAAGTTGCAAATGGTTCATCTGTTGTTGAAAGCAAATAGAAGGAAGTACTTCAGGTGCTTTGTCTGTCATCTTTCTTGTTTGTTTTCTTAAATCATATAATTTACGTATCTTCATGGCCTTTGCTTTCAGGTGGTGGTAGCTGAAGTACTTGGAGGTGGCAAGTTCTACATCCAAACAGTTCGCAACCAGAAAGTGGCTGCTATTCAAAAGCAGCTAGCTTTGTTGAACTTTCAAGAAGCCCCTGTTGTGGGTGCCTTTAATCCTAAGTGAGCGTTTATTTGCTATCAATCCCAGTAACTTGGCATTTTGAACATTTCACATATGTATGAGATCCAAACTATTCATCCATTGTACCCTACTATGCATTTTCATTTCGTTTGAATCTAAGTTCTTCATGAATAATTTTCAAACTGATACGTACGACGTCTGATAAAGCTCTGAATTAGGTTCGTATCAGAATCTAGTTTCTTTTTTTTGTCTTTTTTTTTTCCCTTGCTTTTTACCCTTTGTTTCAGGTTAAGAAGTTTTTAGAGATTTTAGAGGATAATGCTTGTTGATGCTTCAACTGATGAGAGTTCACCTCAAAGAGGAACATGCTGTTTTTTTTTTTTTCACTTAAAAAATAAAAATAAAATAATTAACCAACCAGCTTTTATAATCAACAGATATGCTGTATTTTCTGCTTTGAACTACTGTGACTAGGTAATCAACAAATAAGCTATACAATCTGCATTCATGTTTTTATCAATCCTTCCTGGATTTGTTTTTATTGTTAATGTTTCAATGAAGGTGTTTATTTTTAAGTGAAATCCTCCTCGCTTTGATCTCTTGGTTATCCCAAAAACATTCTAATGGAAAATAAGTAAATTAGTTAACTAAATCAAGCATTAGAGAACATGTCTTTAGTTATTAGTTTTTTCCCCTTCACATTTTGAGGTTACACACAAGTGAAAAAAGGCCTTGTTTGGAAGTGATGGAAAAAGATTCCTCATTGAATGGGTTGCTTGTTCTTTGTCAAACCGGCACGAGATATAGATTCCGCTCAAATCAAGCTGCCATTTAGTTTTATGTGGTCTTTTTGCAGCAATTAGTTCTGCTCATAAAAATAAACGATGGGGAAGCAGACGCTTATATTTCTGAAATTGAGGTCCGGATGGTCCTTAATGTTCTACATGTTGTTCATTATGAAGCCGAATTAGCTACTCAGCGTTTTAATCTTTGTACGTACAGAGAATTGGTCAAGCATATGAAGATATGCAGACACAGAACCAACATTTTCTCCAGCAGATCGCTGAAAGGGATGATTACAATATTAAGGTTTGACATAATATATTTTTCTTCTCTATCTCAATGTTATGCATTTATTACCTTCATTTAAGTGCATCCAGTTGCAATTACAAGTTGTGCACTAGTAACATTAGCAAGTTGTTAAGAAGTGTGATGCTTAAAATTGACCCCAAATTTAAGAAAAGGCGCTTTTAGATTGTGTGGCCCAGATTCAGAATCCATATTTTTCTTCTCTATCTCGTTTTTCTATAGTGGAGCCTGAATTCATAGATAAATCAGCTGGTATGTACATTGCTCACTTGTGTGATACTACCCAAACTGCACTTCTGTTTTACTGTTGATTTATAGGTTTAAATTGCTTAACTTCTAACTGTATTTGGCTGTGCCTAGAGGACTTGGTCTATTTTGTGTTTGGATTGTGCTTGCACTCATGCTGATTCTAATCCCATTTTCCTCATTTCTAGCCTTTAAAGAAAGGTCAATGGTCTAGTATTGCCTTTTATATCTACAAATATCTACTCATATGAATGGTTCTATTTCAAAGGCATGTGTGCTTCATCAATTTCAAGATGTGGAGTTTGATAGATGACTTTGTTATAATTACCAATATGATGAACTTTATCTTAAAAAGACAAAAAAAAAAAATCAATGATGAACTTCATATGGTGGCATGATGCATTATTTGAGAAACTTAAATGGTTGCTGCTATTGACTTGAAACGTAACTTGAAGGAGTTGCTTTTTCGCTATGTTTTTTGGATGGGCTGACTAAACATGTTGATTGTTATAGTTTGCCTTTGAAATGCCGGGGAAATATAAAAAAGTTTTATGATTTTTGACAAGAAAATGTCCTTTTCTTATAGTTTGGCTTAAATGATTTCAGATATCAGGTGATTGGAAACACACTATGGCAATCACATCTGATGGAAAACTTTATGGCTGGGGATGGAATAAGGTTGGTGTTTCAGAGAATCCTATCAGCAGACATCAAAAGAAGGTCCATCACAAAGTGCGTACAGGCACAACAACCTGCAGAGCCTTACCACAAAAATTGGGAGTGGATTAGGTGTGCCCCGGCCTCACCCAAGATGGTGTGGCCCTGACCATGGGGCCCACCTTGATATATGTATTCTGTATCCATGCCCTCCCTCTGTTTTACCATATCATTTTAGAGCATGATCCCAAATGAAGCAATCCAATTCTCAGGTGGACTGTACTGTGGGAAATAGTGGTGATTGACCATCAATGGGCAACAAAATCTTTGGATCAAGTTGATATTTGGTTTTTTTTTCGTTCGTCCAGGTTTGTGTGACCTTATCAATAGGCACACCCGTAATGGCTGTTGCGGCACACCATGTCCAAAAATCTCTCAAATCAGTTGCCTACTAAATCCAATTCTTGAATAATAATAATTATTTTATATTTTTTTAAAAAAAGTGAAGCTAGATATGCAAATTCAGCTGCCCCTTTTCTCACGATATTGAAAGGGGAAAAAGAAAAAGCAGTCAGTCCTGATTTATTTATTTTTCGCTTGATGGAATGATCTTAAATATGAGCTTTACTAAGCAGTATGTCCCATGGGCCCCACTTTTACAAACTGAAAACCTGAACAGTAGTGCACAAACTTTTGGCCCAAGAATTTTATAATGCACCAATGACCATTGCATAGCTATCACTCTGTTCAACATCTATCTTCTCATGCATTCCTGAATCTTGTTTTGTTAATATCTTGCACCAGCATTAACAAAGAAGTTAACTTATCATTAGAGAAAAGTAGTTGCATGATCCCTTTAACTAGGTGCCACTCTTACTTCAATGACGCTTCAGAGTCGAGCTCCCACATTGTACAATGGGAATTGAACTTGGGATTTCTGCTGAAAGGATGATTCTTCTTGATACCCAGGTTCCTCTTACTAACCTTTTTGGTATTGCATTTCCCCCATACCGTTAAGATCAATCCTGTTATTTGTGCTCCCATAGGTGCGGATTTTGATGGGGATTGTGTTCATATATTTTATCCACAGTCTCTAGCAGCAAAAGTATGTGGTTTTGGAGCTGTTTAGTGTTGAAAAGCAAATCTGTAGTTCTCATAGTGTAGTCTGAATTTACAACTGGTGCATGATTCTTTATTGTCACTTAAACTCGTGTTTAGGACTTTTTTCTTGAAGAAAGCGACTGTGCAACAATTCTGGGATGATAAATTAAGGGAAGAGCAACTCCATTCTGGTCAGTGGAGAAAGTGAGGATGGTAAAACTGAAACGACAAAGATGCTCATGAGATATCTTGAATGTTTGGGTGGACGGTCTGGAATACAAGGAAGGACAGTTGAACAACAAGTTCTAGAAGTAAGATAATTAATCTTGCTTGTCTTGAAAATTGTCAATATGCCATTTTTTTTATGCTTAAAGAGACATGATTTTGGAATTGTTGACTCAACCTTGCAGGATATTGAGAAGTACAAATTGGGGAACCCTAAATCATTCCATTACCTCAACCAGCGAGCAAGAACAGGTCAGCCTTCCCCTGTCAATCTGATGATATGTTGGGTCCACCTATGGGTATAAATTATTTCTTATATTTGGTTGCTCAATCAGATTTCTGATAGTTATGTTTTTCAGGAGATAGACTTATCTGTCGTTAAGGATGAAAAGTCTAGATTCCATCTTAAAATGACAGCTAAACTTCTCTTATTTTCCTTCTTCTTTAGGCTGAAACAGGCCTCAACCAGGCCTCAACCTTAGGCTGAAACCAGGCCTTCTTCAGGCCACACAAGGGAGCTGAAACAGGCCTCAACCTTAGGCTGAAACCAGGCCACACAAGGGAGCTGAAATACATCCTTCAGCCAGCCCCAAATCTGAGTCGAAATACCTCCCAAATACTTTCAACCAGCTGAAACAGGTGTCTTTTCTTTATCGTCATGTGGGTTTTGGTTCCTGTGTTGTGCAGGTTTATTCACTTGAAGATGGTCCAGCTCATGCTGTTTGGAGAAACATAGGATTGTCTGCCACTATTCTAGCAATCAGTAACAAATCAGAGATCGCTATAGATTGGTTAAAGTAAGCCAATTATACTCTTTTAGTATATCTTGTACTACTAGACATTAATTTTTGGGGAATTTTTTAGAAGAAGCAAGAATAGCTAAGAGCCTTCTCTTTTGGCTAAGGCAGGTTGTGCATTTCTAGTTTGAATGGTTTCTGAATATCTGCTCATCTCAACTTGAAAAAAAATCTATGAGAAACATTTGGTTACCAAAATCAATAATTTTGTTTCCAATATATAACTTACTTTATGTGCGTTTTGCAGCTATGATGGTGTTCTTGTGAATTCTCTCAAGGCTAGGGATGTCATGTTGTGGTAAATATATATTTTCACTGCCACTTTACTTATTTGAGAATGTTTTTCACTGCAATTTATTTCCTTTCTCCTTTGTCTTTTCTTTTTCTTTCTTTTCTTTTTGGTTAAAAATGCTTGCTGAAATGTGTCTTTGGTGCTCTTGGTTATGACTCGACAAGTGTGATCATATGCGCAATCGGATTGCGCTACAACAGCTACTGCTTAAACATTGCCAGAACATTTCTCATTGATGCAAATGCAACGCAAAGTAAGGCTTATGAGGTTCTCCTCAAGGCCCATGAGGCAGCGATAGGTGCATTGAAGGCTGGGAATAAGGTCAGTGTTGTTTACCAAGCAGCAGTCTCAGTGGTAGAGAGGGATGCTCCTGAATTTGCCTCTCATCTTACAAAGTCAGCAGGAACGGGAATTGGTCTCGAGTTCCGTGAGTCGGGATTGAGTTTAAATGCCAGGAACGATTGGGTGTTGAAGCCTGGAATGGTTTTTAACATATCTCTTGGGTTCCAGAACTTGCAATCAGAAACCAACAATCCAAAGACTAAGATGTTCTCGTTGTTGCTTGCAGACACCATTATTGTCAATGAAAAAGCTGCAGAAGTTGTGACTTCAATCAGCTCCAAGTTAGTTAAGGATGTTGCATACTCATTCAATAACGAAGAGGAGGAGGAAGAAGAGTGTCCAAAGGTCAAAGCTGAATCCAATGGAGCTGAGACATTCTTGTCGAAAGCGACTCATACATTTAGGTTTTTATGGCTTCTCATACATTTAACTTTTTGTGGCTTGAAAATTTTATACTTAAGGGGCCTTATCAATTATCAGCTTAATGCTACTGCTGTTGAGACTCACTTTTTGTTTGCAGGGATTTCACAAATCTGTCGTTGCTATCTCTGATCAGACAAGCAGATCCTCTCTGGTAAGAGCCTACCCTTTACTTCCAACTCCAATGTATCTGTTTAGTGACTCGTCTCTTCAGCGACTTAGTCTTTGGTTTTAACATAATGGGTTTGTGGTTTTGCACATCCAAGGCTAGCTTCCTTGGATCCTTAGATCAGACGAATTTGGTGGATCCTAGGAACAGGCCGTGTTTGGTATTTGCTCAAAATTAATGGAGCAGACCCAGATGTGCGTCGGAGCTATCCGGATGAGCGGGGGTCCCTGGAAGGTGGGAACCGCTGTTATGACCATGATGAAGCTGTCCATTTCCTATGGACAGCATTGGAAGGGCCTGGCCATTTGGACAGGCCGTGTTTATGTATTTACTCGAAATTAATGGAGCAGACCCGGATGTGCGTCGGAGCTATCCGGATGAGCGGGGGTCCCTGGAAGGTGGGAACCGCTGACCATGATGAAGCTGTCCATTTCCTATGGACAGCATTGGAAGGGCCTGGCCATTTGGACAGGCCGTGTTTATATCTGTATTTGCAGGGACCACACCCTTAACCTATAACCTAAACCTATTCTCACATCCCAAAACCTAAAACTACAACCTAAACCTTAACCTAAACCTATAACCTAAACTCAATTCCCTAAACTTTAACCTACAACCTAACCTATTCTCAAATCCCTAAACCTAAACCTACACCTAATCCTAATCATAACTCCCTAACCTAAACCTAAACCTAAACTTGAAAACCCAAACCTAAACCCGATACCGAACTCGAACCCGATTTCCTAAACTTAAACCTTAACCTATTCTCAATTCCCGAAACCTATAGCTTATAACATGAACCTAAACCTATAACCTAAAACCAAAACCAAAACCAAAACCTATAACCTAAACCCAAACCCATTCCCAAATCCCAAAACCTATAACCTAAATTGAAACCTTAACCTAAACCTATAACCTATAACCTAAACCAAAACCTATAACCTAAACCAAAACCAAAACCTATAATCTAAACCCGAACCCATTCTCAAATCCTATAAACTAAACCTATAACTTATATCCTAAACCAAAACCTATAACCAAAACCAAAACCAAAACCTATAGCCTAAACCTAAATGAAAACCTATAACCTAAACCTAAACCTTAACCAAAACCTATAACCTAAACCTAAACCAAAACCAAAACCTATAGCCTAAACCCGAACCCATTCTCAAATCCCAAAACCTATAACTTAAACCAAAACCAAAACCTATAACCTAAACCCGAACCCATTCTCAAATCCCAAAACCTATAACATAAACCGAAACCTTAACCTAAACCTATAACCTATAACTTAAACTAAAACCTATAACTTAAACCAAAACCAAAACCTATAACCTAAACCCGAACCCATTCTCAAATCCCAAAACCTATAACATAAACCGAAACCTTAACCTAAACCTATAACCTATAATCTAAACCAAAACCAAAACCTATAATCTAAACCTGAACCCATTCTCAAATCCTATAACCTAAACCTATAACCTATATCCTAAACCAAAACCTATAACCAAAACCTATAGCCTAAACCTAAATCAAAACCTATAACCTAAACCTAAACCTTAACCTAATCCTATAACCTATAACCTAAACCAAAACCAAAACCTATAGCCTAAACCCGAACCCATTCTCAAATCCCAAGACCTATAACCTAAACCAAAACCAAAACCTATAGCCTAAACCTAAATCAAAACCTATAACCTAAACCTAAACCTTAACCTAAACCTATAACCTATAACCTAAATCAAAACCTAAACCTAAACCTATAACCTATAACCTAAACCAAAACCTATAACCTAAACCAAAACCAAAACCTATAGCCTAAACCCGAACCCATTCTCAAATCTAAAAACCTATAACCTAAACCTAAACCATAACCTAAACTTGAAAACCCAAACTTAGACCTAAACTTGAAAACCCAACCTAATTTCAACTCCCTAACCTAAACCTAAACCTAAACTTGAAAACCCAATCTAAAACTCAATCCCGAACCTGAACCTGATTTCTAAAACCTAAACCATAACCCATTCTCAAATCCTATAACTTAAACCTATAACCTATATCCTAAACCAAAACCAAACCTAAACCAAACCAAAACCTATACCTAAACCAAACCAAAACCTATAACCTAAACCTAAACCTTAACCTAAACCTATAACCTATAACCTAAATCAAAACCTAAACCTAAACCTATAACCTATAACCTAAACCAAAACCTATAACCTAAACCAAAACCAAAACCTATAGCCTAAACCCGAACCCATTTTCAAATCCAAAAACCTATAACCTAAACCTAAACCTAAACCTTAACCTAAACTTGAAAACCAAAACTTAAACCTAAACTTGAAAACCCAACCTAATCTCAACTCCCTAACCTAAACCTAAACCTAAACTTGAAAACCCAATCTAAAACCCAATCCCGAACTTGAACCCGATTTCCAAAACCTAAACCATAACCCATTCTCAAATCCTATAACCTAAACCTATAACCTATATCCTAAACCAAAACCTATAACCAAAACCAAAACCAAAACCTATAGCCTAAACCTAAATCAAAACCTATAACCTAAACCTAAACCTTAACCTAAACCTATAACCTATAACCTAAATCAAAACCTAAACCTAAACCGATAACCTATAACCTAAACCATAACCTATAACCTAAACCAAAACCAAAACCTATAGCCTAAACCCAAACCCATTCTCAAATCCAAAAACCTATAACCTAAACCTAAACTCGAAAACCCAAACTTAAACCTAAACTTGAAAACCTAACCTAATCTCAACTCCCTAACCTAAACCTAAACCTAAACTTGAAAACCCGATCTAAAACTCAATCCCGAACCTGAACCCGATTTCTAAAACCTAAACCATAACCCCTTCTCAAATCCTATAACCTAAACCTATAACCTATATCCTAAACTAAAACCTATAACCTAAACCAAAACCAAAACCTATAGCCTAAACCTAAATCAAAACCTATAACCTAAACCTAAACCTAAACCTATAACCTAAATAAAACCTAAACCTAAACCTATAACCTATAACCTAAACCAAAACCTATACCAAAACCAAACCAAAACCATAACCTATAGCCTAAACCCGAACCTAAACCTTAACCTAAATGTATTCTCAAATCCCTAAACCTAAACCTATACCTAATCCTAATCTCAACTCACTAACCTAAACCTAAACTTGAAAACCCAAACCTAAACCCGATTCGGAGCCCGAACCTGATTTCCTAAACCTAAACCTTAAACTATTCTCAATTCCCTAAATCTATAACCTAAACCTAAAACTTAACCTAAACCTAAACCAAAACCTATAACCTTAACCTAAACCAAAACCTATAATCTAAACCTTAACCTAAATATATTCTCAAATCCCTAAACCTAAACCTACACTTAATCCTAATCTCAACTCCCTAACCTAAACCTAAACCTAAACTTGAAAACCCAAACCTAAACCCGATCCCGAACCCAATTCCGATTTCCTAAACTGAAACCTTAACCTATTCTCAATTCCCTAAACCTTAACCTAAATGTATTCTCAAATCCCTAAACCTAAACCTACACCTAATCCTAATCTCAACTCTCTAACCTAAACCTAAACCTAAACTTGAAAACCCAAACCTAAACCCGATCTTGAACCCGAACCCGATTTCCTAAACCTAAACCTTAACCTATTCTCAATTCCCTAAACCTTAACCTAAATGTATTCTCAAATCCCTAAACCTAAACCTACACCTAATCCTAATCTCAACTCCCTAACCTAAACCTAAACCTAAACTTGAAAACCCAAGCCTAAACTCGATCCCAAAGCCGAACCCGATTTCCTAAACCTAAACCTTAACCTATTCTCAATTCCCTAAACCTTAACCTAAATGTATTCTCAAATCCCTAAACCTAAACCTACACCTAATCTTAATCTCAACTCCCTAACCTAAACCTAAACCTAAACCTGAAAACCCAAACCTAAACCCGATCCCGAACCCGAATCCGATTTCTTAAAACTAAACCTTAACCTATTCTCAATTCCCTAAACCTTAACCTTAATGTATTCTCAAATCCCTAAACCTAAACCTACACACCTAATCCTAATCTCAACTCCCTAACCTAAACCTATACCTAGACTTGAAAACCCAAACCTAAACCCGATCCCGAACCCGAACCCGATTTCCTAAACCTAAACCTTAAACTATTCTCAATTCTCTAAATCTAAACCTAAACCTAAAACTTAAACCTAAACCAAAACCAAACCTATAACCTTAACCTAAACAAAACCTATAACCTAAACCTTAACCTAAATGTATTCTCAAATCCCTAACCTAAACCTACACCTAATTCTAATCTCAACTCCCTAACCTAAACCTAAACCTAAACTTGAAAACCCAAACCTAAACCCGATCCCGAACCCGAACCCGATTTCTTAACCTAAACCTTAACCTATTCTCAATTCCCTAAACCTTAACCTAAATGTATTCTCAAATTCCTAAACCTAAACTTACACCTAATCCTAATCTCAACTCTCTTACAAAAACCTAAACCTAAACTTGAAAACTCAAACCTAAACCCGATCTTGAACCCGAACCCGATTTCCTAAACCTAAACCTTAACCTATTCTCAATTCCCTAAACCTTAACTTAAATGTATTCTCAAATCCCTAAACCTAAACCTACACCTAATCTTAATCTCAACTCCCTAACCTAAACCTAAACCTAAACTTGAAAACCCAAACCTAAACCCGATCCCGAACCCGAACCCGATTTCCTAAACCTAAACCTTAACCTATTCTCAATTCCCTAAACCTTAACCTAAATGTATTCTCAAATCCCTAAACCTAAACCTACACCTAATCCTAATCTCAACCCTAACCTAAACCTAAACCTAAACTTGAAAACCCAAACCTAAACCCGATCTTGAACCCGAACCCGATTTCCTAAACCTATAAACTAAACCTTAACCTATAACTTATAACCTAAACTTATAACCGATAACCTAACCTATGGATTTTGCTATAGTTTAGAAGATTTGTAGGCACATTTTTGATTTCTTTATATATAATTATCTTTTTCCAGCTCTTTTTTTTTTTTTTTTTAGTCTTTCTTCCTTTTGAGATGTGTATAAAGGCATGCTTGTTTGATTGTGTATACAATTGTTGTTTTATACAGGTTGACAAGCTAAAGAAGTCAGTGGATGATGAAATTCATTTTCTCAAGGGAAGGGTTTTAAAACTTGAAAGTGATCTTGTGTCGAAGTCTACAGAAGTTACATATGCAGTTTCAAGGAAAGAAGAGGCTCTATCTTCTGTGTTTGCTGAACTTAACCGTCTGAAAAAAGAAAATTCTGTAAAAGCGTGAGCATTATTTAATGCATGAGGGCACGCCTTAGTTGTAATTCTTTTGATAGGTTGAGCAAAGTGAAGTATTGTTTATTTAGAAATGTGAATGTAGGATGCATTGTAGATTTGATTGCTATTGTAATAAATGCATCATTTTTTTTTCTCTGATTGCATTAAGCTTAGATGAATTATTAATCATAGCAGGTTCTTGCAATGGAAACAGGGAAAATAGCTATGAAATATAATCCGTAGCAAAGCTACAACATTTCACCGTAGCTATTACTATCTATTGCTACGGATTATGTCTGTAGCTATTGGTATCTATAGCTACGGATTATATCCGTAGCTCTCCGTATGTAGTGCTGCAAATACTGTAGATATTGGTATCTATTGCTACGGATATAATCCGTAGCTATTGGTATCTATTGCTATGGATATAATCCGTAGCTATTGTTGCATATTGCTACGGATATTATCCGTAGCTAATGGTCTCTATTGCTACGGAAAAGATCCGTAGCTAATTGTATCTATTGCTACGGATATTGTCCGTAGCTAGACCTTTAGCTACCCCACCAATTGCGACGGACGTGATACGGACTAGATCCGTAGCAAAAGCCCTTTTGCTACGGATCTAGTCCGTAGCCTTTGCCCATTTTTCTTGTAGTGTCATGCACATTATGCGCTGACATAGTTGTGCACCGCAGACCACTCGTTCCACACAGCAGGTGCAGACGCTACCTGTATTCGCCTGATCTCCACGTCTCTCCTTCTACTTCACTTGAATCTCGTGCTAATGACCCATATAGAGGCGTGATGGGGTATATATAGCCTTTTCACACGTGTGAACGCACCAACGTGTCCATTGTGCGCTGACCCTTGTGCATATCTTTTGTGCGGACCCCTTTGTGCGCTGACCCTTGTGCAAAGTTCATTGTGCGCCTAATCTGATGTAGCGCATAACACTCTTGCGTACAACATAAATCTCTTTCTTTTTTAAGCCTTAACATTGCCTTTAACAATAATAGTAGATCTTCCATCATCATCCACCACCCGAGCTATACGTGTAAGAGACATTTCGCTTTCAGACATTGACGAAACATCAAACTTCATCACTCGTCAAGTTCACGAGCCATTCGACGATGCTGTATTCACCAATACAGAACCGCTGGAATATATGTATTTGTTAGGTGAACCGATCGATATAGTCGTTGGGAAAACGTTTAAGGATAAGAGTCGGTGCCAATATGTTTTAAGTCAGTATGCAATTCGCAATAACTTCTAGTATAGGGTACTGTACCCAAATTCTAGGAGATTTACAGTGATGTGCTATGAAAAGTCATGCGAATGGAGGGTTCATGCATCTCAGACGAATGTTGCGGGGATATTCAAGATATAGAATTATACATCAAAACATACGTGCAGCAAGTCATGGATGAAGAGCGATCACCGGCAAGCAAGCAGCAAGTTAGCGTGTGATATGGCAGTTAACCGCATAGAGCAACACCTAGGGTTAAGGCCATGTGATATTATCTTCGCTATGCAAGAGAAATATAATATTCTTATTAGTTATAAGAAGGCATGGAAAGCTAAGGAGCTAGCAATTAATCACGTGATGGGGTCTTACGAAGGCTCTTACAATCAACTCCCCTTGTATTTGCATGAGTTGAGGGTGGCCAATCAGGGGACAGTGACTACCGTGGATGTTAACCAAGAGACTTTCAGGTTTGAGAGGTGTTTTGTAGCGCTCAGACAATGGGTTCGAAGTTTTCAGAATTCTATACGGAGGGTATTGGCCATTGACGGGACACACTTAAAGGGCAAATACAAGGGTGTTCTATTCATCGCCCCGACCTTAGATGAGGACAATCATATATTTTCAGT
Organism: Magnolia officinalis; assembly: GCA_021015155.1. Classification (NCBI taxonomy): domain Eukaryota; kingdom Viridiplantae; phylum Streptophyta; class Magnoliopsida; order Magnoliales; family Magnoliaceae; genus Magnolia; species Magnolia officinalis. The sequence goes on along the minus strand of JAJHSJ010000005.1, from coordinate 65,035,035 downwards.
TGTGTTTAGCATCGGGGAAGCAGAGAATAGCAGCAGTTGGAATTGATTCCTTAACTACCTCAACCATACGTTAGGGTCTCTTCTGGGTCTTGTAATAATATCCGACCGACATGAAGGTTTAATGAAAGAGGTTCCCCAAGTCTTCCCACATGCAATCCATGTCTACTGCGCGTACCATATCTATAGAAACTTGGTGGACACTTTTAAAGACAAGTCATTGGAGATGTACTACTGGTGGGCTGTGAAGACATGTAGAATAGCTGAATTCGAAATGTTAATGCATGATATCGAAATGGCCAATCCCCAGTTTATGCATGATTGAGAGAAATTCGCACTTTCCGGGTAAAAGATTCAACCTGGTCACTACAAACATAGCCGAGTGTGTCAATTCCCTCTTCAAAGAAGCACACAAATACCCCATTACTAAATTGATAGAGGCGATAAGATTTAAGATACAAGAATTTTTTTATAAGAGAAGAGAATCTGCAACATCATTTGTAAGTCCGTTGACACCATGGGCAGAGGAACAATTAAAGGATCTTGTATAGAAGGCGCGAAATGTTTGCTGTCACATTATTTCTCGAGATGAGTATTATGTTGTGGGTGATTATAATGATACATTCAAGCTAAGTAAGTTTTCGTGTATATGTCGAGAGTTTGACGTGAAGGGGTACCCTTGTATGCATGTCCTGTCAGCATGTATAAATTACAATCTTCCTCATTACTCATACTGCTCCCATTCTACACGGCGCAAAATTACTTGACAACTTATAACGAATCGGTGTACCCAGTACATGACAAGAGTGAATGGGAATCTATAGTTGCCTTCAAAGAGTATTGTGCGAAGATTAAACCCCCAGGACAGAGGAGGTCATATGGACGACCAAAAAAGTAAAGAATTCTCTCACGTGGAGAAGAACGGCAAACAGACAGGTGCGGGCGACGCAAACAAACAGGGCATAATCGCTGGAAGTACAAGTTTCCTATACCTGATGTATAACATACTTTGTAATTTATTTAGTGTTTTGTATGATATACAACTTGTAATGTATTTTATGTATTGATGTCCTTGCTCAATTTTGCCTCGCTGAAAACAACTCTATGCCTTTGGAATTAAGTATTTTCATACATACAATTCATTCGTCCTTGTTTTATTTCAGTCATTTTTATCTTATTTTTAAAACAGAAATTTATAGTTTTTTTTTTTCCAATCATTTTAGTAAGCATTTCTGTTTCACTTGGTGGCCATTTAGGGTTTCACAGTTCTCCACTAAGATCGATCCTCACAATTTCAGTTTTACTTATCAAATGCCTCTCCCCAAAGCAGTAAAAAATGCAGGTAAAGTACGTTGTACTATTTACAAAACACACATTGCCAATTGTTGCACGGTTGCTTTATGCAAGTCCTAAACATGAGTTTAAGTGACAATAAAGAATCATGCACCAGTTGTAAATTCAGCTAATGAGTACAAATCCTTAATAAATAAGGTAAAGCACTTTGTACTATAAAAATGGTTAAGTTCATTGTAAATATTGCCACCAATGATGATGGAAATGGCCCAACGTTTTAAAGGTTTTTTTTTTGTTAGCATGTAATAAGCATATGCCCCACTTTGGAATCGATACCAAGACCTCAGTGTTGAAAACGAGGTTATTCTCACTCAGTCTACCACTTGAGTTATGGATCAGGTCATTAAAGGTTATATGCTGGTTTTCAATTTAGACAAAGAGTCCAATTAGATGCAAGACTTTCCTCTATATTAAAAGACTCTTTTTGTTTGGATGTCTTGGATATTTCAATTACCAAGTATTGCAATGTTGGGTTATTGTAATTGCAAGCAATTATAATTTCTCCTCTTTCCAACAGCCCAAATATGAAAATAGAATCTCTTTCTCAGAGAAACTGTTTCTTGGTAAACCTTTCTTTCCATCATTCTAGCCTTCTCATGGCTAAATCACCCACAAATAGTAAAAAATCAATTTCCACATAATCATAATCATATATATATAAAAATATATATATATTATATATATATATATATATATATATATATATATATATATAAAGAGGCATCAAAACATTTTTCCAAAGAAACTTTGAACAATGGTGGGAAACTTTTTACCATTGTATTACCCACCCTTTTTGGTAGTGTATTACCTCTATTTAAGCATTCTAAGTAATATGCAAGCAAAATATTAGTGTATGCCTGCACACTAATAATTTGGACTAGCCACAAGTTTTTCATGATTCAAGTATGATCATTCCAATCAACACATATGGAAATGAAATCAAATTTAAATAGAAAACAACATTCCATGCCAAATAGTTGAAATATGCCTGAAATAAAAAATAATAATAAATAAATAACACAAATTGGGTTTGGGTCAACCCTAAGCCAATTGACCCAACCCAAGTGTTCGGGTTGTCAAAGTCCCTTGGTTAGGTATGGGTTGGAGAATGCCAACCCGATTGGGTTCCAGCTTGAGCAAATTCAGGTCATCGACTGTATACGTGGCGTAAATGCATGCTGATCTGAATTTAGAACCTGCTCAACATTGGACTCACTGTGAATGGAACATAGCTTAATCAAACTGATGGATCAGAATCATTTGATTTCACATGTTGGATTTAAACTGCTGACTGTTTTTTATAATTGTGCAAGTAATGGCCATCAATATGGCCAGTGTGATGGGCACATGATTTGCATGGTCTGCTGCTAATCTCAGGCTGACAAAGTGGTAGTGAGCTTCTCCCTTGAAGACAAAGGTCAATGGCTCGAGATTGGCAGGCATATAGGATTTGGATGGCCTGGGTTGCCATGCATGTATGCGACATGTCAGTTGCACAACTTAGTTGTGGCAAATGTACATCCTGTCTTACTATGATTAGTGAATCTGGATTGTTTGGGGTTGTTTATTTGTAAGGATTTTGGGGTAAATGGATTCAAAATCCATTTCATCTCGTTTTAAGGACATTTGACAGCAAGAACTTCAGAGGATTTTGACTCCTGCAAGGACTCCAAACCATCAAAAGGGGCATTTTGGAACCTCCCGAATTGTTGTTGTGCAAAATCCCACCTTCGCTAATATACAGTTGCAAGATCAGTTTGGTTATGTTGAAAATTTTAGGACTATTTACATCATCAAATTCATTTTTCACATGACATCTAGGCTGCCAAACAAAATTTTTGCATTTCATAGAATTTAAAATACAAGCTGCCCCACAAACCTAAAAGATTCAAAATCACAATGATTTGAAAATCCTGGAGATTTTGAATCCAAAATCCCTGAAATTGACACTTCCAAACAACCCCTTAGCTGACATCTTCCATACTTCTCTTTCCTTCAATATCTGCACATGAGTTGGGTTATGCTGATTTGGATTTCTGATGTCGTTGTCGTTTCATCATTCAGACAGCATATCCGCCCTGCAATCAGTACTACAAAGAGGATTTCAAGGCGAGTGAAATTGAGGTATCACTTTTTCTAAATCCTAAATTCGTGTCAATGAACATAATTTTCAGAATTAAATCAATCAACAACAAAATGAAATGGATTATAAGATCAAAAAATCAAGTCATCCTAAATCCTGAAATGGTATGTTCATTGGAACGGTTTATATATAAAGGGCAATCGGATTTAATAGTGAGAGATTTCATTAGAACATAGCATTTCAAAACATTACTTAAATTTAGGCAACTTTAAGCATTTCATTAGAACAAAATTGTCAATGATACACATGCGAAGGCATTACATGCACAAAGACAAAAAATGCAAGGGTCACTGGTAACTAGAAAAGCTTAGGGAAAACTACAACTTAAAACAAGTAAAGAACCCTATCCAAAGCTATTAACTTAAGAAGGTGACTACGGCGTCACACTTCTAATCCTCCGACTCCGGCGAAGGAGGAGGTGCTCCCTTTTCTTGCACACAGCACAAGATTGCCTTCATTGTGCGGGACAATTTCTTCAATCTCCTTTCTAGGTTTCCTTGGTTCTCTTCGATCTTAGCCATGTGGGCATCGAGCGCATCTAGACTCTTGCGCTCGCTACGAGTGGCAGGAGGTTCCTAATCAATGTCTTCGGCCTCTCCTTCTTCTTCTCCCTCGCCCTCCTCTTCATCTTCGCTCTCTTCTTCATATTCGTTCTCTTCCTCCACTTTGTCCCCGAACTCCTCTATGCGGGCCCTACGCTGATTAGGGCCTATCTTCATGATGTTGAGAGTGTTCTCATCGATTATCTTGATCGGGACAGGGAGCTGTTCATCCTGTCTGCACTCATAATTATGGGCGATCTTATAGATCAACCGGCCAAATGGGAGCGAATGTTTCTCTTAAGGGGATTACGCAGCCTTCACAATTTCAGTTAGCACGAGCATAGGCAGGCAAATGTTCTCTCCCAGCCCCACTTGGTAGAGAAAGGCTATCATAAACCTGGAGCATTCCGTTCGGTTACTTGACCTCGGATATACGTTGTAAGTGCAAATGTGGAGTAGACGATAGTCAGGGGTCAGATATGACGGCTTGACGCTACTTTCCTGCCTCCACTCAACAAGTCGGCCGCATAAGTGGAGCATGTGGCAGTCCCTCATCCGCCTTTGCGATATGTTATCCTCATTGGAATGCACAACCCCGCGCTTTACACCAAGGATGCGTGCAATCACATCCACGTTGATGCGAGCCTCTTGTTTGCGAAGACCAATGAAGAACCCAAGCGGCTCGAGAGAGGGCTGCATACGCACATAGAAGGTCTACACCAGACCCTCACTGGCCCGATACTTTCCTTCAAACATTGGGCCCTAACCATTCTCGAGGAGGTGGTCGAGTAGTTGATGCTCGCTTAATAGGTTTTCGTCTACATGCGCTTCGAACATGATCTTGCGGTTCCTAAACTTACCGTACTCAATGCCCGACGGTATCACTCTCATAGGAGGGGCTAGGGGATCGAGTTCTCATTTCAATCTCCGCTCGTTGCTTGGGCCCGCACCAACGTCTTGTTTTTTCTTGGACCTCCTCTCGCAGCTCAGTCTGGCTTTGTCAGGGGCCACCCGTTTCTTCTCCATGGTTGATAGGAGAATGAATATGGAAAAGATTGACGTTACTACTTCAAAGAGGGCCATGGAATTGGATTTCCACTCCTTTGCTCAAGAATGAAGCAAGGGATGGAAGTTTCTTAGAGAGAAGGTTGCTAGGTGATGGGTTTAAGGGAATGGGGGTTGTGGGCCCCCTTAAAGGAGGGGTTCTAGGCTCAAATGGGCAAGAATAGGTGGCTAAAGAGATGATTTGGAGGATTTGAGGGTTGGAGTGGGTTAAAGAAGGTGCATGCAAGCAAAGAGATGGGTTTAGGAGCTTGGAGATGAGGATTTGATGATGAAGAAAGGGGTAAGAAGGGTAGAACGTATAGGAAATGCCCTAGGGGGAAGCCCCTAGGGCTCTTAAGTGGGTTTAGAGAGGTGTGGAGGGGGTCCCCACGTGTGGGAGGGCCCCACATGAACATAGGACTGGCGGCAGCCCCGCCACCATTTAGACTATGCGGCGGCCCCACTGCGATCTGTTAGGTCTGGCGGTGGCCCCGCCGTCCACTGGTCTCCCTGGCGGCGGCCCGCCATTCCGTGTGATTCTTTTCTTTTGTTGTTCTATTGAATAAATTCTGAGTTGAAGAATTTCTTTTTATCGCTTTTGTTTTGTAATTCACATGCTCCTGTATCTAATGAATGAAAAGGAAAAAAATGGAAATAGTGGTAGTAACAATTCAATTGAATTGTAGATTGTCTAAGGTCGTTGGTAATGAAACTATATGAAAGTGGAGGATAACAAGGGAATATAAGCACATGTCATTTTTTCAACGATTCATGAAAGTGGGCTTATGAATCATGACATTTTCTGTATTCTGTTTTGGTGGGTGATTAAGGCTCTGTTCGGTAGGAGAATATTGGGCTGTTTGGATACTAGATTCTTGGGAGTTTGGCGTGTTGTTTTGCCGAAGGTGCCCAAAAAATCAAACCCTGTTTCTTAATTTATATGATATTTTCAAGAGCCTACCACAAAATGACATGCTAAAGGCTGATGTGGCCCATCTCTCCACAACTACCTCTGCCGATGTCCTAAGATTATCTTACAAAGTGATGTTTTCGTAGGGTAATTCATCTGCATGTTTATCTGATGAAAATAAGAAAGAAATTACTTGGGGCTGTTTGTAGACACCTATAAATTGCTATCTCATTTTAGTTAATCATAATTATATATTCTAGATCACTATCTCTTATACAAACTTATGATTATATCTAATACAAAATTATGATTAACTTAAGTGAGATTAAATCATTTTTAGGTGTTTACCAAACAGGTACTGAGTCTTTTGTTTTAGTTTCTTGTGAATTGGATATATGGTGATGAGAGGTACTGAGTTGTAGAATATTGGTCCTGTTTCTATGAAATTATGTAATTGGTATTTGTTTATTGGTGTCCATTTTATTTCAATGGATTCTTGTAAAATCGTTGTGTTTTGAGGGATACATGGTGGTTTCTTTCTTGGGTTTATTAAGAAAAGGATTATTTGTAGCTGATGTGAGGCCTTGTCAGTGAGACTGATATGGTCCAATTTGGAAAGTTCTTATAGAAATTATTGAAATGTGTTAGATTTGATTAGGGAACTTACTTAGAGAGGCTAGTAATCAACTAGATAAGGATAAGAATTAGGATTGTTATTAAATAGATTTGATTAGGGTACTTACTTCCGATGTGATTCTTTGAGTTCGTGGGGAAATGGTGGAATTTCGAGAGATGCTAAAATACACATTTGTATATTTATGAATCAAATAATTGCAAAACAGACGCATCCATAATAAGCTTTCCTTTAATGGGGGCATAGAAGCATGTAACACTAACTCAAGGAAACATTGAGAAAACATAGGTTAAATTGTGGAATTTTTTAATGTTATTTCAGGAGATGCTAAAATACACATCTGCATACTTTAGAATCAAATAATTGTAAAAACAATGGATATTTGCATATTTAGGAGTCAAAAAATCATTTTCCCTCTAATGGAAAATGGAAAATGACAGCTCCTTTATTTAATTGGTTAGATATGTGTCCTCTTGTACTAGACCTAACCATGCTCTAATACCAAGTTGTAACGCCCCGAATTTCAAGGGCTGAGTAGGAACTCGGCTCCTGAATTCTTGGGTGCCACTTATGCCCTAATGGGCCTCAGATGCAATTACATGTAGAGTATCCTTTGGGCAATGGAGAATTAAGCAAGACATAGAGCAAAAGCAAATCATAAGGAAACATCAAGTGCCAATAATCAAGAAAATATCCAAACACAAGTCCAAAAAATTGTCCAAGCAGGGAACTAGTCTCATCCATAACATATCCTGAAGCGCCTTGTTGATTATTAAGGGCCTTGCGTCACATGAACTCCATGTCAAGACGCATGCATACGGCTCTTAGCTAGGGAGAAATGGTGGGGAGTTCGGATTCTTACCTTAGATCGGATGTAGCTCGCCCCTATAGCGATAGGGTCTAGATTTCCGGCAATGTAGAGGTGGGTGTGCTGGAGATTCTAGTCCCCTAGCACATGCACCCACACACTCCTTCCCTCACTTTCTCTCTCTTCTCTCTCTCCACTCTCTTTTCTCTCTCTCTCTCTCCCCCCCCCCTCTCTCTTTCAGTTGCTGGAATTGTTGTGGGAGTGATTAGAGAGAGAGGTTAAAGGGTTTTATACCATGGTTTTAGGTTAGTTGGCCCCAGGTTCCGCTAATTCCTCCAAATGGCCCTGTGGGACCTATTTTCTGTCACCATTTCTCGATCAAGAGTCAGATTTGGCGGACGAGTGCAGGGACATATCTTCAATCTTCAAGGTATAAATTTGGATGAAATTTGACGGCCGAAATGCCCCAATTCACAGTCCCAAGTGGCAGGGCGATTTGTTTAAAAAGAACAAGATATTATTTCAAGGCTAGGACGATTTGTACTTGACAAGTGCCGACTGGACGGCGCGATTCGTTCGTTTGCAGGTGTCGTCTGAGTCTGTCATCTGCGATAGACCACAAGCCCAATGAGGTCCATGGCCTCCCATTCAATCAGGTTTTCCTGCCCTTCCTTGGGCGATGCACAACCTGAACAAACAGTCGCCAAGTACAATTTGGGCAGACCAGCTCTACAGCTCATGTTCGGCCCGAACATAATTGGACTCAATCGCACTAGTGGCTTAATCCGGGTTAATTTATCAGTGATCAATCCACACGTGAGATCAAATCGGACGGTCTTGCATCAAATCACACCTGGACACCTCAGGACACTGTTCCAACTAGGCCGAATGTTACAGCGGCCTAGGAATTGAGTGAGGATAACTAAGAATTGAGCGAGACGACATAGAAATTTAGCGAGGCAACCTATGAATTGAGTGAGGCAAACTACAAATTGAGTGAGGCAACCTAGGAATTCATCGAAGGAACCTAGGAATTGAGCGAGACAATGTAGAAATTGAGCGAGGGAACCTATAAATTGAGAGGGGCAAACATGAAATTCAGCAGGACAAACATGAAATTCAGTGGGGCAAACATGAAATTGAGCGGGGCAAACATGAATTTCAGCGGGGTAAACATGAATTTCAGCAGGGTAAACATGAAATTCAGTGGGGCAAATTTAAAATTCAGTGGGGCAAACATGAGAATGAGCAGGGCAAACATGACATTGAGCAGGGCAAACATGAGATTCAGCGGGCAAACATGAAATTCAGCGAGGCTGACAAACATGAAATTGAGCGGGGTAAACTTGAATTTCAGCGGGGCAATTATGAAAATCAGCAGGGCAAACATGACATTGAGTGAGATAAACTAGAAATTGAGTGAGGCAGACATGAAGTATACAACATGAAATGGTACATGAGTGGGGAACAATTACAGGTAATAAATATTCATTGATTATAAGTTTTATTCAGTTAAAATGGTACAAGGCATATCAAACAATGTATATAATACAACATCTCACAAAAATTCCTCCCATGCTTTTGACAAATATCATCTACAGTTTACAGACAAGTAATCATATGTTATTGACTTCCTCCAATCGGTGGTGAATTTTTACATTTCTGCTCCCGCCAAGGTGAGACCGCTACACAATATGTCGATGAATTTCATTACGAATATGCCGTAGTCATAACCATTATCCTGCTTCGGCGTCGATTTATCAACTCTGGTGGTCCACTTCTTCCCTTCAAGCGTAGTGCTGTCTCCAGTGGCATGAAAGAAATGTGGAGTGCCTCAGTCATCTTCTTGATCTTCTGCTTGTACAATAACGATCTCCCTTTCTCTAGGATAGATGGCCATCAAGAACTAATGCGAATTTTCATGGTTCACAGGCGCATACACCTGTCCATGATTCAAAAAACAATATATTAGTCAAAACATGAGAGAACACATTACATCCAGAGTTGATGTTTTGTGACAAATGCATTACCATTCATAACACCAAATCGCCTTGGCGTATGTTTATCCCGCTGCTTAGCAACTGCGTAGGCCATGCTCATCTCGCCTATTAGCGAGGCACGTTCTGACACTGACTTGGAGACCCGGTATGCGATCAAAATCGGCAAACACCCCTCAAGGCATTGTTGTTAAAAATATGATCAAAGATCAATACATGTAATAAAATAAAAAAGGAAAACAGATTAAGGATTGTCCAAATTAAAGAGTTACCGTAAAATACATGGGACAGAACTTGCAATCCTGGGAATATACTATTGACAAGTCAGACTGCCTTTTCTCAAGGAAATCGATATATTTGTCGATAGCCTAAGCAATAAGATAATATGATTTACCCATAAATTAATATAAGAAATAAATATATGTCAATCAATGCATATAAGAAATAATTTAGTAATGCTTACCACGCTATCAACCCACGCATCCTTCACCTATATTGTACTGAACCAACAACCCACTATTGTGTCCTTGTTTGATTCATACCAGTCCTCTAGTTCTTTCAATTCCTGCGCTGATAGCATCCTGAATGGATTTATCTGTACCTGAAATGGTATCGGAGAAGTAGCAAAAGTTGTTGCTTGCTCGGATTCGGGATCCAAACCAAGGGTTGTATCAAATGCAGATAGGGACAAGTATGGAGAAACCTTATACTATGATGACTTCAGTACCCTTTTAGTTCTCCTTTGATAAATGAGAGGAGAAATGGGTGTTTCATCCAATACATTACCCTCAGCAATACTATACTATTGCACGTCCAACTCCCCATGTCTAAGCATTGAACTCCTCTCTCTCCTTCGCTAACTTTTTCTTCTCCTCAAAAAATAATTCCTTCTCCCTCTTTAATTGCGCTCTCTCATTCAACTCCTCTCTTCATCTTCAATGCTTCTTTCTCTTTCAACAACCCCTCCCTCTCATCAAGCCTCTCTTCTTTCCTTCTCAACACTTCCTTCTCTTTCCTCAATTCTTCCCTCTCCTTCTTCAAATCTCTCTCTCCTTCTTCAACTCTTCCCTCTTAACCCTGTATTCATCTATAAAAGAACATTCTTCATAATACCCCCTGTCCCTCTCCCTCCACATATTTTTCATCATTTTCATCTGCTTCATCATCCTCCTAATAATCATTATCGTTACTCTCCTCCTCATCTTCCTGGGTCTCAATGACCTACAAAATGTATCAATGGATATGTAAGAGTCGAGATACTTTTACAATGGCATTGGAATTATGGACTGGCCAAATTAAATCAGAAAAATATAGTTCATTTTTCATAACATCTCACCTGAAAATTGTCACGGACCAAGCGAACCGCATCCATTTTCCATTCTCGTAGGGTCGGTTCTAAGGTCATTACTACCAATGTCTGCAAAAGAACAAAGACTAATGTTAATAAGAAAAGCGTATACGTCAAATTAAGCAAAGTAAATGCCGAAGAAATATATATATATAGTTACAGCTTTACTCTAAAAAATGGCATGTATTTTATTGTACCTACAACCCTTCTAGCCTCGATATTGAATGAAGTGTAGAATTTGATGGGGAACATATGAAACAACACACTCTCATAGGGCCAATAATCTCTTTACCGCCCATATCTTTTATAATGAAATTGTACCGGATACAATATCCAGAATTGACTATAATAGACTATAATCATGTAGAAAATAAGAAGTGTTCTTACTTGTAGAGGAAGGATGCAACCACATACAGTGTAGCGAGGGGCACTTGATACGACAACGCCAGCTTCGACTCCTTGTGACATTGTATAGTATACTAAACTATCCCTAAGATAACTATAGAAATCATCTAGCGAGTCGACCGGGTGAATATAATCCATGTTGCACATGATTTTTGGTTCAATTCCCCTAACAAAGCACTCCACAACCATAAGTAGGGCAACCTTCATGACATCCCCGTGCTTATTGGTGTCAACTAATCTTTCAAACACATCCATTAAGTGCTTCTTTAAAACTGGATATTCTTTGAAGTATCTATCTTTTAATGTACTTGTAGTGGGACGATTTTTCGGTATTGTAAGCTCTCTGGTCTTAAGCCCCATAATAAGTGTAACGTCCCAGAAAAATCCATACAAAGACCCGAGTACCACCTCAAGTAGAACTACCCAAGGACTGCATCCTGTCGTATACTTTAGGCGGGATTTAGTTAAGTACTAAACTAAATAATCGGTGGATTAAGCTTTGGCCACCATTTTCATAAATGAGAAGGTCTAAAATCATGAGTACCACTGGCTCAATTCTACCTAAAGACCTAAGAGAAATCCCAAGAGCCTGTCGCTCTCGGGAGTACATTGAAACCCCGTATCGGACCTAGACCGTACGTCGAGGGTCCAATGACTGCGAAACTATAGGATTATGTCCATCCTGCTGGACTTGACAACCATCGCGGGAATCAAGCCCAGATATTGTTCAGAAAGGCCCAACTTGAACCATGAGTGAAGTGCATGAGAAACACGAATATCTTTAGAAAATGAAATGAAACTTAAGTGAATTGGGTTGTTCGCTCTAACGCAAAATTGAGGATTTTAGACCGTTAGTTTGTGACCAAACTTCACCCATGGGGAAGGAAAATTTCCAAGCACATATCCATATAACTGTGGCCCCGATTGAGTAAGTATGACCGTTGATCTGACACGGGGCCTCCACGGTTGACCGGCTTATCCGATCGCACCGAAATCGTATCCTGGCACGGATCCATTGTCAGGGAACATACCCTATGACGTAGATGGATCGTGGGCCTCCCTATGAACCCTGTTCATGAGACGCAGCTGCCCAAAGGGTATAAACAATGTATAAAGTGGCCATGGGCCATTTGCATCACTTTTGGGCTTATAAATAGCCCTTATTTCTCTCCCTCACTCCCATATACGAATTTTGTAAAAACCCTAAGGGAGAGAGAGGAGAAAAAGAGGATAAAAGAGGAAAGAGAGAAGAGAGATTTTGGAAGATCGCTGCAAGAATCCTCTCCCACGAATCCACGCACAAAATCTCTGCCCCGTTGCGCTACCTGACCTTTTTCGGTTATGATTTTGTGTAAGAAATCTTAACCCTAATATCGTTGTAGAGATCCAGGATAGTTGTTCGTCAACCTAGCTAACTTGTTTCGTCATTTAGGTGCCCGACGTTCCATTTTTGGAAACGTAGGTTTTAGACCGAGTCCGAGTCGAGCATCCCGACGAAAGGTGTGGACTATAAACGCTTAGGTTACAGTTTATCAATGCTTTCATGTCAACTAATGATTTATGTCAGACTTGATTGCTACCGTATTGTCTTAGATACATCGATTTCGGTATATGATATACACCTATGAACTGTGATGAGTAAAAGATGCATCTCATGTGTTTGTTGAAAATTTTGAATGAGCATTTGATAATGATTTGTGCTTGCCATGATTACTGATCTAGGATTCATCATTGTCATATGCATGTTGATCTCCCTGTATAGGAATTGATAAAACATATGTTGTAACTAACCTAGTGTATGTGTTTGATGAATTGTCTGAATGAGAAATTGTTGATGATTTGTATTTATTAAGGGTATTAAGATAGGATTCATTACTGCCTTATGCATATGTTTAAATTCCTTCATGTAATCATATTTTTCTCTATGTAATTAATTGATAAAATGCAAGTGTTTGCAAATATGATCGATGTGTTTGATGAAATGCCCAAATGAGGAATCCACTTGGATTGTTTGTTAAATATTGCGATGAATATCACATGTGTTTGTTAGCTGCATAGGAGTAGGATTGAGGCTACAACGTAGCCCAGGTAATCGGTAACAGTCCCTGTTCGGGTGGCCGAATTAGTCTCGCCACATTGGGTATACTCGATGAATCCGGGTCGCACGACGATTGTCGACAGTGGTTAGGCCACGAGGGGTGCTTATGCGCTCCATGTCGATTAAGTCAGCATGTGCTCATACCAATCAAGCTTGCTTAACGAACTGATTGACCTATCGTGTGTTTACCATGTATGGACGCGACTACTTGAATCTAAGGTACCCCTCACCAATGTAAAGATCCACTTTAACCATAGTACCACGATCCACTAAGACTCATGAGCTGGGCATGGTGGTATGAGACACCGTGTTCGAGATCTGTCGGCCTACGCTGGGGTGACGAGCCTCCCCATAGTGACCTGTGAGCAACTAAGACTCGTGAGCCGAGCATGGTGGTATGGGACACCATGTTCGTGTTGTCTGCCTACGCTGGGGTGATGAGCCTCCCCGTTGTGACCGCGAATATAAATTTCTTATAACTTGCCTATCGTATGTGTTTAATTAGGATTGATGGACCTACAACTTACCTATCGTATGTGTTTGACTAAGAGTGACGAACCTAGATGGATCCTTCGATTCGGGTCAATGATATAAAGGGAGGTACCTTAGCTTCCTAAATTTGCTGTATGAATAACCTTAATTAATTACTTGGCTAACACGACCATGCATTGCACCACATTAGTTAGGATGTGCTTAAAAGGCAATGTAGTTGCACTATTTTGAGTAACTGTTGTCATATGTTGTAACGTCTCAGAAAAATCCGTACAAAGGCCTGAGTACCACCTCAGGCAGAAATACCGAAGGATCGTATCCTGTCGTAATTAAGGCATAAATTAGTTAAGAACTAAACTAAATAATCAGTGGATTTAGCTCGAACCACCATTTCCACAAATGAGAAGAACAAAATTCATTAATACCGATCACTTAACACTACATCAAGACCTAGGAAAAATCCTAAGAGCCTGTCGCTCTCGGGAGTACATTGAAACCCCGTATCGTACCTGGACCGCACGTCGAAAGTCTGATGACCGCGAAACAATAGGGTTATGATCGTCCTACTAGGCTTGACAATCATCGTGGGAATCGATCCCAGATAGTATCTGAAAATGCACAACTTGAGCCCTGAGTGAAGTGTGTGAGAAAAGTAAATATCTTTAGAAAATGAAATGAAACTTAAGTGAATTGGGTCATTTGTTCATGCACGAAATTGAGGATTTCAAACCGTCAATTTCTGACCAAACTTCACCCAAGGGAAAAGGAAATTTCCCTGAACGTATCCGTATAAATGTGGCCCCGATCGAGTACGTACAATCGTTGATCTGACACAGGTCCTCCACGGTCGATCAGCTTGTCAGATCGCACTAAAATTATATTTTGGCATAGATCCATTGTCAGAGAACTTACACTACGACGTATGTGTGTTGTGGACCTCCCTATGTGCCCTATTTATTAAAAACAGTCGCCCTTTGGTCATAACCTAAGTATACCATGGCCCTAGGGCCATTTACATCACTTCTGAGCCTATATATAGCCCTTATACCACCCCACCTCTCTCTCATACGAATTTCTCCAAACCCTAGGAGAGAGAAGAGAGAAAAGAAGAGAAAAGAGTAAGGAGATAAGAGAAATCCTGGGAGATCGTTGTTGTGATTCTCTCCCACTACTCCACATATTGATTCACCTCTCCATTTCGCTACACGATCTATTTCGGCTACGATTTGGGTAAGAAATCCTAACCCTAATACCGTAGCTGAGATCTAGAATGGTTGTTTGTCAGCCTAGCTAACCGATTTCACTATTTAGGTACCCGACGTTCTGTTTCAGGAACGTAAAATTTGAACCGAGTCCGAATCAAGTATTCCGATGAAAGGTGCGGACTATAAACGTTTAGGTTATGGTTTTCAATGCTTTCAATGTCAGCTAATGATTTATATCTAACTTGATTGCTACCATATCGTCTTAGACACACTGATTTAGATATATTTTACATATATGAACTATGTTGGAAAAATATGCATCCTATGTGTTTATTGAAATATTTGAATGAACATGTAAACATAATTTATGCTTGCCATGACTACTAATCTAGAATTCATGTTTGTCATATGCATGATGACCTCTTTGTGTAAGGAATTGTCATGATATATGTCGTAACTAATTTAGTCTATGTATTAGGTAATATGTAGTCTAAGTGTTCGATAAATTGTCTGAATAAGAAATTGTTGACAAAATGTATTTATTAAGGGTATTGGGATAGGTTTCTCAATTACCTTATTCATATGTATAGATTCCTTCATGTAGTCCTAATTTTGTCTACGCAATTTATGGATAAAATGCAAGTGCTAGGTAATATGATCAATGTATGAGGAAATGCTCAAATGATGAAATTACTTGGATTGTTTGCTAAATGCTGAGATTATTACTACATGTGCTTACTACATCTGAGTAAGATTGGGGCTACAGCGTAGTCCAGGCAATTGGTAACAGTTCCCGTTCAGGTGGCCGAACTAGTCTCGCCACGTTTGATATATTCGATGAATCCAGGTTACACGGTGATTGTCAACAGTGGTTAAGCCACAAGGAGTGCGTATGCGCTCCATGTCGATTAAGTCAGCGTGCGCTCGTACTAATCGAACTTGTCTAAAAACCGATTGGCCTATTGTATGTTTACCATGTATGGACACTACTGCTTGAATCTAAGGTACCCCTTACCAATGTAAAAGCCCACTTTAACCATGGTACCATGATCCGCTAAGACTCATGAGCCGGGCATGGTGGTGTATGGGACACCGTGTTCGAGCTGTCGGCTTACACTAGAGTGACGAGCCTCCCAGTAGTGACCAGTGAGCAACCCAGACTCGTGAGCCTGGCATGGTGGTGTATGGGACACCGTGTTCAAGCTGTCGACTTACACTGCAGTGACGAGCCTCCCAGTAGTGACCAGTGAGCAACCCAGACTCGTGAGCCGGGCATGGTGGTGTATGGGACACCGTGTTCGAGTTGTCGGCCTACGCTGGGGTAGCCTACCGTAGTAGCCGCGAGTATAAACTTTGAACTTGCTTATCGACTGCTATTCATTATGGGTGATGCCCTACAACTTGTCTATCATATGTGATTAACTAGGACTGACGACCCTAGATGGATCCTTTAGTTTAGGTTGATGATAAAGGGAGGTACCCTAGCTTACCGAACCTGTTGTATGAATAAACTTAATTAAGTACTCAGCTAACACGTCCATACATCGCATTGCATTAGTTAGGATGTGCTTTTGGTAAGGAAGGTGCACTTTAGGGAGGTTGACATATGCGAAATTGGTTGTCGGAGTCGCTTGTGAGGGAGCTTTGTGCGAGGGCATACATCATTACTTGCACTCCATTCCTGCATTAACAAGAGTAATTAGGAAGTGATTGTTGTAATGCTTTATCATTACTGCCTGATTGACTTGATAACATGTTAACCTTTGCCTTATAGTACCACTGAGTTAATCACTCACTCCCACCCTGGGACGGTGTTTTAAAACACCAACCAGACTCTGGTTTAGATGCAGGTATTGACGGAGTCTATGCGACGGAGCAGGACTTCATGGACGAGGAGGAAGAATTCTCCTACGTTCAGCTCTTAAGCTGGTCTATGTAGAGCTCGTGCTAATTTGACGGGATTACAGGGACATATGGATTAGTTGGACACTTTACATTTTGATATTTTGTCAAATTTTGGAACAATACATGTATATATTCAGCCCAGTAATATACTCATACTCAGGAGGTTGTGAAACACTTACATACTTAAATATATAGGTTTCGGTCTTCCATTTGCTTAATTTAATTATATCTGGAGTATGAT
The DNA here is from genome assembly GCA_021015155.1 of Magnolia officinalis. NCBI lineage: Eukaryota > Viridiplantae > Streptophyta > Magnoliopsida > Magnoliales > Magnoliaceae > Magnolia > Magnolia officinalis. The sequence continues at coordinate 65,017,913 of JAJHSJ010000005.1, read as the reverse complement.
ATGTTGTTTTGGTATAATCTCACTCATGTTTAACTCATTAATATGGACAAAATCTGAACATCATTATCCATGTTGCATAAGTGATGTGCTAGATCTTGGGAGTAGAGCTTTGCTCGACCCTCAAAATCTGGGGTGTTACATATGCGAAATAGGTTGTCAAAGTCGCTTGTGAGGGAGCTTCGATGCGAGGGCATACATCATTACTTGCACTTCATCCTGCATTAAAAAGAGTAGTTAGGAAGTGATTGTTATGATTGCTTTATCATTACTGCTTAATTGACTTGATAACATGTTAACTTTTGCCTTATAGAACCACTGAGTCGATCACTCACTCCCACTCTGGGACGGTGTTTTAGAACACCAACCAGACTCTGATTTAGATGCAGTGCAGATGAAGTCTATGAAATGGAGCAGGACTTCTTGGACGAGGAGGAGGAATTCTCCTACTTTTAACTCTCGGGCAGGTCGATGTAGACCTCGGGCCGATAAGCTGGGATCACACTGGGATATCTGGGCTTAGTTGGATACATTTACATTTTCATTTTTGTTCATTTTGGAACCATACATGTATATATTGGACTCGGTTACATACTCATACTCTAGATGAGGTTTTGTGAAATATCTACATGCCTAAATAGATTTGTTTTAGACTTCCGCTTGCTTAACTTGATTATATCTGGAGTATGATATGTTGTTTTAGTATAATCCCACGCATGCTTAACTCAGTAACATGGACGACATCTGAATATCATCATCCATACTGCATAAGTGATGTTCTAAATCTCGGGAGTAGAGCTTCGCTCGACCCTCGAAATTCAGGGCGTTACAATAAGGGCGAAGTCCATCTCCGTGAACTGCAATCATCTCCCCCTAATCTCAAATACTAGATCACCTTTATATCTTAGAAAAAGAAGGTGAAATAAAGCCCCTATAAATTTAAACGATATAATATGCAATAAAAACAAAAATGGGGATTGGCTAAACAAATTTAGCTGCCTTTCATGCTTCTCCACTCCACTCTTCACCTTATCAAACCACCATTTCAGTGTACACCTAGAGGTTGGGTTTGGGATTATAGCAGATGATTCGTCACCTGCAAAAATGAATTCGAAAACATATCAAACATAAAGTTCACATGATACTAAGTTAATCATAGTGTACGAAATCAGACATAATTGAAAACAATGTAGCACTTGGTGAATTTGAACAAGCTTCATATGAAATCGAAATAGAAATTGAGCGAGGAAAAACTAGAAAATGAGCGAGACAAACTATCAAAATGAGTGAAGCAAACTATCAAAATGAGCGAGGCAAGCATGAAATTGAGCAGGGCAAACTGGAAATTGAGGGCAAACTGAAATTTTAGCAGGGCAAACATGAAATTGAGCGGGGCAAACATGAAATTGAGAGGGACAAATTAAAAATTGAGCGGGGCAAACAAGAAATTCAGCAAGACAAACATGGAATTAAGCGAGGCAAATTGAAATTTGAACGGGGCAACATGAAATTGAGTGGGGCAAATTGGAAATTGAGCGGGGCAAACATGAAATTTGAGTAGGGCAAACATGAAATTCAACGGGGCAAACTGAAATTTGAGCGGGGTAAACATGAAATTCAGCGGGGCAAACATGAAATTGAGTGGGGTAAATTGAAATTTGAGAGTGGTAAACATGAAATTAAGTGGGGCAAACATGAAATTTGAGTGGGGCAAACATGAAATTGAGCGGGTCAAACATGAAATTCAGCAGGGTAAACTGAAAATTTGAGTGGGGCAAACATGAAATTGAGTGGGGCAAACTGAAATTTAAGCGAGGCAAACTAAAATTTGAGCGGGGCAAATATGAAATTGAGCGGAGCAAACTAAAATTTGAGCGGGACAAACATGAAATTTGAGGGGCAAACATGAAATTAGCGGGGCAAACATGAATTTCAGCGAGGGGAACTGAAAATTGAGCGGGGCAAACTAGAATTTAGTGGGGCAGCTAAAATTTTAGCGGGGCGAACATTAAATTCAGTGGGGCAAACTGAAATTTGAGCGGGGCAAACATGAATTTCAGTGGGGAAAACTGGAAATTGAGCGGGGCAAACTAGAAATTCAGTGGGGCAACTGAAATTTGAGCAGGAAAAATATGAAATTGAGCGAGGCAAACATGAAATTGAGCAGGGCAAACTGAAATTTTGGCGGGGCAAACATGACATTTAGCGGGGTAAACGTGAGATTCAGCAAGGCAAACTAAAATTTGAGCGGGGCAAAGTATAATCCTCGGATGAGCGGGAGAGGAAGTGTTCAAGTTCCGAATTCTATTGCCTAACGGCGTCATCACAGACTTCATCTTATATGGGCCTGGGGAGAACATGTTCGTCAATGATTTTATTAGTGTCGTGAGAGTAGAGTTTTAGAGATTTACAAAAAAGAACATCTAGAATTAAGCGGAAGATAATGTGGGATGGAGACGTTTATTTTAAATATCAATAACTGAGGCAAACTTGAAAACGAGCGAGGCGATCTATAAATTGACTGGGGCAACCTAGAAATTGAGCAATGCAAACTGAAAAAATGTGTGAGACAACCTATAAATTGAGCGAGGCGAACAGGAAAATGAGTGGGGCAAACATGAAATTGAGCGGGGCAAACTGGAATTGAGCGGGGCAAACTGGAAATTGAGCAGGTCAAACTGGAAATTGAGCGAGGCAAACTGGAAATTGAGCTGATCAAACTTGGAATTGAGTAAGGCAAACTGGAAATTGAGCGGGGGAAAATGGAAATTGAGCAGGGCAAACTTGAAATTGAGCAAGGCAAACTGGAAATTGAGCGAGGGAAACTAATTGAGTATGGCAAACTTGAAAATGAGCGATGCAAACTGAAATTGAGCAAGGCAACCTATAAATTGAGCTGGGCAAACTGGAAATAGAACGGGGCAAACTAGAAATTAAGTGGGACAAACTTAACATTGAGCGAGGAAAATTGAAATTTGAGCGAGTCAACCAAGAAATTGAGCGAGAGGAACATGAAATTTAGCGATGATAACTTGAAATTCAGCGATGCTAACATGAAATTCAGTAAGGGTAACATGAATTTCAATGAACTTGAAATGAAATTGAATTAGCCTAACACATAATTGAACGAGCTTCACATGAACTTCAACGAGTACTTCGGTGAAGTTGACCGAGCAATTAATGAAAATGACAAAGCGATTCATAGATTTTTCTGTTACATCACATGAATCTGTGGATGTTCCTAGTCATATCTTTATCATTTGTCTGTCAAATTCATGAATTACTCAGGGAATTCAACCAATCATGAACCGGGAATGTCGGCGACAACTCGAGCATATTGTCAAGAAGTAGGTCAAATAGCCAAGAACTCTTGAAATTGGAAATTAGTTTGATTAGTACGCTTTTATTGTATTGAGTTAACTGATTTGGGCCCACCTTGAATGTATGTGGACTATCCATGACATTCATCCTTTTTTTCATCTATAGTAAGAGTTTGAGCCCAAAATCGTAGCATACCAAATATCAGGTGGATCACACGAAAGGAAACAATGATTCAACTGTAGAAAGCTTGTTACGCCCCACAATGATGTTTTATTTGTAATCCATCATGTTCATCGGATGATGTATACATATAGATGAACCAAAAGCCCAAATGCAAGCTTCATCCAACAGGCAATATATTAAAATATACCTATGGTGCGTGCTTTCTTCAGTGGACCGACCATTTTTAGGAGATGAGAAACTGCTAATGTATGAAGAGGATGGTACGATCCAATGAGGGATTTTTGTGATGGAGAAAAGGGTTTTTTTGTCTCTTTCTTAGTGGAAATGGAGTGAGGAAAGGGAATGAAAGCAACATGAGTGAAAGCAACGGAAGTGAAGAGCAAGGGTATTTTTGTCCTCAAATGCTCTGGCCGTACGTGCAGGGTCCAAGTTGGGAAGTTAAGTTTCGGATGCTCCATAAAAGACGCTGGGTAAAAGGTGGCGTCTATAGTGGTCATTTTCTCCATTCAAATCTAGAATATTTGCTCAACATGTGAGCATGAAGCACGAAACAAGTTTCTTCATGCCGTCCATTTGTCTGTGTGGACCACCCGAATAGCGGGCAAGGCTCATGTATGCAGTGGGTTCACTAGCGGATGACTCAGATTGGCATGTAGGGTAGCGGATAATGACTTGTGGGGTGGTAGGAATCAGGATACACAAGTTACCAAGGCTGTAGATTATGATTAATCAGACGACAACATCACCTAAGTGTGGACTGGGGTTGCCACCATAGTAACATTAAAATGGAAAATGAGAAGCTTATACATGGTGCATATTACGCACCTGGGTACGCAAACGTATTAATGGGCTATTGTGGACCTTTGAGCAGCTACTATTTAGGTACATGATCTAGCAAAAAGGAGCATATATATATTTATTTATTTATTCATATGATTGGCTAGTCTTCCTTGGTGAGATCAACTCTTTATTAGGGTTTGGTACAAAATGGAGCTACTTGATACTTTGTGTGAGCAGTTGATATTCAGCCACTCGGTTATAATACACGCGCCATGTATTAACTCTGGTTAAATAGTCTAAATAACGTAATTAATGACGTTTGTCGAATCAGGGCCATTGGATACAATTTGATTTCAACCTTTCAATGGATATCTATCATCCATTAATTTAGAAAATCAAAGCCATGTAATTTTTGTTCATGATTCATCTAAATTTGACCAATGTTAATTTTGATTTGATGTTACTGGTAAAATGAGGATAAAACAAATATACAAGACAAATGAGCCTAGCAACCAGACTTAATAACTATGGATTGCTTGAGGGCTGAAAAATCACCACGACCTTTTGTGTCAACCAATGACTTTGGAGGTTAGTCCTGTTCGCCGACCTTAAGAGATGACCTCGATCTTAGGTACCTCGAAGGTCGACCTTGGATATCGACCCCGGCCTCGGGTACCAACCTCGACCTCGAATACAAACCTTGACCTTAGATACCGACTTCGATCTTGGGTACCAAGCTCGACCACCAGTTCGAAATAGAAATACCCTTATAATACATAAAGATAAAATCATCTTCCGAGATCTTCGTCGAGAATCATGCCGATCGAAGATATTCTTGAAGTTAGAGTCCGACTCCAATACAATCCCTTCAAATCAACTCAGATATACAAACCGCCTAGAAAGCCTATAAATATACCCGTTGTCATGGGTAAAGGCGCACAATAAATATCTAGATTCTACTACGCCTACTGTAAGTCAATAAGCTTGATTTAGGCATCAGATGGTCCCTGGCCTTAACCGGCGCCCCTAGTGCATTCTCTTGTTATCCATTAATTGCAGGTATTCTGCGGCTTGTAGGAAGTGAGGGCAGGATTGATCAGATTTCTACATCAACAAGTAACTTGCACGACATGTTTGCAAATGGGGGATATTACATAAGAGTCCAAAGTACTCTAGTGAGAAAGTGGAAGAAAGTGACTCTTACTATATGCTAAACCTGGAATTTAAGAGAATATTTGAATCCATATGGTAGAAATATTCCTAAGATAAACAATATTATCGAAAATTATGAATAAAGCCCTTTACAGAAGAATTAACATGATTAATACAACCCTAAGACATATATTAGTAAATTTTCTTTTTGAAAAATAAGAACTCTCTACTCCCTCTAAAAGCACATACAACTCAAAGAATATAAGAGGAGGTCACACCTTAGCAAGGGGAAAAAAAGTAAAAGACCATGAACAAGAAAAAAGGAAACCCACACCCTAGAGTCAATGAGATGCCCACATCCCAGTCTAAGAAATGAAAAAAAAAAAAAAAAAAAAAAAAAAAAAAAAAAAAAAGAAGAAGAAGAAGAAGAAGAAGAAGAAGAAGCCCCCACTGCAAGTCAAGAAAAGAAGAAGATCAAGAGAGAGGAGGGAGTGCTAAGCTCAAGAAGTGAGGCTAACTTAATCTCCAATATAATGCAAATGGAGGAATTAAACGAAGAATTATCAAGCTTTGAAATAAGAACTTTCTTCCACCTTACCTGATGCTCATTAACTAAGGATCTTATATATTTAGCAAAGAACCTCATGCATAAAGAAAAATGAATTAGCAGGCTTTAAAATTGCATGAAAATAATCTTCATTATGCACTTCCATGAGAAAACTAAAATAACGAAAATCAATCTCCTTATGCAGAAAAAATAATAGGCATACTCCTTTCTCCATGCCCTCAACTGTTGACATTAGTGATAGCATTGAAGACAATCTTGGAGGAGTTGATCTCAGCACAAGCAAGCATTTAAGAAAGATAATGGCAATTTTTTGAGGTTCTTAATTAGCAGAATAGATATTGCCTGGGATTTGGATGGGAAAATGTTGGAAGATTCCAAGCAACCGAACAAAGGAGAAGATACAAGAATAGAAAGCCAGAAAGTCAATAGAGTTTAGGATCTCATTTCCTCTAGAATAAATCTCAAAATGATCTCATTTGGTAGAAAAACTTGATTTGAATTTCTTTCCATGTAAATATGGCAAGGAAGGGCTCGAAGCATAGTCGACTTATAAGATTGCTAATAGGATTTATAAAATTGCTAATAGGATTTATAAAATTTTGGACAAGATGGGTGATAGCTTGAGTAGTAGATGACAAAATTAGAGATTTTTTTGTGAATCTTCTCCCAAACCCATGAGGTATAACAACACTGAAAGAAAATATGATCAATGGTTTCTAAAGAGCAAGGGTTAAAATGGCAATGCCGATCAAAAATGATATTCAATTTATTAACACATCTTTAGTCTTAAGCCTTTTAAGAAAAATATCCAACTTGCAATAGAGTGCTTGGGGATGTTACCCTTGACCCAGACTAACTTAGTTCAGGAAAGAAAGACTCCCCTAAGCAGAAAATCCTACACTGCCGAGCTGAAGGAATAAAGACATTTGAAGGAAGGGTCCATATGATTTCATTCTTAGTAAGCACAAGGAAACTTGTTTCATATGGAAAAACTTTTCACTAATCTCAGAAGTTAATGGATAAGGGAAATGTCACTTATTATTATTTTGAATAAACATGTTTGCTTTTATGTGTAACCTCATTCCATAATCCATTAAGATGCTTACCATACTGGTCCATAAGGTTGCTCTCTCCAAGCCAAGGGTCATATCAAAAGGATGTACTATTCCCAATACTAACAAGGAATCTGATATGAAAATTGACATTACTACGAATATTGACGATGTCATGCTAGACTTAGACAAAATTAGAGGGCATAACATACAATATAAAGCAATTTTTAATATATTTTTTTTTATAAACCTATTTGATTTGAAGGCTATCTTTCTCATAAATGATTTTTCACAAGTGTTTTATTAGGTGATCTTTGGTAGTGCTTTTAAGCGGAACAATCCTAAGACTCACAATCCCCATTACCCTTGGGTTACAAATTTGATCCCCACAAATAACATGGATCTTAAAACTCCCCAAAAGAAGTTCCTCATTCTTCTTTCTAGAATATTAGAACAACCATTAGAAAGGAAAAAAGCATGTGTCACGCCCCAAACTCGGGAACTGGGCTCATAAAATTCCCAGCCGTCGAATCTGGTGCCGACAGCCTCCATAGTACCCCATTTTCGGTTCCCAGCTCCCATGCACCAAGTTTCGATCCTGGGATCCTCTATGGAGGATTTTCAGGGTGATTTTTTTTTTTATGAAGGAGCATAATCACAAATGTACCCAAGTCACAAAACATCATCACCACATATCCACTAATATAATATTTGAGTACAATACTGAAAGGGAAATCCATCATATAGCAAAATTCTAAAAGATCGGACATATGCTCCTGCCTCAATGCTGCTACGGTCTAGCATAACCTACATGTAACGAACGTGCATAAGCTTATTACGAAGCTTAGAGAGTGAGTGCGTGTGTGCACAATGCATGTGCCAAGCATACAAATGTTAGAGTTAGCGGACATGATGGAAGACTAAACTGGTAAGTCCATAAATGTGTTAGTCATACCAAGGCTATGCAATGCAATACCCTACATGGCCGAATATCATATGTTAGAGATGCAACACAAGCATGCCAATCATCAACTAGTCCACGTATCAGTACGGTTCATCACTAGAAACATCACCGGAGTCTAGTACACTCCAACACTGGTTGTCGCCTCATCGCACGCATGACCAAGTGAGTGGAAGAGACCTCACTATCCGCCTTGCTAGTTGTATGTCAATGCCCACCCAGCTCATCGATAGTGGACCCATTTACGAGTTAGTCAAACTCAACCTAGCTTATAACCCCCTACCCTCGGGCAGATAAGGTGACACCCCTTTTCAACCGACCACGATACAGTGGGAGACGCGTCCTAATGGTATTCAGCACTCGAGCGCTCATATTATCCACTCGGTCTCAACGTTGAAGCATCTTACTGGTACCACAAGGGTTTAGGGACTTTCACCCAAGGACATCCATAGCGCTTTAAGGCTAGAACAGATATTTTAGGTATCCAATTTGCCATCCACGATATGCCTATGAAGGCTATAACCCTGATGTCACTAGGGCGTAAAGTGATCGTAATATAAAAGATGCAAAATGCATAAGTCATACCATCCAAGTCATGCATCAAACTTGCGTGTACAACACGATCATATAGGGCAACCCTGTCTTATATGGAGTCCCCTAAGTGTCTCATCCCAATGGCATATGCTAAGATCAATCACCACCCACAACATGCATACAAATAATGCGTATAGGCATATGTCTAGACATGATGTCATTATATGTAACATCCCGAAAAATTGAGGGTCGAGCATAACTCAACTCTCGAGTTTCCAGAACATCACTTATGCAACATAAATAATGATGATTGAATGTTGTCTGTATTAGTGCATTGAACATGAGCGAGATTAAGCCAAAACAGAATATCATACTCCAGAGACAGTTAAATTGCAAGTGGAAGACTGTGATAGATAGATAACATATATAAACTATGGTGAGTCTCCAGAGTGTGATAATGTTACCAGGTTAAAGAATTACAAGTATAATTTCAAAATATACCAAAGGTGTAGTGTCATCTAGCCAACATCCCTGTAACCCCGTCGATCAAGGCACGGCTCACATGAAGCCGCCAGAAAATAACATATGCAAGAAAGTGTCCTCATCGTCGCAGAGGTCTGGCTCCGCCTCACAAGCATCGCCGACACCTGCAATTACAACAGGGTCTGGTTGGTGTTTAAAAACACCGTCCCGTAACGTGGGAGTGAGTGATCAACTCAGTGGAACAATAAAGCATAGGTTAACATGTTATCAATTCAGTCAAGCAGTAATTATAAAGCAGTAAAATCAAACACTCCTAACTACTCTTATTTAATGCAAGTATGAAATGACATGATGTATGCCCTTGCCAAACCACCCTCATGCGACACCCTCTTCGTTCGCGGCATGCTTTCATCCCTCAGTGCTCCACATCTTCCAGGCACATGCAATGCATGATGAGCATGATTACCAAGTTATTATTAGTCCATTTCAAACAGCAGTATTGGGAAACTAAGGTACCTCCCTTGTATCATTCCCAAGCATGATCCATTCTAGGGTCGTCAGTCCTAGTTAATCTCAAACGATGGTGTGTTTTTTAGGTTGCTGCAAGGGCTGCCAGGACTGTTACACGAAATCGTTACACCACTCCCCCATCACTCTTTTAACGGTTCATCACTATACAGATACAGGCCTAGTTCATACTCTATACACTGCGGCAAAACTCGTCGTCTCACCGCAATTCAGAGTATGATCGAGGTCACTACAAAGGGCTGTCAGGGCTGTTACAAGGAATCGTTGCACCACTCCCCCATCACCTTATCAATGTAGGCCGATAGCACGAATACAGTGTCTCATACCACCATAATCGGCTCACGAGTCTGGTTGCTCACTGGTCACTACGGGGAGGCACGTGGCCCCAGCGTAGGCCGACAGCTCGACCACGGTGTCTCATACCACCATGCCCGGCTCATGAATCTTAGCGGATCGAGGTACCATGGTTAAAAGGGATTTCACTGGTAAGTTTGGTACCCTAGGTTCAAGCAGTGGTGACCAAACATGGTGAACATACATTAGACAGATCGGGTTACTTGACGAGCTCGGCTAGCTCGAGCGTACAACAAGTTGAACGATATGAAGTGCATAAGCACTTCGTGTGGCCAACCACTATCGCCAACCGAAGTACGACTCTAGTTCGTCGAACACATCTCACGTGGCAAATGAATCACAGCCACAAATTCAATTCTGGTACCGATTGTCTGGACTATAATCATAGCCCCAAACACAATCAATTGCAGATAGATAAAGCAGTAGTCGATCAAGATTCAACTCAAGGTCTGGTATTATCCGTTTAGGGCTTCCAGGGCTGTTGCACGGAATCGCTACACCACTCCCCCATCACCCATGATGGATCTTATAACGTAAACATGAATTTAAGCATATGCATTACATAGATAAAATCATACAATCAGTTGAGCATGTTATGAAGCACAACACAAGCATGAGTTTATACATATTTAATTCCTAATCACACAGTTATCCAACGAAATCATACACATAGTTAAAGGAGTTGAGAATCATATCTCAACACCCTTATACAATACAATTTACTAACTACTACTCATTCAAACATATCAACAAACACTTAGACTACATACATCAACATGCATGACATATGTTGTTCACATAAGTATTAGGCCAAATCCTTTCACTAGGGAATTGCCCCAATCATAACACACGTACACCCACGACGGATAGTCATGGAAAGTAGGAATCCAAGTTCCATATTCATTTGAACATTTTCACAAACACTTGGGCTACACATTTCAACACATATAGCGTATAGTGGTCGTGGCTTGATTCAGGGCAAATCCTTTCGTCAAAGGGGTATCGCCAATACAACAACCATATATCCATGACAATTAGTCATGGCGAGCACGAATGAGAATTCTATACTCATTCAGCCATTTTCACAAACACTTAGAATACACTATTACAACATACATGGTGTATGTTAGCAAAACATGTATTAGGGCTATCCTTTCGCCAAGCAAGTATTTTACGCATATATAATATATTGATACAACAAATAATCATGGCAACCACATCTCTAAAATATATATGTATACGGTACTTTTTACAATACAGTATTCTACATACATAGTGTATATTAGTAAAACATGTATTTGGGCGAATCCTTTCACCAAATAAGTATTTTATCCATATATCGTATATTCATACAACAAATAATCATGTCAAACACATTTCCAAAATTTATACGTATACGGTATTTTCTACGAATACCTAGAATATGTAAAATTTCATAATCTACATCTTTAATCGAAACAGAAAACAGAAAGCACTTTGTACATGTGCAATTGCATGCAGATCATGAATCTATCATTATCTGACATTGAAATCGTTGAAAACCATAACCTATACACCTAAAGTCCGTACCTTTTGTCGTAGAATCGTAACGAAGTCGATAAGTTTGCTAAGCTTTCATCTACGGCAGTTTGGTAACCTATAGAACGAAATAGGTTAGCTATTTCATAACCTACAACTATCAAAACCCCAAAACAGATTAGGGTTAAGGTTTCTTACCTAGAAATGGAGCCAGAATCACCGGGAAAGCGATTAGAACGAGGCGGTTAAACACGTATAGCAGCAGGGAAGAGTGGCAGGGAGATTCTCCCACTGCTCCCACACTTTCTCCCTCTTTTCTCTCTTCTCTTTCTAGGGTTTCTCTCAAATTCGTATGGCTGCCATGAGAGAGGGTTTAAGGTCCTTATATAGCCTAAAAACTAACCGAAATAGACTCCAGGTCAAAGTATACTTAGGTTATAACCAAAGCGGGACTTTTCCAGCTCAACGGAGGACTTCTGGCGGGCCTCCTTGAGCCGAAGGTCGGACTTAAGCTCACCAACACCGGATCTACGTTTAGTTAAGTTTTCATTTCGGTCGGATACCAAATCACGCGTGGCGGACCAGTTTCAGTTCAACGGTCAGCGGATCTAAATCGGAGATTCCAAGTACATGTTTATGTGTATGAAATTTCTCCTGATCCGAGGGTGTAATTAGTCTGATTCTGACGGTCTGGTTGCTTAAAACTGATCCGCAGTGAGAGGTACCAGATTATTATTTGAGATATTTGATTTTAAATTAATTTCACATTTCTCACACTCTTCACTCGAGCTCAAGCGAATAGGCTGGAACACTATTGATTTGTTCCGAGATGGTTTGCAAAAGCCTAGCAAGGTGGTCCTAGTTCCTTAACTCGGGTTATCGGACTTCCGACGTCGGTCCAGATCCGATACGGAGTTCGAGATGCTCCCGAGGAGCAGCCGGGTAATGAGATGATCCTAGATTTTAGGGAAACCTAGCGTCAATGATTCTACAAGTTTTGGTCTTGCAGATCATATTTAAAGTTGATGGTGCTAATTTCACAGGCACCTTAGTTTAACATGTGAGACCCGACCCTAGTTCCCATGTTTGCATGTATGTGTATGAGTATGCATCTTGTTCATCATGGTCTCGCGGTCCTACCGGTCGAATTCCGGCGACCCGCGACCTTCGAATTGTGTTTATGGTCACCTTGAGTCCGATCACGTAGACCTGACTCGGATCGACCCAAGACCTATGCCATCTCGTTCGTATCGTCGTTGCGGTTCCAACGACGCGTCTTGTGTGTCAATCCGACCTATGGATCAAAAGTTATGAGCATTTCATCATGTGGCCCACTTTTGTACAAAAACATGTGGACCACCTCCATGGCACAATTTTCCATGCACACACACACACACACACTACACTATTGCATGGAATAAACACTACCCAACCTAAACACTACCCATACCTAGCCTACCCTAGCAACATTGTTATTGTCACCATAGGTTATTATTACTTCCTTTAAAAAGATTTTCCCTCTCTTTCCCTCTCATTTCTCTCTCTCTCTTCTCTTCTTCTCCAGCAACTTCTCTCCCATCTCCCTCTCTTCTCCAGCCCCATTTCCCCTTTAATCTTCCAAATCCAACCATCCAAATCCAATCTCACCCATTGAAATGGATCCCTTGGTGCACTAGGAGCTAGGAGGTCCAAGTTTGGAGCAATCTAAGGTGGGTGTATTCTTAGGACTTAGGATTTCTATTTTCATATTCTTAGATCTTCTTTTCTTTTGTGTGGGAAGTGTAGGGCCCACCAATCCATGGTGGAGATCCTACATCATCCCTTAGTTGTGGCCAAATGGCCTTTTTGATGCATGCATGTCCATGCATGGGGTTTCCCCTCTATGAGCCCCCATCATGGAGGATTACTTGGATTTCATAGTATGATGGGTCATCTAGACCCTAGAATCATGGTTGGGATGACATCCCAACCATTGATCTTGAATCTAGAACATGCATGTAGTGGATCTATGTTGTAACATATGAATAAAAAGAATGTATGGTGTGATTGATGAAGGGGAGGGCCTCAATGTGGCGGAGCCCCTCCTCTTGTGGCCGATTCTTTATTATTATTATTTTTTTTCTTTATGATAGAATTTTGATCTTGCATGTGTGGCCCACCTTGTAGGCCAACAAAAATCCAGACCAACCATGGAGCTTGGACGCCCATAGCGGTCCATCCTTAGACATGTGGCCCCAAAATCCACCTAAATGGGACACATGCAAGGGGTATTTGATGATGGGGAAGGTCTGGACATTTGTGGGGCCCACTGGGGTGGTCCACCAAACAAATTCCTGGGGTTAAATCCCATGAAAAACCATGTTTATATTTTAATCATTTCTGTTACATATTGCTGTCCAAATCTGCCTGGACAGATTTTTGGGCCACTTTGGGGCCTGATTTATAGGTCTTTGGTGGGAATAATGAAATAAAATAATATGTGATTCTTGTAGCCTTATGACCCACCTACAACCATACCAAATTTCAGCCCCATCTGACCTTCATTAGGGTCCCAAAGGTGTGGTCCAAATGAGGTGGACAGTCTGGATTTTTCTGCACTGTTCCAGCAATATTCTACCCTGGACAGGTTGGAATTCTAAAATTTATTAAAATACTTTTGGGTGTCTAAAAATTATAAAAAATTATAGGGAGGTGGTCCACTCATGTTAGGACCAACCTACAAAATTTTGGGGCTAATGGACACCTGTACACACCATGGTGGTGGCTGGACCGGCCCATTACAACATGGTGTCCAGATCAGTCCGATTTTTAGGATAGATTAAATTCTTTAAATAAATTAAAATATTTTTAAATCTCCAAAAATTCTGAAATTTTTTGGGAGTGTGTCCCACCTATTGAAGTATCACTCTGAGAAATTTCAACCCCAACTGACCCTATTTGGGCACCCAAAAGAATGGGCCAAGATGGTTGGCTTGCCAGAATTTTCTGCTGTGCAGTCCAGCAAAATGCCTTGATAAAAATTATAATTCAAAAATGTTTCCTCTGATGGTGGGCCACCTTTTTGGGTTTTCTCTCATTGTATGCATGATGAGGGACCTTGGCCCTCAATTTCCAGAGTTTTAGAGGTCCTGGGCCCACTCCAATGGAGTGCCCAAATTTAGGACAGCAACATGTTATAATTATGTTTGGCCTTTGGGCTGAAATTTTGAGAAGTGGGGCCCAACACATTGTGAAGAATCTTAGAGGTAATAATTTATACATTTAGTTCCTTAAATGTTGGGCTTAATAAATGCACTTTTGAAGCCCACCACAGTTGAATTTAATTGGGTCCATGAATGTGGTTAGTTGTTGAACTCTTTGAGCCCAATTGGGCTGGAACTTTCTAGATAGGCCTATTGAATTCTTGGGCCATTTTTACCATACTATTGTATTGGATTAGTGGGCCAGATTACACAAGTATATGGGCCCTTGATTGCCCACCAAATCAACTTTATACTTGGGCCGGGTTGTAGGCCCAACTTACTTGACTAAGAACATGACATTTGCCCATGTGATTTGAGCAATGGGCTGCCCACTAGGCCACCACAATATATGAGATTAGTAGCCTTTATGTTGGGCCCTAACCTTTCCCCTATGGGCCCATAGTGGTATATATGGGTTGGGCTATGTGTGTTCCCCTTGGACCCATGTTTTGGTTGGGCCTTGGGCCGCCTTTCTGAAGCCCAACATGAATGTATGTGGTATGTAATGGCTGCCCATTTCTTATTTCTAATGTTATGTGGGCCTTGGGCCTTGATCCGTAATCAATTAGAGATAGGCTACCTCTTGGGGACCAATTGTGGTTGGATGTCCACATTGGTGGCCCTAAGGTAGGCTCATGGGCTTCTATGGGTGGTTAAAGGCCCACCATAGACCCTTGCTAGGCTCGTTTCATCTATTTAGGCCCATATCATTGTTCTCCTTAGTCTCATGGGCTACCCCAGGTATATGGGCCCCCACTAGAGGTTGTATTCCTTATGAGGAATTGGTTAAGTACCTAGACCCTTCATGGTTAGGTAGAGAGTTCATCTTCACCTCATTGGCACCCCTATTCATCTTCATGGCCCACTCCCATACGCATCATATGCATGCTTGGTTGAGGTATTATTGGCCATGGTTGTGTCATTGTGTAGGACATGTTGGTATCTCCCCGAGAGATGGATGCTTGGGACTAATGCATGGGTGATTGTGTGATTCATGCATCTGGCATTGCATAGCTTATGGATATCCGCCCTTACTTCATCAGGGCCTTGCCTCCACAGGGGTATTCGTGGATGGTTGTATGTGTGGACACCGGAAATTAGTTGAGCATACCGGGTGCATAGGATGCCCATGGGTGAAATTCCCAAAACTTCCATGGTACCAAGGATCTGCTCCAACGCCGTGACCGGGTGGAATATATGAGCGCACGAGGGCCTTATACCATTAGGCCGCGTCTCCCACTGTCGTGTAGTCGGTTGGATAGGGGTGTGGCCTTACCTGCCTGATGTGAGGGGGCATTGCTAGGCTGAGTCTGACCAGCTCGTAAATGGGTCCGCTACCGTCAGGCCTTGTTGGTGATTGGTTGTCCACAAGCGGGTAGTGAGGTCTCTTACGCTCGTTTGACTGTGCGGGGTCTGTAGAGCGGCAGTCATTCAGCAGTGTAATGGACCCCGGTGATTTCCTTATGATTGGAAATGTACTTGACATATGGTTTGGATATGAGCACTGACATTACTTGCATTGCATTAGCATTGGTTGTACAAGCCCCTTCATGCATTGCCTTGGTATGGCATCTAGTACTCATTGCATCTTATTCATGATAAGCCTGGGTAAGGCTAGTGATATCCTCATTGACCATGCTTCTCTCTTGTATCTCCTACTACTCTTCTGTGCACCATTATCACACACTTACACCACCCTCTAAGCTTCTATAAGCTTATGCACGATTGATGCGTGCAGGATACTCTAGGCAGGCGACACAGTAGCAGAGCGTGGAGTAGAGCTGAGCATTTGAGGACTCCAGTGTTGCCGACCTTTTTCTCCTTTCCTTTTTGTCTCATGTATGTCCTTTTGGACCTTATGGATGATTGTAAAAGTTTAAATTCTTAGTGGATTTTGTGATGTGTGCCTTGTTATTCTCAGATTTACTTGCAGTGATCTTGGGTATGCTCGTGTTAGAAATGATTATACTGTTATGAAAATCCTCCTTGTAGGATCCCAGGATCGGAACCTGCCTCAGGAACCGAGAATGGGGTACTACGGAGGCTGTTGCGGTCAGAACCGGCCATCGGGTTCCATGTGAGTCCGATTACCGAGTCTGGGGCGTGACAGGAGTTGGTATCAGAGCATCGCAAGTAATTCTGGAATAAATCAGGATAACATCGCATGTCTGCCAAGAACATAGGACAAGTATTGTCCCGAGATTCTTCCTTTTGCTCCGTATTGAGCCTGCAATTGTCCTGATTCCTTGCGTCGTCATTATTTTGTAGACGATGCCGCGTGGACGTGGCGCCCGTGGTCGTGGCACCCGTGGTCGTGGTGCCCGTGGGAGGAGGCACCCGAGGTACCCATCCTACTCGAGCACATCCTACTCCCATTATTGAGGATCATATTCCTGAGGTCCCGATCCGGCCTACTCCCCCCGTTGAGCCCGTAGCACCCGTACCTCCAGTTGCTCCAGTTCCCCCACCTATTCCCCCTCCTCAGCCTGCAGTTCCAGTTACTGAGGCTCATGCTCCGCCGGCCGCACCCGTGCCTCCGCCCGAGGCGAGTGCCGCCCCTGCCTTTCCGACAGTACCTATAGGAGCTGAGCATTTCAGCAGCTGATGCAGCTAGTTGCCACCGCATTGCAGACCCGTCAGCCAGCTACCACTGAGGTTTCGGGCAGTCTGACCTACCGCGTGCTAGTGCGATGGCCCGAGAGTTCCGGCAGCATGATCCCCCGAGGTTTAGTGGTGATCCTGACCCTTCTGCAGCTGAGGCTTGGCGCACTGAGGTTGCGAGGATTTTTGACACTATTCAGTGTCCTGCGGGCCAGAGAGTATCCCTTGCCACCTACCTTCTTCAAGGTGAGGCCCGACACTGGTGGTCATCCGTGTCCAGGATGGTCGGGGCTCAGTTCGTTTGGACATGGGAGGAGTTTGTGACCCGCTTCGACCAGAAGTTCTTCCCTGAGCATGTTCAGATCCAGCGGGCGATCGAGTTTGAGACCCTAGTGCAGGGCGATATGACTGTATCTCAGTATGAGGCCCGTTTCTTGGCCTTGTCTAGATTTGCTCCTCATCTCACCAGCGATGAGAAGATGAGGGCCCGTCGTTTTGTGACCGGTTTGCGTCCTGCCCTTCGCAGTCGTGTAGTGGGGCATTGCTTGGAGACATTTGATCAGGTTGTGCATCGGGCACTAGTTTATGAGGACGACTGGGCTATGACCCAGAGATCGAGAGAGCAGAGTTCCGGTGGAGACCGGAAGAGGAGTGCACCAGCCAGCAGTTCTAGGCAGCATCGTCAGCAGAGGCGGAGGGGCAGATCAGGGTATCGGCAGCCTACGGCTCAGTCAGTAGCCTCTTCATCGTCATCAGCACCGCCAGCTGCTTCATCTTCTGACCCATTTTCCGGTGTATGCTTCGGTTGTGGACAGGCCGGGCATCGGAGGCGTGAGTGCCCTCTCCCCATTCAGCCAGCAGCGGCCACCGCAGTTGCCCCCTCCTCATCCTCCTCAGCAGCAGCAGAGAGCACAGCTTCCACCCGCCGCTCCTAGGGCTCCTCCTCAGCAGCAGAGGCAGCCAGGCAGACCACCTCAGCAGAGACAGCAGCAGCATAGGCAGCAGCAGCAGCGACAGCAGCAGCCGCAGCACCAGCAGAGGGGATATCCATATGTTGTTCGATCCCTGGGTCCAGTGTGTATAGCAGCCCATCAGGCTCAGATTCAGGACCCTCAGTCTTCCGGTTTGCTTCCCCTACCAGTTCAGGGTCGTTTTTATTCTGCGCAGCAGGCGTCAGGCCAGGACCCGCAGTCATCGACTGGTGGAGTCGTTGAGGGTATTCTTCTTGTTTCTGCTTGTGTTGCTCATGTTTTGTTTGATTCTGGCGCTTCCCATTCTTTTGTGGCGAGCAGTTTTGTCGATCGACCGGTATTCCGTCGGAGGCCGTGTCTGAGGCCTTGACCATTTCGACTCCCATGGGGAAGTCTATTGTGCTAACCCGTCGCTGTCCTTCTTGTCCGGTGTTAGTGGGCGAGATGTTCCTCCCTGCCGATCTATTCATGATGCCGATGGCAGGATTTGATGTGATTCTGGGTATGGACTGGCTTGCAGAGTATCATGCCATCTTGGACTGTGCCGCGAGACAGTCACTTTTCATATCCCAGGCTTGCCAGTGTTCCAGTTCGTCGCCAAGCCCAAAGGAGAGCTGCTATCTAGTTTATTGGCTTCGGTCGTTGAGGATTCTATCGTAGAGGGTATTGAGCAGCTGTCAGTTGTTTGCGAGTACCCAGATGTGTTTCAGGAGATACCGGGTTTACCGCCGCGTCGGCAGGTGGAGTTCCAGATTGATTTGGTGCCCGGTGCCGCGCCTATCTCGAAGGCCCCCTACCGGATGGCACCGTTAGAGTTGAGGGAACTGCAGGAGCAGTTAGATGAGCTCCGGGAGTTAGGTTTTATTCGTCCCAGCAGTTCGCCTTGGGGAGCCCCGGTATTGTTTGTGAAGAAGAAGGATGGTTCGTTGCGACTCTGTGTAGATTATCGTGAGCTCAACAGAGTCACCATCAAGAATCGATACCCGCTCCCCCGTATTGATGATCTGTTTGATCAGTTGCAGGGTGCGCAATATTTTTCCAAGATAGACTTGCGTTCCGGTTACCATCAGATTCGGGTCCGAGAGGAGGACATTCCGAAGACGGCTTTCCGAACACGCTATGGTCACTTTGAGTTTCTGGTCATGTCATTCGGACTGACCAACGCGCCCGCCGTATTCATGCAGCTGATGAATGAGGTTTTTCGGCCGTTCCTCGATCAGTTCGTGGTGGTTTTCATTGATGATATTCTTGTATATTCGAGAACCCGAGAGGACCATGCTGAGCACCTGCGGATTGTGCTTGAGACCCTCCGTGCCCACCAGCTGTATGCGAAGCTGGAGAAGTGCGAGTTTTGGCAGCAGGAGATGAAGTTCCTCGGTCACGTAGTGACGAGGGAGGGTGTCGCTGTGGACCCCTCGAAGGTTGATGCAGTGCGTCAGTGGGGCCAACCCACGAATGCGTCTGAGATTCGCAGCTTCCTTGGTCTAGCGGGATATTATCGACGATTTATCGAGGGTTTCTCCCGTATTGCAGCACCGCTGACCCGGTTGACGCGAAAGGGCATCGAGTTTGTCTGGAGTGACGCTTGTGAGAAGGCATTTGCGGAGTTGAAGGACCGCCTCACGTCCGCTCCTGTTCTCACTCTTCCGGATGGGAGTGAGGGTTTTGTTGTTTTCACCGATGCCTCTAGAGTTGGCTTGGGTGCTGTACTGATGCAGCACGGGAAGCCAGTGGCGTATGCCTCGCGCCAGCTTAAGGTCCATGAGCTGAACTACCCCACTCATGATTTAGAGCTTGCAGCAGTAGCAGTTGTCTTCGCACTGAAGGTGTGGAGGCATTATCTATATGGGGTCAGGTTCGAGCTCTTCTCAGATCATAAGAGCTTGAAGTATCTATTTTCGCAGTCCGAGTTGAATCTGCGTCAGAGGCGATGGATGGAGTTGTTGAAGGATTATGATTTTGACCTTCAGTACCACCCAGGCAAGGCAAACGTGGTGGCGGATGCGCTCAGCCGTCAGCCACGAGGCCTGGTGGCACATATGATGGTCCGACAGTGGCAGATGCTCGAGGATGTTTCAGAGTTTGACTTTGAGTTCGGTCTGCAGTCTTCCATTGTTCAGCTTTCGAGCTTGTCGATTCAACCCTCTTTGGTGGCTAGGGTGATCGAAGCTCAGCAGTCGGACGAGTCACTTCAGGAGTACCGAGCAGAGGCCGCATCCGTGGAGCAGTCAGACTGGCAGATTGGTTCCGATGGTGGATTACGCTTCAGAGGCAGATTGTGTGTCCCGAATGTGCCAGAGTTGCGTCGTGATCTGATGACCGAGGCACACCGATCGAGACTTACTATCCACCCGGGCTCCACGAAGATGTATCGTGATATGAGGAGGCAGTACTTCTGGCAGGGGATGAAGCGTCAGATTGCAAGTTTTGTGGCCGAGTGTGACACATGCCAGCGTGTCAAGGCCGATCATCAGAGACCTCCTGGTCCCTTGCAGCCGTTGAGCGTTCCAGAGTGGAAGTGGGAGCACGTATCGATGGACTTCATCGCAGGTTTGCCGAGGACTCAACGCGGTCACGATACCATCTGGGTTATTGTCGATCGTTTAACAAAGTCGGCTCATTTCATTCCAGTGCGTGCTTCCTGGTCTATGGACCGGTTGGCAAGGATATTCATTGAGGAGATAGTGAGACTGCATGGCGTCCCAGTTTCGATCGTTTCAGACCGAGACTCTAGATTTACGTCTCAGTTTTGGAGGAGTTTCCAGCAGGCGTTGGGGGTTACTTTATGCCTCAGCACTGCTTATCATCCGCAGACAGATGGGCAGACTGAAAGGGTCAACCAGATCCTTGAGGATATGCTTAGAGCTTGTGTGATCGACTTTGCGGGTAGTTGGGATGAGCATATGCGCCTCGCAGAATTCGCATACAACAATAGTTATCAGGCGACTATCGGCATGGCTCCTTTTGAGGCACTTTATGGTAGACCATGCAGATCTCCTAGTTGTTGGACTGAGGTTGGAGAGCGTCGTCTCTTAGGTCCTGAGCTTGTGCTGCAGACGTCAGAGGCTATTGATGTTATCAGGCAAAGGATGCGCACAGCTCAGAGCCGACAGAAGAGTTTTGCTGATCGTCGGCGTCGACCCCTCGAGTTCGCAGTCGGGGACATGGTATATCTCAAGGTCTCGCCTATGAAGGGTGTGGTACGCTTTGGTGTGAAAGGCAAGCTCGCCCCAAGATTTATTGGACCTTTTGAGATTACCAAGCGCATAGGCGCTGTGGCCTATAGGCTTGCCTTACCTCCTGAGTTGTCCGCGATCCACAATGTATTCCATGTTTCTATGTTGCGGAAATGTGGGTTGGACACTATTCCCGTGATTGATTGGCAGCCACTTGAGGTCCGTGAGGATGCTTCCTACATTGAACAGCCTATTCGTATTCTCGATCGGAAGGAGCAAGTCCTCAGGACCAAGGTCATTCCCTTGGTGAAGGTGCAATGGGGTCACCATTCGGAGACCGAGGCTTGGGAACGCGAGGCCGAGATTAGAGAGCGTTATCCCCATTTGTTTGATGATTGATAGATATATGATTGTTTGTATTGCCTTCCTTGTAAGATGATTGTTATATGATGGTGGTGTTTTATTTTTTTCTTTTGTCCTTGATTGGTCAATTTCGAGGACGAAATTTCTTTGTTGGTGGGGAGGATTGTGAGACCCGACCCTAGTTCCCATGTTTGCATGTATGTGTATGAGTATGCATCTTGTTCATCATGGTCTCGCGGTCCTACCGGTCGAATTCCGGCGACCCGCGACCTTCGAATTGTGTTTATGGTCACCTTGAGTCCGATCACGTAGACCTGACTCGGATCGACCCAAGACCTATGCCATCTCGTTCGTATCGTCGTTGCGGTTCCAACGACGCGTCTTGTGTGTCAATCCGACCTATGGATCAAAAGTTATGAGCATTTCATCATGTGGCCCACTTTTGTACAAAAACATGTGGACCACCTCCATGGCACAATTTTCCATGCACACCACACACACACACACTACACTATTGCATGGAATAAACACTACCCAACCTAAACACTACCCATACCTAGCCTACCCTAGCAACATTGTTATTGTCACCATAGGTTATTATTACTTCCTTTAAAAAGATTTTTCCCTCTCTTTCCCTCTCATTTCTCTCTCTTCTCTTCTTCTCCAGCAACTTCTCTCCCATCTCCCTCTCTTCTCCAGCCCCATTTCCCCTTTAATCTTCCAAATCCAACCATCCAAATCCAATCTCACCCATTGAAATGGATCCCTTGGTGCACTAGGAGCTAGGAGGCCAAGTTTGGAGCAATCTAAGGTGGGTGTATTCTTAGGACTTAGGATTTCTATTTTCATATTCTTAGATCTTCTTTTTTTTTGTGTGTGGGAAGTGTAGGGCCCACCAATCCATGGTGGAGATCCTACATCATCCCTTAGTTGTGGCCAAATGGCCTTTTTGATGCATGCATGTCCATGCATGGGGTTTCCCCTCTATGGCCCCCATCATGGAGGATTACTTGGATTTCATAGTATGATGGGTCATCTAGACCCTAGAATCATGGTTGGGATGACATCCCAACCATTGATCTTGAATCTAGAACATGCATGTAGTGGATCTATGTTGTAACATATGAATAAAAAGAATGTATGGTGTGATTGATGAAGGGGAGGGCCTCAATGTGGCGGAGCCCCTCCTCTTGTGGCCGATTCTTTATTATTATTATTTTTTTCTTTATGATAGAATTTTGATCTTGCATGTGTGGCCCACCTTGTAGGCCAACAAAAATCCAGACCAACCATGGAGCTTGGACGCCCATAGCGGTCCATCCTTAGACATGTGGCCCCAAAATCCACCTAAATGGGACACATGCAAGGGGTATTTGATGATGGGGAAGGTCTGGACATTTGTGGGGCCACTGGGGTGGTCCACCAAACAAATTCCTGGGGTTAAATCCCATGGAAAACCATGTTTATATTTTAATCATTTCTGTTACATATTGCTGTCCAAATCTGCCTGGACAGATTTTTGGGCCACTTTGGGGCCTGATTTATAGGTCTTTGGTGGGAATAATGAAATAAAATAATATATGATTCTTGTAGCCTTATGACCCACCTACAACCATACCAAATTTCAGCCCCATCTGACCTTCATTAGGGTCCCAAAGGTGTGGTCCAAATGAGGTGGACAGTCTGGATTTTTCTGCACTGTTCCAGCAATATTCTACCCTGGACAGGTTGGAATTCTAAAATTTATTAAAATACTTTTGGGTGTCTAAAAATTATAAAAATTTACAGGGAGGTGGTCCACTCATGTTAGGACCAACCTACAAAATTTTGGGGCTAATGGACACCTGTACACACCATGGTGGTGGCTGGACCGGCCCATTACAACATGGTGTCCAGATCAGTCCGATTTTTAGGATAGATTAAATTCTTTAAATAAATTAAAATATTTTTAAATCTCCAAAAATTCTGAAATTTTTTGGGAGTGTGTCCCACCTATTGAAGTATCACTATGAGAAATTTCAACCCCAACTGACCCTATTTGGGCACCCAAAAGAATGGACCAAGATGGTTGGCTTGCCAGAATTTTCTGCTGTGCAGTCCAGCAAAATGCCTTGATAAAAATTATAATTCAAAAAAATGTTTCCTCTGATGGTGGGCCACCTTTTTGGGTTTTCTCTCATTGTATGCATGATGAGGGACCTTGGCCCTCAATTTCCAGAGTTTTAGAGGTCCTGGGCCCACTCCAATGGAGTGCCCAAATTTAGGACAGCAACATGTTATAATTATGTTTGGCCTTTGGGCTGAAATTTTGAGGAGTGGGGCCCAACACATTGTGAAGAATCTTAGAGGTAATAATTTATACATTTAGTTCCTTAAATGTTGGGCTTAATAAATGCACTTTTGAGGCCCACCACAGTTGAATTTAATTGGGTCCATGAATGTGGTTAGTTGTTGAACTCTTTGAGCCCAATTGGGCTGGAACTTTCTAGATAGGCCTATTGAATTCTTGGGCCATTTTTACCATACTATTGTATTGGATTAGTGGGCCAGATTACACAAGTATATGGGCCCTTGATTGCCCACCAAATCAACTTTATACTTGGGCCGGGTTGTAGGCCCAACTTACTTGACTAAGAACATGACATTTGCCCATGTGATTTGAGCAATGGGCTGCCCACTAGGCCACCACAATATATGAGATTAGTAGCCTTTATGTTGGGCCCTAACCTTTCCCCTATGGGCCCATAGTGGTATATATGGGTTGGGCTATGTGTGTTCCCCTTGGACCCATGTTTTGGTTGGGCCTTGGGCCGCCTTTCTGAAGCCCAACATGAATGTATGTGGTATGTAATGGCTGCCCATTTCTTATTTCTAATGTTATGTGGGCCTTGGGCCTTGATCCGTAATCAATTAGAGATGGGCTACCTCTTGGGGACCAATTGTGGTTGGATGTCCACATTGGTGGCCCTAAGGTAGGCTCATGGGCTTCTATGGGTGGTTAAAGGCCCACCATAGACCCTTGCTAGGCTCGTTTCATCTATTTAGGCCCATATCATTGTTCTCCTTAGTCTCATGGGCTACCCCAGGTATATGGGCCCCCACTAGAGGTTGTATTCCTTATGAGGAATTGGTTAAGTACCTAGACCCTTCATGGTTAGGTAGAGAGTTCATCTTCACTCATTGGCACCCCTATTCATCTTCATGGCCCACTCCCATACGCATCATATGCATGCTTGGTTGAGGTATTATTGGCCATGGTTGTGTCATTGTGTAGGACATGTTGGTATCTCCCCGAGAGATGGATGCTTGGGACTAATGCATGGGTGATTGTGTGATTCATGCATCTGGCATTGCATAGCTTATGGATATCCGCCCTTACTTCATCAGGGCCTTGCCTCCACAGGGGTATTCGTGGATGGTTGTATGTGTGGACACCGGAAATATTAGTTGAGCATACCGGGTGCATAGGATGCCCATGGGTGAAATTCCCAAAACTTCCATGGTACCAAGGATCTGCTCCAACGCCGTGACCGGGTGGAATATATGAGCGCACGAGGGCCTTATACCATTAGGCCGCGTCTCCCACTGTCGTGTAGTCGGTTGGATAGGGGTGTGGCCTTACCTGCCTGATGTGAGGGGGCATTGCTAGGCTGAGTCTGACCAGCTCGTAAATGGGTCCGCTACCGTCAGGCCTTGTTGGTGATTGGTTGTCCACAAGCGGGTAGTGAGGTCTCTTACGCTCGTTTGACTGTGCGGGGTCTGTAGAGCGGCAGTCATTCAGCAGTGTAATGGACCCCGGTGATTTCCTTATGATTGGAAATGTACTTGACATATGGTTTGGATATGAGCACTGACATTACTTGCATTGCATTAGCATTGGTTGTACAAGCCCCTTCATGCATTGCCTTGGTATGGCATCTAGTACTCATTGCATCTTATTCATGATAAGCCTGGGTAAGGCTAGTGATATCCTCATTGACCATGCTTCTCTCCTTGTATCTCCTACTACTCTTCTGTGCACCATTATCACACACTTACACCACCCTCTAAGCTTCTATAAGCTTATGCACGATTGATGCGTGCAGGATACTCTAGGCAGGCGACACAGTAGCAGAGCGTGGAGTAGAGCTGAGCATTTGAGGACTCCAGTGTTGCCGACCTTTTTCTCCTTTCCTTTTTGTCTCATGTATGTCCTTTTGGACCTTATGGATGATTGTAAAAGTTTAAATTCTTAGTGGATTTTGTGATGTGTGCCTTGTTATTCTCAGATTTACTTGCAGTGATCTTGGGTATGCTCGTGTTAGAAATGATTATACTGTTATGAAAATCCTCCTTGTAGGATCCCAGGATCGGAACCTGCCTCAGGAACCGAGAATGGGGTACTACGGAGGCTGTTGCGGTCAGAACCGGCCATCGGGTTCCATGTGAGTCCGATTACCGAGTCTGGGGCGTGACATAAATAACACTAGCTATCTCGCCTAATTTCCTAAAGGATTTATTCTGAGCAATTTCTGTCTAGGTGGTAGTTGGGCCTTTGTAGTTTGTATATAAAGTGATCCAGTTATACCACTTAGCTAGATTAATTTAGTGTCTAGATGAAAGTACTTAGAAAGAAATTGAAAAGAACAAGGTGGCGAAAGGTGGGATTTGTGAGAAATTGGTTTGAAAAAAGGGATTTGAGCTTTTAAATCGAGTGTTTGAGAGTTAAACCGGTGTTAGATTACTCCTCGCCTAGGACGTCTAATTCCAGGTGGGAAAATCCGGGCTGTTACATTATACTAACATCTCTTAGTGTGTCCTACCGGTCAAGTACACTACATGTTATCAGACATATCAGACATAATCAACCTTAATCGGCACATCATATATAGATGTGAGAACTGAACGACATACCCCACTAGAAATATAGAAGTCTATGTGGTATGACCCACGTTAGACTAACATCAGCTTCTCATGTAGCCTATAAGGCATGAATAGAAATATATAACAAGGCGGGGTCCACTGGGAGTGACCCAGATGGATACCCACATATACAACATGTGTGTCACTAAGCTACCAATCCATTTGGGCACATGGCCCACTAATGATGTCCCAAACTAATCATATTATCAATGACATCACTATAATTACTATAGTAGAATGATCTACACCGTCTGATCATGGTTAACATAAATCGACAGTTACAGATCATTGGTTAGTCACTAAGGTGTGATCCTATGCTCATGGCCCATCTGAGTCTTGGGACTTCATCAGTTCAGGCAAAGTATATGCGTAAATGAATTTAATAAAAACATAGTTTCAACATTCACAAGTCAACTAATTTAAGGATTTAATTAAAGATGTCAAATATAACCAAAGACCTAAGGTATCTCGATTCCAGAGATTCTCAAGTCCAAGGGATCCCAAAAATTAGGGATTCCCAAGTCCAAGGGATCCTAAAACCAAGAAATCTCAAGTCCAAGAGGTTTTACCCCCACATTACCCTATGGTACGACCCATCTGAGATCTGGATCAACCTGAGTTTTGGGCCCATGGACTAACATAGTGTGATAAGACGGATGAAAATGGAGTGGATATGATACACATCATGTAGGGTCCCACGTGTGGGGACAACAACCAAGGTGGCTTAGGCCCTCACGTCACTAGGCAACAACGCCTAGGGACACATACCTTTTTCTTTGTTTCTTTTTTTTTTTTCACCATTAGTGCAGGCCCCGCCTAGATTTCCTACTCTGTTCACCACATAGTTCATCTCGAGCGGTCTAATGGGCTCTAATTTGGATTGATTTGGACGAACAGAGACTCCACAGTGGGCCTTGGAAGATTTCAACAGTAATGGTTGTTTCCCTCATTACGACCCACTTGAGACCCGAATTTGTCTCATCTTTTGGTCCATGGCCTAAATTATATGGAGAAGGTGGTGGATGGTGTGGATTCAACATAGACATCAGAACAGGGTCCCACTTGTGAGACCCAAAATTGGCCAAGAATGGGTTAACTCCCACGTGCATGGCATTCATGTATTTTTCATGTTATTATTATTTTCGTTCACTACACCAAAACTTCGATTTAGGAATGAACAGGTCTCTAGTTTAGAAACGGCGTAGGGCCATTTCTGATTGAAAACGGTTTGTAACTGCTCCTAAATGGTCTTAAATGTATCCCATCCCAAACCCTATTCTCTCTCCCGTTTTTACTTCTCATTTTCTCTCCCAGTTTTACTTCTCATTTCGTCAGAGGCCGATTTCGCGCTCTCTCTCTCTCTCTCAATTTTTCTTCTCATTTCTTCTAGCTAATGTTCACCACCCTCCCACCCAGCCCCTTTCAAAACCCCCTTCTCCTTCCTACCCATTGATTTTGATCTTTTCATTTCTCAAAAGCTCTAGTTTTCCCTTTTTTGCTTTTATAAATACCGCAAGTTCCGTAACCCTTTGATTTCTGTCTGAAATCTCTTTCTCCATTATCTGGACTTTTCTTCTTTCATGGCTGCCATTCTCGATCTCACTCCCGCTTTTGGAGGATTTCGTACAACTAGATGGCTGAAAAATGGTCGGATTCCCGGATTGTACACGACAAGCCTGATGACGCTGATGATGAGGAAGAAGGAGAAGATCTCTACAACGACAATTACATGGAGTCAGATTTTCTTCCCCCTTTTTCGTTTTCGATGGATTATTTTGGGGATTTTTTATTTTGGGTTTTTTATTTTTGGCGCAGAGATTACCGTCGGATGGATGACCATGATCAGTACGAATCAGTGGGCCTGGACAATTCGATGGAGGATGAGAGGGATATTGATCAGATCATAGAGGATCGAAGGGCAGCAGAGGTGGAGCTCGATGCGAAAGAAGGAAACATGGGACTTGTGAGTCGGAAGCTCCCTCGCTTCTACAAGATCAAGGCAATGAGATTTTAAGGGGAAAAAAATATGAACTCATTTTTTCTCTTTCTTCTTTTTCGCAAGGGATTTAAGTTATTTCTTTCTTTTTCTTCTTCTTCTTCTTCTTTTTTTTTTACTGCTTATGATTATGCATTTAGTGTAATGTTCAACATTCTTGTTAATAAAATCAGGTGGAGCCCACATTTCGGTGACCCAGACTAACAGTTGGTGGGCCCCACATTAGTTGCTTGACATGCCCTAAAATTATCCCCATCTGGAATTGTCATCAACAAGATGGGTGTATTATGATCCCTGTTAATTATGGACGGTCGAATATATGGGCCATTGACTAAGAGCATGGTTTTTACAGTTTTCTCGTCAGTAATGAAGCTCACCAGATGAATGCTTTTCATTGTTTTGAATTGATGAGTGATGTTATGGCAAGAAAAGTGCTCCTTTGGATACAGTAGATGCATCTCAATGTGGACTGATTGATTCGTTTCCAATAACTGATTAGTATTGCCCCAAATCAAGTAATGATCATCGAAGTAGATGTCGATTACCATTATATCCAAAACAAGGTATGAAAGAGTAATTCTTTTAACCCCAGTGATTCTTAGAAATGATTAGTGGAGTGCAAAGAATAGCAGTCCATTTTCTTCAAAGAGCTCTTTTTTTCTACAGAGACAATGTCCATCCAAGAGATCTCTTATCTTCACTTCATTATCCTCAAAGAGATCTCTTATAACTCCATTGTGTTCACAGGCATGGATGCTATGTGGCAACCATCATTATGCAATTTGATCTATACTTGCTTACGTTATCTAATTGAAATCCTGTGATTTGAGTTGAACATTATTGAAATTATTCATGGTAACTTGAATCCTATTTGAATTTAGGTAAACTAGTTGTAGAAATTCACTCAATAACCAAAAAAGTGGCAGTTCATGAAGCTGTAGGATTTTTAAGATTTTTCTCATGGATTTAAAGGGAGTTGAGATAGAATTGCACCAGCAGTCTGAAGTGGGCCTTTTTCCTATTATGATTCTGGATGTCACAACTGAAATTTGATCTTGGTTTGTTAGAATATTGTTGGTTGATGCATATTCTAGATTTCCAAGTCTCTTAATTATTCATTTTGTATTAATTCCAAGATAAGTTATAGTTCTTGTGATTTGCCAACCATTTAATCTGGCCTTCTTAATGTTACGGCCTAATCTAAACTTGTAAATATCAATATTACCTAATCTTTCAAATTCTTTACATCAGTTCAGCTTTGAATTCATGGGGCAATTTGACTTGGTAGCATGGTGATTATTAAGCACCAGATCATTGACATCCTAGGATTTAGTTGCAGACACAGATGATGAAATTAATTATGGGCACCCAAAAGGTCTAGAGCTGATTTCAGGCCGCTAAGAGGACTAAGAAGCTATGATGATACTGATGGCGGAACACCAAGTTCACCTGGAAGATCACAGAGAGGACATTCAAGAGACGATGTGCCAATGACTAATCAAACTGATGATGAGCCTTATGAGGTTCTGAATTCTCAAATGCAGAGGAAAAAAACTCCTTTTCTATATTCTGCTGCAACAAATAGTACTGTGTTGCATGTTCACTTGAGCCATCGAAATCTTTCATTTAACAGAGTAGACATGGATTTGATAGGAAGAAGACGATGATGAAGGAGAGTTTGAAATGTATCGTCTCCAAGGAACTTTGAGGGAGTGGGTTACCAGAGATGAAGTGTGTTGGTTCATCGCTAAGAAATTTAGGAATTCTTGCTTACATATATGAATCCAAAGAATGCACAAGGAGATCTTCCAAATTAGCGAAACTAAAGGACAGTGGTGATAGTGCATTACCTGTCCCTTCACTTCTCTAAGAATCCCTGAAGTGAGTGACTCCTTGCAATCAAAAGTTTTGCAAAAATAAAGAAAAATGATAATATATATTATGGAGCAGTGACTAATAGGTGACGATGAAGCTTTAGGATTTAAAAATTTTACCACAATGTAGCTTGTTAAGTGGATTGTTTTTGTCATGACCCAAAATTTAGTGTTGGTAATCCATGATTACTATACACCAAATTTTGGTTGACAGCCTCCGTAGAACTCCGATTGTGGGACTTCCAACTATCACATACCAAGTCACATAAGTGGGGCTCCACAAGGAGGATTTCTAAAAGTAAAGACGACAAACACGTATCATTTCTCAAAGTTTCATCATATTTAACATATATTACTATGTACAACTGAGCACATCAAGGTAAAACCAAAGCATAAACCATGTCATATTTACTATACCTGATGTACATATTCAGGGTATTACAAATATATATATATATATATATATATATATATATATATATATACTGATATGTACAAAACAAAAAGGACAACTGGAGTATGTACGCTCTACTCCTGTAGCTCCCTACTCTCACATGTAAAAAAATAAAAATAGAAAAGAAAGCTTGAGCTACTAAGCCCAGTGACTCCGTGTGTGCAGTGAAAATGCATGTTTCATGTCATACTCATGTCATGCACAGGTTTTGGATCGATAACAATCAAATAAAGATACAATGCATGATGCCACTTTTTATGTTCCAAATAATGTTTATATACAGAGGTGAGACTTCTACCCACTTATCATATACATACTCTTTCAACGTTTTTACAACTTTTCACATTTTCCAATTGGAACACCAAGGTCTAAAACAGAGGTGAGGCTCCCATATGATTACTACTCACTTGTATAGACTTTTCCACCATGGTTAACTAAAGAGGTGGGACTACATAGTAACGGGTCGAACTAGTCTAACCCACTTGTGTTAAACCTCACTATCTACCTAACGGCGAGAAGTAACAAGTCGTCTGGCAAAACAATAGCGGACAATTTACGAGCTCGTCACACACAACCTATCTTTGCTTTCCCATAAGCAAGTCAGGTCAAACCTCTCAATCCATCGACACGCGTCGGTGGGAGTCGCTGCCTACTTTGGTATTTCGACATTCCACCGCTCTGTTCTTTCACCAAGTTTATGTATTGGTTGCTCCCAATGGTACCAATCGGGGTTTAGGGACTTTCACCCACGGACCCTCTAATCATGTCCTGTTGAATTATACATTTTCAGTGTGGTGTCCAACTCGTGTCATAACAAAGTATGTTTCATCGCATTTACAATCACCGTATGCATGTATGCATGAGTCCACACGCAAGCACAATAGATCATGTTTTTCAAGACAAGGAAAGGATGACCTTCCTCATGTGGTCTCCTCATGAATTGTAAGTTTCTCCTAGGGGTCTCATGTAATGCATCCTGTATCTAGACGGTTCACATACTATTCATAGACACATCGTCTGTCGCAACACAACCCCCTATGATAACCATACCATGATATGAATCATTCACTCTCAATCATACAATAATACATCAACTATGAACCATGCATATGATAAACACATGACTTAGCCAATCTAACTCCAATCCGGAATTCATTCCGCTATAAGACTTCATGCCACAAGCATGCTTTTTCTCAAGAATTAACTACATCAAAAGGAGGAATGATAATTCTTTTAAACGTTTTGTCAAATAGGTAATGGGTGGACTTTGTAAGGGACAACGAGAAATTGATAACAATTCGTATGACTCTAAACAAAACTAACTCATCTCTATCATCCAACCTTCCCTTAATAATCTCACTAAATAAAGCAGAAAAATCCAGCAATAACCGAACCCTAGATTAGTAAACTCAGCAATCACCTAACCCTAAAAAAAATCCAGTGAGAACCTAACCCGAACAGAAAAATCCAGCAATAATCTAACCTTAAAATAGAAATTCCAGCCATAATCGAACCCTAAATGAAAATTCAGCGATAACCTAACACCGAAACAGCAAATGCAACAATAATCTAACCTTAACACAGAAATTTCAGCAATCGCCTAACCCTAAATGGAAATCTAGCATGAACCTAACCCTAAAATAGAAAATGCAGCAATAATCGAACCTTAAAATAGAAATTCCAGCAATCGCCTAACCCTAAATGAAAATCCAACATGAACTTAACCCTAAAACAGAAAATCCAGCAATAATCGAACCTTAAAACAGAAATTCCAGCAATCGCCTAACCCTAAATGAAAATCCAGCATGAACCTAACCCTAAAACAGAAAATCCAGCAATAATCGAACTTTAAAATAGAAATTTTAGCAATCGCCTAACCCTAAATGAAAATCCAGCGAAAGGGTTTTCAAGGAAACCCAAACGTACACATATGCATGCTCCTAATTTATGCACTCACCTGTAACTAGCAGAGGATTATATCACAACCTCAACTTCTATTTCCTTTTCTTTTCTTCTTCTTCTTCTCAACTAGAGTACTTGAAATGAAATGTTGAAAGAGATTTTTCATATAATTGGACTTGTAAATAGTTTTAAATTGGCTTTTGGCTAAAAAGGAGGGTTATGAGATGTTTTGTGATGATTTTGAGATGTTTAAACTTATGGTAGCAATAAACAAAATGTTATTTAAGTGATTTGAAAGAAAGCATTCCAAAGATTTTTAAAAAATTGAGGTCATTTGAGTTATTTTATTAAAATATAAATGTACATATCTATTCATAACTTACAATCCGGGTGTCCTATTGACATGTCGTTTTCGTCAATAATTCAGTAACTTAACTACGGTCACAACGGTTAGTCTCTCGGACCTAACAGATCTTGAAAACTTGATGGTGGAGTTCCGCCAGATAAAATAAGGACATAGTTGTCATTTCTCAGATTATTTAATTTTAAGTCAGTATCTTATAATTCGGACATCGGGTTGAAATACGGCTTATGGCTCGATAACAGAAAAACATTATGATCAAGTCAAAACATTCTCAAGGCCAATGGACCTACAGTCAACGGCTATCCAATGTACAAACCAGATTTCAAGGCCTCGGGTCTTACAACTCTTCCCTTCTTAAAAAAAATTCATCCTCGAAATTTCAAAACATATCCAGTTATAACAGTACAATACAACAATAGCCATATTATATTTATACATACCTAGGAATCAAATAGATGAGGGTAACAACTGCGATCTCTGCTTCCCGTTCCCAGGTTGCTTCTTCTATAGAATGATAACCCCATTGGACTTTAACTAAGGGAATGATTTTAGTATGAAGAACTTGTTCTTTTCTATCCACGATACAAATTGACTACTCGATATAGGATGCATCTTCCCGAACTGCTAAGGATTGTCAATCAATAACAAGTTCTATTATCTTCGGATCACATTTACGGAGCATCGAGATGTGAAAAACGTTATGAACTCTAGATAATTGGGTTGGCAAAGCGAGACGATAAGCTATAATAGACCTCGGGGCTAACTTTCCCTTAACACCAAATCGTACTACACCTTTCACTGGTGAAAATCGGAGATATACACGGTCTCCCTTGACAAAATCTAATGGTCTACGCCAGCGATCTGCAAAACTCTTCTGCCGACTTTGAGCTGTAAGCATACGTTGTCGAATAAGATCAATCTTTTCAGACGTTTTCTGGACAACATCAAGACCTAAAAGACATCGTTCACCAATCTCAGTCCAACAACTTGGGAACCTACAAGGTCTACCATATAACGCCTCATAGGGTGTCATGCCAATAGTAGCTTGAAAAATATTATTATACGCAAATTCTGCTAACGGCAAGTGGTCGTCCCAACTACCAAAGAAATCTAAGATACATGATCTGAGCATGTCCTCGAGAATCTGGTTAACTCTTTCGGACTGCCCATCTCTTTGTGGATGATATGCTGTGCTAAATCTTAAAGCCGTCTGCATTATTTTTTGAAAACTCTTCCAAAACTTGATGTAAACCTTGAATCTCGATCAGATAATCAACACAGGTATACCATGTAATCTAACAATTTTGTTTATAAACAAAGTTGCAAGCCGATCTTTAGACCAAGAAATATAAAGAGAAGAAAGTGGGCTGTCTTTGTCAAATGGTCTATAACAACTCATATAACATTATGTCGACATAAGGTTCTTGGTAAACTCACAATGAAATCCATAGTTACATGTTCCCACTTCCATATTGGTATCTCCAAAGGTTGCAATTCCCTGCAGGCTTTTGATGCTCTGCCTTTACTCGTTTGCAAACGTCACACTCTGACACATGCCAAGCAATTTCACGTTTCATTCTAGTCCACCAAAATTGCCTTTTCATGTCCTTATACATCTTCGTAGATCCTGAGTGGATAGTAAACTGAGTGCGATGTACCTCATCCATAAGGGCCTTCTTCAATTCTGAGATATCTGGAACATATAATCTGCGCTGAAAACGAAGTCCACCATCCAAACCTATCTGCAACTCCGATTGACTTTTCCCTATTAACACATCTTTACAAAATAACGCCCACTGACCAAACTGTTGGGCTTCTATTACTTGGGATATCAAAGAGGGCTGAATCGTCAAGTTTGCTAATTATACAACTGAGGACTGTAAAGGCATTTTAAAATCAAATTCAGTTATATCTTCTACCATTTTCACTCTCGCATCAACAATTGTGTCATGTGGGCCTGGCTGACGACTAAAAGCATCCGCCACCACATTAGCTTTTCCTAAGTGGTATTGAAGATCAAAATCATAGTCGTTCATCAATTCCATCCAACGTCTCTGCCTCATATTCAACTCGGCTTGGGAAAATAGGTATTTCAGTCTCTTATGATCCGAAAAGAGTTCTAATCTAACCCCATACAAGTAATGCCTCCATACTTTGAGGGCAAAAACTACCGCTACTAATTCTAGGTAGTGTGCGGGAGAATTCTGCTCATGAGGCCTAAGTTGACGAGATGCATATGCTACTACCTTGCCCTATTGCATTAGGACACACCCCAAACCTATAAGCAAGGCATCTATATAAACAACGAATCCCTCACTCCCAGATGGAAGAGTGAGAATCGGTGCCATCGTAAGACGAATTTTTAGTTCCGCGAATGCCTAGTCACAGGCTCCACTCCAAACAAACATTGCATCCTTTCGAGTCAATCGAGTCAGTGGGGCAGTTATACGAGAAAATCCTTTAACAAAACGTCTGTAATACCTTGCTAGACCTAAGAAACTTCGAATCTCAGATGCATTCTTCGGCTGTTTCCATTGCAAAACTGCTTCAACCTTAGCTGGATCAATTGAAACTCCATTTTTGAAACTAAGTGCCCCAAAAATTTCATTTCTTCCTGCCAAAACTCACATTTTTCCAGTTTAGCATATAGCTGTGGGCACGAAGGGTTTGCAACATCATCTCTAAGTGACACTCATGATCTTCCCTTGTCTTTGAATATATTAAAATATCATCAATAAAAACAACAATAAATTGATCTAAATAAGGACGGAATACCTCATTCATCAACTGCATAAATACTACAGGTGCATTAGTCAAACCAAATGATATAACCTGAAATTCAAATTGCCCATAACGAGTCACAAAAGTTGTCTTCGGGATATCCTCCTCCCGAACCTGAATCTGATGATACCCAGACCATAAATTTATCTTCGAGAAATACTGCGCACCGCTTAACTGATCGAATAAATCATCTATTCTTGGGAGTGGATACTTGTTTCTAATCGTAACCTTATTCAGTCCTCTATAATTGACACACAACTGTAAAGAACCATCCTTCTTCTTTACAAAAAGTATAGGCGCTCCCCAAGGTGAAGTACTCGGGCGAATAAACTCCAAATGATGTAATTCATCTATCTATCTTTGTAACTCATGCAACTCTAACGGTGCCATACGATAAGGGGCTCTGGATATAGGGGCAGTGCCAAGGATAAAATCTATTTGAAATTTTGTACGTCTAACGGGTGGCAAACCTAAAATTTCTTGAAAACATCTGAAAAATCACGTACTACCATCAACTCTTCAATACATACACCTTTGGACTCGATCTGAATACAGGACATCAAAGTTTCTATAAACTTATCTTTAGGATCAACCACAAACTGAAATTGAGGCTAGTCAGGTATAGAAAAGGTGATTGTCTTAGCTGTACAGTCCAACACTGCATGGTACTTGGATAACCAGTCCATTCCCAAAATCACATCATACTCTAACAACTCCAAACATAACAATCGATTGGAAGGACATACTCTGCTATGTAAACAGGACAGTCCTGGCATATGGAACTCAACACCATTCTTTTTCCTAAAGGAGTCAAGAGCTCTAATCCCTTGGTCATTGATGTTCTCGGCAATTCTAATGACTGACAAAAACTATCTGCTATAAATGAATGTGTTGCGGCAGAATAAAAAAGGACACGTGCAAAAAGGGATGATACTACAAGTATACCTTCTATGACTCCTCCCTTAGTCTGAGAATTTCTTCTGGATTGTATAAACACAAGGTTGCGTCTAAGGGGTAAGGGTTGTCTACCTTGCTGCCGCTGTGACTGTTGTTGAGATTGTTGTTGTTGGGGCCTATACTGTGTCCTATATGGTGGCCTTTGTTGCTGAGGCTGCTGATGTCTAGATGGTTGATATGGTTGTTATTTCTGTGGATTGGGACAATCCTTTTTACGGTGCCTTACACCACCACAATTATAACAGGCTCTGAAAAACTATCGCTGAGGAACAGACGGTGATACTAGGGATCTGACATCAGGTCTAGCTACAAACTGTCGTTGAGGAACAAATGGTGATACTGGGGGTCTTACATCAGGTTTGGCTGCATTATCATATCTAACTGTAGGCCTCTTGGGGGATGAAAATGGCTGAAAACTACTACCACTCTCTGAAATAAATCTCCTCTTTCTTTGTTGATTAGAAGTAGATGGATGCGTACCTTGTTGTTGGTTCCAATCATACTCAAAAATTTGTGCCTTTACTACTACTCCCTCAAGAGTCGACAACTCAAACCCTCTAACTCGAGATCGCAAACTAGGACGCAAACCATCCTCAAATTTCCTCACCTTCAAATTAGCATTGGCTACTAAATGTAGAGCAAAACAAGATAATTCTATAAAAAGAGCCTCATAGTCAGCAACAGACATCTCACACTGAACCAAAGAATCAAATTCATGTGCTTTCTGAGGATGAACAGCTACGGGAAAAAAACTTACGATCGAACTGGTCTTTAAATGCTTCCCATGTCCACACAAATTTTCGATCTACTGAATGAACAGCTGACTTCCACCATTGGTCTGCCTCTCCTTGCAATTGATAAGTAGCTAAGGTAACACATTGCTTGGAAGTACAACCCATAACTTGAAACAGTTTCTCTATTTTTGACTTACATAACTCGGCTGCCATAGGATCTAGCTTGCCAGAAAAACAAGGTGGATCTAGACGTCTAAACTCCATAAAAAGAGCATTGGCCCGCTCCTGCGCTGATGTCTCAGAAATATAACTAGATCACTGCTTTTGATTAGCCGTTATAGTTGACATAGTCTACAACGGTTGTTGAAGTTGTGTTGCAGGAATAGGTATGACTGGATCTGGAATAGATTTTGATGTAGATTTTAACATAGACTTGGGTTGCACTGGAGGAGTCTGAATATGATTCTTTCTAGGCGGCATCCTATAGATAAAAACCGAATTAGCCTAAAAAGAACAAATAAACCTATACAATATAACCATAATAAATAAGCATACAACTCCTCTACTTCGCAAAGCATGAACCTAACAACTCTAACACAACAACATATAGTAAATACATTATATGATTTATGCAGAGATTTCCCAGATCATGCTCTGATACCATTTTCTGTCACGACCCTAAATCTAGTGTTGGTAATCCATGATTACTATACACCAAATTTTGGTTGACAGCCTCCGTAGAACTCCGATGTGGGGACTTCCAACTATCACATACTAAGTCCCATAAGCGGGGCTCCACAAGGAGGATTTCAGAAAGTAAAGATGACAAACACGTATCATTTCTCAAAGTTTCATCATATTCAACATATATTACTATGTACAACTGAGCACATCAAGGTAAAACCAAAACATAAACCATGTCATATTTACTATATTTGATGTACATATTAAGGTATTACAACAAAAATATATATACACTGATATGTACAAAACAAAAAGCACAACTAGAGTCTGTGGCCTCTACTCCTGCAGCTCCCTACTCTCACCTGTAAAAAAAATAGAAAGGAAAGCTTGAGCTACTAAGCATAGTGAGTGCGTGTATGCAGTGAAAATGCATGTTTCATTTTATGCTCATATCATGCACAGGAATGCATAGGCTTTCTGGATTGATAACAATAAAATAAAGATACAATGCATGATGCCACTTTTTATGTTCCAAATAATGTTTATATACAGAAGTGAGACTTCTACCCACTTGTCATATACGTACTCTTTTAACATTTCTACAACTTTTCACATTTCCTAATTGGAACAACAAGGTCTAAAACAGAGGTGGGACTCGCATATGATTACTACCCACTTGTATAGACTTTTCCATCGTGGTCAACTACAGAGGTGGGACTACATAGTTCACGGGCCGAACTAGTCTAACCCACTTATGTTAAACTTCACTATCTGCCTAACGGCAAGAAGTAATAAGCCGTCTGGCAAAACGATAGCGAACAATTTACGAGCTCGTCACATACAACCTATCTTTGCTTGCTCATAAGGGTCTGGTCAAACCTCTCAACCAATCGACATGCGTCGGTGGGAGTCGCTGCCTACTTTGGTTTTTCAGCATTCCACGATCTGTTCTTCCACCCGGTCTAGGTATTGGTTACTCCCAATGGTACCAATCGGGGTTTAGGGACTTTCACTCACGGACTCTCTAATCATGTCCTATTGAATTACACATTTTGGTGTGGTGTCCAACTCGTGTCATAACAAAGTATGTCATCACATTAACAATCATCGTATGCATGTATGCATGAGTCCACACACAAGCACAATAGATCATTTTTTCATGACAAGTAAAGGATGACTTTCTCATGTGCTCTCCTCATGAATTGTAAGTTTCTCCTAGGGGTCTCATGTAATGCATCCTGTATCTAGACGGTTCACAAACTATTCATAGACACATCGTCTGTCGCAACACAACCCATTATGATCACCATACCATGATATGAATCATTCACTCTCAATCATACAATGATACATCAACTATGAACCATGCATATGCTATGCACATGACTTAGCCAATCTAACTCCAATCCGGAATTCATTCCACTATAAGACTTCATACCACAAGCATGCTTTTTCTCAAGAATTAACTACATTAAGAGGAAGGATAATTCTTTTAAACGTTTTGTCAAACAGGTAGTGGGCGGACTTTGTAAGGGACAGTAAGAAACCGATAGCAATTCGTATGAATTTAAACAAAACTAACTCATCTCTATCATCCAACCTTCCCTTAATAATCTCACTAACTAAAGCAGAAAAATCCAGCAATAACCTTTAGAAAATTCGGTAATAACCGAACCCTAGATTAGTAAACTCTGCATTTACCTAACCCTAAATAAAAATCCAGCGAGAACCTAACCCAAACAGAAAAATCCAGCAATAATCTAACCTTAAAACAGAAATTCCAGCCATAATCGAACTTTAAATGAAAATTCAGCGATAACCTAACCCTGAAACAGCAAATCCAGCAATAATCTAACCTTAACACAGAAATTCCAGCAATCGCCTAACCCTAAATGAAAATTCAGCATAAACCTAACCCTAAAACAGAAAATCCAGCAATAATCGAACCTTAAAACAGAAATTCCAGCAATCGCCTAACCCTAAATGAAAATCTATCATGAACCTAACCCTAAAACAAAAATCCAGCAATAATCGAACGTTAAACAGAAATTCCAGCAATCGCCTAACCCTAAATAAAAATCCAACATGAACCTAACCCTAAAACAGAAAATCCAGCAATAATTGAACTTTAAAACAGAAATTCCAGTGATCACCTAACCCTAAATGAAAATCCAGCGATAGGGTTTTCAAGGAAACCCCAACGTACACATATGCGTGCTCCTAATCTATGCACTCACTGTAACTAGCAGAGGATTGGATCTTAACCTCAGCTTCTATTCCTTTTTTTTTTCTTCTTCTTCTTCTCTCAACTAGAGTGCTGGAAATGAAATGTTGAAAGAGGTTTTTCATATAATTGGACTTATAAATGGTTTTAAATTGGCTTTTGGATAAAAAGGAGGGTTATGGGATGTTTTGTGATGATTTTGAGAAGTTTAAACTTATGGTAGCAATAAACAAAATGTTATTTAAGTGATTTGAAAGAAAGCATTCCACATATTTAAAAACAAAAATCGAGGTCATTTGAGTTATTTTATTAAAATATACATGTACATATCTATTCATAACTTACAATCTGGGTGTCTAATGACATGCCATTTTCGCTAATAATTCCGTAACTCAACTACAGTCACAACGGTTAGTCTCTCAGACCTAACGGATCTTGAAAATTCGATGGTGGGGCTCCGCCAGATAAAATAAGTACATAGTTTTCATTTCTCGGATTGTTTAATTTTAAGTCAGTATCTTATAATTCGGACATGGGTTGAAATACGGCTTGTGGCTCGATAACAGAAAAACATTATGATCAGGTCAAAACATTCTCGAGGCCAATGGACCTATAATCAACAGCTATCCAGTGTACAAACCAGATTTCGGGACCTCAGGTCTTACAGTTTTGATTCGGAAGAACTTGGGGTTGTGCAAGATGCTACTGCTAAAGTGCTCTGACAAGATGGAGATCTTGTGAGAACTGGCGATGCAGCAGGAGAATTGACTACAACATTCTTCATGTTGTTAGTATTATTCTTTGTTGATTTTTTTCCCCACTTCGCTCTCTCCTTTCCATGTGATGTTCATTTATCAAAGGGATGGGCCATCATATGTAAGCCACACATGATAGGATGGTCCTAAACTTCTAATTGAAATTCAGGTTGAATTTACGTCTTTGATGGACTATAAACTTAAAGGGAATTGTAGTTCAAATTCAAATGCATTTGATACCAATAATTGAATATCATTGTTTTATAATCTCACAGGAAAATCTAAATTTTATGTACTCCTTGTTTTTGTTATCTGAGTGCATCTTCCTATGTGTTGTCATTACAATGCTACTTTTCCTTTGGGAACATGGTTCATGTGGTTTATATTGGTAAAAGTAAGACCTCATTAGTCAAGATTTTTCTTCGAGAAATTACTTCAAACTTCATTAAATGATAGGGTAATTAGGTTCTCATTGTCCTTTTTTTAAAGTGTAAATCTTACTAATTGTATTCAATATGTGCAGAGAAAAGCAGTTGTATAACACATGTACTTGGGAAGGAACCTGCTAATGTTTACAGAGAAAAGCAGTTGTATAGCACATGCCTTTACTTTTCCTTTTTGTTTATAACCATCTTTTGAGATGGTTGGCTCAGTTTTTTTTGTTGCATTGAATGGTTGGTGCAGACAACACATCGTGGTCCAAGACGAAGTCCTAGCCATTAGGTTGGGCCTTATTCCCATCAAGGCTGACCCAAGGTTGTTTGAATATGTTTCAGGTTGACGGTTCGTTGACTCTTTTTTTTTAATTTGAATTGGGCTTATTTGTACATTGATTTTTTTTTATGTATGTATTAGGTACTTCTTTAAGGTCTTTCTTCAAGGGATTTGATATGTGGAAGGAAGAAACTGTAATGAAGGTAAAAACTCAAAGATAATATGGTTTGCTAAATCTGTTTCAGGCATATGAATTACTAAAGAATAAGCGGAGAATTGTGAAATTTGAGCGTTTGAACTTTTTAACTGTCAAAATGCAAAAGGTTGTCCCTCCTGAAAGACTTTTCAATGATTTAGATTATAGTAAATGATTTCCTTAGTCAAGGAAGATTTCTGGATTATCTTTTATTGTTTGATAGGAGCATGAATGTTGACCATGAACAAAGCCTTTTAACTAAGCTGAAGCAACAATGGGGTGGCCAACTTATGTTGTAGATGGAAGGAATGGTCTGTCATATACTAACTACTTGCCTGAGCTAGTTGCATGCGTGCGTTTGTTTTCTTCTTCTTTCTCAAAGGGATTTCTTGGTGTTGTTCTTTCATGTTTTTCTGGCAATGTAAGTTACTGATTTTCCATTAGCAAGGGAGAATCAACAGAATGTTTTGAAGCTCCATGCCCATTTCCATCTTTATATTGCTAACAAAATTCTGTCCTTTACCTTCACTATGGTTTTATTCAGGATGATGGTTTTCATATCTTTTCTTTTCTTTTTCAAACTATTCAACGTCTATGTTCGTAGCTTGCTCAGCTCCAAGATACATAAATGTTGCATCGTATTTTAATTAGACCAAGCTATTTATCTTGCATCGTATATCTTGGGTCATTATTTTGTTCACGATCATCTTAGTGGAAGTTTCATTTTGGTTAAAACACCTAATATATATATATATATGGGTTTACATTTTCAGATAGAAACGGTTAGCATCCCTAAAAGAACAACTTGCGTCAGTTGCTCCATTGGTAGAATACCTGAGAATAAAGAAAGAGGAGAGTAAAAAAGAGGGTTTTTAGCGACAAAACTTTTAGCGAAGAAAATTTTCGTAGCTAAAAATAGTGCATTAGACTTTTAGCGACGACAATTTTCATCGCTAAATGCTCCAAACATTTTACTGCGGAGTGGAATAAATTTCTTTTAGCTGCGAAAATTTTTGCAGCTAAAAATCCTGTATGAGACTTTTAGCGGCGAAACTTTTCGTCGCTAAAGACTCAGAACATTTTCTTAAACTTTTAGCGACAAAAATGTTCGTCGCTTAAAAATACAAAAATCTTTCTGTTTTTATTTTCGCTGCTAAAAGTCTTTTACTGTACAAAGGTTTCATCCCCAAGGTTTCTTTTTAAAAAAATATTCCAATTCAAAATCCGTACAAAATTCCTGATATACACATTTGATCATATTCACATTCACATCAAACTACATAAACTTTTAGCGGCGAAAAGTTTCGTCGCTAAAAAACACTATATAAAACTTTTAGCAGCGAAACTTTTCGCGACTAAAAATTTTTAACTTTTAGTCTTAAAACTGTACAAAAAAACTTTTTTTTTTTAGTAGTTAAAATTTTCACTGTTAAAATTCTTGTACTGTACAAAAAAATCCTTCTGTTTTTAGCAGCAAAAATTTTCGCTACTAAAACTAAACTAACATATCGTTTAGCGATGAAAATTTTCGTCACCAAAAGTTTCTTTTTAAAAAAAAGATATTCCAACTCAAAATCCGTAAAAAATTCCTGATATACACCTGTTAAAAATATATTCCATCATATTCATCCTGATATACACATTTCGTCATATTCACAATCACATCCATCTAAACCCAAACTACAT
This sequence comes from Magnolia officinalis, assembly GCA_021015155.1. NCBI lineage: Eukaryota > Viridiplantae > Streptophyta > Magnoliopsida > Magnoliales > Magnoliaceae > Magnolia > Magnolia officinalis. Next base: position 64,973,906 of record JAJHSJ010000005.1, on the reverse strand, counting down.
AAACTTTTAGCGGCAAAAATGTTCGTCACTAAAACATACTATACAAGACTTTTAGCAGCGAAACTTTTCGCTACTAAAAATTTTCACCTTTTATCCCTAAAATTGTACAAAAAAGCCTCTGTTTTCGCTGCTAAAAATAAACTAACATATCTTTTAGCGACGAAAATTTTCGTCGTCAAAAGTTTCTTTTTAAAAAAAAAATATTCCAGCTCAAAATTCGTACAAAATCCCTAATACACCTGTTAACAATATATTTCATCGTATTCATCCTGATATACACATTTCATCATATTCACATTCACATCCATCTAAACCCAAACTACATAAACTACATTCATCTAAACACAAACAATCTTATCTGCATCACATTCATTCACGCATAAATACATATAAACTTAACATCATAAATAAATAAACAAAAAATCACAAAGATGAAGGCGAAGGTGGTGGGGCATCGGTGGGTAAGCGTACAGCGAAAGCCTGAAATATCTCTGTCATCCATCGCTCATGCTCCACCCGCATCTCCGCCATCTTCCTCTCCTGCTCCTCCCTCTGCCTCACCAACTCTCTGCCTCGACAGCTGATCCCCTATCCTCCTCCTCCTGCTCCTCCCTCCCTCTGCCTGCTCCTCTCTCTGCCTCGCTAGCTCCTCTAGGTTTAGGTTTAGGTTTAGGTTCAGGTTTAGGTTATAAGTATAGGTTTTGGGATTTGAGAATAGGTTTAGGGTTTAGGGGTTTAGGGGTTTAGGGGTTTAGGGTTTAGGGTTTAGGAAATCGGGTTTGGGTTCAAGATCGGGTTTAGTTTTGGGTTTTCAAGTTTAAGCTTAGGTTAAGGTTAGGGAGTTGAGATTAGGATTAGGTGTAGGTTTAGGTTTAGGGATTTGAGAATACATTTAGGTTTTAGGTTTAGGTTTAGGTTTTAAGTTATAGGTTAAGGTTTAGGTTTTAAGTTATAGGTTAAGGTTTAGGTTTTAGGTTTAGGTTACTGTTAGGTTATAGGTTATAAGTTTAGGTTATAAGTAATAGGTTTTGGTTTAGGTTAAGGTTATAGGTTTAGGTTAAGGTTTAGGTTTTGTTTTAGGTTAAGGTTTAGGTTTAGGTTATAAGTTATAGGTTTAGGGAATTGAGAATTGGTTAAGGTTTAGGTTTAGGGAATCGGGTTCGGGTTCGGGATCTGGTTTAGGCATGGGTTTTCATGTTTAGGTTTAGGTTTAGGTTAGGGAGTTGAGATTGGGATTAGGTGTAGGTTTAGGTTTAGGGATTTGAGAATAGGTTAATGTTTAGGTATAGGTTTAGGTTTAGGTTTTAGCTTATAGGTTTAGGTTATAGGTTTAGGTTTAGTTTTAGGTTTAGGTTAAGGTTATAAGTTTAGGTTATAGGTTTAGGTTTAGGTTAAGGTATAGGTTATAGGTTTTTGTTTTAGGTTGAGGTTATCGGTTTTGTTTCGGTTTAGGTTTAGGTTTAGGTTTAGTTTCTAGGTTTAGGTTATAGGTTATAGGTTTAGGTTAGGTTATAAGTTTAGGTTAAGGTTTAGGTTACCAGGTTTTGGTTTAGGTTAAGGTTATAGGCTTTGGTTTAGGTTAGGTTGAGGTTTTGGGTTTATGTTAAGGTTATAGGTTAAGGTTATAAGTTTAGGTTAGGTTTTAGGTTTAGGTTATAGATTATAGGTTATAGCTTTGGGAATTGATAATAGGTTAAGGTTTAGGTTTAGGAAATCGGGTTCGGGTTCGGGATCAGGTTTAGGCTTAGGTTTTCATGTTTAGGTTTAGGTTTAGTTTAGGGAGTTGAGATTGGGATTTGGTGTAGGTTTAGGTTTAGGGATTTGAGAATAGGTTAAGGTTTAGGTTTAGGAAATCAGGTTCGGGTTCGAGATCGGGTTTAGAAGTTTAGGTTTAGGTTTAGGTTGGGGAGTTGAGATTGAGATTGGGATTAGGTTTAGGTTTAGGGATTTGAGAATACATTTAGGTTTTAGGTTTAGGTTTAGGTTTTAGCTTATAGGTTTAGGTTACAGGTTTAGGTTTTGGTTTTAGGTTTAGGTTAAGGTTATGGGTTTAGGTTCGGTTTAGGTTATAGGTTATAGGTTATAGCTTTGGGAATTGAGAATAGGTTTAGGTTTAGGTTTAGGAAACTGGGTTCAGGTTCAGGGTCGGGTTTAGGTTTGGGTTTTCAAGTTTAGGTTTAGGTTTAGGTTAGGGAGTTGAGATTATGGATTTGGTGTAGTAGGTTTAGGTTTAGGGATTTGAGAATACATTTAGGTTTTAGGTTTTAGGTTTAGGTTTCAGCTTATAGGTTTAGGTTTTGGTTTTAGGTTTAGGTTATTAAGTTTTGGTTTAGGTTAAGGTTATAGTTTTGGTTTATGTTTAGGAAGTCGGTTTCGGGTTCGAGATCGGGTTTAGGCTTCAGTTTTCAAGTTTAGGTTATCAGTTTCGGGTTCGGGATCGAGTTTAGGCTTCGGTTTTCAAGTTTAGGTTTAGGTTTAGGTTAGGGAGTTGAGATTGGGATTAGGTGTAGGTTTAGGTTTAGGGATTTGAGAATACATTTAGGTTTTAGGTTTAGGTTTAGGTTTAGGTTTAGGTTTTAGCTTATAGGTTTAGGTTATAGGTTTAGGTTTTGGTTTTAGGTTTAGGTTAAGGTTATAGTTATAGGTTAAGGTTTAGGTTTAGGTTTTGGTTTAGGTTAAGGTTATAGGTTTTGGTTTAGGTTACAGGTTTTGGTTTATGTTTAGGTTTAGGTTTAGGTTTAGGTTATAGGTTTAGGTTATAGGTTTCGGTTTTGGTTTTCGGTTTAGGTTTAGGTTAAGGTTATAAGTTTCGGTTGTAGGTTATAGGTTCCGGTTTAGGTTTTAGGTTTTGGTTTCGGTTCCGGTTATAGGTTTTGGTTTAGGTTCCGGTTTCGGTTTTTCGGTTCGGTTTTAGGTTAAGGTTATAGGTTTAGGTTAGGTTTCGGTTTAGGTTATCGGTTATAGGTTATAGCTTTGGGAATTGAGAATAGGTTAAGGTTTAGGTTTAGGAAATCGGGTTCGGGTTCGGGATCGGGTTTAGGTTTTGGTTCGGGATTGGGTTTAAGTTCAGGTTCGGGGTCGGGTTTAGGTTTGGATTTTGGTTTAGGTTAAGGTTATAGGTTTTGGTTTAGGTTTTGGTTTAGGTTAAGGTTATAGGTTTATGTTAGGTTTAGGTTATAGGTTATAGCTTTGGGAATTGAGAATACATTAAGGTTTAGGTTTAGGAAATCGGGTTCGGGTTCGGGTTTGGGATCGGGTTTAGGTTTTGGTTCGGGATCGGGTTTAGGTTTGGGTTTTGGTTTAGGTTAAGGTTATAGATTTTGGTTTTAGGTTAAGGTTTAGGTTAAGGTTATAGGTTTAGGTTATAGGTTAAGGTTATAGGTTTAGGTTAGGTTTAGGTTATAGGTTACAGGTTATAGCTTTGGGAATTGAGAATAGGTTAAGGTTTAGGTTTAGGAAATCGGGTTCGGGTTCGGGATCGGGTTTAGGTTTTGGTTTTCAAGTTTAGGGTTAGGTTTAGGTTAGGGAGTTGACATTAGGATTTGGTGTAGGTTTAGGTTTAGGGATTTGAGATAGGTTAAGGTTTATGTTTAGGAAATCGGGTTTGGGTTCGGGATTGGCTTTAGGTTTAGTTTAAGGTTATAAGTTTAGGTTATAGGTTATAGGTTAAGGTTTAGGTTATAGGTTTTTGTTTAGGTTGAGGTTATAGGTTTTGGTTTTGGTTTAGGTTATAGGTTTAGGTTTAGGTTTAGGTTTAGTTTTAGGTTTAGGTTATAGGTTATAGGTTTAGGTTTTGGTTTTAGGTTTCGGTTAAGTTATAAGTTTAGGTTAAGGTTTAGGTTACAGGTTTTGGTTTAGGTTAAGGTTATAGGATTTGGTTTTAGGTTAAGGTTTAGGTTTTGGGTTTTCTGTTAAGGTTCTAGGTTCCGGTTATCGGTTTAGGTTAAGGATATAAGTATGGTTATAGGTTAAGGTTTAGGTTTAGGAAATCGGGTTCGGGTTCGGGATCGGGTTTAGGTTTGGGTTTAGGTTATAAGTTATAGGTTATAGGTTTAGGTTTAGGTTTATGTTATAAGTATAGGTTTTGGGATTTGAGAATAGATTTAGGTTAAGGTTATAAGTTTAGGTTAAGGATATAAGTATAAGTTATAGGTATAGGTTTAGGTTATAGGTTACAAGTATAGGTTATAGGTTAAGGTTAAGGTCGAGGTCTAGGCTTAGGTTATACGTATAGGTTTTGGGATTTGAGAATAGGTTTAGGTTAAGGTTATAAGTCTAGGTTTAGGTTATAGGTTAAGGTTTAGGTTTAGGTCTATGTTATAAGAATAGGTCTAGGTTTAGGTTTATGTTTAAGTATAGGTAGTAAGTTTAGGTTAAGGTTGTAAGTAAAGGTTACAGGTTAAGGTTAAGGTTTATGTTTAGGGTTAGGGTTAGGTTATAGGTTATAGCTATAGGGAATTGAGAATGGGTTTAGTTTATAGATTTGGGGTTATAGGTTTAGGTTAAGGGTGTGGTACCTTCAAATACATACATAAACACGGCTTGTCCAAATGGCCAGGCCCCTCCAATGTTGTCCATAGGAAATGGACAGCTTCATCACGGTCATAATAGCGGTTCCCACCTTCCAGGGACCCCCGCTCATCCAGATAGCTCCGACGCACATCCAGGTCTGCTCCATTAATTTCGAGCAAATACATAAACATGGCCTGTCCAAATGGTCAGGCCCCTCTAATACTATCCATAGGAAATGGACAGCTTCATCATGGTCATAACAGTGGTTCCCACCTTCCAGGGACCCCCGCTCATTCGGATAGCTCCGACGCACATCCAGGTCTACTCTATTAATTTTGAGCAAATACATAAACACAGCCTGTCCAAATAGCCAGGCCACTCCAATGTTGTCCATAGGAAACTAAGTTAAACTTATTTCTGCAGATAAACCATAAGCAGAATGTTGCATGATGAAGAATCATGAAATCCTCAAGTCGGACAGAGTTTGAATTTATCCGTTCCCAAAAACCATAGTCATGAACTTTTAAATGCATGAGAGGATATAATAATAAGAATGTAGTTGGCTACAGAGCAAGCACTTGAAATATAACCTCGAAAACAATATCCACAGTATGAGCAGTTGAGAATATAAACAACACGAGAAATGTACCATGAGATTCCAGTCTGCAGTGACAAGCTCAACTTCCAAATGCCGAGAAACATTGTGATCCACTTCTACTGTATCTTTTACCTAAAGCAGAGAAAAAAAATCAGTTTCAAGTCAGCAAGTCTATAGCCAACTGCAACAGCCACTCAGGTTGAAAAGATGATTTGCCTCCAGAAAAATACAATGAATTCAATATTATTACTCAATTTAATTAATCATGGACATGAATTTTACCATGAAAGAATCAGGCACTGTTTTGTAGACACCTAAAAAATTGGGTTCATCTCATTTTAGTTAACAGTAATTATATGTTAAAGATCTTGATCTCTAACACAAAATTTTAACATAAATGAGATAAACCCCTTTTTTTAAGTAACCTACCAAACAGGCTTATTGAAGCAAGAAAGATGAAAGCCTAAAATATAGAGAAAATAATGTAAATTTCATAGCTGCTAAAATGATATTCAAGAAATATACAAGACCTAGAACATCAAGAAACAAAACATTAGACCATATTACGGGAAACTCATTTCAGCTTGCAAATGCCCACATTTTTCAATCTGCTTCAATCTTTTAGCTAAATATTGTAATTATTGTAGAATGAGACGTTTCATGCATGGGTTTCTCACATTGCTCCCCACATCCATGTCTTGATCTAGAAACTATGCTCTAGAGTCTGACAATAGAGTTGTTAGTACTCACCATTTCACAATCAATCATTTCATGAGCTTTATCCATCCACATGACATAGTGCCATTCACAACTGTTGAAACTCAAAACCCAAAACATCCAACACCAGACTATTCTAGGCAACAATGGTGCTTGCAACCCTGCAAGATACAAGTTCTACGTACTGGACAATTCATAACACCTTGTAGTTAAAATTGTGTGAATATTTGATCGAGTAAAAAACCAATCATCATTCCAAATTACCACCCCGTAAAGTTTCACTAATGCATTGGTGGAAATTAAACAGGAATGGTGCTCACAATTTCAGAGCCCGACAAACCTGCTGAACATGCTTAGTTGCCCCACGCCAGTCCAACTAAACACATGTTAATTAATGGTGGAAAGTGCATAACATGCACTAAACCTGAACCCCTAGCCTTTTTGGGAAATGATAGGTTAAGATTGTCCTATCGAGGAGATTCTTAGGGGTCAATGATCTCTGTTTGGGTCTTTTTTTCATTGAGATAGTCTGTTGCCTGTGAAATGATCTGCTTGCATAATCCACACAAATTTCTAGTCCTTGAATAAGGTTTAGAAATATTACTTTTGGTATTCGGCTCCTAGTAGTTAATCTGCACAACTAGAAGCATGAAGCATATATCATCGATTTAATTCCAGTGGACCTTAAATGGGAAAACAATTAGGACAGCCTACATTTTTATTTGGAAAATGATTACATGTCTACCGATGAATGCACAGTCCATGTTTGGAGTAAGAGAAATGAGAATATGAATTTTCTATATCCATGAACTTGTCAAATTCATGAGTTCGCATTGGATTTGAATTTGACAAACTCCAAAGTCCACTGTTTGGGAATCAAGCTACAATCTATGAATTTGGGAGCATTTATTGCAATGAAGTAGCTTCTATCACCTTTTAAGGTCTCTCATTTTGTAGATTTGCAAAGTCTTTACTTGAAACATGAATAGAGATGAAGTTACTAAACGACATCTACTAAATAGCCAATAAGTACAACAGTTGGAGAGAATGAATTCTACAATTAGATGAGAATTCAGTTGTTTAAAAAGGAGGCATCTACCAAATAATCAATTACCTATAATTCCATTAGGATATTCTGTCCGTTAATGCAAATTTTTTTTAGTTATCATCTTCAATTGAGATCAGATTTTTATTCTCAATTACCCAAACATAAATCAAATTGAAAGATGTTAGATTATATATTCTCTGGGTAGCATTCTTTCAGCTATTTGTTATTGAAGTACTGGCGAATGTTTCCAGTTAGAAATCAGATTTTTTATTCATCAATAGAAATCAAATTCAACCGAGTCAAGTTGGCTTGGCCAATTTCAGGTCAATTTGAGAAGTTATAGAACTATGAAAACAAAATTTGTGTATTTAAAACTTTTATTATTGGCACTCCTAAGTACGGTTGAAGGCACAAGAACCATACCATAAACAAAATTTTGATTTGATATAATGATTGTAATTAATAAGCAGGAATTCTAAATGTTTTCTAAACCCAACCATAGACTCAAGTAGTTCATAACTTAAGGCTGTTGCTATAATAATTTGGTCTTTTGAAACATGAGATTAGATGGTATGGAATTGCATTTGGTCCCCTGTAAATTTCATTGGAGATTTGGAAAGCGATGGAAATGATTGGATTAATCCAGGCATCTTATCATCCAATCCCGATAGTAGATACTACTATGAGATTGTTTTTTGTGGATTGAGCAGATGGGCATTCTGCCTGCTACTATATATGTGACTCAGATGGGCATTATGCCTGCTACTCACTCTACCTTTGTTTGTTTAGAAAGCCCACTTCTTGGAAAATGATAAGTGCTTTCAACATTGAGCAGGGATTCACTAGAATACATCCATCCCTACATTTTGGAATAGGATATGGCAGGACTATAACCATTGGATCTGGGATTGTCTGGTGATTCAGACCATTTAGAAGATATGCCTTGCAGTCAATTGAGGATACCTAATAACTAAGCCCTCCAATTGTGGTGAAAATCCATTGTGGTGTGAGTGCTTGTGTGTGTGTATGAAAAAAAAAAAAGAAAAGAAGAAGCCCTCCAATTGGAGTACTCTAGCACCTAGATTGCTGAGCATATTTCCATTGAATATGGACCATCTCTTTAATTGTTGTTGTGTGGGCCATTGATTTGAAAGTCTAGGATCGATGTTACAATCTTGAGATTTTTGAGACAGCCGCCTTCATCAATGTTTTTCGTCAAATTAACAATGTGGATCACTGAATATCATCCCCGATCCAATGCCTTAAATCCCGACATATCGTATTGCAATATGCCATGAATGGGAGATTCATAAAAATTGAGGGTTCAACAGAGTTTGCCACCCAAGTCTATACTGTGGTGTCATTGAGCCTCCACTCATCATTTTTTTTGGCAATGCTAATATAGCTGAAGGAAACATGGTTTTGATTGAATTACATTACTTACAAGTGCTAAGACAGACTGTCATGAATTACATTGCTTACAAGTGCTAAGACAGACTGCGTCGACAACACCCAAGCGACTGAGTGATAACTATACCCCGGTGCATCTCTTAAAAAAAGTCGCACAGAGTCACAAGCTTAGGGACATGTCTGCCCCACTAAATGATCATGAACAAAAAATAAATAAATCTTCCTTAAGGAATACCTCCTAGAAATTTTAGTTGGCAGGCACAAAGAAACAATTAAAAAGGACAAAACCCACGCATCACAGTGGCCCCTCAGAGGCCCTGTCTGCCCCTAGCTAGAGACAGGGAAGTTACAATGGGGATTGACAGCCCACCAGCGGAAAATTTGCAGGGATTTAAAAAGTTTTGCATCAGGATATTTGTGCCTACAATTTATCAGAGTAGTAATAACTCTACGAACGGTTTGGATGACATATAAACATCATGTTCAGCATTCAAAATCCCCAAATCCCTAATTTGTAATATCATAAATTTCCCAATTCGGGGTCCACATTCAAATATGTAAGCCATAAAACCCCCAAATCCCTAAATGGGGGTCCACATCAAATTGGGAATCCACAAATTACTAAATCCCTAAATTCCTAAATCAACATTAAGATTGAGAGAGATTGAAAGAGAGAGATACCTCACGTTTGTGATTGAGTCTTCAACCAAGCTCAGAGAGAGAGAGAGAGAGAGAGAGAGAGAGAAGGGCGAGCGTGGGCAGGGAGGGTGTCGTTTCGGCTCCCTCGATCAAACGGAGAGTAGAGAGAGAGAGAGAGAGAAAGAGAGAGAGAGATGATGGACTGTATTCGGGCACGCGAGAGATAGAGGGGATGGAGAGGATTAGAGAGAGAGAGAGAGAGATGGGGTTCGGGAGAGGATTAGGGCACGAGAGAGATGGAGAGAGGGGATGGAGAGGAATTTGGGGATTGAGAGGGTTGAGAGAGCGTTGACGCTCCTCGAGCTCCGAGCTGTATGAACGGTTTAAAGGTTATCAAAGTTAAATGGGCCCCACTGTGATGCGTGTCGACCATCAAAACCGTGCATTTGATGGGCCCCTTTAAATTATGGGATATCCTAAAAATCAGCCGTATACGGAACTTAGGTGGGCCATACCATATAAAATCATGTGAAGAATGCCTAAAACATATAAAAGCACTTGGTGGGGCCCACCTGAAATTTTGATGTATATGAAACTTGGTCTGACTCCTCATCCAAGTGGGACACACATAATGGATGGTCTGATTTGTGAACCACATCTCGGCGGGCCCAACAAATGATTATGAATGATTTAATGGAGGGTAACCCCTCTCAACTTTTGTATGTGTGTGGCCCAAAAGAATCACGGATTGACTTGATTTTTAAGCCCCAAGACCACCATGGAATGGTGCAACTGACTGGTGGGGTAGATGTTCGACACCCATCACGGTGGGGCCCACATAACTTATTATATATATTATATAAAAATATTATATATCCATCATTAAAATCCTCCTGAGGCCCACGGTACTGTTTATTTTACATCCAATATGTTGATTAGGTCATATAGGGCCAGATGAAGGGGAAAAACAAAAATCAATTTGATCCAAAACTTATGACCCCCAAATGTTTTTTAATGGTTGACGCTCATTCAACATCGTTTCCTGGAAAGTGGTCCACTCAAGATTTGGATATATCTCATTTTTTGTCTCATACCATAGGATGATCGTTAAAAATAAATAGACGACATGGATTAAACACATACATCATGGTAGGACTCACAGAGCACCAACCACCAGCCATTGGATGGTGTCAGGGGGAGTAGTCAATCCGTTCCCCTTATTTGTGGTGTGCTCCATTTAATCTTTGGATATGATTTATTTTTTGGATAATTCTCTAAAATTATCTTCAAAAGATGGATGAACGGTGTGGGTTGATCCCCAATTTTCAGTAAATCCAAGTGCAATAAATCCACCAAACAGGGAAGGTGCGCCTTGCGAAATATGGGTGCTTGGAAGGTGGGTGGCGGACAAGGGAATCTTCAGCCTATAAAGCTTCGCCCTTGTGGAGAGGGATCTCCTCCGTGAAATAGGCATTCTTGGAAAGGGTTGGATTATCCTTAGGAGATGGTGAATAAAATCAGGTTTTGAGAAGACATGTGGGTGGGAACTTTCACCTTAAAAGGCGATTTTCCCATGCTGCTCAGGTTGGCCTTAGACCCTTATGTTGTGGTGGTCGGCTGTTTCTCCTGTGTTTTGAATCAAGCTGATATGTTCATTTTTCCATCTCATTTTATAACATAATCTAAAAATGAGGCCGTTCTAAATCTTAAGTGGACCACACTGTAGGAAACAGTAATGATTAGAGGTGTTTTGAATCAAGCTGATCGATATGTGTTTAGATCAAACGGTGGCTATTAGTCCGTGTGACCTGAGCACTAGGTTAAATGACAATTAAACATTACAACGGGCCCTAAGAAGCTTTAAGTAGTACGTTGTCAGCCTAAAATGTAAATCTGCCTCATTTTTTAGCCCATGCTAAAAAACAAGCTAAAATAATCGACAGATGGTGTGAATAAAACATTACAACAGGCCCTGAAATAATGGTGTGATATGTGTTTGGATCAAATAGTGGCTATTAGTCTGTGTGACCTGAGTACTAGGTTAAATGACAATTAAACATTACAACAGGCCCTGAGAAGTTTTTAGCAGTACGTTGTCTGCTAAAACGTAAATCTGCCTCATTTTTTAGCCCATACCCTAAAACAAGCTGAAATAATCGACAGATGGTGTGAATAAAACACATGCATCATAATAGGGTCCAAATGGATTGACACCGGCTAGCAGGCTGGTGTTGGAACACCAGCCAAACCATGCCTGATTGGATACTGACACTACAAGTGACGACCTAGCTAGTGGTCAGTGTTTTATAAGCCCCATTGTGATGTATGTGTTTCATCCTAGTCATCCATTCATTTTTTAACAAATTTTAGGCATAATGCCAAAGATGGGATAGATCTAAGTCTTAGGTGGGCCACACCATAGGAAATAACGGTGATTGAACTCTTGTTGTTAAAAATGCCCTGGGTTCGTTGTAATGTTTGTTTGCCCTTTAACATGTTCATTAGGTCATATAAACACGTATATCAATTTAATTCAAAACTTCTACTGTCTAGAAGAAGTTTTTAACGACAAGAGTTCAATCCCCAATGTTTCTTGTAGTGTGGTCCACATGCAATTTCGATATACGATAAAATAGTGGGACAGTAGTGCCCACAATTAAAAACTTAGAAAGGCAACAAAAGTTTTATATCAAGATGATATTTTTGTTTCATCCAAAGATAGGAATGCTTTTAATAAATCCATTGTGTCCATCGTCATGTTTATATGCCATTGAAACCCTTTATAAGGAAATTAGCTACAGGAAAAAAGTGAAAACATCAAAAACTTTTGTGGCCATACAAATATTTCAACGATGGTCATTGAATCCCCACACATTTGGGTATGTATGACCTAATCAATAGATTGGATGTCAAAAAAACAGTACAGTGGGCCTTATGAGGATTTTAATGGTGGATATCCAATCATTATTGTTTTCCTGTGGTGTGGTCCACCTGAGATTTATATCCCTCTAATTTTTGGCATAAAGCCCTAAAATAATCTTTAAAAATGGATGAGAGGTCACATAGAGTTTATTTGCCATCCAAGCCGTTGATTTGGTCACATAGACCTAGATTAAAGGAGAACAATAAGATTAGTTGGATTAAGGGGTTCCATTTGGCCCATTGGAATATATGTGTTCGTTCTAAGCCGCCCATAAATTTTCATATATAATTTAAGTGGACGAGCCCATAAATTATATAGCTTAAAGATCTAAGTGGACCACACCATAAGAAATAATAAAAAATAAATTTCTATTGTGTGGTCTTCTTACAACTTTGATATTACTCATCTTTTGCATTAATATTTAAAATTAATGGATATAGTGGATAAATAAAATACATCATGGTGGGACTCACAGTCCACTATTATTTATTTATTTAATCCACTATGTTAATCCATGTTAACAGATAATTTTAGGACTATATCCCAAAAATGAAGCAAATTAAAATCTCAAGTGGACCACACCATAGGTAATAGTTTGATTGAACCTCTACCATTGAAAATTATTTGGAGGCCAAAGAAGTTTTGGATCAAGCTCATGTTTGTAGTTTCTCTTCATCCATGTCTTTGTGATCTTATGAACAGGTTGGATGATAAATAAAAATTAATTTGGACCCTAGGAAGGTTTCAATGATGGAAATCATTATTCCACATTGTTTCCCGTGTAATGGTCCACTTGAGCTTTGGATTGACTTCAAATTTGGGCTCAACCGCTAAAATTATCAGTAAAAATGCATGAACAGTGTCGATAAACCACATTACTTCATAGTGGGCCCAACTGAGTTTATTCAGTACGATAAAAGAGTACTGAGTAACTCAGTACGCAATCCAATTTCTCCCAAACTGAAATGCGGATAGAGTCCGCCAATTCCTCCCGCGTGCAGCAGGCCTCCAAAACCCTTATCTCAATCTTTCTCTCCATCTCTCTCTCATACTCCGCCTCTCTTTCCCTCTCCTCTCTCAATCTCCCGCTCTCCCTCACCCTCTCTCTCGCGGGGCTTTCAAGAGAGAAGCTCAGATCCAAAAAACCGTAAGAAATTCTTCCTCCTTTCAATTTCTCGACGCAAAAGAGCTTCGAGATCGAATCATTTTGCGGTATTTTCACACAAATCCATTGAAAATCACGTTAATCCATGTTCTTTCTTTGACTGAGTTAATTTCAGATTGAGAGGTTGATGTTAGGGTTTTGTTTTGTGGTGAGATTGATTGCTTGTTTGTATTGGAGACAGTAAATCTTAATTCAATCTCTTGCGTTTTGGTTTTAATAAGAGAAAACGAAAATGTTTTTGTTTTTGTTTTTTATTTTTTTATTTTAAAGAAATTGAGGATATTTTTTGGCATATTAGTGAAATTTTCGACGTTCGAAACTGTAGATCCTTGAATAATCCATCTTTCTTTTTTTTTTTTTCTTTTTTTTTTCTTTTTTTTTTTGAAAAAGAGCCTTTGTGAAGGTAATTTTAAAAAACTGGAGGATATTAGTGAATTTTAGTGGGTTTCGATGTTTGGAACTTTAAATCTATGGGATTTCAATGGATTTCGATGATTGAAACTATAACCCTTTTTTAAAGTGGATGGTGAAAGAGGACGTTGGAAGATTTTTTTTTTTAATTTTTAATTTTTTTTTTAGTGGCATTTTATCACTTGGAAGATTTTATTTTTTAATTTTTAATTTTTTTACTGGCATTTTATCACATATATATTTTTCAAATTAGAGGAATTAAGTGAATTGTAATTTTTGGGATGTTTAATTTACGACAAATTTTTCTTCTTCTTTTTTTTTGTTTTGTTGTCACTGATCAAATAGCAAGATATAGAATTTGTTTTTCCTAATTTTTTTTCCATGTCTTCTTATCTATCTTTGTCTTCTTCTTCTTCTTTTTTTTTTTGTGTGTGTGTGTGTGTGTGTGTGTGTGTGTGTGTTGTGTGTGTGTGTGTGTGTGTGACTGAGCAAGACACGCTAATGCAATTCCTGCATGGGCAAATTGAAGAAGCAAACAATTCCTGGCATGTGTTGCCTTCCTGATTAGTGGATCAACCTTATTTTTATGCTAGGGTGTAACATCCCGTATTTTTGCCAACCTGGGATTAGACGTCCGTAGGCAATGGGTCAATCCTAACACCTTATTAACTTGTCAGAACTGAATCCCACCGTCTAAAATCGCTCCTTAACCCATGTCCTTCACAAATCCCACCCTTCCCCACCTTGTTCTTTAAATTTTCTAAGTACTTTCACATCAGACACTATCTTAAAGTTTAGGTGATGAAGAACAATACTTAAACTAAACATTACTACAAAGGACTAAGTACCACCTCAGACCGAAATCACCCAGGACTAAATCCTTTAGAAATTAGGCGAGAATTAGTTAGTGTTAAACTAGAGTGCCTGTGAAATTAGCACCAATCACTTTAAATACGATCTGCAAAACCCAAAACTTGTAGAATCATTGACGCTAGGTTACCCTAAAATCTAGGATCAATCTCATTACCCGACTGCTCTCGGGAGCATCTCGAAACTCCGTATCAGATCTGGACCGCACGTCAGAAGTCCGATTAACACGAAGTTAAAGAATTAGGACCGCCTTGCTAGGCTTGACAACCATCTCGGAAATCAAATCCAAATAGTGTCCCAGTGTAATTCGCTTGAGTCCGGAGCGAGGAGTGTGAAAACACTTGAATTTCTTTACAAATAAATATCTCAAATAGTAATCTGACACCTCTCGCTTGCAGATCAGTTTTAAGCAACTAGACCGTCAGAATCAGACCAAATTACACCCTCGGATCAGGAGAAATTTCATACACATATCCATGTACCAAAATCTCCGATCGAGATCCGCTGACCGTTGAACTGAAACTGGTCCACCACGCGTGATCTGGGAATCCCACTGAAACGAAATCTTAGCACCACCTAGATCCAAGGTTGGTGAGCTTAAGTCCGACCTTTGGCTCAAGGAGGCCCACCAGAAGTCTTCCATTGAGCTGGAAAAGTGCCGCTTTGGTTATAACCTAAGTATACCTTGACGACAAGTCTTTTTTAGAGTGTTTTTAGGCTATATAAGGACCTTAGAACTCTCTCTCACAGCCATACGAATTTGAGAGAAACCCTAGAGAGAGAAGTGAGAAAAGGGAGAGAAAGAGTGAGAGAAGTGCGAGATCCTTCCTACTACTATTCCCTGCCACACAAGCTGCACCACCCGATTCTAATCGCTTTCCCGGCGATTTCGGCTTCATTTCTAGGTAAGAAACCGTAACCCTAATCTGTTTTGGGGTAGTATAGGTTGTAGGTTATGAAATAGCTAACCTATTTCAATCTATAAGTGGCCAAACTACCGTATACAGAAGCTTAGCAATTCTATTGACTCCGTTACGATTCTACGACAAAAGGTACGGACTTTAGGTGTATAGGTTATGGTTTTCAACACTTTCAATTTCAGATGATGATAGATTCATGATCTGTATGCAATTTCACATGTACAAAGTGCTGTCTGTTTTCCGTTTTGATTAAAGATGAAGAATATGGAATTTGACATACTCTAGGTATTTGTAGAAAGTACCGTATACGTATAAATTTTGGAAATGTGATTGCCATGATTATTTGTTGTATTAATATATTATATATGGATAAAATACTTGTTTGGTGAAAGGACTCGCCCTAATACATGTTTTTTGCTAATATACACTATGTATGTTAAAATAGTGTATTCTAAGTGTTTGTGTAAATGGCCGAATGAGTATAGAATTCTCATTCGTGCTCACCATGACTAATTGTCATGGATTTATGATTGTTGTATTGGCGATACCCCTTTGACGAAAGGATTTGCCCTAAATCACGCCACGGCCAATATACACTACTTATATTAAAATGTGTGGCGCAAGTGTTTGTGGAAATGACTAAATGAATATGGAACTTGGATTCCTACTTGCCATGACTATCCATCGTGGGTGTATGCATGTTATGATTGGGGTAACTCCCTAGTGAAAGGATTTGGCCTAATACCTATGTGATCAACATATGTCATGTATGTTGATGTATGTAGTCTAAAGTGTTTATTGAAATGTCTGAATGAGTAGTAGTTAGTAAATTGTAATGTATAAGGGTGTTGAGATATGATTCTCAACTCCTTTAACTATGTGTATGATTTCCTTGGATAGCTGTGTGATTAGGAATTTAATATGTACAAACTCATGCTTGTGTTATGCTTCATAACATGCTCAAATGATTGTATGATTTTATCTATGTGATGCATATGTTTAAATTCATGTTTACGTTGTATGATCCGTCATGGGTGATGGGGGAGTGGAGCAACGAGTGCATGCAACAGCCCTGACAGCCCTAAACGGATAATATCAGACTTTGATTGTATGATTTGAAATCTTGATCCATTACTGCTTTAACTGTTCTGTAATTGATTGTGTTTGGGGCTATGATTATAGTCCAGGCAATCGGTAACGGGATTGAATTCGTGGCTGAGATTCATTTGCCACGTGTGATGTGTTCGACGAACCCGAGTCGTACTTCGGTTGGCGATAGTGGTTGGCCACACGAAGTGCTTTTGTGCTTCATATCGTTCAACTTGTTGTGCGCTCGAGCTAGCCGAGCTCGTCAAGCAATCCGATCTGTCTTATGTATGTTCACCATGTTTGGATGCTACTGCTTGAACTTAGGGTACCAAACTTACCAGTGAAATCCTCTTTAACCATGGTACCTCGATCCGCTAAGACTCATAAGCCGGGCATGGTGGTATGGGACACCGTGGTCGAGCTGTCGGCCTACGCTGGGGCCACGTGCCTCCTCATAGTGACCAGTGACCAGCCAGACTCATGAGCCGATTATGGTGGTATGGGACACTATATTCGTGCTGTCAGCCTACATTGATAAGGTGATGGGGGAGTGGTGTAACCATTGTGTGTAACAACCCTGGCAGCCCTTTGTAGTGACCTCGAGCATACTCTGAATTGCGGTGAGGCGACGAGTTTTGTCGCAGTGTATAGAGTATGAAACTAGGCCTGTATCTGTATAGTGATGAATCATTAAAAAGGTGATGGGGGAGTGGTGTAACCTTTGTGCGTAACAGCCCTGGCAGCCTTTGCAGCGACCTAGAAAACACACCATCGTTTGAGATTAACTAGGACTGACGACCCTAGAATGGATCATGTTTGGGAATGATACAAGGGAGGTACCTTAGTTTTCCAATCCTGCTGTTTGAAATGGACTAATAACAACTCGGTAATCATGCTCATCATGCATTGCATGTGCCTGGAAGATGTGGAGCACTGAGGAATGCAAGCATGCCGCGAACGTAAGATGGTGTCGCACGAGGGAGTGTGTGGTGAGGGCATACATCATGACTGCATTCATACTTGCATTAATAAGAGTATTTAGAATTGTTTGATTGTACTGCTTTATCATTACTGCTTGACTGTTTTGATAACATGTTAACCTATGCTTTATTGTTCCACTGAGTTAGCTACTCACTCCCACGTTACGGGACGGTGTTCCGAACACCCACCAGACTTTATCTGATTGCAGATGGCGAAGCTACTCCTGAGGCGGAGCCGGACCTTTATGATGTTAATGATGCTTGTTCGTATATGTTGTATACTGACGGCTTCACGTGAGCCGTGTATTGATCGACGGGATTACAAGGATGTTGACTAGATAACACTACACCTTTGGTATAATTTGAAATTGTACTTGTAATTCTTTAACCTGGTAACTTTATCACACTCTGGAGACTCACCATAGTTTATATATTTTATCTATCTATCACAGTCTTCCGCTTGCAATTTAACTGTCTCTGAAGTATAATATGTTGTTTCGGCTTAATCTCATTCATGTTCAATGCACTAATGCAGACAACATTCAATCATCATTCATTTTGTTGCATAAGTGATGCATTGGAACTCAGGAGTTGAGTTTATGCTCGACCCCCGATTTTTAGGGCATTACATAGGGCATGTTCACAGTGGGACCCACCTGGTAAAAGATCAGGGAATGTTCACGTATTTTCCTGTAGACACGTGGACTGCAAATTGTTTTGATGGTCTTGCCTTGTGTGCATTGCCTTAGTATTCCTCTCAGCATATTATAGGACTTCAATGAATTTAGCAGATTATCTGAAGTTGCAGTGCCGAGACATTGTTGATGCAATTTTTTTTCTTCTTCATGTTTTGTTTTGAAGAAGCTTACTTTTTTTTTTTTAGGTCTCCGATATGTTTCTACACTTGTTTGTTGGATGGATGGTCAACTGAAGTGGAATATCCAAATTTGGGTTAGTCACATGTGTTATTGGTTAAGTCACTAATGAATAAAATCGAAGAGATTTGGAGAAAACAATGGGTCTGGAGTGGGATTAGACTTGAATTTTAGTTGAACCTTCAGAACAAATATTTTAAACACTCCTTTGTGGAGCCAGAAACATACAAGATCTCATGCCATAACAACTCATGCACAAATATCTCATGTTCTTGACATGGCTACTTTTTGTGTTGGCAGGCTCAGTAGAACTGCACCAATGATACAGGACAGAATCTTGATTAAGGTAATATGTGAGAATCTTAAGAATGTCTTATGATTGGTGGACCACATTATGAATCATTTCTCTAGTAGCTATATGATTGAGGATATATACTGACTTCTAAGAACGAACGAAATTCCCTTTTATGGTTTACTAACAAGTAGAGATAATAATTCCTTGTTGAGGCTATTAGTTTCATAGTGGCATTTATTCTCAAAAGATCCTTGGAAAGTTCTATGGAATTCCTTATCCCGATGTAAAGAAGTTTGTTAATGTGTACAATGTCTCCACTGACTTTTTCTTCTTCTTCTTCTTCTTCTTCTTCTCTCTCTCTCTCTCTCTCTTCTCTCTCTCTCTCTGCCCTTCTTCTTTTTTTTTTTCCTGGTGATACTATTTAGTCGTGATTATTAGTATGCCTTTAGTACTGTATGCTAGTTGGTTTGGGCTATTGAGCTTGGGATGCTTGGATCTACCTCACTGATTTGTACTGTATTTGTTTAGGATGTTATGCCGTGATTTTCCAATCAATCATATCTAAGGCCATTTCCTGATTTGAATTATGATTGAAATGAATACTTGATTCAATGGAATGTTTGAGTGGATATGAATCCCAAGGAGTGATATGTGACTAAGTGTAACAGAACTTTAAAGTTTGTTCCCTTTCCTTGTGTTCTAATTAAATTGTAATCACTTTCTTGGATCAGAACAACTCGTCCTTGCTTACTGTGGCATAAATACCTGCCTATCTTGATCATCCAAATCATGTTGGATGTGGAAACTGGCCTGAAATACTCTAAGAAGATGACCTTACCCTCAAATTGGTGGCTATTAAACAGATGGGTTTAATGAAAATGGTAAGATCCAAATTGCATGGGAAAATTTCAGCAGTCTTGATTATGTATTTCATGATCCCATCTCATTTAGTTAGCATTTGATGCTGACTTTTATTTACCATTTGTTATTTGAACTTTGTCTGGTGATCTTGTTATTCTAATCTTGTTACTATCTAGACTCTCGATGACACATTCACATTTTTCCTTGTCATCCTTGAAGTTTTGATTATTGGACACATGCTAGTGTTGATCTTGAGCATGAAGGAAAGCAAACAGAAAAACAGGCCGGCTATTGTATTTTTGCATAGCTCTTACAAAACCAAGGAATGGGTGCGGCCATTACTCGAGGTAAAAGTCAAACATTGCTATAAATTTTCTCATCTCTTTGCCATTATACAGAATTCACAACACCATGGACTAGAAATGAAATGCAATTGCAATTTGAGAGCTGCTTCCTCATATGATTACTAGGCAACACAATATCATTTCTTTCTTTTAATTGTAATTCTTCTTTGACTGTTTTAGATCAATAAGGGACGTCACTGTATTCAAGGAACGGTTTCAACATGACAATGACGGTAAGCTTAACTCTAAATATCACCTTTATAATAAGAATTTGTGCTCTTTATTGTCTGTTTTTGAATTATAATTTTTCAAAAGGCCTAGCTATATGTCCTAGAGGGGGGGTGAATAGGACTATGCCAAATAAAACTTATAACAGCAGAATTAAAAAGAATATGATAGCCTAAATAAATCACAATACAGGAAAGTAAAACAACCTCAAAATTCAGATCTTGAGAGGTTGATACAAATGTTGTTCTAAGGACAACCTTACACCAAAAACCAGAGTTTATGGTAGGACAACCTTATTTCTAGAAAGATCTTTGTATCAAATCTCAAACCAAAGAGGAATACAGAAATAAACACAAACTGAACTGAAATAAATTGTAATCATAAATGTATTGTTCTAGGGACAGCCATACACCATAAAAATGGCAGGGCAACCTTGCTGGAACAATCTTTAAAGGAAATTGAATATCAAGCTGATAAAGGAATAGCAGAAAATAAATTCTAAACTATTACAAAATTCCCACAATGCTTGAATTAAATGATTACAACATTCACCACCATACATACATCCCACAAATGAATAATTAAATATTATAAGTATTAATCATTCAACCACAACACAAGGGATTATAGTGGTTCACCTATGTGTTCACCAACTGTTAAACAACAGCCACACAGAATGCTACTCCACTCCTAATATCCTCACACAGGGGATATTAGCGTTCACTAACAAAATAGGTTTTCACAGGTTCACCCAAAACCTTTACAATTGTGTCTTTGTCTGTGGGCTTACACAATTAAAAAAAACCCCACTTCTGAGTTTTCCTGGCTCTCCTCAGATAACCAATACAACAAGATTTTTCTGGCAAATCTTGAAAGAAACCAAAACAGAAAGGAATTTACAATTAAATGTAAAATACCTGATTATCTCCTTCGTTGTAGCAGCCCAGTAGAACCAAGTCAGAGTAGATGATTGAATGTCCAAGTTCAATGTCCAGTACTCAATTACAATGGTTCTAGTTCTGATAGATTTTAAATTAAACCAAATAGGGTTTGCCTTAATTGATTTTGATTCCAAAGAAAGGGAATAACAATTCCTCTTATCAAATTAGATTGGAATAGCATAAACAAAATCAATTAAATAAAGCTAAAGAAAGAGAATATTAAATAAGCACACTTAGCTTAGATGGAGCACAGAATTATCTCTCAGAAGTTTGACGAAGATTGGCTTGAATGGATTAATTAATTCAATGAATTCTTCTGAGATTCGTACTCTATTTATAGGTGAGCAGATCGCGTCTTCGATTGGTCTAGGGAGCTTTTCGACTAGTCGAAGAATTAACAGATATTTGAAAAATCGGGCGTGATAAGCTTTGACCATTTTACGACTGGTCGAAGGTCTCCTTCGACTGGTCGTAGGTCACCTTCGACTGGTCGAAGGTCTCCTTCGACTGGTCGAAGAACTAGAATATCTTCACTAGACTTTGAGTCGAAGACTTTCGACTGGTCGAAGATGCAGTCGACACTGTTCCTTCGACTGGTCGAACAGATTCCTGGACTAGTCGAAGCCTAATAGAAAATATCCGAATTTTGTAACAAACTCACGACTGATCGAGGAATTTCTTAGACTGGTCGAAGCAAAGCTAAGACTAGTCGAAGAAGGCCTAGGACTAGTCGAAGAACAGACCAAACTCATGTAAAATAAACATCCGACTTATGTATCTAAAGTGACCTAATCCTAAGGTCAACCTAAGGTCAGTCAAACCTTAAACATAAAGTAAGGACATTGAAACATTAGGAATAAGTGACCTTGAAGTTTAAGCTTTGAAGTCTTGATGTAGTTCAATCTTGAAATCTTGATGTAGCTCAACCTTGAAATCTTGATGTAGCTCAACCTTGAAAGTGTCTTGAGTTCTTTACGAATTGCCTTGTACTCTTCTTGAAGTCTTGCATTCTTGAGTCATGTCTTGTAAGCAGTTCTTGCAGTCAAGGTTGATCTTTGTACTTGTGAGCTTTGCTTGTTGTGAGCTTTGCTTGTTCATGAATGTTGATCTTTGAGAGAACTTCACTTATGCAAGTTATATAACAGTGATTTTGGCACCACAAATTTGACAACAGACAGGGATATAAACTATAGCACTTATAATCTCCCTCTTTGTCAAATTAGTAACAAAAGACATAACCAAGATAAATATAAAGTGTAAAACAAAACAACTGGTTAAAGAATCATGAACCAGTTAATATCAACTGGCTTACCTACAAATCAATATTCAATATTCAACATTCAACATTCAACATTCAACCAGTTTATTCAACTAGTTCAAACATACTCCCCCTGAGTAACATAACCAATGCTACTCCTCTCATAATCACATCGTTAAGAACAAACCATTCTCTCCCTTTTTGTCATAATATTGACAAAGGAAACAACAATAAAGGAGAACTAAATAAAGGAATATATGAGAGTAAACATGAGGAGTTATGAGATTATAGCAAAAACCAGAGATAGAGATACTTAGCATAGTTTCACATAGAACAAATATCCAGCATAAAACAAAGATAGTATCCAACTCAAAATCAGTCGATCTAGTGCTAAGTTATAAAGTTATTACAGACCAGAAATCCCATATAAACTAATCAGAACCAGAATCAGATGATGGAGCAGGAATAGAGGGATCAAGTTGGTGCATGCCTTTGTTCAATCGCCTAAGCTATTTGCGCATGTACTTGAATTGTAAATCATGAGCAACAGACATGTTTTCCATCTTTACATTTATATTCTCAACTTTATCCTCTAATGCACTCAGACGAGCATCAACATTAGATGGTTCAAAATCTGGATTATTTGTTGAATCAGAATCCAGTTCCTCAAAAATGTCATCCATATCAATGTCATCACCAGCTTCTTCATGACCACCACCATCACCACCACCACTTTGTTCAGGAAGTAATTCCAGCTTCATCTTATTGATATTAGTATTGTTGAAAATCAGATGATGGATCGGTGCCTCATCAACCGGCATATCGACTAAC
Organism: Magnolia officinalis; assembly: GCA_021015155.1. Taxonomy (NCBI): domain Eukaryota; kingdom Viridiplantae; phylum Streptophyta; class Magnoliopsida; order Magnoliales; family Magnoliaceae; genus Magnolia; species Magnolia officinalis. The sequence goes on along the minus strand of JAJHSJ010000005.1, from coordinate 64,950,991 downwards.
ATATGTGTAGCCAATACAGTCATTAAATAAACAAAAGGAATGTCACTATGACCAGGATGGAGTCTAAACTGAAGAATGAAATGACAGATTAAAGATGGTAAACAAATCTGAATACCACTGGAAATAGCATGGATAACACCAACCATAAACGAGGTCAAGTCAGTTTTATTACCCGAACGAGGATACAGATTAGACACAAAGATTTTGTGGAGAATTCTGTACTTGGGTAACAAATACCTTGCGGGAAGCGCATTCCCTTTTTATGTCCATTGAACATCCATGTTGCACAAATCTCTAGTGAGCATACGTTTTTCAAAAATTGAGGGTTTATCAATTAGGTTATGTATAGGAATACCCTCATCATTCACAGGAATGTCCATAAGGGCTGAAATTAAATGACGATCAATATCAAAAGGCCCTTCTCTAGTAGATATTTTAAAAGTTAAATTATCCTGTGAGAAAGTACTAATACATGCAAACATGGATTGGGCAATGGACCGGTATGCTGGCCCACCCCAATGTAATAAGTTAACCCAACTACAGCTTCAAGCATAGGAAGGATGTCAAAAGGTGCAATATGATTAACATCAACAGGATGTTCAACAATAACATTACGTAATCTAATGTCCCTAACATAAGATGGATCGTCATTGGGAACAAGAAGATGACGCTTAGAGATAATGGTTGATCTGGAGGAAGAAGAAGGACCACGGGAAGTAGTTTTTCTACCTCTAGAAGTCATTTGCAACAAAGATATCAAGGAAATAAGAAGTTACAAAGGATTGAGAAGTGGGTTTACTCAAAACAGATTTTTCAAAATCCAAACCCCAAATCTCAATGAAATCCAAAATAGAAAGCTTCAAGTTAGAAAAGTAAACAATCTAGACACAGATCTGTAAGAAAAACGTAATTGGAACACTAACCTTGAAGAAGATGAACAATGGGTTCGACAAGTCGAAGCTCAGCTCCTTAGAGAGGAAAAACGGAATGAGGAAGAAAGCAAAATCCCCAATTTTAAGTGATTCCCGAGATCTACGACTGGTCGTGGATATCTACGACCGGTCGAAGTTCAACTGGTCGAGTATACTCACGACTGGTCGAAGAATGTCCAAAATTCATATTTCTTGCAAATTATTCAAAAATGGAATTCAATCTAGCAAATATATACACTATGATACAAGTAGGCATAAATAATCATTTCAAAATGCACATGCCAAGATCAAATTTTATCTTTTTGAACCTGTTTTTATCGAGAGGTTTTGTGAAAATGTCAGCTCGTTGATCTTCGGTAGGAATATATTCCAGATATTAACTTTTTCTTCTACTAATTCCCGAATATAATGAAATCTAATGTCAATGTGCTTAGTACGAGAATGCTGAATAGGATTTTTTGAAATATTTATAGCACTGGAATTATCACAATGTAATAACATAGAATCCTGTTTAATTCCATAATCACTTAGCATTCGTTGCATCCAAATAAGTTGTGTACATGCATTACCAGCTGCGATATACTCAACTTCAGCTGTTGAAAGTGATATAGAATTTTGTTTCTTACTAAACCAGGAAACTAGATAATTTCCCATGTAAAAAAACCACCACTGGTTGATTTTCTATCATCTAGATTACCAGCCCAGTCAACATCTGAGTATCCAGCTAATTGGACAGTAGTCTCATGAGGATACCAGAGACCGAGATTTACAGTACTTGTGACATATCTAATAATCCGCTTGACAGCAATCAAGTGAGATTCTTTTGGATCAGATTGATATCTTGCGCAAATACCAACACTTAGAGAAATATCAGGTCTACTAGCAGTTAAATATAACAAACTACCAATCATACTCCGATAAATTTTTGAGTCAACATTTTTACCATTAGAGTCTTTTGAGAGTTTCAGGGTAGTACTCATAGGAGTATCGAAATTCTTGTCATTCTCAAATTCAAATCTCTTGATTAGATTCAAAGCATACTTAGATTGAGAAATGAATATTCCTTCAGGTTGTTGCTTTACTTGCAATCCAAAGAAATAAGTCAATTCCCCAACCATGCTCATTTCGAACTGTGATTTCATCAAATCTACAAACTCAGTAGTCAAGTCAGTACAAGTTGATCCATAAATGATATCATCAACATAAATCTGTACCATTAAGATATGATCATTATGTTTTTTAACAAAACAGAGTTTTATCAACAGATCCCATTTGAAAATTATGACTTAAAAGAAATTTTGTTAGTTTCTCATACCATGCCCTAGGTGCTTGTTTTAATCCATAAAGTGTCTTTTTAAGCCGATACACATGATCAGTATTTTTGGGATCTTCAAAATCCATTGGCTGTTCAACATAGACTTCTTCATGTAAATTGCCATTTAGAAAAGCACTTTTCGCATCCATTTGATAGATCTTTATCTTTCTAAAACATGCAATGGATATAAATAGTTTGATAGATTCAAGACGTGCTACTGGTGCAAAAGTTTCATCAAAATCAATTCCTTCAATTTGAGTATAACCTTGTACCACTAGTCTAGCCTTGTTTCTAATTATATTTCCACGCTCGTCAGACTTATTTTTGAAAATCCATTTTGTTCCAATGATGTGTTTATCTTTAGGTCTTGGTACGAGATACCAAACATCATTTCTTACGAATTGGTTGAGTTCTTCTTGCATCGCAACAATCCAGTTCTCATCAGCAAGAGCTTCTTTTACATTAGATGGTTCTATTTGGGATGTAAAACATACATAATTACATATATCCTCAAGTTGTCTACGGGTGCGAACACCGGTGAGAGGGTTTCCAAGAATTTGTTGGTTGGATGATCTTTAACAGTCCTCAACTCAGAATCAGTCTGATTCGATGAAGTATCGGGTTATCAATGATTAGAACTTCATCATTATCTGAATTAGGGATTGGCGTGTTTAAGTGATCATCAATGACAACATTAATGGACTCTTGAATCACACCAGTTCTTTTGTTCAAAACCCTATAAGCTGACTGTTTAAGGAATATCCTAGAAAAATCCCTTCATCACTCTTCGTATCGAATTTTCTCAAATTTTCACGATCTCGTAAAATATAGCACTTGCTGCCAAAAACTCGAAAGTATTTGACAGTAGGCTTTTTATTGAACCACAATTCGTAAGTCGTTTTATTATTATCTTTGCTAGTGTAGACTCGGTTAATAATATAGCAAGCTGTGTTGACTGCTTTAGCCCAAAGATTTTTAGAGAGCTTCATGCTATTCAACATGACATTAACCATTTCTTGAAGCACCCTATTCTTTCTTTCCACAATTCCATTTTGTTGTGGAGTTTTGGGAGCTGAGAATTCATATAATATTCCTTGGTCAGTACAGAACTTCTCAAAATTGCTATTCTCAAATTCAGATTCATGATCACTACGAATCTTACTGATGAGAGCATTTTTCAGTTTGAATCCTTTTGAGAACTTTTCTTACTTCTTCAAGGGTTTCAGATTTATCCCTTAAGAAGACTACCCATGTAAATCTGGTAAAGTCATCAACTATTACCAGGATATACTTTTCCCACCACGACTTCCGTTCTGGTAGGTCCTATTAGATCCATGTGGAGGAGTTCGAGTGGTCTTGATGTGGTATTTGAATTCACCTTTTTGTGTGAGTTCCTTGTTTGTTTGCCTATCTGGCACTCACCACATATTTTATCTAATTTCTGAAGTTTGGGTAAACCTCTTATAAGTTCTCGTTTGCTCAATCTATATAAATTTCGATAATGTACATGTCCAAGACGTTTGTGCCATAAATCAGTCTCGTCTGTATGGACCATGTAACATGTTTGATTAGATGAGCTGGATTCGCTAATAATATAGCAATTTTCAGACGTTCTACGTCCAGTTAATATTACAGAACTTTTTGTTTAGTATCTCACAGCTTTGATTAGAAAACCGAACACTATGGTTATTATCACATATTTGAGATATACTAAGCAAGTTATGTTTTAAGCCTTCAACATATAAAACGTTTTTAAACACAGGAAGATTAAAAAGTTGAACCGTACCTTGGCCTATAATCTTGCAGTTGCTACCATCACCAAATGTGACTGAACCATCAGTCATATCTTTCAGATCCGTGAATAAAGCTTTGTCACCTGTCATATGCCTGGAGCATCCACTGTCTAGGTACCACTTTGAATGACTTGTTGCTTTGAAAGCAGTGTGAGCAACCAAGCAGGCAACTTTAGGAACCCATTTCATAACTGTTTTGGGTTTAGGAACATAGTTGGTCTTCTTTTGTTTATAGTTGTAAGAATGACCTATAGAGTTAGATTTTAAGAGCTCCTTGAGTAAATCAACTATCTTTTCAGCTAGTGGATTTCGTTTCTTTAAAGTTGACATGGCTGCTTCTAGGTTTTTGAAAAGTTTTGAATTTCTAGAAAAACCTTGATAAGTATTTCCCTTTTGAGTTTGAGGACTCTCCTTTAACAAACATAGGAGGAGTATACTTTTGTTTAGGAGAAATTTTTATCATAGCCCAACCCGAATAGATTACCACATTTTCTTGATCCGGATAAAAGTTTTTCTAACTTTGGATCACCTTGGGCATATTTCCATGTGTCCTTTAGACTCAGAAGAGAAGATACTTCATTTTTGAGTTTCTCAATTTCAGATTTCAAATTAATAATTAAGGAGTTTTTGAATTCCAAATCGCATTTTGATTTTTCAAAATAATCTGAAATTTGTGATTTTTCTAAGATAAGTGATTCAAAACATTCTTTGAGTTTAGAAAACTTTTCTATTTGAAGTTTAGGTTTGACAACAATTTTACAACTTTCCTTATATAGGGCATGGTAAGCGTCTTGAAGATCATCTTCATTTTCACATTCACTACTCAATTTTCTTCACTTGTTGAGTCATTATCTGAAAATGTGAATTTGGCTAGAGTCATAAGAGCTTAACTTCATTGCCGACTCAGTTTCAGAATCTTCTGATTCAGAAGAAGCTTCAGAATCAGATGATTCATCCCATGTAGCCAACATACCCTTCTTCTTGGGTTTGTCCTTTTTAGGACATCTATTTGCTAAGTGCCCATATTCTTGACAGTTGTAACATTGACTATCTTTCAAAGATTTTGAGATTTGGGTCTAAACTTCTTTTTGTCATTCGATTTTTGAAAATCAACCCTTTTCTTGCTTTTGAAAATCTTGTAAAATTTCTTGGCTAAAAGAGCCATATCATCTTCTGAATCAGAATTTTCTTCTGAATTATATTTAAAAGATTTTAGTGCGATAGATTTACCTTTAGGAGCTTTAAAGTTTAACTCGTAGGTTTGTAGAGAACCAACTAGTTCTTCTACCCTCATATTATCTGTATCACGAAGTTCTTGGATCACGGTTACTTTAGAATTGAACCGTTCAGGAAGTGAGCGTAATATCTTTGCACATACTTTACTTTCTGGAATTTTATCGCCAAGACCCCACATTGAGTTTACAATGTCATTCAATCTAGTGTAAAATCCATAAACATTTCATTTTCCTCCATATGAATTTCTTTAAATCTGGTTGTGAGGAGTTGGACTTTAGATTTTTTGACAATTGTAGTACCCTCGTGTGTCATTTCTAATATATCCCAAGCTTTCTTTGTAGTATCCCAGGAAATGATTCTTTTGAACTCATCCGGTGATAGTGCGCAAGTGATTGCATTTAGTGCTTTAGCATTTGCACTACTCTCACTTTTCTGAAGTGTGGTCCATTGGTAATATGGTGTGACTTTCATAGATTTTGAACCGTCAACTCCAGTAACTTCCATGATAGGAGGTTTCCATTCAGTCACTGTGGCTTGCCACACACTCTCATCCATTGATTTGAGGAAGATCCTCATTCTGGCTTTCCAATAGGCATAGTTGGGGCCATCAAAGGGTGGAGGCCTAGTGACTGAAAGGCTATCAAAATTTGACATCTTAAATAGCTTAAATCGTTAGCTCAGGAATTAAATCCAAGAATAAAAAAGAGCTATTAGGCTCTGATACCACTTGAAAAGGCCTAGCTATATGTCCTAGAGGGGGGGTGAATAGGACTACGCCAAATAAAACTTATAACAGCGGAATTAAAAAGAATATGATAGCCTAAATAAATCACAATGCAAGAAAGTAAAACAACCTCAAAATTCAGATCTTGAGAGGTTGATATAAATGTTGTTCTAAGGACAACCTTACACAAAAAACCAGAGTTTATGGTAGACAACCTTATTTCTAGAAAGATCTTTGTATCAAATCTCAAACCAAAGAGGAATACAAAAATAAACACAAAGTGAACTGAAATAAATTGTAATCACAAATATATTGTTCTAGGGACAGCCATACACCATAAAAATGGCAGGGCAACCTTGCTGGAACAATCTTTAAAGGCAATTGAATATCAAGCTGATAAAGGAATAGCAGAAAATAAATTCTAAACTATTACAAAATTCCCACAATGCTTGAATTAAATGATTACAACATTCACCACCATACATAGATCCCACAAATGAATAATTAAAGATTATAAGTATTAATCATTCAACCACAACACAAGGGATTATAGTGGTTCGCCTGTGTGTTCACCAACTGTTAAACAACAGCCACACAGAATGCTACTCCACTCTAATATCCTCACACAGGGGATATTAGCGTTCACTAACAAAATAGGTTTTCACAGGTTCACCCAAAACCATTACAATTGTGTCTTTGTCTGTGGGCTTACACAATTAAAAACACCCCACTTCTGAGTTTTCCTGGCTCTCCTCAGATAACCAATACAACAAGATTTTTCTGGCAAATCTTGAAAGAAACCAAAACAGAAAGGAATTTACAATTAAATGTAAAATACCTGATTATCTCCTTCGTTGTAGCAGCCCGGTAGAACCAAGTCAGAGTAGATGATTGAATGTCCAAGTTCAATGTCCAGTACTCAATTACAATGGTTCTAGTTCTGATAGATTTTAAATTAAACCAAATAGGACTTGCCTTAATTGATTTTGATTTCAAAGAAAGAGAATAACAATTCCTCTTATCAAATTAGATTGGAATAGTAGAAACAAAATCAGTTAAATAAAGCTAAAGAAAGAGCATAGTAAATAAGCACACTTAGCTTAGATGGAACACAGAATTATCTCTCAGAAGTTTGACGAAGATTGGCTTGAATGGATTAATTAATTCAATGAATTCTTCTGAGCTTCGTGCTCTATTTATAGGTGAACAGATCGCGTCTTCGACTTGTCTAGGGAGCTCTTCGACTAGTCGAAGAATTAACAGATATTTGAAAAATCGAGAGCGATAAGCTTTGACCGTTTTACGACTGGTCGAAGGTCACCTTCGACTGGTCGAAGGTCTCCTTCGACTGGTCGAAGAACCAGAATATCATCGTTGGACTTTGAGTCGAAGACTTTTGACTGGTCGAAGATGCAGTCGACACTGTTCCTTCGACTGGTCGAACAGATTCCTAGACTAGTCGAAGCCTAACAGAAAATATCCGAATTTTGTAACAAACTCACGACTGATCGAGGAATTTCTTAGATTGGTCGAAGCAAAGCTAAGACTAGTCAAAGAAGGCCTAGGACTAGTCGAAGAACAGACCAAACTCATGTAAAATAAACATCCGACTTATGTATCCAAAGTGACCTACTCCTAAGGTCAACCTAAGGTCAGTCAAACCTCAAACATGAAGTAAGGACATTGAAACATTAGGAACAAGTGACCTTGAAGTTTAAGCTTTGAGGTCTTGATGTAGTTCAACCTTGAAATCTTGATGTAGCTCAACCTTGAAAGTGTCTTGAGTTCTTTACGAACTGCCTTGAAAGTGTCTTGAGTTCTTTACGAACTGCCTTGTACTCTTCTTGAAATCTTGCATTCTTAAGTCATCTCTTGTAAGCAGTTCTTATAGTCAAGGTTGATCTTTGTACTTATGAGCATTGCTTGTTATGAGCTTTGCTTGTTCATGAATGTTGATCTTTGAGAGAGCTTCACTTATGCAAGTTATATAAAAGTAATTTTGGCACCAAAAATTTGACAACAGACTGGGATATAAACTATAGCACTTACAATTTTTTATATAGTTAACACCTTTTATCTTAGAATATGATCTATGAAGTAGCATATGAAGGCAATCCTTATCAAAATCCACACCTAGGGGAGCACAAATAAGAGGATTGATCTTAACAGTATGGTCGTCATGGACAGAAAATGCTTACAATGAATGTTTATGAGTACTTAATAATTTTGGAGTCCTTGGTTAGGGTTTGGGCTGAAAGTACGAGTGTTGGAACCGACGCTTTCGGAGTCCGAACTCATTCTTTTGAAAAATAGAAAAATGGGAATATTAGTAAATATGGATTTTCTTGTTAAGAAGAAAATGGAAGATGGATTGAAAAAACATAAAAGATATTTTTTTTTCTTCATCTTTTTTGCTTCAAGAGAGAGAGAGAGAGAGAGAGAGAGAGAAGAGAGAGAGAGAGATGGAGAGGTGAGAGTGGGGAAATCGAGGGAGATAGTGGGGGAATGAAGTGGTCGTGTGAGATTTAAAAATAGCGAGTATAGTTTGGTTTAAAAATGACGTTTCGCATGCGTGGCATGCATTTCTTTTAAGACAGTAATTTGATTTTACTGAAGACAATTGAATTACATAGGCAATTGTTTAATGTAGGGAACTTCTCTGAAAATGTTATTCTGATAACTAACCTGATGAGAGTAATTTTTGTTTCAGTTTCTGGACCAATCTCTCTATCATATTCAAAGAAATCCATATTTTTCTTCGTGTTTCTTACATGGTTCTTTGTCCCATTTTTGTTTGACTTAAAAGTAAAGGTGATGCATCTTCTTATTTATTTAATCATGGAATGCAGGATGTTGCCGTTAAGGTTCTTATGGATCAAGACTTTCATGAGGATCAACTGAAGGACTTTCTAAGGGAGGTATGCATTTGAAACATTGCTAATAATGTTCTTTGAAACTGTATCCATTTATGTATCCGGATGTGCATCGGAACTATCCGGATGTTGAGCGGGGGTCCATGGAAGGTGGGAACCACTGTTATGACCATGATGAAGCTGTCTATTTTCTATGGAGAGCATTGGAGTGGCCTGGCCATTTGGACAGGCCATGTTTATATTTGTATTTGCTCGAAATTAATGGAGCAGACCCGGATGTGCGTCGGAGCTATCCGGATGAGCGGGGGTCCCTGGAAGGTGGGAACCGCTGTTATGACCATGATGAAGCTGTCCATTTCCTATGAACAGTATTGGAGGGGCCTGGCCATTTGGATAGGTCGTGTTTATGTATTTGCTCAAAATTAATGGAGCAGACCCAGATGTGCTCGGAGCTATCCGGATGAGCGGGGGTCCTTGGAAGGTGGGAACCGCTGTTATGACCATGATGAAGCTATACATTTCCTATGGACAGCATTAGAGAGGCCTGACCATTTGGACAGGCCGTGTTTATATCTGTATTTGTAGGGACCACACCCATAACCTATAACCTAAACCTATTCTCAAATCCCAAAACCTATAACTACAACCTAAACCTTAACCTAAACCTATAACCTAAACCTATAACCTAAACTCTAACCGACAACCTAACCTAAACATATACTTATAACCTAAACTTATTCTCAAATCCCAAAACCTATAACCTAAACCTTAACCTAAACCTACAACCTATAACCTGAACCTATAACCTAAACTCAATTCCCTAAACCTTAACCTATAACCTAAACTAAACCTATACTTATAACCTAAACCTATTCTCAAATCGCAAACTATAACTATACCTAACCTTAAACCAAACCTATAACCTATAACATAAAACCATTCCCAAACCTTAACCTACACCCTAACCTAAACCAATACTCCTAAACCTATTCTCAAAACCCAACCTATAACCAAAACCTAAACCTTAACCTAAACCTATAACCTATAACCTGAACCTATAACCTAAACTCAATTCCCTAAACCTTAACCTATAACCTAAACCTAAACCTATAACCTTAACCTAAACCTAAAATTTAACCTATAACCTAAACCTTAACCTATAACCTAAACTCAATTTCCTAAACCTTATACCTATAACCTAACCAAAACCTAACACCTAAAACATATTCTCAAATCCTAAACCTAAACCTACACCTAATGCCAATCTCAACTCCCTAACCTAAACTCAAACCTAAACATACACCTAATCCCAATCTCAACTCCCTAACGTATTCTCAAATCCCTAAACCTAAATCTACACCTAAACCTAATCTCAACTCCCTAACCTAAACCTAAACCTAAACCTGAAAACCCAAACCCAAACCCGATTCCGAACCCGAACCCGATTTCTTAAACCTAAACTTATAACCTTAACCTAAACCTATTATCAAATCCCAAAACCTATAACCTATAACCTAAACCTAAACCTAAAACTTAACCTATAACCTAAACCTTAACCTAAACCTAACCTAACCGATTCTCAAACTCATCCCTAAACCTAAACCTACACCTAATCCTAATCTCAACTCCCTAACCTAAACCTAAACCTAAACTTGAAAACCCAAACCTCAACCCGATTTCCTTAACCTAAACTTATAACCTTAACCTAAACCTATTCTCAAATCTCAAAACCTATAAACTAAACCGAAACCAATAACCTTAACTTAAATCTAAAACTTAACCTATACCCTAAACCTTAACCTAAACCTAAACCTTAACGTATTCTTAAATCCCTACTCCTAAACCTACACCTAATCCTAATCTCAACTCCCTAACCTAAACCTAAACCTAAACTTGAAAACCCAAACCTAAACCCGATCCCGAACCCAAACTCGATTTCTTAAACCTAAACTTATAACCTTAACCTAAACCTATTCTCAAATCTCAAAACCTATAACCTAAACCTAAACCTATATAACCTTAACCTAAACTTAAAACTTAACCTATAACCTAAACTTATAACCAAAACTCAATTCCCTAAACCTTAACCTATAACCTAAACTCAATTTCCTAAACCTTAACCTATAACCTAACCTAAACCTAAACCTATAACCCGAACCCGATTTCCTAAACCTAGACCTTAACGTATTCTCAAATCTCTAAACCTAAACCTAAACCCACACCTAATCCTAGTCTCAACTCCCTTATCTAAACCTAAGCCTAAACTTGAAAACTCAAACCTAAACCCGATCCCGAACCCAAACCCGATTTCCTAAACCTAAACTTATAACCTTAACCTAAACCTATTCTCAAATCCCAAAACCTATAACCTAAACCTAAACCTGTATAACCTTAACCTAAACCTAAAACTTAACCTATAACCATAACTTATAACCTAAACCTATAATCTAAACTCAATTTCCTAAACCTTAACCTATAACCTAACCTAAACCTAAACCTATAACCCGAACCCGATTTCCTAAACCTAAACCTTAACGTATTCTCAAATCCCTAAACCTAAACATACACCTAATCCTAACCTCAACTCCCTAACCTAAACCTAAACCTAAACTTGAAAACCCAAACCTAAACCTGATCCCGAACCCGAACCCGATTTCCTAAACCTAAACTTATAACCTTAACCTAAACCTATTCTCAAATCTCAAAACCTACCTATAACCTTAACCTAAAACTTAACCTATAACCTAAACCTTAACGTATTCTCAAATCCCTAACCTAAACCTACACCTAATCCTAATCTAAACTCCCTGACCTAAACCTAAACGTAAACTTGAAAGCGCAAACCTAAACCCGATCCCGAACCCGAACCTGATTTCCTAAACCTAAACTTATAACCTTAACCTAAACCTATTCTCAAATCCCAAAACCTATAACCTAAACCTAAACCTTAATCTATAACCTAAACCTTAACCTATAACCTTAACTTATAACCTAAACTCAATTTTCTAAACCTTAACCTATAACCTAACCTAAACTTAAACCTAACCTAACCTAAACCTAAACCTATTCTCAATTCCTTAAACCTTAACCTATAACCTAACCTAAACCTAAACCTATAACCAACACTTATAACCTAAACCTGTAACCTTAACCTAAATGTAAAACCTAAACCTAAACCTAAAACGTAAATGTATTCTCAAATCCCTACACCTAAACCTATAACCTTAATGTATTCTCAAATCCCTAAACCTAAACCTACACCTAATCCTAATCTCAACTCCCTAACTTAAACCTAAACCTAAACTTGAAAACCCAATCCTAAACCCGATCTCGAACCCGAACTCGATTTTCTAAACCTAAACTTATAACCTTAACCTAAACCTAACCTAAACCTAAACCTATAACCTATAACCTATAACCTATAACCTAAACTCAATTTCCTAAACCTTAACCTATAACCTAACCTAAACCTTAACCAATAACCCGAACCCGATTTCCTAAACCTAAACCTTAATGTATTCTCAAATCCCTAAACCTAAATCTACACCTAAACCTAATCTCAACTCCCTAACCTAAACCTAAACCTAAACCTGAAAACCCAAACCCAAACTCGATTCCGAACCTGAACCCAATTTCCTAAACTTAAACTTATAACCTTAACCTAAACCTATTATCAAATCCCAAAACCTATAACCTAAACCTAAACCTATAACCTTAACCTAAACCTAAAACTTAACCTATAACCTAAACCTTAACCTATAACCTTAACTTATAACCTAAAGCTATAACCTAAACTCAATTTCCTAAACCTTAACCTATAACCTAACCTAAACATAAACCTATAACCCGAACCCGATTTCCTAAACCTAAACCTTAACGTATTCTCAAATCCGAAACCTAAACATACACCTAATCCTAATCTTAACTCCCTAACCTAAACCTAAACCTAAACTTGAAAACCCAACCTAAACCCAATTCCTAAACTAAACCTAAACTTATAACCTTAACCTAAACCTATTCTCAAATCTCAAACCTATAACTAAACTTAAAAACCTATAACCTTAACCTAAACCTAAAACTTAACCTATAACCTAAATCTTAACCTATAACCTTAACCTTAACCTAAACCTTAACGTATTCTCAAATCCCTAAATCTAAACCTACACCTAATCCTAATCTCAACTCCCTAACCTAAACCTAAACCTTAACTTGAAAACCCAAACCTAAACCCGATCCCGAACCCGAACTCGATTTCCTAAACCTAAACTTATAACCTTAACCTAAACCTATTCTCAAATCTTAAAACCTATAACCTAAACCTAAACCTATATAACATTAACCTAAACTTAAAACTTAACCTATAACCTATACCTAAACCTATATAACCTTAACCTAAACTTAAAACTTAACCTATAACCTAAACCTTAACCTATAACCTTAACTTATAACCTAAACTCAGTTTCCTAAACCTTAACCTATAACCTAACCTAAACCTAAACCTGTAACCCGAGCCCAATTTCCTAAACCTAAACCTTAACGTATTCTTAAATCCCTAAACCTACACCTAATCCTAATCTCAACTCCCTAACCACACCTAAACCCGATCCCAAATCCGAACCCCATTTCCTAAACCTAAACTTAAAGGTTATAGGTTAAGGTTTAGGTTTAGGTTTTAGGTTTAGGTTTAGGGTATTTTTGTTTATGATGTTAAGCTTACATGTATTTATGCATGAATGAATGTGATGCGGATAAGATTGTTTGTGTATGGATGAATGTAGTTTTTGTTTGGGTTTGGGTTTGGGTTTGGGTTTAGATGGATGTGAATGTGAATATGATGAAATATATTGTATAACAGGTGTATATCAGGATGAATATGATAAAATATATTGTTAACAGTGTATATCAGGAATTTGTAGGGAATTTTGAGTTGTATATATATCTATTATATCTATATATATATCTATCTATATATATATATATATATGATATATATATATATATATATAAAGGGACTTTTAGCGATGAAAATTTTCGTAGCTAAAAGTTTAAAAGTTTTGTAATTTATTTTTAGCAGCGAAAATTTTCACTGCTAAAAAGTGTTGGAAGCTTTTTTTGGCAGCGAAACTTTTCGCTGCTAAAAAGTCTTGGAAGTTTTTTTTGACAGCGAAACGTTTCGCTGCTAAAAGTCATGGGAATTTTTTTTGGCGGCGAAACTTTTCGCTGCTAAAAGTTTGGAATTTTTTTGCAACGAAAATATTCGCTGCTAAAAGTCTTAGAAATATTTTTTAGCGACGAAAATATTCGCTGCTAAAAGTCATGGAAATTTTTTTGGCAGCGAAAATTTTTGCTACTAAAAGTTTTCGAAATTTTGCTGCTAAAAGTCTTGAAAATTTTTTTGGCGGCGAAAAGTTTCGCTGCTAAAAAGTCTTGGAATTTTTTTTGCAGCAAAAATTTTCGCTCCTAAAAGTCTTGGAAATTGTTTTGGCAGCGAAAATTTTCACTGCTAAAAGTCTTCGAAAATATTTTTGGCAACGAAAATTTTCGTTGCTAAAAAGCTTACATTTAGCAGCGATTCGGTTTTTTCGCCGATAAAACCCTTCTACTCCGGTCTTTTAGCGACGAAAATTTTCGTTGCTAAAAGTTTTTAGCTGCGAAAATTTGACTTTTAGCGACGAAAATTTTCGTCGCTAAAAGTGGTATTTCTTGTAGTCAATCATGTCTCCATTGGTAGAGATCTGAGAATAGTTGTACATGCATTTCAAAAGATATGGCTCTTAAAAGCCAGTATGCCTAATACTCCATATCTTTCACAATCATGTCCATTTTACATAGGTTATAGTGTAACATCATATTAAAATTTGAAATTTGGTTCCAATTTTACTTGGGTTTCCCCACTAGCTAATGGAAGTTGCTGACATCATAATACTGTCCTCATAAGAGGATTGCAAGTATGAGCATTATGTAGACACATTGATGGCTGAGTTGTTGATTGTGGTTGAAAAAATCCAACAGGTAGTTGGAATCACGGGCTTGATCCTGACAAAGCTTGATGGTTCTGCTCGAGGTGGCTGTGGTAAGACTTGGAATTGTTTACTTAATTGGTCTTCTCATTTTTCATTATTGTGGAGTAGATAGTCAAACAAAAAGAGTACTGAATTATTATCGTTCATTAAAAACGGAAAAAAAAATAAATAAATAAATAAAAATAAAAAGAAGAAGAAGAAAAAGGTGAATTATTCTCCACGCAACATCAACAGAAAAACACCTAATTTCTACTTGCAGGTTAGTGTTGTGGATGAACTTGGCATTCCTGTAAAGTTTGTGGGTGTTGGGGAAGGGGTGGATGACCTTCAGCCGTTTGATGCAGAGGCCTTTGTTGTGTAAACTTAGGAATTTGGAGATATTCTGTATTGCTTCAACCCAAAGGTGGGTTTAAATAACCACTCTACAAGACTATACAAAGAAGCTTATTTAGAGCTTCTCTATACATAGTATATTACAATTAATGATAACCCATACATACAATATTCTCACATGTTGATGCCATTTTCTCCTAAAAATTGAAGAGGTGTGGATCCCCATTTTCTGCATCTCCTATCATTTCTGTATATAGTTTTTGAATAGGATGTCCACTAATTCCCTGGTTCCTTGCCTGCTTCCCGAAATCTGTTCTATATACATTATTCTGAAGTTACAGAAGCATGAAATGATGTTTATTAAGATAGGATGGTGATTGGCTTTCAGCTATATGTACAAAATTTGAGTTGACAACGCTTGGCAAGGAAGATAAGTGCCCACCATGTTTACAAGTGAAGAATGCAATGGTGAACTACACCTGCTCTAAGGACAAACAGACAGACAAACTTCCGCTGGCAAGGTCTGTGGTTGAATATTAGTCAAGGTACAAATCCAGGACTCCAAAAATTTGTACGTTTTGTTTGACCCAAGTTTTATGCTTTTTCATGTTGATGAAAACCTGTCATTTGATGAAGAATTCATGGATGCTCCTCTTGATGGGTGAATGGATGCGTATGGGTGGCTTAAGTTTTACATTGTTCCTGAGATATTAGGGGTTCAAAGTCCTGCAATCTGTTAAGATGATGATTCACCTGCACTGTCCAATTGGATCTATCATGGACCCCAACCCAAACGATCTCAAACTAAAAACAGGGCTTAAATGCATTAAATTGGCAAAAGTATAGTAATCGACAGGAGTGGTTAGGTGTTGAATAACATTCCTTATAAAGGTACAAAAAGCAGTAATAAAATGATGAACAGGATAACTGAATTCCTTGTTGTTTTCTTTAAAATAAAATCTGGTCTTTCACAAGATCATCTTATTTTTTGGAGGTTGCATGAAATGACCATTTTCAAATTGTGAAATTGTTTCAGGCATCAGAAAAATCTTTGAATATATGAATGGATAAAAGCTTACTAGACAACCAAAGGTACTTTATTGGCTATTTATGCTTGTTCTAACACCTTAAGTATGCCTCACCTCGCTAGAAGGCCATTTGCCTCATGCCGTTTAAAACACTGGACTGGTTGAGCTATGAAAATAGGCCGTCATCTTTAGCTTTCATAATTAATAGACATTTCCATATGAACACTGGTACACTTACATTTGATTTATAATGTGCCCACAACATTTTCTACAGGGCTTGAGCAACTCAACTATCAACATATTCATTCGTGTGTTGTTTAAATTCATTACTTACAGGGTCTTTCCTTTTCTTAATATCTCTTATAAACAAGATGGGAAGAAGATGTGCTTCAGCTCCTCAATTCAATAGGTTAGAACTAGCTTTCTTTCCTAGATAGTGGATCTCATGGATTCTCATTCATTCACTAAATTTGATTTGAATATTTTTCAATTATCTTTTGGATGTGCATTTCATTCATTGTTTCTACTTTATTTTATTTCTATTGTGTTAAAATAACCAGCATATACTGACAGGAAGAATTCTTTTCCAGCATTGGCCATGTTAATTGTCATGTGTCAGTTTTTCCTGTGTTCTGTTACTGCCAATTGTCATGTGGATTTTTTCAGGAATTAAACAGAAACCAGTGTGTTATTATGATATGAATTTGGTTTTTGATGTTTGTTTTGCAGCAACTATTGATTTCTTCTCGAAATCTGGAGTTTTTCACCAATGGTTATCGCTACCTCATTCAGATTCTTCCTGCTGCCGTTGCTGCTCCGATGTATTTGTTAGGCAAAATCGATAGATTAGGTAAAGTTTCTAAATGCTAATAAACATGCATTAATTTTGATTTCTTTCCTCTCGGTAAGTGAAAGAATCCATATTGGTGTGGTTTATAGGCACTCACGCTGACACATGTCATTTGATACATGTGGGCCAATCATGTACATTGAATGTGGACCAGAGATGAATATTTTTTTAACCATCCATTTCTTTTGAGGACGTGTGACCAACCTGATGAGTGGATTGCCCTGATTCCTTGGCCAGGGCGTGTCCACATAGAGCAGTGCAACTGCTGCTAGCAGGGATCATGCTGTTTTCTTATATTCCCATGGGTTTTGTACTTTTTTTTATTGGTTAGCATGTTAGTACACACACCCCACTTGGGAATCAATACCAGGACCTCAATAGTGTTGAAACGAGGTTATTTTCATTGAGTCTACCACATGAGCTATGGATTGGTATGCGGGTTCTGTACTTGTACTTGTATGTTTATTGGTTTCTTGTCTACTAAATTTCTACTCATTCTAAAGACTGACATGTTGTAGAATCTGAGGAAAGAAATCAATGTGGTGCTGAAGAAGGAAGCAGATTACTTTGGCGACATTGTGATTTTGCCATTTATGGACCGTTATGAGTTTGTGGTTCTTAAAACCATTGCCATCTGTGAGTATGGGGTGAGTATGTTTCCTTTTCTGTTTCCTTTGCTAAGTGTTTTTTTTTTTTGTTGGAATAATTATTTGATTCAAATAAGTTGTACAGTCCACGGAGAATTATTGATCAATGGCCCTATTGTATGCATAGTATCTTGGGCCTTAAGTGCAAACATATTGGACCTTTGATTTATCGATCTAGACTGTCAATCTGATGGGTTCCTCCATGGATGGACCAAGCCCCAAAAATCTCCAGGTTGGTAGATCCTAGCCATCCCATCTTTGGTATTTTCTGTTGAATTTGTCTCATAGCTCTATTTTTTCTTGAATCACCATTTGCAGGCCACTGAATGAAGTCTTACGATCATCCCATCAATGAGAGTTTTGGGTAATGGTTCATTCAGGGCTATGCCAATCCAATTAATGCTCTGGATCACCAAACAGCAGGCCTCAGATATTGGAGCACGGGGTGGAAGGATACCATACATATCCTCAGGCCAAAGATCATATAAATGTTACAACTCTATCTACCTTCAGTTTTTTGTGGTACCAAGTTCTGTATGTAAAGTTAGTATGTCGTGGCAGATCATACTATCATATTAGAACTTGAAATGGATATGATCCTTAGTTGGAGGAATTTTCCAAACATTGTGCTGCTTCTGCTCTTGCTCTCACTTCTGATTCTAGGTGTTGACACTAGCAAACATTTTGAACTAGATTTTTTTTTTGCCACTTTCACTGCCAAATTTGTATTACATGATCATTTTAAGAGTATAGTTGTTGGTATAATCTAGAGTTAGAGTCTTGATTACCACTAGCCCGGCTTGTACGAACAGGCTCATGAGTTGTTTTAGTATAAATAGTAGCACCTTATTTTTTAAGTTTTAAATAGGGATTTGGTTTGCAAGTCTTTCTTTTATAGAAGAAGCTTCTTGGTACATGTGAGGCAATTGAACGTGATATAGTGAATGGTTGTTAATTGCTCAACCTTAATACAATAAAGTTCCCATTGCAATGTGTAACTGCTCATCTAATAATAGACCACCCCAAGGTTGTAATATGCAGGCTAGATTTGAAACACAACACACCAAGAATTAACAAGGTTGCTGTGAAATATAAAATATATGAAGGTCATACCATTAAAACAAGAATCGAAGAGATCGTGAGATTTCGGCATAGTGGTTGTCCATCTTTAGAGCTTCACAATACTTCTAGATTCCCTCCATGAGTGTTTCCAGCCAGTTTTAAACGGGTGCCCAAATATGTTAAGATAATTGCAAGACATTCTGCAGTTGGTTTGTATGATGGATCAACCCTTAAAGCCTTTTGATATGACTGCAACAAGTAAAATTGAATATATGAACGAGCACTCCAGATGCTCAATGCTGACAGATTAGTGTACCAACAGGAATGGACATGGATCTATGGAAAAGAAAAAGTAAAAAATTTAATACGTATTTACTATGCATGTGTATTTTGCTTCCATCCTTTTACAATATTGCATCTTTTATCATGCTTGAGTGACATTCATTTGATACAACCATGGTGGGGATCTCAAAGAGTTAAAATGTGATTTTGTGCATGCTAGTTGGATTGAATCTAGTTGTTTATATTGTGAGAAAGAATATGAATCTTAGCAACTTTGTTTTTTTCTTAAGAATCAGGAACTCTATCCTTGTACATGCAGCAACACATATAGGAGATCCACTATTCATCTCTTAGATTGTGTAGTAGATGGTTGTATCTCAAAATATGATACCCATTAGACTATTGGTTGACTTCTTTTTAGCCACCCACATGGAATCCTCTAACATCATATATCTTGCCAAAGTTGAACTTTTTTCCTGTTTCCCCAAAAAACTTTAATGAAATTTTTAAAGAGATTTAGGAATCGAGCCTTTTTATCCTGTTGTATGCAGGTAGCCATACCTGATGCAAGCACTCTGACGAATGATGCAAATGGTCATCATGCCATGTTGTATTGCTTAAAAAACTTTAAGGAACATACTAAGGTAATTTCTGATGAAGTTGATCTGAATTATGACTATTTCTTTGGTAGAATTTTTTTTAATGTCTGCCAATAGTATTTCTTTGCCTTGAGTAATAGGTGTTCCAGATCTGCATTACTTGATATCTGTTAGTCTTGTTACCAAACAGGGGCTTGTCACACAAGTTCTGTATATCGATAATTATTTTTAAATGAAAACATTTGAAGCTATCTACCTTGTAGTTTGAAGACTTGCTTTAATGATCTAAATAGGAGTCTGTTGAATTTTAGGTCGGGTTACTCTCGTCTGGTTCACTGTCTTTTCATCTCTATTCTCATTTTAGTTTTTATGAAATCGGATTATTAGGTAATCTAAATTCCTGTCATTCAGTCATGGGGTTTTGATAGTTATGCAGATAGAGATTTGATAGTTAGACAGATGGAGATTTGATTCTAGGACAGCAGTTATATGAAAGGACTAGTTAGAATTAATAGGAATTTGTGTGAAAGGATTAGTAAAGAATCAGTAGGAATTTCTATTATCGGCACTTTTACTGGCATTTTTTAGTATCTTATTGGCACTTGTTACAAATTTTACCGGCGTTTGTGAACGCCGGAGTTCGTTACAAAATTAATCATAGCTTTAATGGCGTTTTTCCAACTTTCGCAGCGTTTGTCATAGCTTTTCGCGGCGTTTCTAATAGCTTTGCCGGCATTAGTACAGCTTTAGCAGCGCTTTTAAAGGTTTTTAGTAGCGGGCACAGAAGCGCCGCTAAAGAATTATAAGCGCCGCAAAAATTTAACTTTTATCGGCGGCCATAAAAAACGCTGCTAAAAAGGTGCGACCGCCGGTAAAAGATACAGCGACGCCCCCCTTTAATGGCACGTGTCTGACCACCGGTAATTCTTATACCGACGGTTTTTGGGACTTTTAGGGGCGGTTTTGGCCGCCGATAAAGGCTATTTTTCTTATAGTGGATAGTTTAGCCTACTGTTTGCAGCGTTGTTTACCCAGCACAGTGCAATCTTCTCGCACTCCATTTTGAAAAGATCATATGTTTGCACCTTTCTGACTTGGACAAGGACATGTCTGTCAGGGTTGGGCCTGGATACAAGATGTCAAACCCAGCGGCTTTTTTAAGTTAGGTTCTTTGACTTGTTTGTATCAATAACTATCATATTTTCACAATGTAGTTAGATGCAAAAACAAGAACTAGTTTTTTATTTGCTTCATGTCTATGAGTGTTGGAGCATGAACGCAACCAAGTCTTGCCGCGATGCAATTTCAAAAAAATGCAATGCCTTCTTACTTAACATTAGGTAAATCTGCTACTTACCTCGAGCTAGTTACGTCATGTAATTTTCTATTAGCAAGATTTCTTTTCGAAATATCTCATGGGTAGCTTTCTAGTGAAAAGGATTGACAAGATATTGTGCATTGGATTTCATTTACAAAAGCTGCTTTGAAGAGTGCTAATTTTAGTATCTGACTTCTTTTAGTATTTGTATTAGTTTTTTTTTTTCCAAAATTTCATGTTTCCGCAGTTGAAATATAATTCATGTTTATTTTTTTGATGTCCTGTATTTTTTTAATGTTCTTGTTCGACTTTTCCTTATATACTTGTGTTGTCCAAGAAACAAGTAGATTTTGTATCATTTATGGTTTGCTCTAACCTGAACTGAAATTTTTTTCCACATGAAGTTGAAAGTCCTTCCTGTTTTCAGTGAATTGATGGTCCCATTCTTATCTCACTTGTGAGTTGGACACAACACGCCTATCATGGTTTCTTAGAAAATTAGGGAATGAATGTTTAGGGAATGAGTTAGAAAAAATAAAAAATAAAAAACGGTTTATTTGTTGTATAAGGTTTTTTGTGGTAAAAGAAGCTACTTAAAGTCTTGTTCAAGTCTTACCAAGATGCTTCTCGATATCAACATTGAATCAACTGATGGCCTAGCCCCGGTAACATCTAGGCAGTCTCATCGTTGCCTACTCTTTTGGTCCTTTTAATGTTAAGCATACATGTTAATCATACATCTTCTCTTGTTTTCCAGGTTTGGAACAAAGATGTCAAATTTGACCATGTCAAAGATTCAACAGGCAATCCGATTTCGTACTTCTATTATTATCCCATGTTTTTCTTTGGATTTTTTTGGATTAATCTCTATTTTGATGGAATGCAATAAACTTCTGTTAATTTATTTCCCTTGACCTTAAACTTCGTGTGTTTATCAGGGTTTAAAATTATTCTTACAATTTTGTCCTACATTTTGACCCTTGGCAACATTAAGAACGGTTTAAAACCGTTCCTAAAATGTGACCATTGGCACTAGAACGATTTAAAACTGTTCCTAAAATTCCGTCTCTAAAATTTGAAATAGTACCCAAAACGGTTCTGAACCTTTTTACGACGCCTCATTTAGGAACGGTGTAAAACCGTTCCTGAAGCATTTAGGAACAGTTTAAAACCGTTCCTAAATGACGATTTTGGTGTAGTGGTTGTATGTTTTGTATACACTATTAATGTGGGCCCCAAGTGGATGATCTAATCCGTTTACCATCTTGGCCACCTCGAATGAGGTCAAATAAACTCTGACTAGGACTGGTTTGGATGATCAGGGACTCCAAAGTGGGCCCTAGAAGGTTTCGATAGATTGGCATTGTTCCCCTTAGTATGGCCCACTTGAGACTCAGATTTGCCTCAAAATTTAGCACATAGCCTAAAATTATATGGAGAAGATGGTGAACGGTGTGGATTAAGCAAATTCATCATGGTGGGGTCCACGTGTGGGGGCAGCCTAACAAGGCTTCCACCCTCACCGTCACTTGGCAATAACGTCCAGTGACAGGCTTTTCCTTGTTCTTCTCTTTCTTCCTTTATTTTTTATTTTATTCAATTATGTGGGGTCCACTAGTGGATAATCCATTCCGTTCATTATATCCACCAACTCTCTATGGACTAAAGGAGTCTAATGATGGATAGGTCCGCCACTTATACACACAACAGTAGGCATTAGAAAGTTCCAACAGTGGGACTTTGTTTCCCTCGGTGTAGTCCACTAGGAACTCAGATTTGTCTCATTTTTCAGACTCATAACCTAATACGACGTGGGGAAGGTGGTGGACGGCATGGATTAAACAAATACATTAAGGTGGGGTCCATGGTTAGGACGCCCCCACCTCACGTCTCCATGGTTGACGTGAGGGGGTGCTCCCACTACCACCATCGGTTGTGGTGTGGTCCACCTGATGCTTGATCAGCTAGATTTTTGAGCTCCATAGCTTAAATGAGCCTGTGGATGAAGTATGGTTTGAATCCAATATGGGTCCCACGAGTGAAAACTCACTCTAAACCTCCCATGTGAAGTAAGAAATGACGTGGGCAACACAACCCCTTAGCATTTGTGGTATGGCCCACATGGGATTCGGATTAGCTTCATTTTTTATCTCAACTCCTAAAATGAGAAGGGAAATCGGATGGACGGTGTGGATGATATATATATATATATGTGGGGCCACGAGTGAAGTCCACATGGTGGCTTTGGAAGGTAATTGTGCCAGAGACAAGTCTCTTGACATTTTGTGTCCAGCGACGACATTGCCACTACCCCTCTCCCTCTTTTGTGTTTTAAGGGTGAGGTAGGGCCCACCTAGGAAATCCACTCCATCCATTTGAATATCCAACTCATGGTGGGGCCAAGAAGCTTTGGATCACATCCATTTTTGGTGTATTTTCACCATCCAAGTGTGCTTACACAATCAATTGGTATAAAAAGAAAATAAATATCACAGTGGGCCACACAAGGTGGTCCACGCTATGACAGCGTGAGGGACACACTCTCCAATAGCGTGGCCCACTTGTGGATCCCATAACATCATGAGAATAAGAAAAGAAAGGGAAAGGAAGGGAAATAAATCCGGCCATCGGGGTGCCCCCCCCCCCCCCCCCCCCCCCCCCACTATGGGGTCCACCACATACTCAATACATGATCAAGGTGAATCCTACCCTTATGGGCCCACCAAAATATAGAAATCACAAAGAATGGGAGGGTTTGACCCTTCCATGCACTCACTTAGAAGGATGGATGGTTGGATCGTCTCGGATCGGCGATCGAATGGCCCACCAAGCTCCTCTTCACCCCTAATCTTCTTTAATTTCACTTTTCTCTATTCTCTCACTCTCTTGATTTTTCCTAATACTCTCACAAGCTCTCTTTCTATTATCTTAATCTCTCCCTAATCTTTCTTTCTTTTCTCTATTTCTCTCTCAATTTCTCCCTAATCTTTCTAATATTTTTCTCTCTCTCTTAATCCCTCTCTACTCTTGCTAGGAAATGGTAAAAATGAGAGGGAGTTAAGGAGTTATTATGGTAGAGATTTTAGGATAGGGAGGGAATAAGGGGAAAATGGAGGGGTAAAATGGGGAGAAAAAGAATAAGAGAATGATGGCTAGTATAGGTAGTGGTATGGGTTGCATGAGAATGGCATGGGTTTGTTTGACTAATGGAGAGAGAGTGACATGAGTGATGGATGACTTGATTGATGGATTGATGGATTAATTGATTTGACAACATGGGGATTTGTGCAAGTGGGGTCCACGTGCATTGTGCGGCCCATCTCGGATTGTGCCAAAATTGTAACTTCTAATTTAAGGGTCAAAATGGGGCGTACGGCGCAGCGTTGGAATCGTAAAGCCCGCGTTGTTGCTAAGGTACAAGTCTTGGGGTATTGCGGTACAAAAGTAGGGTAACGATTAAAACTCATTGATTTGGTCCGCTGAGAACATGTCGTTGTTTAGGTAGAAGTGTATGTAAGGTCTCGTGAGGTTACGGGTCTTACAGCATGAGACCATAAGATGGGGAGAGTAAATAGAGTTGATTTACTTAACTCCAACCTACCAGTAAATGAGAGAAAATTTTCTTTCCACCCTCCCAACTTCACATTGAGATAATCAGGGGTTAATAATTACGAATGTGGAGCTTGGACAAGTGTAGGGGAAGGGAAAGATACCTAAAAGGCAACTGATCTTTACCTATATTGAGGATGGATTTGATCACCTCCTTTGACTAATAATAGCCAGAAAAAATGATAGCACTTCTACATATTGATACTAAGGCTTGAATGAGTAGTGAAATTTGAGAAAAAGAAATTAAGGTTCATTGCCATTTGCAAGTCATCACTAGTAAAGATTACAAGATCATCCGTGAAAATATCGTGAAATGATAATTAGCCCCGGTGAACATGGGAAGTGATTAAACCACTAATACAATATCTAGATAAAAGGGCAAAAAAAAAGTTTTGTAACTATGGAAAAAGGTGTCACGCCATGAATTTCAAAGGTTAAATATGTGCATGATCCATGATATCTCGGGCATGAACTTAATAAAAAATCACATGTCGACGAATTCACACGTGTCTATACAGATCGGTTAATATTCAATCATGATCAATAATCGGAGTAGTGTTCACAACCCCAAGTTTAGGGTCGTGATGTAATAATAATCTTGGTGAGAAGAAGGTCGAATCCACAGGGACTAATCTCGTACGTTTCTGAAAGTAACTAGAACTAGAACTAGAAGAAGATGTAAATTTAAATTTAAATAATTAGAAAGAGTAATTGTGAATGATGTAATTGAAACTTGTGAATTTAAAGGTGGAAACTAGGGTGCTAAGGATCCACAAGTAGCAATTAAGATGCTAACTTACTCGATTCAATTAACACAATTGGAATTAGAGTCCTATCCTATCCTATCCAATTGAAAAATATAGCAAATAAATCAAATTTGAACTTTCATTGACCTAATTTTCAATGGATGAGGATTGTGAGGATTGGAAGGGATTCCATCACCCTACCATGCCCAGGAGACGATGGTGAACAACAGGATCTACCAATCCCACAATCTCAAATAGGAAAAGAAGATATTCAAAGCTATCACAACGTCTATTGTAATTTGAGTCACAACAAACCATAAAAAACTGAAAATATTCCTTAAAATGAAACTAGAAATTAATGAAGTTCAACATAAATAAGAATTACAATAAAATAAACATCCCAATCACACTACAAGCTTCACCTCTTAGCGCTAGCTAAGAGGTTTAGCCAACCATAAACATGATTGAACTAAGAACTCTTAAATAAAACATAAAAACAAACTAAGGAAGAATAAGAAAACTCTTGGCAGTGACTCTCCACCCTTTTACACCACTCCTTAAACCCTAGAAGATGCTTTGGAGCATCTTAAGAACTCCTATTTATAGTTGGGGAACTCCAACTTTTGTACCGAGTTGGAAAAGTCCGGAATCGCCTCAAATTTACGCAGTCCGCGCAAAATCTGTGTAACCTTCGACTAGTCGAGGGCAATCTTTGACCAGTTGAAGGTCATCTTTGACTAGTCAAGTGGAATCTTTGACTGTTTGAAGGTCACGTAAATTTGAAAGATTATATTACTGGAATTCGAGCCGAAGTTTCTTAGGCTAGTCGAACCAGAACTTAGGCTAGTCGAATTTCACGCGTATTCCTTTTCTTCACTTTAAATCTTCGATTATCTTCATTCCTCACTTGATTTTCTTGGATCTTTGGCATGTGACGTCTTCAATCTTGGTCTTATCAGATCTATCCCTTGCCTTGGTGATTCTTAAGCATCAAATCCATACTTTTAACATTCTTTTCAATCCAAGCTCTCAGATTCACCTTGCAATACAAACATATATAAAATGTACCAATAAGCATTATCATGTTCATAAAACCAAGATATAAATGGAGAAAAATATATAATATTTGACACTCAACACACTCCCCAACCAGCATTTTTCTAGTCCCGAGCAAAACATGCGTGAAGTGAACCTCAATTCTCAATGTTCAAACCTTTTTCAGAAATCAATCTTTTGTACAATTGAGTATGAATGAGTGGAATTAAGATGAGAAAGTGGGACTTTGAAAACCTAGAGCCGAATAATATAAGCAATCAATCAAATCAGTTCTTTATCAATTTTTTCAGAGCATAGGTTTCTATAGCATGTTTTTCAATGTGCTCAGTGAAAATCAAATTACTTCCCATGAGAGTACTATTATTTCGTAACGTTAGTCATGTTCATCATATTAAGAGCAGTTAAAAACTCAAGTATTGATTCCGAACTTATCCCCTTCTCCTCCTTGTGAATGCTGGAAATCGGCGCCCACATTGATTTATGTTTATGGTGAAGGTGATTGGGCTGATTTGGATTGATGATGCAATAGACTTGAAGTTACCACTAGCCACTTGACTCAAAATCTCACATTCGGCTAGAACTTGCAGAATATATAAAGCTAGAGAATCTGAAGACCTCTTGCTTTAAGTTGAGTCCTGATCTGCGATTTGGGATTCTGAGTAAGGGACCTCGGTTACAAAGAGTGAAGGTATTAGGCACCCTATCTGCCCATACAGATGTATGGTCTCTACTTCGTGTGGTAAAATAGTCTTAACGGATAGGATGGTAAGATTAAATGGGATTAGACAGACTCAGATTTCTGATGTAGCAGGGTCTGAAATTTTGGCAAGCCACAAAGCATGCGTCTAGAGAATGTCTACAAACGGGATTTATGATGATGCTAGAATGACATGTAAGAGGATTAAACTACCATGAGTTTCTGATGTAACAGGATCCAGAGTTCTGACAAGTCACAGAGCATACATTCAATGACAATCTAGAGAAGCAGAGGGGTTGAGAATGGAAGTAATGATGCAATTGATAAAATATGAATGTTAGTGATGATTGCATGATCTTTGGCTTGTACTTAACATGGATTGGATATTTAAGTGCATCATACTTGGAAGGATTGACCTAAATGAGATTGAGAGGCTAAGAGATGGCTGGATGAGGCTAGAGGGGGATGGAAAAGATGGGAGCTTGAGAAGTCAAGCACTCCCTCTCACTCTCACTCACTTCCTCTCTCTCTCTCTCTCTCTCCCTCACTCTCCTTATCTTTGTTGGTTGGTAGTTTACTTAGTAAAGGGTTGTTGTTGACATGAGGGGAGGAGTGGGGTATTTATAGCCACTTAGGATGGCTTTTATGTAATTGAAGGGTTTATCAAGGGTAAATGATGATGTGGCAGGTTTGGATTGGTAGAGAGAAGAGAGATGTCATGTGGCACTTCTTTATAGGCTAAAGGGCTTGGTAAGATGGTAAATAGTAGGGATTCTGAGGTCAAATAGGTTCCAATAGAGTTAACTTTCGAGGGGAGCAACAACTATATGTAACATCCAGTGTTTTCAGGACCCGAGTATACGACTTGTTTCCTAAAAACCCGAGTGTTAACCTATAGATAGTCAAATTCCATATATATATATATATATATATATATCCAGAGTTAGCATTTAGGCGAAAGATGGACAAATCAACATGAAGGAAAATTTATATTTACATTTAGAATATACAAGAGGCTGCCCATAATCACTTATACAAACCAATGTCTCCAAACTAACAAATACAAGAATTACACAATTTATACAAAAGGGATAGCAAAATGTATATAAATTTGAGCCGCAAGATCGCGCAAATCCTCTTGGCAAATAGAGCTATGCATCCTTGGCGATTGTACTCTGCTCCTCATCAAGTCTAAGCATGCATATCACTTAAGCCACATGTGTTAATTGTATAGTTATATATTTGATGGATGAGTGGCCAGCTCAGTGTGAATTCCTCTCAAGATTACACACCACCGTATTAGATAAGCTTAGTTATAAAAACATCACAAGGCATACAAAACAATACATGATACAGTCTTATTATATGCATGGATGCATGAATGTATCATCGACCTAGGGATGTTCATCCAGTCGATAGTTGGGCTCGTCACCCATGTAAAGGCTGGCCATTAGTAAAGCACATCACGTGCGTACATCACATACCGCATAACGACTGCCTATCGTACATCACGTAAATATCGATAGTCGATGGTCGGTAGCTAACAAAACGATACCCCCAATAACCCGGAGGGCATGTGCTACATCATCCAAAAATATCCACTCGTCTATGCCATGGATGCATGATTAGCCAAGCCATTATTAGTCCAATTACAATTAGTCAGTTTAAATAAGCTCAAGGTCACTACGAGGGGCTCGTCACCCAGTGTAACGCCCTGAAAATCGGGGGTCGAGTAGCAACTCAACACCCGAGTTCCAAAACATCACTTATGCAACATAAATGCTTATGATTGAATGTTGTCTATGTTAGTGCATTAATCATGAGTGGGATTATACCAAAACAGTAATTCATACTCTAGATCAAGTTATAAATTGCAAGCGGAAGACTGAAAGATGTATATAAATGTATATAAAGCCAAAACGACACAATCGATCTCCAGAGTATGAACACCTACTGAGTCACCATATACATGTATTTGTTTCAAAAAAATCAAAATGCCAAAAATGGTACAACCATAATGGTACACCCTGTAGCCCCGTCATCTGAATGGCCTAAGCATAGCCTCCAGAGAACTACGTCTAGGAGAACTCATCATGATCATCATAGTAATCAGGCTCAACCTCCTGTATCTCGTCAATACCTGCATCTAAGACAGAGTCTAGTGGGTGTCCAGAACACCGTCCCGTAACGTGGCAGTGAGTAGCTAACTCAGTGGAACAATAAAGCATAGGTTAACATGTTATCAATTCAGTCAAGCAGTAATGATAAAGCAGTACAATCAATACTCCTAAATACTCTTATTAATGCAAGTATGGATGCAGTCATGATGCATGCCCTTGCCAATGCTCCCTTATGCGACACCATCTTACGTCCGCGGCATGCGTTCATCCCTCAGTGCTCCACATCTTCCAGGCACATGCAGTGCTACGTTATGAGCATGATTACCGAGTTATTATTCGTCCTTTTCATACAGCCGTATTGGGAAACTAAGGTACCTTCCATATATCATTCCCAAACAATGATCCATTCTAGGGTCGTCAGTCCTAGATAATCTCATACGATGATGCGGGTCTAGGTCGCTGTACAGGGCTGTCAGGCTGTTCCAACGCACTCGTTACAACCCGCTCCCCCCCCCCGCCCATCACCTTATTAATACTGCCCTAGTTTATACTCTGTTTACTACAGGAAGGCTACTCTGTTTACTACAGGAAGGCTCATCGTCTCTCCGCAAATTCAGAGTATGCTCGAGGTCACTACAAAGGGCTCGTCACCAATCAGTGTAGGCCGACAGCTTGAATACAGTGTCTCATACCACCATATTCAGTTCACGAGTCTAGGTTGCTCACTGGTCACTATGGGGAGGCTCGTGGCCCCAGCGTAGGCCGACAACTCGACCACGGTGTCCCATACCACCATGCCCAGCTCATGAGTCTTAGCGGATCGAGCTACCAAGGTTAAACGGGATTTCACTGGTGAGTTTGGTACCTTAGGTTTAAGCAGTAGCGTCCAAACATGGTGAACATACATTAGACGGATCGGGTTACTTGACGAGCTCTACTAGCATGAGTGCACAACCAGCTGAATGACATAAAGTGCATAAGCACTTCGCGTGGCCTAACCACTGTCTCCAACCTA
This sequence comes from Magnolia officinalis, assembly GCA_021015155.1. NCBI lineage: Eukaryota > Viridiplantae > Streptophyta > Magnoliopsida > Magnoliales > Magnoliaceae > Magnolia > Magnolia officinalis. Next base: position 64,920,733 of record JAJHSJ010000005.1, on the reverse strand, counting down.
AGTACGACTCGGGTTCGTCAAACATATCCTACGTGGCGAAATGAATCTCAACCATGAACTCAAGTCTATTACCGATCGCCTGGACTATAACATAGCCCCAATCACATTCAATCCTTAACCAAAAGTATGTAGAGTAAAGTAGAATAGACAAAATAATTCAAGCATGTTATAAAGCACAAGGCACGCAGGAAATACAAACACATATATTTCACAAGTAAGCAATTAATTTAAACAACTTACACGGAGGAAATCATACATATCTCTAAGGTAGTTGAGAATCCTATCTCAACACCTATCTAAAGCACTACCATCTAAGTACTTACTCTTACAAACATTTTCACAAACACAAAGAATACACTCTCTTAGCATACATAGCGTATACTAGTAAAAACAGGTATTAGGGCAAATCCTTTCGCCAAGTAGTATACATATATATAGCATGTTCATACAGTACTTAATCATGGCAAACACACTTTCAAAATTTGTACGTATATGGTATTTTCTACAAACATACAGAATACCCAATATGCCATAATTTGCATACACAACTGAAACGCAAAACGAACATCGCATTGTGCATGTACAATAACACCCAGATCATCAATCTATCATTATCTGACATTGAAAGCTTTGAAAACCTTAACCTATATGTCTAAAGTCTGCACCTTACGCTGTAGAAGTGTAATGAACTTAATAGAAACTCTACGCTTTCGTCAATGTCGATATGACGACCTATAACACAAGGTAAGTCAGTTACTTCGCTACTTGTACCAATAGAAACCCTAGAATAGGTTAGGGTGAGGGTTTTCTTACCTAGAAATGAAGCCGGAATCGTCGGGATAGCGATTGGAAAGCGATGGTTAAGCACGTAGATCAGCAAGGTAGAATAACAGGAAGATTCTCCCACTTCTCTCACACTTTCTCTCCCTTTTCTCTCTTCTCTCTCCTAGGTTTTCTCAAATTCGTATGGAATGAGAGAGTGAGGATTTAAGGTCCTTATATAGGCTTGACCTTGCCAGAAATAGGCCCAGGGCCAAGGTATACTTAGGTTTTGTCCAAAGGACATCTGTTTCAGCTCAACGGAGCATTTCCGGAGCCACCCCTTAAGCCAAAGGTCGGACTTAAGCTCACGGACTATGGATCTAGGTCGAGTTAAGTTTTCATCCCAGTCGGGTTTCTAGATCACACGTGGTGGACCAGTTTCAATTCAACGGTCACAGAGGCTCGATTAGGGTTACAAGTACACAGACATGTATGGGAAATGTTTCCTGATACGAGGGTGTATTTGGGTCAGATTTCGACGGTCTGATTGCTTATATTTGGCCCGCAAACGTCAAGTCTCAGATTACTTAAATTTAATTTAATTTTTAAAGAAAACCAGGTTTTCTCACACTCTTCACTCCGGGCTCAATCGAATAGCCGTGGGACACTATCTGGATTTGATCTCCGAGATGGTTATCAAGCCCAGCAAGGCGGTCCTAATTCTATAACTTCGTATTATTCGGACTTTCGATGTGCGGTACAGATCTGATACGGAGTTTCAATGTGCTCCCGAGAGCAGTCGAGTAATGAGTTTGATCCTAGATTTTAGGGTAACCTAGCGTCAATGATTCTACAAGTTTTGGGTCTTGCAGATCGTATTTAAAGTGATTCAAACAGATTTCATGGCTAATCTAGTTTAGCACTTAGTTAACTTTGTCTAATTTCTAAAGGATTTGATCCTAAGTGATTTCTGCCTGAGGTGGTACTCGAGCCATTGTACGAAATTTTCCGAGTCGTTACACCCAGCATAGGCAAACAGCTCGGGCATAGCTCCCATACCACCATCCCCGGCTCATGAGGCTACCTGTAACACCCTGTATTTTAGATCTAGAGTGTAATTTATTGATGTGGCCCACCCGAGCTTTGGATTTGCCCCATCTTGGGACAGATGTCCTAATAGGACATGTAGAATCACATGGATGATGTGGATTACACCATACATCACTGTGGGCCCCAAACTCATTGTGTGTGTACACTAAGTGTATACACTCCCACAACGCACCGGAACCATGGGTCAGTCAAATGGACGTTGACCCAATGGTTTCCAAGAACAAATAGGTATCCTCTCTCTTCTAATTCTCCCGCCAACGAGCATTTAAATGGAACTATGTCCGTTCGTTTGAAATAGACCCATCTCCATGATCGGTCTAGAACATCTAAATCGTCCATCGTGTAGGGCACGAAATGTTGACCAAAACCCTCAAATTTTCACATGTTGAATTGCACGTGTGTTCGTCCAAAAATGGCCACAAATTGAGGCATGCGTGAGTGCTTCCGAAAATGGAAATTTGTTTCAATGTCAGGCTGGAAATCTGCGTGTGGGAGTTTCTTTCAATCCTAACCACTTGATTTTGAGCAATCTTAGCCATCCAAAGTAGGGTTTGCCTAGCTAAGAAAGGGAATAATAGAATTAGGGCTATTCATGAAATAATCTGCGTGTGGGAGTTTCTTTCAATCCTAACCACTTGGAAATTTGTTAAACAGATGTTGCCCTAAAATGAATTAGGGCTATTCATGGGCTTCTAGAAACAACTCCAAATTAATCCAAACCATCCATATTAGGGTATTTTTATTCATGAAAATCTCAAAGCCCTAGCCGTAAGGAGAGATACCTTCTCTATTTCTTGCGGCGCCAAGAGAAAACGCCTGAAACTCTTCCAAGCTCGAAACCACCAGGATTTTGGACTCGGAGCTTCGAAACATCCCTTTTACAAGCTCCCTGGAGTTCATCTAGACATGCCACAGAAGTCTGATCGAAGAAAGAAGCTAAAAGATTGGATCTGCCATTAATTGCCGAGTTATCTTCTCCGTCGCATCTGCCGAGTTCTGGGCGAGTCGTGATCGAGTCTAGAGTTCTTCTGGTTCAAGAAGCTCCAAGATTCCCTATTGATTCTAGACAAAAGGAAGGAAGAAGAAGAGAGAAAATGGAGAGAGAGAGAGAGTGGTGGTTGGGGTCGTTATTGTCGTGCCGCACCAATCTGGACTGTGTTCGGTCCAAGTTGGGTGCGGATCTATCTTGAGTTCAGGCCGTGTATAGGGCTAGTGAGAGAGAGAGAAGAGAGAGAAATAGGAAGGAAAGAAGAAGAAGATGATTGAGAGAAAGAAAAGAAAGAGAAGAAGAGGAAGTGGGGCGAGTCACCAAGTCGACACTGCTCAAAATCAAGCCGGGTCTATGACTCACAGTCTGATTGGGTCCAGATCTTACAGGAAGTCCATAACAGAGGAAGAAAAGAAGAAAAGAAAAGGGAAAGAAAGGAAGAAGAAGAGGAGAGAAGAAGGAGATGATCCATTCAGCGAGTTGACTCACCGAGTCAATCCACTGGTCCGCAGCAAAACGGGTCGAGTTCAGTCAGGTTAGCGACTTTTCCCATGTATAGTATTTTATGCAATGGTAATTTCAAAGAAATTGGAATTTTGATTGTTCCTTTAATAAACTTGGTGGCCCATCGAGTCGACTCATTGAGTCAACTTGCTAAGTTGGGCCTATTTTGGCTTAAGTTCAGTTTTAGCATTGTTAGCAGGTTCGCGTCGACTCGAATCATAACCAAATGAATTCAGGAAATTCTAATCTTCCCTTGTTTGGACCGCATGAAAGTCGAGTTGAGTCAAAGCATGTCGGATTAGTCGATTTATCAGTTTAAGTCTGTATTGAGTCAACCCGAGTTAACCCACCAAACATGAGATTAGATTTCATAATCTTAAAATCCTAATGCTATTTGAATTGTGTTAAATTGATGTTAAACTTTATTTCAATGTAGGAAATAGTGGTTTTCAATCACCTCCCTTATATTCAAAGATAATATCGAATTGGAACCTTATGGAGTTGATTCAAGTCAAATCAAGTTGACATTCGAGGGTTTAATCATAAAGCCCGTACCGGTATTATATGTATTTGGAAAATGATCTGATTCTTAAAGGTGAGGATTCACCCTTCAAGCTTATTTTTTATTACAATAATTAATTTAGTTCTCTTTTGAATTAATTACTTATTAATATTTTGTTAGTTTACATGTATGATTGAATAATTGGTTGAGTTATGAATTGTTGATATTCACTTTAATATGATTTGTATTTATATTTGCACATTCCCTTGTAATTAGGAACAATATAAGTATATTTCTGGATTTATAAAAATTAATGATCTAAATCCTATAGAGTTATGATTTATTTGACTGTAGAATTATTTTCTCTAGTTTAGTTTCGATGAGCATTTTCATGTGTATTTGTTTGATAATGCATATTAAATTGATTGAGAATGATTCTGACATTTGTTTGGTGTTAATGGATTGTATTGAAAATCTAATACTATATGTTATGGATATGTATATTAGGGATTCTTATAACTAGTGGCCAGTTGTGAAAAAATTAAATGTTATGTGGTTGTAGACTTACCATCTCATGAATTATTTGCATTCTTGAGAGTTATGGATTGTATTATTTTAGTGGTGTCCTTGAAGGACTTGATGCCAATATGGCATGTTGGGAGAACTCTTTGTTGAAAGTATATTTGGACTTGTGATGGTAAGGTCTACGTGTCGAATCATGAGTTGTCACTAGTTATAGAGATTCTTGTAAATGGAATGTCTTGGATTCTTTATTTTATTAATATCGTTTATAATCATCTGAGTATGTTAGAATCTTACTTGTTTACGTCTCATGAGTCAAGGATGGTGGAATGAGATACTATTCCCAAGTTGTCGGCCTATGCTAGGTTGCGAGCTCCCCCCATTGTGACCTTTGAGCTTCTCTGATATTCTGTTTGTAAATCGGACTAATAACGATTGGGTTGATCATGCATACATGGCGAGCGGGCATTATCAGGTGCATGGTTGACTGTTTGAAAGACCAGTGTATTGTTCGAATGATCCTTTTTGCATTTTGAATGGGTCGACTATATGAAAGTGTCACGCCCTAAACTCGAAAAACGGGCTCACAAAATTCCCGATCGCCGAATCCGGCGTCGACAGCCTCCGTAGTGCCCCATTCTCGGATTCCGGCACCACATGCCAAATTTCGATCCTGGGATCCTACAAGGAGGATTTTCAGTATGATTTTTTTTGTAATGGAGCATAACCACAAGCATAACCAAGTCACAAAACAACATCGCCACATATCCACTATATCAAAAACTTTAAGTACAATGTGGAAAGGGAAATACAAGGTAATCAAAAACTCCAAAATAATCTAATGTGCGCTCCTGCCTCAGCGCTGCTGCGATCCAATGTCACTGCACGCAACGGTCGTGCATAAGCTTACAAAAGCTTAGAGGATGGTGTAAGTGTGTGCGCAAGGCAAGCGCCAAGTGTACAATATTAGAGTAATGCGGAAATATGCGGTAAGTCCATGAATGCTATCAGCTGTACCAAAGCTATGTGATGCAAGGCATGAATGTTATCGACCATACCAAGGTCCATGCGATGCGAGGCCTATGTAGCCAAATATCATATGCGAGATGCAAAGCAAGCATACCAGTCCTCATCAATTACACATATCAGTACAGTTCTTCTCTGGATATCACCGGGGTCTAATACACTTCACACTGACTACCTCCTCCCTAGCTGCACAGCCAAGCAAGTGGAAGAGACCACACTATCCGCATGACCAGTAGTCTGTCAATACCTACCCGGCTCGTTGATAACGGACTCGTTTACGAGATGGTCAAACTCAGCCTAACTTATAGCCCCCTCACTTGAGTGGATAAGGCCACACCCCCTTCCAACCGACCATGACACAGTGGGAGACGTGGCCTACTGGTATTCGGCACTCGGGCGCTCGTGTATCCACTCGGTCTAGACGTTGGAGCATCTCCTGGAACCAAAAAGGTTTTGAGATTTTCACCCAAGGGCATCCTAAGTGCCTATAATGCTAGAGGCAATATTTCTGGTATCCAATACGACCATCCACGATGTGCTTGTGGAGGCCACGGCCCTGATGTCGCTAGGGCGTGCAATGATCACGACACACAATGCGAAATGCATGAGTCACACTGTCAGTCATGCAGCAATCTTGCGCGTACCGCGCGATCATGTGGGGCACTCCATCTTATAAGGAGTCCCGTAAATGTCTCAACCCAACGGCTTATGCTATGATCAAACACTCCTCATATCAAGCATACATATGATGCGTATGGGCATGATCATGGAGTTATACTAAGTATGTTATAAAGTGATGAATTATCAACAAGTATGGGCCTATCAATGGGCCCTAAGGAGAGTTACAATGCGGACATTTAACCAACATTGTACTTATAATGTGGACGTCAAACCATCATTGCTCCCAAGGCATAACCTGCCATAAAGGTCAACACATAAACCACGGTGGAATCACATTCAATGGGCCTTATGTACATCCCATTAGGCCTTGACCCATGGGCCTCCAATAGATCAAATGGGCCTCATACATATCAAAGTGGGCCTCGATGGATGGGTCATAACTACATCAAGATGGGCCTAATCATATGGGCCTTATAAATATCAAGGTGAGCCTCAACAACGGGCCACAAATAGATCAAGATGGGCCTAATCACATGGGCCTCATGTATATATCAAGGTGGGCCTCAATAACGGCCACAAATACATCAAGATGTATACATAGTATATATAAACGAATCATATCAAAAGATCAACTGGACCGCACTCCAAATGATAGTAGTGACAGTGATTTCCACCGTTAAAATCCTATAGGGCCCAATAATGGAGATAGATGAAGTGAAGGTAGAAACATTAGCTTGATCGGAACTACTGTGGCCCTTAAGAAGTTCGAACGGTGAATGTCACTATCCCCACTATTTTTCAGTGGTGGGGATCCACTTGAACTATGGATTTGACTCATTCTTTAACTCATATCATGAAATGAGCTTTAAAAATGATTGGAAGGTATGGATACAACACACGCATCATGGTAGGGTCCACACACGTGGCCCACCATCTTAAATGGACGGTGTGCATTCACATCGTGGATGGCACGTGCATCATGTGCTGCTGCCGCAAGTACAGCAGTAGATGGCAGTGTTTCTGCTTAAAAATGATAAAGGTGGGGCGCACCATAATGTTTATATGTTGTCCAACCTGTGGTAAGGTCACACGTACCTGGATGAAAAGGAAAAAAAAAAAATTTCATATTATCTAAAACCTCTGTAACCACCAAAAGGGTTTCAATGGCAGGCGTTCAATCAACGTTGTTTCCTGTCGTGTGGGCCACCTGAGTTACATATACGGCTGATTTTTGGGAGGGGGCCCACTACCTAATGGCACATATCACGATGGGGCCCACTGCTGGGACCGTGGTCCCTACCTCTTCGTCCACGGCGCAGCAGCGTCCTGCACCGCTGACGCTGCAACAGCAAGCGCTGCTACCTGTATATAATTTTTTTAAAAAAAAAACTTATTTTCTCATGGTTTTTCATAGGTGGGGCCCGTATCAGGGGAATCCGACCCTGCCATTGGTCTCTATAGCTCAAGACAAGCCAAACAAGCCCAATATTTGCATGTTTTGGCATATTGAAGCATCAGGGTGGGTTTTAGTGGTAGAAAACACTGCTTGCTATGTTATGGCCCACTAGAAAATCGGATCTGCTTCATTTCTTGACTCAACGCCTAAAATGATCTGAGGAATGGAATGGATGGCTTGGATTAAAAACATACATCAAGGTGGGGCCTACATGGACAGCCCTTCCCAAAAACCGTTTTTTTTCTTCTTTTTTTTTTGTTGTTGTCGTTAGTACACCCACTGTCAGCTCACCCTTCACTGACGTCCAGCACCCCTGGACGCTGGGCGGTTTTGGATATAACATATATATTAAGGTGGGCCCCACCTTCAAACATGTTGTCCAGGTGGGCCACCATATGCATGGATGGTGTGGATAAAACATACACCAAGGTGGGGTTCATCTGGGTGGACCACATGACCACATCATCACACCTACAAAAAAAAATTGAAAGAGAAAGGGGGAGAGAGAAAAAAAAAAAAAAGTGAAACACAAGTGTGATGGAGGGACCCCGACACTAAGGGCCCTCCTTTTTAAGCATTCAATCATACATCAAGTGATCCCAATAAATGTGGACCCACCAAATCAAAAATCAACAGTGGAGATTACTTCTCCACCAAAATGGAAGGTCTAGATGACCTCTTTAGATCTTAGGAAAGTAAACATCATGATGGGGTCCATGGAGAATGGCCTCCTCATGGAATGATAATGAAAATCAAGGTGGGTCATCGGCCACATCAAGGGTCCAAAGTGAGATCCATACCATCAATCGGTAGGCCTCACTTGGCCCATCATAAAAATATGAAATTTTAGCCTATAGAAACACCCACCATTCGATCTTCTTGGTCCGATGGAAAGCCAATCTCCTTGTGCTTCTCTTTGATGGAGGGTGATGAGATTTGAATAGCTAGGATGAAGGATTTGGGATGGAAAAGTGGGCCACACACATGCACTTTTCTCTCACATGGGAGAGCTTGGACGTTCCCTTTTTTGCTTAGCTTGGAATGTGTTGAGAAATGAGAGAGAGAGAGACCACTACAAGAAAAACGGGCAAAGGCTACGGCCAAAATCCTGTAGCAAAAGATCTTTTGCTACGGATATAATCCGTAGCACGTCCATCGCTATTGGTGGTGTAGCTAAAGGTCTAGCTACGGACTATATCCGTAGAAATAGATATCAATCGCTATGGACTTTATCTGTAGCAATAGATACCAATAGCGACGGATTATATCCATAGCAATAAGTACCAATAGCTACGGATTAGATCCGTAGCTATAGATACCAATAGTTACGGATACTATCTGTAGCAATATATACTAATAGCTACGGATATTATCCGTAGCGATAGATACCAATAGCTACGGAGAGTATCTGTAGCAATAGATACCAATAGCTACGGATTCTATCCGTAGCTATAGATAGCAATAGCTACGGATCATATTCGTAGCAATAGATAGAAATAGCTACGGACAAAAGCCGTAGCTAAAGCTACGGATTATATTCGTAGCGATTTTTACCTGTTTCCATTGCAAGAACCTGCTGTGATTACTCATCTTAATGATAGAAATAATACATAAAATGCAATCAGAGAAAAAAAACGATGCATTTTTCACAATAGCAATCAAATCTACAATACATCCTACATTCACATTTCTAAATAAACAATACTTCACTTTGCTCAACCTATCATAAGAATTACAACTAAGGCGTGCCCTCATGTACAAGAAACAAATACACAGTAACACAGTAAACACCCTCCATATGCATTCAATAATGTTGACGTTTTTACAGAATTTTCTTCCTTCAGACGGCCAATTTCAGCAAACACAGAAGATAGAGCTTCTTCTTTCCTTGAAACTACAAATGTAACTTCTGTGGACTTCGACACAAGATCACTTTCAATTTCTGAAACGCTTCCCTTAAGAAAATCAATTTCATCCTCCACTGACTTCTTTAGCTTGTCAGCCTGTATAAAACAGCAATTGTAAACACAATCAAACAAGCATGCCTTTGTACACATCTCAAAAGGAAGAAAGAAAAAAAAAAAAAAAAAAAAAAAAAAAAAAAAAAAAAAACATTTATATATGAAGAAATCAAAAATGTACCTAGAAATCTTCTAAACTATGTCAAAATCCATAGGTTAGGTTATCGGTTATAAGTTTAGGTTATAAGTTATAGGTTAAGGTATAGTTTATAGGTTTTGGTTTAAGTTAAGGTGGTTTAGGTTTAGGTTAAGGTTTTAGGTTTAGGTTATATGTTGTTATAGGTATAGCTTTAAGGAATTGAGAATAGGTTAAGGTTTAGGTTTAGGAAATCGGGTTCAGGTTCGGGATTGGGTTTAGGTTTGGGTTTTCAAGTTCAAGTTTAGGCTTAGGTTAGGGAGTTGAGATTAGGATTAGGTGTAGATTTAGGTTTAGGGATTTGAGAATACATTTAGGTTTAGGTTTAGGTTTTAGTTTATAGGTTTAGGTTATAGGTTTAGGTTAAGGTTAAGGTTAAGGTTAGGTTATAGGTTATAAGTTTAGGTTATAGGTTAAGGTTTAGGTTATAGGTTTTGGTTTAGGTTAAGGTTATAGGTTTAGTTTTAGGTTCAGGTTTAGGTTTAGGTTTTAAGTTTTAGGTTTAGGTTAAGGTGATAGGTTTAGATTTAGGATTAGGTTTAGGTTTAGGTTATAGGTTTAGGGAATTGAGAATAAGTTAAGGTTTAGGTTTAGGAAATCGGGTTCGGGTTCATGATCGGGTTTAGGTTTGGGTTTTCAAGTTTAGGTTTAGGTTTAGGTTAGGAAGTTGAGATTAGGATTAGGTGTAGGTTTAGGTTTAGGGAATTGAGAATACATTTAGGTTTAGGTTTAGGGAATTGAGAATAGGTTAAGGTTTAGGTTTAGGAAATCGGGTTCGGGTTCGAGATCGGGTTTAGGTTTGGGTTTTCAAATTTAGGTTTAGGTTTAGGTTAGGAAGTTGAGATTAGGATTAGGTGTAGGTTTAGGTTTTAGGGATTTGAGAATACATTTAGGTTAAGGTTTAGGGAATTGAGAATAGGTTAAGGTTTCGGTTTAGAAAATCGGGTTCGGATTCGGGATCGGGTTTAGGTTTGGGTTTTCAAGTTTAGGTTTAGGTTTAGGTTAGGGAGTTAAGATTAGGATTAGGTGTAGGTTTAGGTTTAGGGATTTGAGAATACATTTAGGTTTAGGTTTAGGGAATTGAGAATAGGTTAAGGTTTAGGTTTAGGAAATCGGGTTCGGGTTCGGGATCGTGTTTAGGTTTGGGTTTTCAAGTTTAGGTTTAGGTTTAGGTTAGGGAGTTGAGATTAGGATTAGGTGTAGGTTTAGGTTTAGGGATTTTAGAATACATTTGGGTTAAGGTTTAGGTTTGGGTTTTTTAAGTTTAGGTTAGGTTTATGTTAGGGGTTGAGGAGTTTGAGATTAGGATTAGGTGTAGGTTTAGGTTTAGGGATTTGAGAATACATTTAGGTTAAGGTTTAGGGGAATTGAGAATAGGTTAAGTTTAGGTTTAGGAAATCGGGTTCGGGTTCGGGATCAGGTTTAGGTTTGGGTTTTCAAGTTTAGGTTTAGGTTTAGGTTAGGGAGTTGAGATTAGGATTAGGCGTAGGTTTAGGTTTAGAGATTTGAGAATACATTAAGGTTTTAGGTTTAGGTTAATGTTATAGGTTTAGGTTTAGGTTTAGGTTATAGGTTATAGGTTATAGGTTATAGCTTTAGGGAATTGAGAATAGGTTAAGGTTTAGGTTTAGGAAATCGGGTTTGGGTTCGGGATCGGGTTTAGATTTGGGTTTTCAAGTTTAGGTTTAGGTTAAGGATTTGAGATTAGGATTAGGTGTAGGTTTAGGTTTAAGGATTTAAGAATACATTTAGGTTTTAGGTTTAGGTTAAGGTTATAGGTTTAAGTTAGGTTTAGGTTTAGGTTATAGGTTATAGGTTATAGGTTTAGGGAATTGAGAATAGGTTAAGGTTTAGGTTTAGGACATGGGGTTCGGGTTCGGGATCGGGTTTAGGTTTGGGTTTTCAAGTTTAGGTTTCAGTTAAGGAGGTGAGATTAGGATTAGGTGTAGGTTTAGGTTTAAGGATTTGAGAATACATTTAGGTTTTAGGTTTAGGTTAAGGTTATAGGTTTAGGTTTAGGTTATAGGTTATAGGTTATAGGTTATAGCTTTAGGGAACTGAGAATAGGTTAAGGTTTAGGTTTAGGAAATCGGGTTCAGGTTTGGGATTGGGTTTAAGTTTGGGTTTTCAAGTTTAGGTTTAGGTTTAGGTTAGGGAGTTGAGATTAGGATTAGGTGTAGGTTTAGGCTTAGGGATTTGAGAATACATTTAGGTTTTAGGTTTAGGTTTTGGGATTTGAGAATAGTTTTAGGTTATAAGTATAGGTTTAGGTTGGGTTATAGGTTAAAGTTTAGGGATTTGAGTTTAGGTTATAGGTTATGGGTTATAGGGTTTAGGTTAGGGTTTAGGTTTTAGGTTTAGGTATAGGCTTAGGTTATAGGTTATAGGTTATATGTTTAGGTTAAGGTTTAGGGATTCGGGTTCGGGTTTCGGGTTTGGGTTCGGGTTTAGGTTATAGGTTTTGGTTTAGGTTATAGGTTATAGGTTTAGGTTAAGGATTAGGTGTAGGTTATGGGTTTTGGGATTTGAGAATAGGTTTAGGTTATTAGTATAGGTTTAGGTTGGGTTATAGGTTAAGGTTTAGGTTTAGGTTATAGGTTTTGGTATTTAAGAATAGGTTTAGTTTGGGTTATAGGTTAAGGTTTAGGTTTAGGTTATAGGTTTTGGGATTTGGGAATAGGTTTAGGTTATAAGTTTAGGTTTAGGTTGGGTTATAGGTTAAGGTTTAGGTTTAGGTTATAGGTTTTGGGATTTGAGAATAGGTTTATTAGGTTATAAGTTTAGGTTTAGGTTTAGGTTATAGGTTTAGGTTAAGGTTATAGGGTTTAGGTTATAGGTTACAGGTTTAGGTTTAAGTTATAGGTTTAGGTTTAGGTTTAGGTTTAGGTTTTAGGTTTAGGTATAGGCTTAGGTTATAGGTTATAGGTTATATGTTTAGGTTAAGTTTTAGGGATTCGGGTTCGGGTTCGGGTTTGGGTTCGGGTTTAGGTTATAGGTTTTGGTTTAGGTTATTGTTTATAGGTTTAGGTTAAGGTTTAGGTTTAGGTTATGGGTTTTGGGATTTGAGAATAGGTTTAGGTTATAAGTATAGGTTTAGGTTGGATTATAGGTTAAGGTTTAGGTTTAAGTTATAGGTTTTGGGATTTGAGAATAGGTTTAGGTTGGGTTATAGGTTAAGGTTTAGGTTTAGGTTATAGGTTTTGGGATTTGAGAATAGGTTTAGGTTATAAGTTTAGGTTTAGGTTGGGTTATAGGTTAAGGTTTAGGTTTAGGTTATAGGTTTTGGGATTTGAGAATAGGTTTATTAGGTTATAAGTTTAGGTTTAGTTTTAGGTTATAGGTTTAGGTTAAGGTTATAGGGTTTAGGTTATAGGTTATAGGTTTAGGTTTAGGTTTAGGTTTAGGTTTTAGGTTTAGGTATAGGCTTAGGTTAAAGGTTATAGGTTATATGTTTAGGTTAAGGTTTAGGGATTCGGGTTCGGGTTCGGGTTTGGGTTTGGGTTTAGGTTATAGGTTTTGGTTTAGGGTATAGTTTATAGGTTTAGGTTTAGGTTATGGGTTTTGGGATTTGAGAATAGGTTTAGGTTATAAGTATAGGTTTAGGTTGGGTTTAGGTTTAGGTTATAAGTTTTGGGATTTGAGAATAGGTTTAGGTTGGGTTATAGGTTAAGGTTTAGGTTTAGGTTATAGGTTTTGGGATTTGAGAATAGGTTTAGGTTATAAGTTTAGGTTTAGGTTGGGTTATAGGTTAAGGTTTAGGTTTAGGTTATAGGTTTTGGGATTTGAGAATAGGTTTAAGTTATAAGTTTAGGTTTAGGTTATAGGTTTGGGGATTTGAGAATAGGTTTAAGTTATAAGTTTAGGTTTAGGTTTAGGTTATAGGTTTAGGTTAAGGTTTAGGTTTAGGTTATAGGTTATAGGTTTATGTTTAAGTTATAAGTTTAGGCTTAGGTTTAGGTTTTAGGTTTAGGTATAGGCTTAAGTTATAGGTTATAGGTTATATGTTTAGGTTAAGGTTTAGGGATTCGGGGTCGGGTTCGGGTTCGGGTTCAAGTTTAGGTTTAGGTTATAGTTTATAGGTTTAGGTTAAGGTTTAGGTTTAGGTTATGGGTTTTGGGATTTTAGAAAAGGTTTAGGTTATAAGTATAGGTTTAGGTTGGGTTATAGGTTAAGGTTTAGGTTTAGGTTATAGGTTTTGGGATTTGAGAATAGGTTTAGGTTGGGTTATAGGTTAAGGTTTTGGTTTAGGTTATAGGTTTTGGAATTTGAGAATAGGTTTAGGTTATAAGTTTAGGTTTAGGTTCGGTTATAGGTTAAGGTTTAGGTTTAGGTTATAGTTTTGGGATTTGAGAATAGGTTTAAGTTATAAGTTTAGGTTTAGGTTTAGGTTATAGGTTTAGGTTAAGGTTATAGGGTTTAGGTTATAGGTTATAGGTTTATGTTTAAGTTATAGGTTTAGGTTTAGGTTTAGGTTTTAGGTTTAGGTATAGGCTTAGGTTATAGGTTATAGGTTATATGTTTAGGTTAAGGTTTAGGGATTCAGGTTCGGGTTCGGGTTCGGGTTTAGGTTATAGGTTTTGGTTTAGGTTATAGGTTATAGGTTTAGGTTATGGGTTTTGGGATTTGAGAATAAGTTTAGGTTAAAGGTTTAGGTTTTAGGTTTTAGGTTAAGGTTTAGGTTTAGGAAATCGGGTTCGGGTTCGGGTTCAGGATCGGGTTTAGGTTTGGGTTTGGGTTTAGGTTTTAGGTTATAGGTTATAGGTATAGGTTTGGGTTATAGGTTAAGGTTAAGTATAGGTTTAGGTTTTAGGTTATAGGTTAAAGGTTTAGTTTATAGGTTAAGGTTTGGGTTATAGGTTAAGGTTTAGGTTATAGGTTATAGGTTATAAGTATAGGTTTAGGTTTAGGTTAAGGTCTAGGTTTAGGTTATAAGTATAGGTTTTGGGATTTGAGAATAGATTTAGGTTAAGGTTATAAGTTTAGGTTAAGGTTATAAGTATAGGTTATAGGTTAAGGTTATAAGTATAGGTTATAAGTTTAGGTTTAGGTTTATGTTTAGGTTAAGGTTTAGGTTATAGGTTTCGGTTTAGGGTTAGGTTTAGGTTATAGGTATAGCTTTAGGGAATTGAGAATAGGTTTAGGTTATAGGTTAAGGGTGTGGTTTAGGTTAAGGGTGTGGTACCTATAAATACAGATATAAACATGGCCTGTCCAAATGGCCAGGCCCCTCCAATGCCTGTCCATAGGAAATGGACAACTTCATCATGGTCATAACAGCGGTTCCCACCTTCTAGGGACCCCGTTCATCCTGATAGCTTCGACGCACATCCGGGTCTGCTCCATTAATTTCGAGCAAATACATAAACATGGCCTGTCTAAATGGTCAGGCCCTTACAATGTTGTCCATAGGAAATAGACAGCTTAATCATGGTCATAACAGCGGTTCTCACCTTCCAGGGACCCCCGCTTATCCGGATAGCTCCAACGCACAATCGGGTCTGCTCCATTAATTTTGAGCAAATACATAAACACGGCCTATTCAAATGGTCAGGCCACTCTAATATTGTTTATAGGAAATGGACAGTTTCATCATAGTTATAATAGCGGTTCCCACCTTCCAGGGACCCCCGCTCAACATCCGGATAGCTCCGACGCACATCTGGGTCTGCTCCATCAATTTCGAGCAAACACAGATATAAACATGGCCTATCCAAATGGTCAGGTCACTCCAATGTTGTCCATAGGAAATGGACAGCTTCATCATGGTCATAACAGCGGTTCCCACATTCCATGGACCCCCGTTCAACATCCGGATAGCTCCGACGCACATCCGGGTCTGCTCATTTAAATAAAATGGATTATCAAGATCATTTAAATAAAATCAGGTCCAATCAACAATCTTACCTGGAGGATTCTATTAGCATTGTTGACGGCACCTCGAATCTTGTTTTAGGGCCTAGAAATTTAAAATTAGATACAAAAATTAGAAAAACCAAAGAAATTTAAGAAAGATAGTCAAAGTCCATGTGAATGAGCACAAGTATGCACCTACATATGAATTCTGAAAAGCTATTGTATATCACAAAAAAATAATAATAAATAAATAAATAAATAATCCTTGCGTTTGGATATTCAACCAAATGGATTAGAATGAATTCATTTGCCTAATTCATGGAAACCTTGCGTTTGGATATTCAACAAAATTGAATTGTAATAATTCAATTCAGTTTAATAAACTCAGATTTCTGAGAAGGATTTAATGGTTTTAAATCCATGGTTTTCTGGAAAAGGTCCATTTCCTGGACGTCAAATTCAACGGGGAAAGTAAGATGGTTAATATTACTTTTCACAGTGCAAAGTTTCAGTTATGTCTCTTCTTTACCTTTCATTTTCTTCTTAACAAGAAAATCCATATTTACTAATATTCCCATTTTTCTATTTTTCAAAAGAATGAGTTCGGATTCTGAAAGCATCGGCTCCCGCACTCGTACTTTCAGCCCAAACCCTAACTAAGGTTATCGCTGCCTTCAAGAAAATCCATTTTTCTATTTTTCAAAAGAATGAGTTCGGACTCCCATTTTTACACACAAGTTGCCACAAGAATGTATGGCAGACTTGTACAATATCACCATACATGAGCATGGTTTAAAAAAACAGGCCTATCAGATGACCATCCTAAATGCTCAATCAGAACAGGGCCCAAGGACCTGCCTTTTTTCCTCAAATCAAGCAGCTAGGACTGTCCAATTAGACCGAATTTTTTGTTCAGTGTTGCTAAATTTTTACTATTTTTCTCAAGTTTTAACCAAGGTGTGATTGGATGTAGTTTTTCCAAGTCTTGGTAAATCTGGTCTAGTCAAGTTGACTCAGCCAAATGAGTTGATTTCTTCCGAGTTTTAAAATTATGGTTTTGGCCATTTGAGCCCATTTCTTATTATATAGAGACAAGTTTAGAAGCAGCAGAGAATCATGAGAGTGAGTGGAATTCTCATGGCATGCTTGGAAATTGGAAACCCAAGTTTGGTTAGTGAGGTTTGGTTGAAATGGAAACATGAAGTGAATATCTTCGGCATCAAGGTACTTATACGTACAAGTTGTTGTTTCTTTGCAAGATCCATCTAGGTATAGGCCCAGTCAGCATATTCCCAGTTAAATACCTAAATGGAAGAAAAAGAAAAATAAAATAAAAAGAAAATGAAAATAAAAACAAAGAAAGAAAAAGGAAAAACAAGTCATAGTTTTTGTGTTAGTGTTAGTACTAAGCATCATACAGTAGAGTATTGTCAGTATTGCACTGGTAAACTAAAATACAAGCATGATGGATGTATATAACAGGTTTTCCATGTTTACACATGTTAGATACGCTCTCACATGCATCATAGTGATGCATGAATTGATGCACCAATCATTGGATGATGATTGACCTGTCTCAAAGTAAACTATCAAGTTACATCCTTGACTCAAACCAAGTCAACAATGTGAAGTCTTATCATATTCTAAAACTCATCAAACCAGTCCATTCATTGGATGATGACTGACCTGTCTCAAAGTAAACTATCAAGTTACCGATCCAACAAGGTCTTCTTTTCTTCGCTTGTAAGCACCATATGCTCTAGAACAAGATCATGCTCTTTAATGTTGACCAGCAGCTCTACATCCTGATAGTTCATTCAAAGGACATTCCATTAACTTCTTGTCCAGTGGAGAATAAAGAGCATCTTGCTCAACCCAAGGATTGCACATGAATGTAGGATCCCAAGATCAGTTTGCACAAGTGGGGCTCATTGTTACAGACCATTAATCTGATTGGCGCATTTAATCAAGACAGGGCCAAAACCAAGTGGACTGAGTTGTAGGGGTTTTGGTCCCAAGAAAGTTGTATTCCAAAACCACTATATACATGTGTGGTTTTATAGACCGCCATAAGATTTATACCATATTTGCTTGCATATTATATTTACTTGTATACTTACCATCTTCATATGTTTCTCTTCTTGATAAATTAATGAAAAAGAAGGAGAAAAGGATCATCCCAACATATCACAGTAGGTTGAAGATTATACATTACTCTGGAATCCAACCATTGCATGTGTTTCATTCAAGAAGCATGTATAACGCAAACACCATCGTTCATAAAACTCGATGAGAAGGAAGGTTATGAAGAACTCACTTGGAAAACCTCCAAAGTATACTTTGATGAAATTTCACTAATGCAAGATTTTGTAAAAGGGGTAAGACTCTTTTGGACGATTATAATTGCTCTGGAAACATTCTCTTCTTTCATTCGGCTGGCGTAAGTCTTCATTGTCTTAATGCCCACCTTCGGTTCCTCTGGAAAGAAAACATATATCTGGTCCAAAATGAAAATAGAGTCATTCATGAGAAACAAGCTCAATAACAACACACAAGATGCAGAAGCAACATCTTGTAAGACTAAAAAAGGAAGGACTCATGGATGATGAATAATAGATGGTCCCGATGTATTAAGACATGCATGTCCTGATATGGCAGTCTATACTAGTGGGGCAAAATATTATGTTGTCCTAGAAGGGCTCACATATACAACATATACACAAGCTAACATGCTATGATGAATGAAATAAAACAGAGTCATTACCTTTCAAGATCCTCATATCTAATGTGGATATTGGTAATGGAGAACTTCAGGTTCCCTATTATCGTGTTGATCAAAGAGCCCAGCCATGATGTATTCTTTAATAACAACAAGCATCAATTAAACAAGTGATTTCAAATCATGAACTATATATTAGAATAAACAAAAAAGGACTAAATCATATCACAATGCATCTACTGCAAAAAGCTGAATTGATTAAACATGGCCCACGTTTCAAGGTAAGGAACTTTAAGTGGACACATGCTGTTTTAGAAGAGCACTTTATGGTGGGCTTCTTGTATAAATGGGTTAAGGGCGTGTTTGGATGATGGATTAACACAGTAATGTGATGTAAAACTCACATCATTGCATATTGTCTTTGATTGGATATTGCAGAATGTCAAAGCACGATAATCCTTCTGAATCACAGCATTACATAGATTGGCGGACGTGTGTTGATGTGACATTGTTTCGTAAGCTCCAGCATGATGTATGGGTCATATCCATGTTGTTCATCCCTCGGTCAAGTGCATGGAATAATCTTACAAGAGAGTTTAAAAAAACATTAATATGCATGGAAAAAGAAGCCAGCAAATATACAGATCCTATTGCCAGTGAAATGTAATTTGAGATTTACTGAGTAATACTTACAAGTTATGGTTGCTACCTCGGACCCAAGAGGGTATGACCCCAGTCAGCATGTTGCTAGTTAGATACCTACATTAAAAAAAAATATCATGAGACAGATTTCTAATTTGTGACAAAAATATCACCGAAGCATCATTGAGGGTCCAAAAATTACAGAAGGATTGTCCATTTTCCTGAAGTATCTAGCAAGAGAATCAATGAAATTTTGGTAATGAATGTCTATTTTCGTACATATAATCTAGCGCTGAGAGTCTTGAAAAGCTGCTTGGAATATCTCCTATCAAATTGTTAAAGGAAAGGTCTCTACAAGAGAAAATTATCGTCAGAAAAAAACTGGGGAAGATTCTCTCTGAAATGAATTTGTAAGTTACATGTATTCAATACGTGTTCTCATCCATAGCAGGCCATGAGATTGAAGAGTGTAGTATATTGTAAAGAACATGGAATGCACAAAAGGATTTTCCTTGTCCGGTAGCATGATGGATTAGCTAGTACATGGCAAAATAAACATAGAAATGAAAGTGAAAGGCCAAATCACCATGAATTTGGCATTGAATCACTTCAGTTTTGCACTTCCCTTCCTGATTTAACTTCTTTCTGGGGTTTTTATTTAGTCATCATGGTTTCACAACTTAAGTATGCAGCTAATAAATTCCACCCATTGTTTTAACAGCCTTTTTGTTGATGGTCCAGGAAGGAATATGTTAGAATTCTAGTAGAGATGCAGTAGTAGATTTTAGTAAGAGGAAACTATACAAACTTGTAAAAAACAACACCCAAAGGCTCAGGGGAAACTTCCTTCCATAGAGACCATTTCCCACCCCAGATATAAAAAGCCCAAATGTGATTTCCTGCAACTAACATTGTCCATGAGCACAGATAGAAAATCAGATTGGCAGAAAGTTACTTGGATCCCATCGAGAAACTCTTGTAGAGATTCATTTAAGGCTTCTAGCTCAGCAGAATTAGTGCCTGAAAAGATTGAAACATGTCAAGCTTGTACTATCAAGAGAATATCCTGTGAGAGAACTGTAAGAGAATACATATAGAAGGGGATTACTAGGCTTTATGTCATTTTCGTCAAGGTCCATAAGGCTCAACTCATCGTCATTAGCATCATCAGCAGTGGCACCGCTTGTGCTAGAATTAGCGGGTGGAACAAGTGCAGGAACTTCAAAGAACATGAAGTGTGCAAAAAATGAACTCTACAATTAAGTGGTGAAGACAGTTAACAATCCCATACCCTACAAGGGTCTTAGTAAAAGCATAAGAATAGAGAAGCAACGTAGAAGAACCTCATTCACAAGAAGAGGAATGAATATTGTAAGCATCTTCGAGTATGCTTCAGAAACTGTAGAAGTGTTTGCGCTGTTCATGGCCTAATTAGAACCTGCAGAAGCTTCAAGCCAGACTGTTGGATTTCTTGATGCTTTGGTACTGGCACGAAGTTCATTCGTAAACTCACGAGCCTGTCAATGATAGGCAAAATATAAAAAATCAAGTACCCACACTTCCACGACAAACAGACCTACTGTTACTGTCAACCATCCCAATTCTGAAACATTAAAGTGGGCCATCACGCCCCATTACAAGCCTTATACAAGCATAAACAAATGGAATGACGAAGTATCAAATATAGTGATCAATATAATGACCTCATGAATAAAGCATGTAGATGGAGATAAGATTCCCATCTATCCTACCGCAAATATGAATAATGGACTTTAATAATTTATAATTTCTACATGGAAAAGACAACCCTAGTGAGTAGTGAAGAATTGACATACATCAAACATGGCATGCATCAATGTTGGACATGGATTGTTCTTCATGTTTTTCTAACCATCCACTTTTCAAACTTGGCACACATGACCCACCTGATGAGCAAACTGGCCTAATTTTTGGACAGGGTGGAGCCCACAAAATGAACGGATGACCTGATCTCATAGATATCCATGATTTACAGCATACGTGGCACAATGAAAACCCTTAATCTCCTGCGAGAGAATCATCTGAGCAGGCATCTGGGGTGAATTGCAGCTACAGTTTCAAGACAGTTATAGAGCAGTACTGGCCTGAGAACATAAACAAGGCTCAGACATCAGAAACTGCTTGTAATTAAATAACCAGTTTTGTTCCATACCTCAAAAGAATCGGCAGAGCCAGTATTTAAAATTACAGAAGATTTAAAGAGCATGAACAACCGTTAGCATGTATATAAAATTAGAGAAGATTTTTTTAAAAAAAAATCTCATCTAACCATTTCAACATACAGATAGCATGCCATTTCATCAAATAGTTAGCATATATCAAATCTGAAAGACAGGAAAAGAGATACAAATATAAGAAGATATCAAACCTATGGAGAGGAGCTTCATGGTGTGTGTTTCTTCGGGTAGGAGCTTCACGGCTGCTGTAATGGAGAGAGATAGAAGAGACGGCAGAGTTGCTATAGAGAGAGAGGGAGGAGAATGTGAGAGATGGAACAGAGATCGGGAGGGAGAGATGGAGCAGAGATCAGGAGGGAGAGAGAGGATTGGGAAAGATAGAGAGAGAGAGGATTGGGAAACAGAGAGAGAGAGTGAGAGGGGATTAGGGAACGGAGAGAGAGAGGGAGAGAGTTGAGGCCGTTTTGGGCGCAGCTTTGTTGTGAGCGCGCCCAAATTTCGGCGACCTTTCGTTTGACGAACAGTGGACGGTCCTGACGGGGGCTCCATGGGGCCCACCGTGATGTATTTGTTTCATCCATTCCGACCATTAGTTCTATTAAATTATTTTAGTTTATGAACCCAAACATAAGGTATATTGAAGGCCCCAGTGGACCACACTATAGGAAGAAAATGTGATTTGATCTCCATGTTTCCTACCGTGTGGTCCACTTAATACTTCGATCTAGCTGATTTTTTATTTCATGCTCTAAAGAAATATTTTCAAATAGATGGACAGTTTAGATAGAACATATATATATTTTTAGGCCCCATAGAGCCCCTTACAACACCGTTAATTATTAATGGGGTGTCAACTTTTTAGCTACGGATTAAAACCGTAGTAATTGTAGCTACGGTTTATATCCGTAGCAAAAAACCAACGTGGTCTGTAGCCTTTGCCCCTTTTTTGGTAGTGGAGGGTCGTAAGGAGTGATGGATGTGAGGTAAGTGATGGGTGAGGTGAGTGATGTACTTGACATGTATGGGTGTGTAAGAGAGAGGGTGAGAGAGAGTTGACTTGGTGGTTACTTGACTTGTGGAGAAATAAAGTATGGGTGCTCTTGTACTTGACATGAGGTGATTGATTGATTGATTGAGTGATTGATTGATGGGACATGTTGTAGAGATTCTCTTGGGATTGCAAATGCGTGGTGTTTTTTCGAATGGAACACGGGCCGACATCTCCCTGCCAGGGTATCGGATCGGTAAGCAAGACGAGGCGTTGGAACCGCGGCAACGGTGCGGTCACAATAGTACAAGTCTCGGATTAAGCCGACTCAAATCTACAGGATACGACTTATGGTTGTGCGCAAACATCAATTATAGGTCATGGATTGCTGGACTTCGATGGGAAGGATCGTGGGAGTCGACGGAACAATACGGACTACGATACGGGTCTTACGGAAAGACTCGATATCTTGTATGAATGGGCCGACTGTTTGAAAGGTCCATTCATTTGTTCAGCTGGATGTGCATCCCCAAGTTGATTGCATTTATGCATTCATTCATTAATCAGGATTAAGTTGGCGATTGAATATTGCAAGTGAAGTGGATTGTATCTTCTTATGTTATACATTAAATTGTAGTTTGAATGTTATAACCATTTGTGTTATAATGGTAGGGAATGGATTGTATCTCTACATGTTATATTTTGAATTTCGGGTGGATATGTAGTTGGTGTTGTACTTGTGAATTGTGAAATGTAACTTACATTCTATAGTTCCTTGGATTGTACTTATAGATTGTGTTTTCTTCTTATGTACGGGTGATATCACCCTATATGTCACTTATGAAATATAAATTGTATATTTTTGTACTTTACTTATGAAGTTTATATTGGATATTGTATTCTCTTGAGTCATTTGAATTCCATTCTTGACTATTGTGATGCTTGGTAATCTTGGAGGGTATACCTCACTCGGATAGTCATTGACGCTATCAAACCATATTCAGTTTGTGCAGGATACGTTAAGGATGTGCAAGTTGGTGATTATGTGGAGTGCGAGGAACTATTTGATATTTTAATTTAGATTTATTACTTTATAGTTGTCTTTCTCATTTGCTTTAGTACATTTTTATATTTGTGAGTGATTTGAGTCATTGTTTGTATAAGCCCTATGGGCAACCACTTGAAAATTTTTCGAATGGTTATATGGACTTTCCTTTTATATTTGATTTACCTTTCTTCTTTTGTGATTGCTCACTTATACTTTAAAAAAAAATATATTACTATGAAATGTGGGATATCCTTATAGGTTAACTATAGGAATTTCAGAAAACGAGTATAAAACTCGGGTTACGAAATTCGGGACATTACACTATCACCTTAGGATGTTTAATGGAAACCTGTCGACTAATGGCCAATCATATTTCAGTATATGGGGCTTACCATCACATGGTTGCACAAAAATAACACCTCGAAGCTATATAGGGCAAGTACCCAAACAACACCACATATGGAAAATATCAAAACTCAGCCACATAAGGCAAATATCAAGACTAAGCCACATAGGGCAAATATCAAAACCATGCGATAAAAGACCATCCTTAAAAACCACTTAGACACAATAACCCCTGGATGGTAGGCCCACATCAATATTCGATTTAAACCACCATTCAATAACCACTAAGTCGAAGGTCCATTACAATCATAATTAATCAAGTTACATCCCAAGTATGGGTGTACATTTATAAGTGGCGGTTTCCCACTGATGTACCAGTTTAACTTCCATAAGAAATCCACAAGTAATCCACAAGCATAAGAAATTATGCAGGATAAATATTGAGCATGTAATCTGCAATTCAATTCCCACAATTAACACATGTGATTATAAAATGAAGATATCAGTTATCAATCGAAATTAAAATAAAAATTATCACTTAGGCTAATGGGAAAATGGAAAGCTCAAGGGAAAGAAATCGTCACCTCACGATCGAATCGCCACTAGTGTTGCTAAGGAATGCGTGTGCCTTTAAAGTCGAATCCTACCACAAATCATGAACTTAGATCATTAGAAATAAGTTCTATGCACTACCTAGGTTTAAGGTCATAGCCTAGGGCTTGAATTATTTATCTTTAGGGTTTTGATGTAGAATTAGGATTTTCATCTTAGGGTTTAATTAAATGCTTAGATTCTATGATTTGAATCCCAGATTATTATTATTATTATTATTATTATTATTATTATTATTATTATTGTACAATGGATCAAATAATATTCATAATAGGAGAATTAATCCATCAATAATAATAATAATGGTTCACAAGTAGGTACTTAAATATACGAACAATGCCTAATGTTCTTATAACAACTAATAATCTATTAATTAGAAGAGGTACTAGAGATAGAATATTTGCTAACAATAATGTGATGATGACTAATAATAATATTCATATTAACAATAATTATACTAACCCCATAATGAAAGTGATAATATTTTCTATTGGTAATAATAATAAGTATTAATACTGAGTCTTTTCATGATAATACTTAAGGATAGTAAATAAAATGTAAGTGTCTAATAATCATAGTTTTGTTTATAATATTCAATGCTAATATGAAGAATCAGTCAAGGGTTAATCCTGCTTAGTACCCTGTTTATGGTTAAAGTCCTAACCCAGGGTTTGGATTACCTAGGTCTAGGGTTTCATCCTTGAGTTTAGGTCTACGATAAATTTTAGGATTTGAACTCTAGTTGGTGTACCATTAATTACAATACAAACTTAATAATTACAAGATAACTATTAACATTAGTGTTATAATTTATACTAGCTAACATATGAATAATAATCATTATGATGATAATTAATATTATGATCTACTATTTATGATAATATTTATGAGTGACACAATAAAACACTTGTATTTAATAATGATATTATTTTATTTTCTTGTCTATAATAACAATTATTAGAATAGATAATTTACTAACGGCTAATATTAATAAAGATAATAATGGTAACAATGACAATTGAAACCGAAAGGATTTCGGTTTGGAGAGAAAGTGTGGACTCGCCTTAGCCGACTCAGTAGTTCAACTTGGCCTCAATCCGAACCAACGACCTGCTTTGCGACTCAACCCGACTCGACTCAACTCATCTGAGTTGACCTAACTCCACGCAACTCGACCGAGTCGACTCAGCAGAAATGGCAACCGAGTTTACTCGACATCACACTTTCTCCTCTTCTTCTTCCTTTCTTCTTTCTTCTTTCTCCTCCTCTCATCTCCCTCCTTCTTCCCTGGGGTAAACTGGACCGAACCAGGCCCAAACCTGAATGGACGGAGTCAACAACTCGATGCGTCGAGTAGCATCATGGTGAAACTGCACCACTCGCACTCTCCCTCTCTTTACTCTTCCTTCCTAATTTTCTCTTCTCCTTCTTTCCTTTGCCTTCATTTCTCAGACCCACCCAACAAGGATGCTAGACCAAATCTCGTCCCGACTTAGGCCTCAACGAGTCAAGCTTGCTGGACTCAGTAGCGAATGCAGTACAAGGAGTAATTGCACTCACTCTCTCTCCCACCGTCTTCTTCCTCATTCTACCTTCCTCTCTTCCTTTTCTGGCTTCTTTTCCTCTCTCGAGATGATCCAAGGACCCACAGACCCGTGCAAGCTAACCCCTTGTCGAGGTGACTTGGACGGTTTGACGTGGTGTGGCACTAGTTGTCCGCCATTCTCTCCCTCGTTCCTCACCTGCTCTCTCTCTCTCTCTCTCTCTCTCTCTCTCTCTCTCTCTCTCTCTCTCTCTCTCTCTCTCTCTCTCTCTGACTTCTCTATTCCTCAACCTTCTATCTTTCTTTCTATCGTGTCTAACAAGCTTAAGACTCAATTTAACTGAGTCTGAGCGGTCAGCAATTTGGTGAAGACAACATGGCCGTCAATGGCGGAATCTCACCCGAACGGTTTTCCTTCAATCTGGTGGTTATGGATGGCTAGGAAAGATGCAAGGGTGCTTGTGGAATGAAGATTTTGAAGGTTGAAGGAGGTTTGGGTGGTGGGTTCGCCAAAGGAAGGAAAATGGAACCGCTGCAAGAAATGGAGGCGGATCCCGCTGTTGCTCGATCCTCTTACTCTTATAGAAACCCTAGCTCTCTAGAGACATTGGATGCGATTTAGATGGCTTGGATTCGACCTGTTTAAAACCACCTCCGAGTACGGCTGGTAAAACTGAAACCAGCCGTGGTTTTCTCTTCACCACGAGGGAGCCCTAAACCGCCTACATCAGATGGTTGAGATGGGTCTGTTTGGACGATCCTGATCACGCCAGACACCCCTCACGCGGATCACCAACCTGTTGCATGGAGATAGTTTCCATTTTTGAAAATGGGGTGTTTGTAGGACCCGCTTGCAGCAAGATTCATGCGCATGCACACGTGATCCCAGGTGTGGGATTAGGTAGGTTTTGGTTAGAAGAACCGTCCGCACCAGATGGACGGACCGGATCATGCTTCTGGCCATGATGGTGGGTCACAAACCGAACGCCAGTGGCAGTTCGTTCGAACGCCCTATGGGCGGGAAAAGAAAATTAGAGGGGAGAATTCTCCTTTCTCGTCTAGCCATCGGGTCAAACCCATTTTAACTGGCAATACAATACGGTGCACTGGGGGTGTTTTTCCATTGAGTGCACATGCAGCTCAAGGTTGGGTCCACATCCATAGGATGTGAGATTTGTTCTGTCCATACACTTTGCAAGGCCCTATTACTACCCCAGATCACAAGCGAGTCCAATCCATGACTCGAGGGGTCGTATCGAGGGAATTGCAGTCTTTAAGTGTTGGTTTACATTAATCTGACAGCCATATTCTTTTAATAGGTGGTCGATTGTCATGATATCGTCCAATGTTATGTTATGGACGGATGAATTTTCTTGTTTTCTGAATGAGGATGGTTCCTACTATTCGTATTGGTATGGGATGGAATTCATACGTTGATCCAACAAGCGGATGGATGATTTAGATTCATTATGAGCCAATGTCGGCGTATTTAATCTTAATCCACCAATCAAGAACAATGAAACAGTCTAATCTTGCTTCCTCATTCGTTATTTGTAATGGGTTCAATTGGGTAGTCAAACCGCCATACAAATACAATTGGAGTCTTCTTAGATCTTTCGGTTGCTATGTGATAGATGATTAGTTCATTCTTCATATTAACGATCGATTCTACTGAAAGTGCTCTACTCATGTCTATCTACCATTAATTCAATTAAATTTGTCTTGGTTTAAGGGTAGCGGTTTGATGTCACTAAAATTTCAATTTAAATGGAGTGTAGGTTCTCATAATCTTCTTAGGTGAAGATCAATGGAAATTTTCTCCATCCCACGATTGGACAACTTGATTTATGGATGAAGATTATTCTCAATGGTTATATTTAAGCTAGAAAGCATTCAAATGTTCGCTTAAGCTAGTTCGTATCTATGCTAAGTTAGTTTACACGGTAACACCCGAGTACTGAAAAGTACGGGGTGTTACAAGATACCCCCCTTAAAGAGAATTTCACTCCCGAAATTCAACGCTTCAACTATGAATGTGGACAACAATCTACCTTATGGTGTCCATATACATCCATTAGTCCTCCATACTAAGTTTATGTGTATAAGCAAACTCTCCTGACTTACTAGTAGAATAAGGGTCATTACCATCTACCCCCCTTAAAGAAAATAAATAAAATTCTACTTCAAGATTTAATGATGTACGTTCCAATTATTAATATTACGAGTGGTTCAATTATCCTAAAGGTGTAACCTATGTCTACGTGTGGAATCCCAACGGGCTTTATTTAAATTTCTTACAACCCTTGCGTTCCTCGTCTACCAATTCAACTAAGGTATTTAAGTTCCACTAAGGGTTGGAAATCATTCCAATATTAACCAATTTTAGCAAATTACTTAAACTCCTACCAACATCAGGATTTCCTGTAGTGTTCCCTAAGATTACAAGTTCACCTAAGTGGAAACAAATAGTAATATTGTATCTTTCTCTTTATTTTCTTTTACTTCTAATGATAGTTCCCTGTTGTCCAAAGTACAATACAATTTCTATTTTTCAGTATTCAAGCTAACACGAATAAATGGTCGTAGTAGGTTTGAGCCCGATACATCGATCATCTGTCTGCGTAGGACAGAGGATTTTGGTATCCATTCATAATCCTGTTAAATCTCGACCCTTTGCTTGATCAAAGCATTGAGATCGTTGAGATTTACTAGGACTTAGAACTTGAGCCAAGCCATGTAAACTTTGTTTAAATATGGTTCCATCAACTTGTGATCCCGATTATTCTAGACTCATTGGAAATATCATGAAATCTTCTAATTTTAAAATAAGAGCGCACGAAATCTACATGAATAGACATAAATGACCATCGTGCTTTCATTGCACACTCTGGTCACCTAAAGCACTACTTAAAAATTTCAGGATGTGTGGAAATTTGAGTTTGAAATTGTTAAGCCTATCTAAACTCTCAAGTATGACCTTAATATGCCCAGTCTATGGTTGGAAATTAACCTAAAATTCTATAATTTCAATTTCTACGTACTGGAATTTATGGGAAATATTATTTCTAAGTAGGGAGACATATTAGGAGATTCAAGTAGCAATTCCTACGGCGATTTCTTAAGCTTAGGGGGTTCTTATGTTTGATCTAATGTGCAACATGGTGGGTAAGGAATTTCCTTCGATGCCTAGGTTCATTTCATATGTTGAAGATTGTAACGGTGTTACTTCTAACTGATGGAATTTTAGGAGAGTCGGATCTTAGATTTCTAGAAATTGTTCCTTTGGGAGTCAAGTACAAGAAATGTCTTTGTTTAGTCTTATTTACATCATAGTGGGCATTTATTCTCCCACTGCCCTATGTTTTGTTCCTAAGTTCAAATGGCAGTTTTTAGTAATTTACATGGGGACCGAAGTTTTTGTTCTAAGTTCAAATGACCGAGTCTAAAATTTTCAAGGGACTTAAGTTTAGTTCGTAAGTTCTAAGATTATCCAAACAACTCTCTAAGGGACTTAAAATATTGGATATCTATATTTTCAACTTTCCTAAATTCTAGGGGAAATGCACTTAATTTCAAATGGCTATCCTAATCATTTCTAAGGAATTTCTACATAAGTTTAAGATCCAAGGGTTAAAATTCTCAAGGGAGTCTAAAGTTTGAAATTTATATGTTTCCAATTTTCTCTTATTCTAAGGGAATTTCACCTAAGTTCAAATGACTAAACCTAAAATGTTCAAAGAGGCCTAAGTTTATTTATAAGTTTTTCAGTCCTCCAAACAATTTCTAGGGGCCCTAAAAGTTTGAGTTCCGACATTCTCAATTTCTCTTAGGTATAAGGGAAGTTCAAATGAGTTTAAATGGTTATCCTAATGATTTCTAAGGGGAGCTAAGTTTGGGTTTCTACATTCTCAAAATTTTTCTAAGTCTAAGGGAGATTCACTTAGGTTCAAATTTCCAATTACATCATCCTAACTTAAGACATTAAAAGTTTGTATAAGTTCATTTTCCCAAGGCTTGGTTTGTCCAAACTATACTCTGATACCAACTGTAAGGCCCCGTGTTTTCAAGACCCGAGTATACGACTTGTTTCCCAAAAACCCGGGTGTTAACCTATGATAGTCAAATTCCATATATATATATATATATATATATATATATATATATATATATATATATATATATATATATATATATATATATTCCAGAGTTAGCATTTAGGCGGAAGATGGACAAATCAACATGAAGGAAAATTTGTATTTACATTTAGAATATACGAGAGGTTGTTCATAATGACTTATACAAACCAATGTCTCTGAACTAACAAATACAAGAATTACACAATTTATGCAAGAGGGATAATAAAATGCATATAAATTTGAGCCATAAGATCGCGCGGCTTCTCTTGGCAATTACAACCATGCACCCCTGGCAATTGTACTCTGCTCCTCATCAAGTCTGAGCATGCATATCACTTAAGCCACCTGTGCTACCTGTACAGTTATATATTTGATGGATGAGTGTCCAGCTCAGTGTGAATTCCCCTCAAGATTACACACCGCCGCAAACATAGTTATAAAAATATCACAAGGCATACAAAACAATACATGATGCAGTCTTATCATATGCATGGATGCGTGAATGCATCATCAACCTGGCGATGTTCATCCAGTCGGTAGTTAAGCTCGTCACCCATGCCAAGGTTGGCCATTAGCAAAGCACATCATGTACATACATCACGTACCGCATAACGACTGCCTATCATACATCACGTACGTAAATTGATAGTCGATGGTCTGACAGTTAGCGAAACGATACCCTAATAACCCGAAGAGCACGTGCTACAGCATCCAAAAATATCCACCCGTCATCGTAAATATGTTATAGATGCATGATTAGCCAAGCCATTATTAGTCCAATTACAATCAGCTGGTTTAAATAAGCTCAAGGTCACTACGGGGGCTCGTCACCCAGCGTAGGCCGACAACTCGGGTACAGGTCCCATACCACCATCCCCGGCTTATGAGGCTACCACTTTTGGATGTTTAATGGAAACTCGTCGACTAGTGGCCGATCACATTTCAGTATATGGGGCTTACCATCGCATGGTTGCACAAAAATAATACCTCGAACCTATATAAGGTAAGTACCCAAACAACACTACATAGGGCAAATATCAAAACTCCGCCACGTAGGGCAAATATCAAGACTAAGCCATATAAGGCAAATATCAAAACCATGTGATAAAAGATTATCTTTAAAAATCACTTAGACACAACAATCCCTGGATGGTAGACCCACATCAATATTCGATTTAAACCACCATTCAATAACCACTAAGTCGAATGTCCATTACAATCACAATCAATTGAGTTACATCCCAAGTATGGGTGTACATTTATAAGTGGGGGTTTCCCACTGATGTACCAGTTTAACTTCCATAAGCAATGCACAAGTAATCCACAAGCATGAGAAATTACGCAGGGTAAATATTGAGCATGTAATCTAGCAATTCAATTCTCACAATTAACACATGTGATTATAAAATGAAGATATCAGTTATCAATCAAAATAAACATAAAAACTATCACTTAGGCTAATTGGAAAATGGAAAGCTTAAGGGGAAGAAATCATTACCTCGCGATCGAATCGCCACTAGTGTTGCTAGGGAATGTGTGTGCCCTTAAAGTCGAATCCTACCACAAATCATGAACTTATACCATTAAATCCAAGTTCTATGCACTACCTAGGTTTAAGGTCATAGCCTAGGGCTTGAATTATTTATCTTTAGGGTTTTGATGTAAAATTAGGATTTTCATCCTAGGGTTTAGTTAAATGCCTAGATTCTAGGATTTGAATCCTAAATTATCATTATTATTATTATTGTACAATGGATCAAATAATATTCATAATAGGAGTATTAATCTATCAATATTAATAATGATGGTTCACAAGTGGGTACTTA
Organism: Magnolia officinalis; assembly: GCA_021015155.1. Classification (NCBI taxonomy): domain Eukaryota; kingdom Viridiplantae; phylum Streptophyta; class Magnoliopsida; order Magnoliales; family Magnoliaceae; genus Magnolia; species Magnolia officinalis. Next base: position 64,889,157 of record JAJHSJ010000005.1, on the reverse strand, counting down.
AATATACCAACAATGCCTAATGTTCTTATAATAACTAATAATCTATTAATTAGTAGAGGTACTAGAGATAGAATATTTGTCAACAATAATGTGATGATGACTAATAATAATATTCATATTAACAATAATTATACTAACCCCATAATGAAAGTGATAATATTTTCTATTGGTAATAATAATAAGTATCAATACTGAGTCTTTTCATGATAATACTTAAGGATAGTAAATAAAATGTAAGTGTCTAATAATCATAGTTTTGTTTATAATATTCAATGCTAATATGAAGAATCAGCCAATGGTTAATCCTGCTTACTACCGGTTTATGATTAAAGTCCTAACCCAGGGTTTGGATTACCTAAGTCTACGGTTTCATCCTTGAGTTTTAGGTTTACGATAAATTTTAGGATTTGAACTCTAGTTGGTGTACCATTAATTACAAGATAACTATTAGAATTAGTGTTATAATTTATATTAGCTAACATATTAATAAAAATCATTATAATGGTGATTAATATTATGATCTAATATTTATGAGTGACACAACAAAACACGAGTATTTAATAATGATATTATTTTTTTTCTTGTCTATAATAACTATTATTAGAATAAATAATTTACTAATGGCTAATATTAATATTGATAATAATGGTAACAATGACAATTGAAATCGAAAGGATTTCGGTCTGGAGAGAAAGTGTGGACTCACCTTAGCCGACTCAATAGTTCAACTCGACCTCAATCCAAACCGACGACCTGCTCCGTGACTCAACCCGACTCGACTCAACTCATCTGAGTTGACCCAACTCCACGCAACTCGACCGAGTCAACTCCACAGAAATGGCAGTCGAGTTGACTCAACATCACACTTTCTCCTCTTCTTCTTCCTTTCTTCTTTCTTCTTTCTCCTCCTCTCATCTCCCTCCTTCTTCCCTGGGGTGAACTGGACCAAACCAGGCCCAAACTTGACAGGACCAAGTCAGCAACTCGATGGGTCGAGTCGCATCATGGTGCAACTGCACCACTCGCACTCTCCCTCTTTATTCTTCCTTCCTAATTTTCTCTTCTCCTTCTTTCCTTTGCCTTCATTTCTCAGACCCACCCAGCAAGGATGTTGGACCAAATCTCATCTCGACTTAGGCCTCAGCGAGTCGGGCTTGCTGGACTCAGTAGCGAATGCAGTACAAGGAGTACTTGCACTCACTCTCTCTCCCACCGTCTTCTTCCTCATTCTACCTTCCTCTCTTCCTTCTCTGGCTTCTTCTCCTCTCTCGAGATGATCCAAGGACCCACGGACCCACCGTGCAAGCTCACCCCTTATCAAGGTGACTTGGACGGTTTGGTGTGGTGCGGCACTAACTGCCCGCCATTCTCTCCCTCGTTCCTCACCTGTTCTCTCTCTCTCTCTCTATCTCTCTCTCTCTCTCTCTCTGACTTCTCTATTCCTCAACCTTCTATCTTTCTTTCTATTGTGTCTAACAAGCTTAAGACTCAGTTTAACTGAGTCTGAGCGAGTCAACAATTTGGTGAAGACAACATGGCCGTCAATGGCAGAATCTCACCCGAACGGTTTTCCTTCAATCTGGTGGTTATGGACGGCTAGGATAGATGCAAGGGTGCTTGTGGAATGAAAATTTTGAAGGTTAAAGGAGGTTTGGGTGGTGGGTTCGCCAAAGGAAAATGGAACCGCTGCAAGAAATGGAGGCGGATCCCGCTGTTGCTCGATCCTCTTACTCTTATAGAAACCCTAGCTCTCTAGAGCCATTGGATGCGATTTAGATGGCTTGGATTCGACCTGTTTGAAACCACCTCCAGGTACGGCTGGTAAAACCGAAACTAGCCGTGGTTTTTTCTTCACCATGAGGGAGCCCTAAACCGCCTGCATCAGATGGTTGAGATGGGTCTATTTGGACGATCCTGATCACGCCAAACACCCCTCACGCGGATCGCTAACCTGTCGCACGGAGACAGTTTCTGTTTTTGGAAATGGGGTGTTTGTAGGACCCGCTTGTAGCAAGATTTGTGCTCATGCATACGTGATCCCAAGTGTGGGATTAGGTAGGTTTTAGTCAGAAGGACCGTCCGCACCAGATGGACGGACCGGATCATGCTTCTGGCCATGATGGTGGGCCACAAACCGAATGCTAGTGGTAATTCATTCGAACGCCCTATGGGCGGGAAAAGAAAAATAAAGGAGAGAATTCTCCTTTCTCGTCTAGCCATCGGGTCAAACCCGTTTTGACTGGCAATACAATACGATGCACCGGGGGTGTTTTCCCACTGAGTGCACATGCAGCTCAAGGTGGGGTCCACATCCATAGGATGTGAGATCTGTTCCATCCATACACTTTGCAGGGCCCTATTACTACCCCAAATCACAAGAGAGGCCAATCCATGACTCGAGGGGCCGTATCGAGGGAATTGTAGTCTTTAAGTGTTGGTTTACATTAATCTGATAGCCAGATTCTTTTAATAGGTGGTCGCTTGTCGTGATATCGTCCAATGTTATGTTATGGACGGATGGATTTTCTTGTTTTCTAAATGAGGATGGTTCCTACTGTTTGTATTGGTATGGGATTGAATTCAAACGTTGATCCAACAAGCGGATGGATGATTTGGATTCATTATGAGCCAATGTTGGTGCATTTAATTTTAATCCACCAATCAAGAATGATGGAACAATCTAATCTTGCTTCCTCATTCGTTATTTGTAATGGGTTTATTTAGGCAAGCAAACCGCCATACAAATACAACTGGAGTCTTCTTGGACCTTTCAGTTGCTATGTGATAGATGATTAGTTCATTCTTCATATTAACGATCGATTCTACTGAAAGTGCTCTATGTCTATCTACCATTCAATTAAATTTGTCTTGGTTTAAGGGTATCGGTCTGATGTCACTAAAATTTCAATTTAAATGGAGTGTAGGTTCTCTTATTCTTCTTGGGTGAAGATTGATGAAAATTTTCTCCATCCCACGATTGGACGACTTGATTTATGGATGAAGATTATTCTCAATGGTAAGATTGAAGCTAGAAAGCATTCAAATGTTCTCTTAAGCTAGTTTGTATCTATGCTAAGTTAGTTTACATGGTAACGCCTGAGTACTAAAAAGTACGGGGTGTTACACTATAGCTGTGGGCACATCTATCGAGGTGGGGTAGTAATCGGAGTATTGCCTCTGACTAATCTAACTTCACACACACTTTTCAAGAGAGGGTGGTAATCTGATTACCGCTCGGGTATGATTGTTCCCGCGGTTTGGCCAGTAGGCCTTTTTTGGGCCATGAGAGCGGCCCAAAACCTATTTTGGATATTTGGCTAAAAAACGGCTTGAAACTGGTTCGATTATGACCCGAAAGTGGCTCAAAAAATGGATTGATTGTAGGTGAAGGTCTGGGTATGCTTTGGCTTGGGTGATGATCTTGAGGTAAGTTGGGGCTTGGGGTAATAGGATGGCTCGGGTTCGCCCAGGGTTTAGATCAGGTTTGAGGAAATGGCTGCAGTTTTAGGTAGGGTGTCGGGTTCAGGTTCAGTTCCTAAGGATAACCCACGCCTTATCAAGTTGCTAGCCTAGGCGGGGTGTCTACAAATGCCCCTCTTTGACAGAGGTTGCGAGCAACTGAATGCAAAAGCAAGTGGACACCCCACCCCTCTAGTCATAAAAAGATTATGGTCTAGATATGTTGCCTATCATAGTATCATTGTCAGTTTACTGTCTGGAAAAGAGATCATTTGCACATATTATGAGGGTTTGAAGAAAACGTTGTGATTGTTCCTGTGCTTTCTATGGCATTACGAGCCACAAATTACAACCTTTTCGCATCGGATCAGTAATAGCATCGAAAAGTAAATCTAAAAAGTAGGGCCCCAGTGCTTCGCAGCTGTACTGGGATTCTCATACTACTTGGATGTGTGACGTTCCTTTACTACATGATCACCCTAGGAGTACTTGTTCCATTTGATCGTCAAAGTGGTTAGCTGGCCTATGCATTCTGCGACCTTATGGGGAACTCACTACGCCAACTTGGACTTGGTCAGACTTTCCAAGCATCTCGAACTAGGTATGTGCGGGTGACCTGTTTTCCACGCAGTCTTCTGATTTTGATACGTTGGTTACAATTGATCTATTTCATTCTTTTGAAACGATCACTCTGACCAGAGTTGGATTGTGCTTGCCATCACTTGCATTGAACTTCATCATTGCACGACCATCCTGACACTGAGATCCAGGTCAACTGTGTTTGTATCGCATATGGATTTGACAACTCCTGGGGAAACCGGAAGTGGTTGAATCTTATTTTGCTGTTGGCGCTGGATGCCACTAAGAGGTATAGAAGACCTCCTAGTGCCTTGGATACCGAGCGCTATGTTTTTAAAAAATTTTGTTTTGCAAACTATCCCGAATGAGGAGCTACACTCCCTGGGGATTTTATTGCAATTTTTTGAAGATTTTTTGAGACATTTTGAAAAGATCCGACCAATTTCGTGGGAGGACGTTGTCGTTAGATTTTTATTATGGCCTTCAACTTTTTTTAAAAAATAAATCTAGATAGTTCAGTTACCTCCACTAGCAGTTCCCTGGGACTTCCATCTAGTCTGGTTTTTATTGGAAGATTGATTTATCGAAAGACATGTTTTTGTGATTTTTGAAAAAAGATTTGATCCGTCATTTTGCATTTTATCCCTTACTATCGAGATCGAATTCACTGGGGATGCATCTTTTTTTGTAATCTGTTTTTTGAAGGGATGAGATTATATATGAAAAATGAAAATGAAATGAAAATTCGTGTGTCATATATGTCTTTGTGTGCTTGTGTCTGAACTTGTGCCTGGATGGTGGAATCAGAACATTAAACTCAGCCGACGTCAAATCCAGTATTATGAGTTTTTACTAGGGATCCCTGTTCCCTGAGAGTAGCACATACTAAGATTATGCCCCTTGGATTTGGGTAGAGTCTGACAGAATTTTGATCTAGGATTTATCTTTTCCTTGTGCTTCTTCATTTTGCTCATTGCCTTGGCTCCCTTTGTGCGTGCTTTTTCGTTATTTTTTTTTAACAGTCATTATTGCTCGTAGCGCCCTTTTGGGTTTTCACCACGACTGGCTTTTCCGTCATTTTTACCCGTTGCGCCCTTTCAGATTTTCACCATATCCCGTATTTTTACTCTTGCTTGCCCCTTGGCAGTTATGCTCTTTTTACCCTTGGCGCCTTTTTAGGTTTTCACCAAGTCCGCTACATGCCCGTTGTTTTTACTCGAGGCGCCCTTTCCAATTTTCACCTCGCCCGTTGTGCTTAGGCATGTTATTTAAAAAAAAAAAAATTTTCAAGTAACAGAGGCAAGAGACTAGATTCCATTCATTGCTGGTCGACTGGTGAACTACCTGACTTTGTCTTCAATCACGATCGTGAAGCTACTAACATTGGGGTAAACTATCCTGAGGGGAAACGGGCTAGTGAATTATGTTCTCACCCATTGGGTTTGAATCTTTTTTTTTCTTGGACTACACGCTTTATTCGTCCATTTTTTATCTTTTTCTTTAAACCATTTTTTTTTGAAATACTTATTTGATTAAAGGAATTATGATGGAATGTACCTCAGGATGCTAGCCTCTTGACTTTAGCTTTATGATTATAGTTGTTGACATAATCAGGTAGGATTACCCATGATAGATTTTTACATCACCAGTGTTGATGGGCTTTGGAAGATCTTTGCCCCTAATGATGGTGAGATGAAAGGCACCTCTCGAAAGAACTTCGCAAACGATCAGTGGATCATCCCACGATGACTTGGACTTGCCTGTGGATCTAGTAGGCATAATAATAATATGTGCATTATTACCATGTTGCTAACCTTTCTTTCAGACCCGCTTGTCATTGGTCCTAACGATCGCCATATGCTTTATGTCTACAAGATGTAGTTGGTTGCATCGAGTTTATCCACCACTCACTTTCCTTGACTTCTCTCTTCATTCGTACCAACGATGTAGGATGTTGTCGCCACCCACTTTTGTCTGCCACGAGAATGCACTCATGACCATTAGATGCCTTTGGGTTCAATCTTTCGATGATGTCCACACCCCATAATGAAAAAGGGCTAGGGCATTGTCAGGTTATAAAGACTCGAAGTATGCACATGGATCCGTTATGCAAGCTTCGAAACTTGAAGCACTTCCTGATATGCTGCATAGTTTGTATTCATTGTTCATCAGTAATAGCCTAGTCTCAAGTTCTCCTTAGACATCACATGTTCGTTTATGCATAGGCCGCCTACTCCATCGTAGACTTCAGACATGATCTTGACATCTTTGCTTGATGGGCTTGACTTCAGGCTTCATAGCAGATGATGTATAATTAGCTCTTCATTCGATATAGGTAAGGCTTCATAAGAGAACCCAAAGTTAGATACCTCAAGCCTCAGGAATTCTGTCATCCTCTGCTTGTATTCAAGAGGTGAGGATCTCTTGATGCCTACTTTTATAGGGAGCTCAGGAGATCCCAAGTTCACAATTTCAAAATCGTCCGTAACGACATTGGCCTTTTCTTCGAACTTTCGGAGGGAATTCTCTAGCTCTAGAGTTAGATCATCATCTTCCCTATCCTGGGCTTCATCCAAATCCATGATTTTGAAGTCTAACTCTATATCGAAATCATATGAGTCGACTTCAAACTCTTGGGTTTTGACAGACACACCTAGCACATTATTACTTTTGATTCTATAAAGATTTTCTATAGTTTTTGTGTTTTGAGAAATTTTTTTTTTTTTTTTTTTTAAGATTTTGACAAGTATCTGAATTTTTTAGCATTTCAAAAATATCTTGTGTTTTTGGCTTTTGAAAATTTTCTGATATTTTTTTTAAAAAAAAAAAAAGGGACCCGAGCAATACGACGATGTGAACCAGGGATTGCCTAATTCAGCTCGGGGGCTAAGCATTATTTTCTTCTATTGTGCCGTCATGAGGACTGCGAACCAGCTATTGCCCTGCACTCCCTCCCCTCAGGAGGCAGGGCCAGATGGATCAGTAGGTGGGCCCTCACCGTTATGCCCAAACATCATGATGAATTCAGGATTGGGATCTGAGTTGGTGTTGTATATCACTTTTCTTAGCTCATTCCTAATGCATTGTGAGTCTTTAGATTCTTCTATCTCAACTGGGATCCAGACTGTGGTCCAGTCAATTAGGGAAAATTCCTGCCCCTTGCTCGAGTCATTTTCAAGCAGTTCAGTTAGGCTCATTTTACTCATTTGATCCTCTATGGTAGATCTCGGCCTGCCAACCTGATAAATGATCCCTTCTCTGATAGATCTTATTGATGTATGGCCGAAGGGATCATCCTCTTCTTGCCAACTTTGCCCTCATACGATCCAATTGTGTTTTGGTACCTTATCCACATGAGGTTGATATTCCGATCCTCTCATGCCTGCATTCTCTTGATATTTGAGCTGATAAAAATGTTGGCGCTCGATTGGAGGGAAGACATAGTTTGATCTGATGGGACATGCGAGAGGAATGTAATTCACAATCTCAATCTTGAGACTATGGTATGGGATGTCCTCATCAGAGCATTGTATGTCTGTGATTGGATATATAGCTCTTGATGGTTGGTTGCTTCTATCAGGAAAGTTTGTTTGGGACCATCCAAAATGGTCAACGCCTTGTCTCTGAAAATGTACTTGACCATTTGGTGAAGAGTTTAAGAGATAACATTGACTCTGTGGATCCAAGACCAATCAGGGAGCATATGAAATGAAGCTGTGATATCAAAGACCTGAAAAGTGATGGTTGATGTTTTAGGACTAATCATAATCTCGACTTCAATCTCTCCCTCGACCTCTCTCCTAGAGGCGGGAACCACTCATCCTAAACTTTTCTCTTGAAGTATCGAAGACTGAGTAGAGCTAGGCAAATAACTTTGAGTAGCAGAATGCCCTTCCTGGAAAGTTACTGTATGATTGAAGTTGGGTCCTGATTTTGTTAGGGCATGTAGTATGTTGATCGGGGAAGGGGCATTTTCTTGGAGTATGACGGTTGGAGTAGGGGCCGGATGACAGATGATGCCCCTTGCAAAACAAAGGATGTATGGAATGGATTGATTGGGGGTGCTCTTGTAAAGTTGGGGTCATGGAGATTGGATTGTTTGGAGATGCCCCTTGCATATTTAAGGGCACAGAGATTGGACTGGCTGGGTGTGCCCCTTTTAGAATCTAAAGTATTGGTGTTAGGCTGGCGGTGATTGAATGACTGCATTGGACTGGATGATAAGGGGTTTCTCCCTGAATGATATTGTTAGTAGGGGTTCCTAATGAGATGGGGCATACTTAATGTGGTGGTAGGGAATTCTGGAGGGTGTAGTTGGTGGTGGCAACAACAGGAGAGGTAATCACAATCGTTTGGTTGTCAATTAGATCTTGGACCGCATGCTTCAGGGTGAAACAATGGTCTGTTGTGTGGCCTCTTGATTGGTGATATGTACAGTACTCATTCTCATTATAATTTGGTGGCAAAGGGTTTGGTGGGGGCCTAGGCAGTAGCGGTGTAAGTATTTGTCTTTGAACTATCGTGGTTAGTATCTCACTATAAGTTTGGGCTATCAGTGTGAACTGCCTAGGTTCTCAGGCCATCCTCATTTGCTGACCATGATTGGGATACTGAGGAATCTCCCTTTATTGTTGCTGTTGCCATTATCCCTCTTGAAGGGTGAATTGAGTGCCTTAGGTAGAGGTGACAAGATTGTCTTCTTTTATTGGATGGAGGTTAGGAACACTTTTGTTACAGTTCTCGTATCCAGTAGGTCATCCTTCCACTATCCGTTGTACCGAGGAGGCCAGATGAGGCCACCAAGGGGAGATCGTCCCAGCCCTTATTCGGCTTTGACTTGTTCCCAAGCATGGATGAGTTGGGTAAAGTTGGTATATCGATACGAGACGAGGTATCTAGAGATACTCGGGTTTGTCGAGTGAATGATCATCTACATTTGCTCCTCGTCATCAATGGGTGTTTTCATTCTGGCGGTCATGGCCCGCCACCGTCCAACATAAGTTGATAATGATTCATCATTCCTCTGCCTTAGGGCAGCAAGATCTGCTCTTTTAGGCGCTATATTAAGATTGTACACGAAACGATCAATGAAAGCTTGAGAAAGTTATTCCCAAGTTTTAATTCGATGGCAGTCTAATGATGTGTACCAATTTAACGCATCGCCTTCCAAGGATTTTTGAAACGAACGGATCAACGCTCCGTTATTACCTGTCACAGTATTAAGCTCTCCACATAATGCTCTTAAGTGATCCATAGGACACCCCGTACCATCATATCTTTTGAATTTTGGTACCTCAAAGTCTTGAGGTACCTTTGCATTGGGAAAGGGACAAAAATCCCTAAACTTGCTACTTCCGTAACTTCCTTTGCATCTCTTCCAATTGCTCGCAGAGTTCTTCGATTTTGAAGGGATCAGATGAGGAGGGTTTTTACCCCTTGGAATTGACTGGATCTCCTAGGGCCTGTTTGGACAGTGGAATTAGAAGGGATTAGGTGGGATGGAATTCATCTGGTCATGTGCCAATTCCACTCCATGTTTGGGAATAATGGAAAAGCTTGGAATTAGATTAGATGAAATTGCATTGGGGTCCTGTGCCAGTTTCACTCAATTTTAGCAAGTTGTGTAGGTACCACCATGATGTGTGGGCTATATCCACACCGTCCAACCATTTTTCAAGATTTTTTTAGAGCATGGGCCAAAAAATCAGGTAAATCTAAAGCTCAAGTTGACCCCATCATAGAAAGCAACGGGGATTGAATACTTACTGTTGAAAACTTTTTTAGAGCCACATAAGTTTTGGATCTACCTCATTTTTAGGCACATGCCATAAAATGAGATTACAAAACAAATGAACGATTTAGATATAACACATGTGTGTTATTCTCATTAATTTCAAATGATGGTGGGTATATCCATTCAATGTACCACCGTATTACCAACAAAGCATGGAATTAATCTTATCCCATGGAAATAGGGAACAATCCCTGACATGGATAATTATTATGTTTTTTAATCCCATCCCACCTAATCCCACTGCCCAAACACGCCCCTATTAGAAAGAAGATGTTGGACTTAGATGGGATTACTAGCTGTAGGAGGTTGATTTTGACGGCGGTTCTTAGTAAAGAAACAAAAAGGAAGATAATTGGTCCAAGTTGGATAACTAAGTTTCAGACACTCCATGAAAGACCATTCGGTAAAATGTGGCGTCTACGGTGGTCATTTTTTCATTTGAATGTGCTGCAGGAACCCGAAGTGGCCCACCAGATGAACGTAGGTATCATATAGGCACAAATGTATCACATTGCCACGTTCATTAGGTACAGATGGGGCTAGGATCCGCCAGCGTGTCAACCTCCACCAATGAAACAGTTGATCGGAGCCACCTGATCAATAGCCCAAAAAAATGTAAAAGACGTTCCAGCTTCAACGTTTCAGGATGAATGGATTGGACCGTCCGATCAATGAAATTTCTTGCACACGAACCCATCCACCATAGATTCATAACACCAATGGTCCGGATTAGTGTGTACGTAAACCACGTGTACGATGATACGCCCGAATGTCCAGGGCCACTCCATCGAATACATAAGGTTGTGGTGAATTTTGTCTCGCATGATTGGTCAACACAGCTGTAGCTGTCATCATTGATACCAACAATACGAGGTTGTGCGCCACAAAACAGCTCTACATGGCAATGTCGTCGGCTGACGTGGAGAGTTCTGATTGGGCAACGTGTCGATCGCTGTCACATCAAGAGGAGAGAGAAGGTAAGCGCGGGAGAGAGCGAGAAGGGAGAGCAGCAGTCTCTGCAGAGAGAAACGCAGCAACAGTCCAGCATTAAATAGGTCATTGCGTGTATATATTTGTAACAGGAAGGACAAGGATACACGCGGTGACGTGGAGGAAAGAGAGGAGGGGGAGAGAGAGTGAGAGTAAAGCTGACAGCACGGCCGCGGTCAAAGGCAAAGACAGCTGGGAGAAGGCCACGTCATCACGTAGTATGACGTGGAGGGATCTGGGGAAGATGTCAGGAGAGCAAGGCTCGTGATTGGGCCAGGCTTTTCTTTTTTCTTTTAGCTCCCACTGCGTGGAAAACCGAGCCCCCGCTTCCCATGCTTCTTTGTTTTGGGAGACATCGAATTATCCGGACATTTCAGGGTGTTTTCCTTCACCGTCGTTTTCTCTAACATGCGCCTGGGGGTAATGTGCCCACACCATCGTAATTTTGTTTCCTTTCTTTTTTGGAAGTGTTGTTTTGATACTCTGGCCGTGTATAACGGTTGATAAGCAGGCACACAGTATACGTAGTATATGTTAGCTGGAATTAATTCAACCGTCAAATAAATATCCACTAATCAAGAATATCAAATTCTCTATCTCTATCGAGATAATTCATTCTCAGCGATGAAGAAATCCTGAAAATCCAATTTATATTAAAGGACTGTAAAATGAATGTTGGAAATCAACATATGTGAGTGATCCACATTCCAGGCAGTGAATCAGACGGTTGGTGTCTTTTCCATCCGCAATGATTCAGCGATTTTGATTGGTCTGGATCTGAACCGCCGTAGAGTTGAAAAGTTACCACACTGTTTTTCAAATGGTGATACGGTGTCTGCCCCACAACGGTATATACTCATCAGGCACGCTTAGCCCAAATGAACTCAATGGATGGTCGCAACCATCGTAAATATCCTCGCATGTACAGGACACCGTATGTGTCATGCATGCATGCTTATTTAAGAATAAACCATTCACTGCTATATTTTAACCACACATTTGATGGACACTCACTTGACGGCTAGGATCATCTGTTGGGATTTGTGCTGAAGAATCATATGTATCTAAATCTAGGATAGCAATCCAAGAGCACCAAGCAAACGCAAGAGAACACAGATTTTACGTTGAAAACCCTTTCGAAAAAAAAAAAACCACGACACAAAGCGACAGATATCCACTATGAAAATAGAAATTACAAAGAGAGGGGACTTACCCGATTTGAACAATCTCGAATCTTACCCTTGCTACACCCCTTGATAACTCTAGAACCCTTTTAGAAACCCTTGGAAACCTTTTAGGAAACTTTAGAATTACTTAGAAATGCCCTATGAACCCCTATTTATAGTTTAGGAAACTCCACTTATGCGCCTCTCTGAAACCGTCTCAAATTTACGCAGTCAGTGTAGAATCCGTGTACCATCTGCGTAACCTTTGACTAGTCGAGACTGGGCTTTGATTGGTCGAAGGACACCTTCAACTAGTCTAACATGTTCCTCGACTGGTCGAAGGATCCGAAAATCTCAAATACATCATCACTCGACTTCGAATTGAGCGGGCTTCGACTGGTCGAAGGGATCCTCAACTAGTCAAGTCAGCCCCTCGAGTGGTTGAGCAACACGGTGAAAATCAGATTTAAGACATATGTTTTACAACAATTTTCACCATGTCTTCAATCTTTAACCGTGTAGCTTTTTAACAGCTTCTCTTATCTCTGCATTACATCATAGCTTCTCGTGCACACTCCATCCCCCATTTACGTCATCGTCAAACCTAGAGAAGTTGTACAGAACTTGAACTTCTCTACAGGAACGACCTTAGTGATCATGTCTACTAGATTTAAATCCACATGCCTAACTACCTTTGCTCCTGTCTTTCTAAAAGTAAAGACATAGTCTTCTTACCATCTCACCGCCACCCAATATTGCTTGTCAGGGTATTTACTCACAACACTAATAGCCTGTGAAATAACCGGTCTAATACAAACCATGGCATACACTGCCAACCGTATTCGAATAAGGCTCATGAGATATATCCTACTTTTCCTCATTTATTTTGGGACATGTCCTGAGGAAAACTTGAGGAGAGACGTATAGGGAACGCTTTTCGGCTTTGCCTGATCTTTCACATCTTTGATCAATACCTACCCAAGGTATTCTGCCTGAGATAACTAAAGTCTGCTTCTCTTTTAGTCTCAATGCCGAGAACCATTTTTGAAGCCTCCTGATCCTTCATCCAGAATGTCCTACTTAACCGAGTCTTCAGTACATTGATTTCAAATATATTATAATTGGCAATCTACATGACATCATCATACAATTCCTGACTCACCATGAAGGAATCAAACCACTGCCTAGGCAACAAGTCGTACCACGACCTCCTGCAAACTTTTTCTCTCAGCCACTTTAACTTCGAACCACTCTACTTGCTTCATGTAGATCTGCTCTTCTAATTTTCCTTACAGAAGTGCAAACTCCACATCCATCCTTTCAGCTGAAGATCGCATTGGCCAACCAGCGCCAATCACAAATCTAATAGACACATGCTATACTGTCAGCGCGAATATCTCTGAGAAGTCGATCCCTTTTCTCTGAACATAACCCTTCGCTATCAACCTCGCTCTATATTTATGTTGTATCCTCTTGAAAATCCATCCGCATCCAATTGCTTCCCGGCCCACTAAAAGCTCTACCAGCTCCCATGTGTCATCTGGTACAACGAGTCCATCACATCATCTGTAGTCACCTTTCACTTCTCAGCACCAGGCTCACCTAGAGCTATCTGAATAGAAGATGGATCCCATGCAATATTGGAGTTGTCCATGTACGTCGCCAATATCGTACGATTATGCCGTGTGATTATACTCACAGGTGGCTGCTCCACCTGCTCTATATCCCTGTCTGCGCGTCTCAGCCTTCCTGCCTTGCCCGCTCATGTGGTCATGCCCAGCATGTCACACACGTGCAGAGGTGAAATCCGCTACAGCCACTGCAGCTCCACCTTTTGAAGTACTTTCAATCAACCTGTAAACATTATCGAGTAGTTGCACTTTCATGATTACCCGTGCCCCCTTAGATACTTTAAGGATACCATCAATACTTGTGAAACTGCACCTTATAGCCTCGAATGCACTGAGAGAAATCAGGCTCTTCTTCATGTTAGGAACGTGCCTCACCCCAGTTAAGGTACGCTCTGTCCCATCAAACATCTTGACACGCACCGTACCAACAGCCACAACATTATAGGCAATGTCATTGCCCGTAAATAATTGTCCACCATCGCACTCACCCCTACGATCATCATATGGGCGTCTGATCGTAGACACAGACAAGACATCACCATCACATCCACTCGATCCATCTGACGTGACAGCGTTGGCCTCCCTGTACGAAGCCTCAGATTCTTCTCTATTAGATTTAGAATTTGTACAATCCTTCTTCACATGTCCTTCTATCCCATAGTTCCAGCACTCTACCTTTCCTTTGCCTTTACCCTTGGATTTGGATCTAAAACCTGAAGAACTTGTACCTTGTTCAAAATTTCTACCCCTTGTAAGCAATGTATCAGAAGATATCCTATGTCGACGTTAAGTTTTCTCATAGCCTTCCCTTGAAGGGTTGAGATAACGGTGTCGACACTCAGATTTTTATTCGTGGTGCATATTGTGTCCTTGAATGACTCATACGATGCCGGAAGAGAATTTAGCAACATACATGCTTGTTCTTCATCTTTCATCACTTCCTCTATATCTAGCAATTTGCAAACCAATTTATTAAAGTTGCTGATGTGGGCCTCCAGATCTCCACCCTCTGCCATATTGAAGTTATACTACTACAACTTCAAGTGTAAGCGATTTTCAGAGAATTTTTTCGCATAGACATCCTCTAACTTTGTCTATAACTTAACAGCAGTTTTCTCCCTCATGACATTATAGAGAACCTCATCCATGAGACATAAACAGATCGAAGATAAGACCTTATCAAGAGTATTCCAATCATCATCAGTCATAGTAGACATTCGCTCCTCAAGAGCACCATCTTCGCCTTGCTTGATTAAGGAACTAATCATCTTGATCTTCCATAACTCAAAATTATTTTTCCCTAAGTACTTCTCAATCGCATACCTAGTGCTTTCCATTGATGTTAATCCCTCATATTTAAATCGGTGCCCCAACGATTGATCTGATACCACTTGTTGGGATTTGTGCTGTGGAATCACACAGATCTAAATCTAGGATAGTAATCCAAGAGCACCTAGCAAACATAAGAGAACATAAAGATTTTACGTGGAAAACCCTTTCGGAAAAAAACCACGACACGAAGCGACAGATCTCCACTATGAAAATAGAAATTACAAAGACAGATGACTTACCCAATTCGAACAACCTCAAATGTTACCATTGCTACAACCTTTGATAACCCTAGAACCCTTTTAGAAACCTTTAGAAACTCTTTAGGAAGTCTTAAAATTACTTGGAAAAACCCGATGGACCCTTATTTATAGTTTTGGAAACTCCACTTATGCACCTCTCTGAAACCGTCTCAACTTTACGCAGTCCGCGCAGAATCCGCACATCATCTACGTAGCATTCGACTGGTCGACCTTGTCCCTCGACTGGTCGGGACCTAGAAATCTCAAATATATCATCGCTGAACTTCGAGTCGAGCGGGCTTCGACTGGTCGAAGGGATCCTCGACTAGTCGAGCCATCCCCTCGATTGGTCGAGCGGCGCGGTAAAAATCAGATTTAAGACATCTGTTTTACAACATCATCTTATTGACGTTGACAAACCTCAATATATGGTAAATGAGCGCGTGTTATCAACCTACCATACCGCATCACAAGTTGGTCACGTCATGGGGGCACTCAACACATTCCTATTGTCCCAACCACATCATGCAGCACGTGCCACACGTGTACAAGACAGGCCGTTGATCACACATCCGCGCGCCCTGACCCAAGATCAACCCAATTTCAAACGTTAAGGGTGCTGATCATGAAATATAAGGCACTTGGAGAACGTGTGAGGCCATGATTCGACAGCAAAACGGTGGATATGGACCCATTATTCAGACAGAGGGATAGATAGGATCAGAAGATGCACACCGTTGGACACAATAGACTCTGTCAATTGAATGTGGACAGGATCGCTATAATTTTCTTCCAACAATCAACTTGTAGGCCACCAAATCAGTGAGCTGGGATCTTCCATATTCATCAAATCAGTCTTTGAGGACATGATCGCCACATGAATATGGCCATGCACGCCTCCAGTCCATGTGTTGGGCAACATGCAGAACCTTATATTTCCCATCTAAGATGTGTCAAAGCTCCAGATTTGTTCATAAAACCCCCTCATAATTTTTTCTTTTCTTTTACTTATTTATTTTCAGAGATCTCAAACTCCAACTGGTTGAACTGTTAAGTAATCAACCACAGAACAGATACGTGGAACCTTTCATGTATTCCAACAGTTACTTCGAACCTCTCATTTATGTGCGACGTACTTCTACCTGGTATACCAGGTTCACAACATGAGAATCACCTTGTGCAAAAATCGACACTATCCACTCATCATATGAGCAGCAAACCAAAGAAAACTTGTCCCATTTATAAATAAAGAATGGAAGCATATCTACTCGACTAATGTATGTAACAGTGATATACATGGGTTGAGTCGAGTCGAATAGACCATACTTGTACTATTTATTTATCAATGGCTAGACATTGTTTATGTGGTGTGGCTCACCGATGAATGGATAGTGAGTAGATAGTGCCTGTGGCAGCTGAGGACTAACGTATCGTAAGAGTTGGATGAGGATAATGAGCATGTTATGGGCAGGTAATCTAACATATGACGTGGCACAAATACATTCCTAGCATAGTTGAACCAAAGGAAAGTGAATCATAAATATGTCATAACTTACGATGTGGGTATCATTATGGGCACACAACATATCAATCTTTACTGTAGTGGGTCATTCCGATTGAACCGACCCACAAAATAAGTCGCATCTATTCATTTTGTCGGAACACTTGCACTTTCGCAAAACGTACACTTTCAGTTCAAAAATGGAATTTTTGAAAAAATTTAATATTTTTAGTAATTGTGGGTTTTTTTTTTTTTTTTTTTTTTTTTTGAGTAATATTTCCTTATTTTTAGAGTTTCAAATTTTTCTTCTTTTTTAAAGAAAAAGCTTGTAATCTTGTTAGGGCTCTCCTACTAACAGTTTATTTGGATTTTTATTTTTAGAAATTAGACTTTAGAAAAGTTTTAATAGAATTATGACTTTTATTATAATTAGAATTTCGTTATTTTTTGTAATTATGAATTTTGGGTTCATTTTTTCTTTATTAATGGTACAAGTGAGATGCATATACATTAAACAATTATTGATTAATAAAATTTTGAATTTTCATTTCTTTTTTCCTTGTGGATTAAGGTTTTAATTATTTGAGGAAGATGGTAATCTTTCTCATTATCCTTTCATGCTCTTCCCTATGTTAGTCAGTATCAAAGCGAGGCTTTTCCTCAGGACAACGACATTAGGTGCGGGCAATAATCACATGAATGATGCTCTAAAGAATAATCTTATAACAACAGTGATGTTTGAAGCTTACCATCGGAAGAATCAACAAGCCATGCAAGGATTATAGGCAGCAATCAACAATTTGACGAAAGTCGTACGACAGATCCATGCTCATAATAATATATAATATAAGATTGGTGATAGAGCTTACGGTCATCATGTTTGTGGTACAACACTAGTAATGAATCGCATGTCACCACTTTGATCATGAGATATTCGTTGTATGTACCAAAGGTAGAAATACTAATTTACTACAGCACAACATCTTTCAAAAAATGTGCATTGTAAACTAAAAGGTCTGTAATATGATCATCGATATCATGTAGAACAATGATCTTATGTCGAAAACAATTGTGAAAAAGCTGCAATTGAAAACAAAAAAGCACCCCTCTTCGTACACAATTTGATGGATCAATGATGTTAATAAAACAGAAGTAACTAAACGATATCGTATATCATTTTCTATTGGTAAAATATTATAGGGACGAAATAATGTGTAACGTAATCGACATGGAAGCTTTTCACATGTTATATGATCGACCATGGTAATATAATATTGATGTTATACATAGAGGTTGGGATAATGTATTTACATTTATTAAAGACGGTCAAAAGATTATCATGGCCCCAATGGGAACGAAGAACCAATTCAAAACTTCTAAAGTGGAGAGACGATTTCTCATGACCAAATAGGATTTCATCAGACAATTGGAGACAGGAGATGTATGTGCATTAGTTGAAAAGGACAAAGATGGGGAACCCGTGAACATCCCAGAGAATTCGAAACCAATGTTGCAGGAGTTCAAGGTGATTATGTTTGATGAACTTTCTAAGGAGTTACCTCCTAAGCTAGATATAAAAAACCACATTGATCTTGTCTTACAGGCAAGTCTGCCTAATTGCCCACATTATCATAAAAAGTGTGAAATCTTGCCGGCGCAAGTGGAGAAACTGATCCATACGGCTCAAGTTAAATAGAGCATGAGTACATGTGTTGTGTCAACTCAAGAGCAAATGCAAAGTATAAGGAAAATGCCGACAAACATCGCCACCAGAAATTATTTGAGTATCATCACTGAAGTCCATTGAGTAACTCGAGAATGATTTTTTTTTTTTTTTTTTTTTTCAAGTAGAGGGTCTGATGTAAGACGTGACACAAATACATTTCAAGCATGATTGGACCAAAAGAAGGTGACTCCTAAATTAGCTATAACTTTCGATCAAATTATCATTACGGGACACAACCTATCAATCTTTACTGTAACGAGTCATTCGAAGTGAATTTGTTTACTTAGAAAACGCGCGCGCTTCTCGCTCAAAAACGAAATTTAAAAAAAAAACAAATACTATTTCTAGTAATTCCGATTTACGTAATATTTCCTTATTTTTAGAGTTTAAAATTTTATTTGGAATTTTTATTTTTAGAAATTATATTTTAGAAGAGTTTTACTAAAATTAGGACTTTCATTAGAGTTAGAATTTTATTATTTTTGGTAATTAAAAATTTTGAATTTATTTTTTCTTTATTAATGGTATAATTGAGACGCATACACATTGGACAATTATTGATTAATAAAATTCTCAATTTCCATTTTTTTTTTCCCCTCTCGTGGATTCAAGAAAATACCATATGGATTCGACGCTTTAATCACTCGAGGAAGACATGGTGATCTTTCTCATTATCCTTTCACACGCTTCCCTACATCATAATTTTTTGTTGGGTGGGAGGTAACTCATGTTCCAACTAGTTTGGACTTGAGAAATTCTCATCATACACACCAGTTGTTTGTACGCATGAACCACAGGTCGAAAATCATTTATATCTGTATATTCTGTCATTTTTAATTTACGGTCTTATGAGAATTAAGCAGACCCTCTGGTTGTCAGTTCAAAAATGATTTCTTTAAGCTGATTTTGAATGGTTTTTTTGGTGCCTGAATTGCGGTTGGCAAACTCTAGACAAACCGTAAAAGAGTCTCAGGCCAGCAAATCATATTCGGCTCAGTGGGGTCACCACAGTAGCACGGTTGAGTCGTGTTTTTCTACTAAATTAGTTTGATATCATTATGAAAAAGAAGCATTCACTAGCTTTAAAATTGCCAATTACTTGTATAAAAATTCATCATTCCTATAATATAAGCTTTTATACCAATAAATAAAACAAATTTTACATAAATAAACAGCACCACTGCATGGGCACATATCAACGCAGGCCACTTGCAAACCAGTCCAATCCTAAGAGCTAGTTGGACTGCAAGTCATTCACCAGTCCTTACAAGCTTATAAAATTGCTATTTGTTATCATGTAATACAATACAAATATAGAAGTATAATAATATAGGGCCTCTTTGGTAAACACCTAAAAACGAGTTCATCTCATTTTAATTAACCGTAAATCATGTACTAGAGATCGTATTCATCTCATTTTTTGTTAATCATAATTATGTAATGATCTCTTAATACATCACTTCGATTAACTAAAATGAGATGAACTCACATTTAGGTTTCTATGACACAAGCCTATATATATATATATATATATATATATATATATATATATATATATATATATCTATATTTGACTTGATTTGGGTTTATATACATAAGTATATATATCATATGTTATAGATCACAAACGATAGGTGTCTCTAAAAAAATAAAATAATAATAAAGGAATACAAGAGAAAATATCAGTTTAACTTCATCCATGCGCCCTTATTTTAGGCAAACACCCCCACACGCCATATTCGGTACCAGAACCCATGACCTTAGTGTTGAAACTCTTGTGAGTCTACCACTAAGCCATGAGTAGGACCCTTGTTTGATTGGGTTAACTGTAACCATTAGTTGTCAATGGAATTGTGCCGCCCAATTGAAAACAAAAGAGAACATAAAAGATGAAATTGAAAGGATACTCAGCAACTAAAAGCTCATACATCCTAATAAAATATCATAAATATTTTAATATTAATAATCACATATGTAACTTGGCTTTACCTTTAAAAAAAAAAAAAAAAATGTTAACTCCTTTTTTAATAACAAGAAGTTTACGTTTGACACAGACATGTCCCTGGTCGCCAAAAAACTCTAAAAACGCAGTAGAAAACAATGCTTAAGCTAAGTAGGCTCACCCGAGTCACGTATTTGTGCATCTTACCTAAGTAGGCTAGTTTACAATTTTATTTTATTTTTTCAAGTTGTATTTTTTGGAAGATGCTTGAACTTTATAAATTCTTCATTGGTTTCCATTCCAAGTGCATGTTTGGATGGAATTCTAGATTGAGAATGGGGCAAATAGAAGCCTAACCAGCCACATTTGCGGCCCTGCAAAATGCACAGAAATAAAATAAATAAATAAATAAAAGAACTCCATGAGAATTGATAGCAGATGGGGGCCCAAATACAATAAACCAGCTGTCCACAGGTCCTAAAAATTTTTAATTTAAAAAAAAAAAAAAAAAAAATCATTAGAAAGATAATAAAACCATGAGTTGGCTGCTTCAAATAATTCAATGAATCGAGGCTTAGTGAGGCGAATGCAACGAATCAGCAAATAAAGAGCCACAATGTGAGGGATTGTCATGGTTGCTCGATTAACGCAGAGGAAACTATCACTTAATAAATATATTTTCTAGAACATACTGTATCTGAATCAGAAAACAAGGGCCCACTGATCTGTGTGGTCCAGCAGGCCACAGAAATTGTTCCTAATTCTATCTTAAAAGTGTCAAATCTCAATATCATCCTAATATAATTGCACAAACCACACAAGGCAACCTGTTACATTTTCTAGGCCAGTCTTGCCATGCATGCACCCGCACACAGCGCGTGTTAGCATAAAGCTAGGTTGGCCGCTAACGTGAGCCGGACGCATAGGTACCAATACAACAGGGACAAGTGATTTGTTGCCCTCCATGGAACGGCCACTGAGGGTGGTGGGTCTGTCACATTACATTGCTTTTGAGAGAGAGAGAGAGAGAGAGAGAGAGAGAGTACAAGGACAGGAGAGATGCCTATATCTTCCCGATGTGTAAAACCCATCATCAAATCCTCGATATATGTAAATGCAAATGCATGTTGAAATTTGAATACAAATAAAATAAAGAAAAGGAAAAATCCCATCTCAGAGAGAGAGGAGAGAGGAGAGAGAAAGACTAGCTTAGCTAACCTGAGCACAGCTCAAAGCCTTGGGCTGCTGCTGAGCTTCATTGCTTAACGAGCAGCTACTCAACATCACTTCGGGAAGCCCATCTTCATCACCGTCCGATTCATCACCATCATCAGCGTCGTCGTCATCCTCACCAACCTCTACCTGATTCGACGTCGTGGTGGTAGACGAATCCCCACCGTCCATCTGCTCATCAACCTTCTTCCTCCTTCCAGGACCACTCGCGGTCTTCTTCACCTTGGTAGCGTGCCCACCGATAGCAATCGGCTCCGTCAGCCGCTTCCCATCTCGAGGTGGATAGAATACAACAGGCAAATACTCGTCCGTGTCGCATGCAAACTTGGAGTTCTTGAAATGCTCTTTCAGCGCTTCCAAACCCTAAATACATCGAAAAACCCTCAGAAAAAACCCTTAAACAAATAGAGAGAGAGAGAGAGAAAGTGAGAGAGAAACCTGCAACCGAGCGTAGGTGACTTGGCAGATCTTCCTGGAGTTGAAGACCTCCCACGCCTGCAAGTGGAAAGATTTGTAGAGTCTCCATGCTGCCTTGGGAGACGTTAAATTCACGAACCCATACCCTACATTGCACTTGTTCCTATAACAGACATGTAGTTTTTCCTCAAACCCCATACAACCATGTATTTCAAAATCCATGTATTTTTCTCTCTTCTTTCTTTGAATTTTACTTACGTGAAATCGATGGGCAGATACACGAAGTCGTAGGCAGACAAAGGCTCGTCTTCTTCCTCTCCCTCAGCAATCTGCTCGTTGCAGTGAATGCAGTGGTTGTCCAGCATGTTCAACAGTAGCTTCTGACTGCACCAACCCAACCAAAAAAAAAAAAAAAAACCAACATCAGATTTCCAAACAGTTCAAAAAATCAATGAGATTAATTTCCTTACAATTCACAATACCTGTACTTGTTAGGTATGTTCTTGATCATGACAGTCGTTCTGGTGTCTTTGCTGATGGTTTCTTCACTGAAGAGGAAATTGGTATCTGCTTGCTTCTTCTGGTGATGGCTCTTCGAAGAGGAAGATCGACGAGCGGACGGCTTTGGTTGAGATGGCGGGTAGTTGGTGGGGTTCTTCCTTGCATTCCTCCTCAATGGATAGTCTTGCTCCCCTTCAATTGCAGTCCTGCTGCTGCTGCTGGCTAGCGACGATGGTGAGGAAGCTCTTCCTTTGCCGAAAATGGATCTCTTCATTGCTTGGAGGGTCTGAGGTGGACGGGGAAATGCATCCAAAGAAAGCCCATGTAGCCTTGGCGGCAAGGGCAGTGACGCCGGTGGGTAATTGGCATTTCTCCTGTAATAGATGTTGGATGATGGTGAGGATGATGATGGTGTTGAGGCGGCGGCGGCGGCGGCGGCAGCAGCAATCCTCTTTCCCTGGCCACCAGGCCGGCTGAATTCGACCACCAGGCGCTTTCCATTAATTTCCTTACCGTTCATCTCTGAAAGAGCTCGAGCAGCATCTCTAACATCATAGAACTCAACGAATCGATGCTGTCGTTTCAATGGCGTCTCTCTCAATTCTTTAATAGGCCCTGGAGAGGATAATAAACAATGATGAGAGGAAGAAAACACCCAACAAAGAAAAACCCACAGAAAAGAAGATGAAATTGTTGAAAAGAAAGAAAATCCAGATGAACTTGCATAAGATGGAAAGGAATTCAACGCAGAGATTGATACAATGATGCATGGGAATAAGGAGAAAAAGAAAAACCATGGTCTAATAACAGCGCCCCCACCACTGCACAAAAAGAAAACCCGTAAAAGAGCATCCGACATATGCCACAAACAAAGAAACAAAACCAAACAACTAGTTAAAAAGACACCCCCCAACTGTTCTATTTTCTCCTCTTATACTCCTCTTCCCTACCGAAAGCTTCTCATGTCTCTTAGGACTTTCATTCCCAAACAAAGGCGTTTTGCAAGAGAAAGTCACCCAGTTATTCTCTATAAAACCCCAAAAAGTAAAACCCCACCTTAGTAAACAAAGAAAAATCAATCCATACTCAAGATAAAATTCATGCAGAAATTGCCGAAACAACTCAAGAAAAGGAAGGAGAGAGGAAGACAGAGACTCAGTTTTCTTCTCACTGAAAACCCTAATAAAACCCCGAGAAGAAACAAACCCACCAAAACAAAATACGAAAATGAAAGGAAAAACACCAAAGAAACCAAAACGAAAACCGAAAAAGTAAGGGAAAAAAAAAAACAAAAAAACAAAATCAATTGCACTCAGATGAAAGGAAAAACACGAGAAAAAAAGATTAAAAAAAAAAAAAACCCAAATCGACAATGAGGAATGATAATTCGATAAAACATAAACTGCACAAACAACACAAGAAAATGAAGATGTATGTGAGATATGAAAGAGGGAGAGATTGTGGTTTGTCCATCTTCATCATCTCACCAAAAGCCTCGAAAATCTCTTTGATGTTGCTGGAGGAGACCTCCGAATCCAAATTGAAAACTACCAGCGTCCCTTGATTCTGCCAATCAGCAACCTCAGCTATCATCGCTGGTACTGCGAACTGGGCCCACACGGCCTGGCCTCCTACAAGTCCACGACTGCCGGGCAACGGCAACGGCATGGGCACCACAGAATTCGCACCTTCACACCCCCAATTCCCCATCACCAACGAGCAGTAATGTTGCCCCAACCGGCTCTGCTGCCTCATATGCTGCTCCTGTATCTCCACCAGCGCCGTCTGCGCATCCCTCAGATCGTAGAAATGAACGGTCACGATCCCTTCTCCCAACCTCTCCATCTGCACCGCCCTCACCTCTCCAAACACTTCCAATTCCATCCTCACCCTCGACTCTGTAACATGCGCTGGCACCAAGCTCAGAAGCAGCGCCCGCGTCGCCGCCGCTGTCGGCGCTGGTCTAACGTGCGCCGGAGGTGGCTCCTGGTATCCGACGCCCCCGCCCTCGTAGAAGGAAACCGGGTAGGAGTAGTAAATCTGGGGTTGGAGGAGGGCAAACTGGTTCTGAGGCCGGAACTCCTCTGCTCCAGGGTCGAGAATCCCCGGAAACCTGTCGCCTGTCCTGTTCATGGCAGTCGGAAAAATGGGCAAAAGCGGTTTTGGGGAAGGGCAGAAAGGGAAGAGAAGAAAATGAAAACAAGTGCAGAGTGCCCCTTTTACTGTTGGAAACTGGAAAAAGAGATTCTCCTGTCTTTCTTCTTGTAATCGACTAGTGCCCTTGTCTTTTCTGGATAATTGCAGCCTGAAACCGCTTACCGGCAACCGGGCTTTAGAGGGACTTTGGCGGTTTCGCGGCCCTGAGGGGAGGTGCGAGTCAAATCGATGTCTTTAAATGCGCAGACGGTTTGCCGGCGCATGTTAAAGTCGACCCTTCCCCTTCCATGTAACGGTCCCTTCAACCATATTTTATACATATATATATAGAGGACGCAAATGCTACTCGCACGTGTGGTCATTGTGCCAGCGTGGCATATTACGGGTCGGAACGGCCCATCAACGATATCGAGCCGGTCTACTCATTATTGGTTGGGCCGCACCTTTTTGTAAATAAGAATCGTTGATCATGTTTCTTATAAGTTGGTTTTCCCTCAGCATGCGTCGCCTCACAACAGGTCCACTTATTTGGTGGTCAGGTGATCAGAGCCGTCCATGCTGTGAACCCTAGGGTCATCTTAAGAAACTTAAGCTGAATGGATGATTGTGATCCTAATTTTCTGTAAGATGAATTTCGAAAAATAAAGGGGAGTTTCCAGTGGCTTGCATTTAACCAAAAAGGTCTCATCACCGAATATATGAGCCAATAGATTATGTACGATAATAGATGGTTGAGATCATCATACCGTCTCAGTACGTGGGCACCAGTCAATGGCGGCACACACTGAAACTAAGCCGCGGCGGAGGGAAAAATTATATATCAGCGTTGAATGGATTAGTCTATCATTCGGCCCAATGTGATGTGCCTTGCATCCATGCATTCCATCTATTCTGAAAGCTGATTTAATGGCATGATTCCAAAAGCCAAGCAAATTCAAATCTCAAGGGACTATTACTTAGGAAACAGTAGCGATTGAATCTCCACCATTAAAAACTTCATGGACCACCGGAATGTTTATTCACCACCCAGCCTGCTTATAAAGTCATAAAAACTGGGATGGAGAGACCACCACACAAATATTAACTTAATTCAAAACTTTTATGGTCAATAGGAAGATTTTGATAGTCAATTAATACTATTTCTATTTCCTATATTATGGTCCACCTATATTTGGATATCCCCTTCATTTTTTGAATCATGCCTCAAAATTACCTTTACGCACGTACAGATGTAAGGCACATACATCACAGTGGGTGGCACAATTAGGGATCCCCTACCGGTAGATTCACTGGCTGGCAAATAGGCCACTGTGCTCAGCAGGTGTGGCAAGCGTGCACAGGAGACTTGACTGGTTAAAGGAATTATCCAACGGCCCACAACAAAAGTACATGCATGGCTTAATGTATCGGCAGACATGTATAAATTCTTCCGGTGGGATCAAAAGACAGTGGAGCCCGTCGTCCGTTGAGCAGCTTGGATCTCGTGCACGTTGGCAAGGTTTGCACGTGTTAGCCGTGAGCACCACAAAAATGCACGCGCTCAACTACACCTCACACTTCTGAGCGCATGTCAGCGGAGGAGGCTTGGAAAGGGTGTGTAATGCATCAGTCCGTCCAGGAAACGGAACGAAATTTTGGTTTTTCCATTTTCACCCGTTGAGTGGAATTTGCTAAAAATAGCACTGCCCCTCCCTTTCTTTAGGATCCCCGAAATGCCCCTCTCTACGTACTCTCGCTTCGCGTCGTGCATATGAGAATTGATCCCTTACACCCAGCCGTACCACCGCATGTGGTACCGTACCAACTTCCCCGGCAATATTTAAATTATATATATAACACAAATACAATATAAAAATGTAGACCCACCGTACAAATCTCTTTATCAAAATCAATCTGATCCACTCTCTCGGTGAACCAGAAACGTATGTTGAGTCAAACCGATGGTTCACATTGAATCTAAAGGTGTGACCCACCTGATGAGAAGATGAGCAGGTTTTTGTGACATTTAATCATCATTCGTGGTGTGGCCTACCGTTCCAATGGTACTGATGTCCTACAAAAGTAGCATGCTGACCGAGAATATGTTCGGTGCCACATGTGTGGTACCTTGTCTATGTAGGTGATCGGTTATTATTCTCGCATCGGCGGATTCTCAGCCGCTACAGTATCTTCGATCATTAATACTGTAGTAAGGGGTAGAATCGTCACTTTCAGGTGCGATTCTCCGCACGCTATCAAAGCCTCTTCTACCTGACCTCTTAGGATGACTGATATAACCCTTCGCTATTGAGAAAAAGTCCATATCAATGCTCCTTTTCTAACCGGTTGTGCAACTCTACCGTAGGGGTGTTATGGGAATTTGAGGAAAGAGTACCCGATTGAAATTATTAGTTGCATGGTTCGCCATGCACTCAATTGCTGCAAAGCGGTTTGCTGGCATACATCCCCGACGTGTTGCAGTAAATAAACGACGGGACTATATCCGTTGGATTTTGGTTATTTCAATGATCCACACCATTTATTTGATATGGCTCCCGGGGGTAGTCAGGAAAACACTCTAGGATTGGATATTTCAACCCTCTCGAGTATACGAAAGGTCACGGTGAAAGTTAATGTTGAAAGCAAAAGAGCCTGGTGATCAAAGGGTTGAAATTATCCAACGGCATCCTAGTGAAATATCCAGGCCATCCATCCATAGGGTACCACTTGTTGCTAATTGTTTTCCGCGATTTAGTCACGTGGTAAATGCTGGTCTGTCAGGGTCTTTATTTTCGCTCCGGTGGTAGACTCTCAAGAGTTTCAACACCCACTCAAGAGTCGACTACCCATGGGTGGTGTAATTCCACTACGGCGTGAGTGTGTGAGGTGTGAGGTGTGTGTGCGTGTGTAAAAAAAAGGTGTCCGTGGGAATCTCAATCCAAACGGAATAACAATGACCCCGAGTATCAATATAAGCACATACATAATGTATGATAGATATAAAATGAATTACACCACTTATTCAACCACTTACTCAATGTGTAAATAGAATGAGCAATATTCAGATGATAGAGTTCATCCTTTAATGGTTGGTTATATTTTGCCTTTCATAGGAAATGACTATTTAATATAGGTAAAAGTAAGTGAGAAATGAATTCTTACATTTGGTCATAGAGAATGACTGTGAAATACCTTTCTGAATGAGAAATTAAATCTAGTATACGAGCGTATACCCAAATTAGAACTAAGATTACCAACTACTTGATTAACGCTACATATTATACTATTGAATGTAAACATCAGGTGAAAAGTAAAGGATTATACTAAGAAATGTAATTTACTTGGCAGAAAAGTAGAATTGATTATACTAATGAATGTAAATGATATGCAAGTGAAAGGTATAATGGATTTGATTGGGTTACTATGAGACCATTTTCTTTATTGAATCCCTCTACTATTTATAGCTTTACCTTGACCATCGAAATCATTCTCACGTTCTAATGGTTAATGTGAGACCCGTATCTAGAGCTGTACACGAGTCGAGTCGAGTCGAGTATCGCCCTACTCGTACTCGACTCTTAACGCCCGAGTGCTGCTCGTACTCGACTCTACTCGGCCAACGAGCAGGGACCCCCTGCTCGTACTCTACTCGCCCGAGTACGAGCCGAGTACGAGTAGTAAACGAGTAGAGTCGAGTCCGAGTTTTCGAGTCGAGTCCGAGTACGAGCACACGAGTTGAGTACCGAGTGCAAATTTTCGAGGCGAGTCCACCCATTTTTCCTGATCATTTTATTAGGTTAATCCCAAATATTAGGTTAATCTCAAAACTATATTAAATAATTTCTATATTAACATATATTAAACAATTTCTAAAAATAAAAAATAAAAAATCAAACCCATACATTACCGGGCGAGCTAGGCAGGAACGACCAGTAGTTGCGTGCAGGGCAGGGCAATGACGGACGAGTGGCAGCCTGGCAGGAACGAGCTGCGACACCGGACAAGTGGCAGGGACGAGTTCCATCACCGGACAGGGGCACCGGACAGGCCGCAGGGACGAGCGGTAGGGTCTAGCACCGCCGGACAGGGGACAGGGGCGAGTGAGAGAGAGAGAGAGAGAGAGAGAGAGAAGAGGGACGGTCAGAGTTTGGAAGGGCGTTGGGAGAGGGAGGGGAGAGAGAGAGAGAGAGGTTTTTTTTTTCAAACGGGTTTGGGCGCTCGCTGGTTGAAAATGACGAGTGGCTGGGGTAGGATTTTTTTGGGCGCTCGGCTGCTCGCTGGTTGAAAATGACGGGTGGGTGGGTAGGGTTTTTTTTGGGCGGGTTTATATATACGGGTACGAGTCGAGTACGAGTCGAGTACCGAGTCGAGCACACGAGTCGAGTACCAAGTCGAGTACCTCTAGACTCGTACTCTACTCGTAATCTAAACGAGCAGTGAAAACCCGCTCGTACTCGGCTCTAACTCAGGCGAGTCGAGTACGAGTCGAGTATTCCGAGTCGAGTCGAGCGAGTACTCGAGCCTTAGTCTGCTCGTGTACAGCTCTACCCGTATCCTAGCACATACCGTTCCATAGGCTTTTGCAGTCCTCTCGGTCGAATTTCACTGACCCACGATCTGTAACTGGCGTTTACGCGCGATCCTGAGTCGTATCCCGTATTCCAGAGTTGGCTCGACCCGAGACTTGTATCCTTACAACCGCGCCGTCGTCGCGTCTCGCGCGCTAAGGCGATACCCGAGCCAGGAGATGTG
Organism: Magnolia officinalis; assembly: GCA_021015155.1. NCBI lineage: Eukaryota > Viridiplantae > Streptophyta > Magnoliopsida > Magnoliales > Magnoliaceae > Magnolia > Magnolia officinalis. The sequence continues at coordinate 64,859,759 of JAJHSJ010000005.1, read as the reverse complement.
GGCCCACGTTCAGTTCAAGAAAAATGCCGCACGTTGCAATCTCAAGAGAATGTCCCATCAATCACATCGAATGTCAAGTACTCCACCCCATCATGTCAAGTACAACACCCATCCCCAAGTAACCCCTAAAGTCAACTCTCTCTCTCTCTCTCTCTCTCTCTCTCTCTCTCTTCACCCATCAAGTACACCCATCCATCACTCACCATCCCTCTCTCCCATCACTTCTCTCCCATCATCTCTCTCTCTCTCTCTCTCATTCTCTCTCTCCATTTTCAAGCAACTCCAAGGAGAGGAGAAAACCAAGCTACATGAGAGAAGCTTTGTGTGGCCCACTCCTTACCACCCAATCTAACCCTTCAAAGGCGATCTCAACCATTAGATCGACCCTCTTGGAGCTTTAAAGCCTATAAACGGAAGGAGGAAGGAAGGAATATTTCGAGGTGGATATTCTTCTAGGGTTTGATTTGTGTGATTTTGATGATTTGAGGGCCCACTTATGGTAGGACCCATCTTGATGTATGCATTGTATCCAAGAGGTGCCCATAGTGACGGGGTCCCTCCATCACCATCCGTTCCTTCTCTCTCTACTTTTCTTTGATGATGACGATGTTACGTGTAGTGGTGCCCACCATGCGTATGTGTGAAATCCACATTGTCCGATCGTGTGATCCATTGGACGTGGGACCTACCTGAAATGGGGAAATGGATTCGCTGGGTACCTTACGCCAGTTATATAGCTGGTGTATTGACGCCACCAAGCTCTGTGGGTCCCACTACTGTGACGTCAACAAAGTTTGTGGGACCCAGCTGATGTATGCGTTTTATATATGTAGTCCATCCATTTTCTTTTTGCAAGGACGGTGGTCCCATTACTGTTGAAACGTCAGTAAGTTCCGTGGGCCACAATCATGGTGTATGTGATGATCCACACCGTCCAGATGTCTGGACGATGGTCCATACTGTGATGTATGGTTTAATCCACGCCATCGTCTAGGGACATGGACCCCACCTTGATTTATATATACGATGTTATTATATACACCGTTCATTCATTGCAGATGTCAGATGCACCGTAATAACAACAGTGCTGCTGATCGTGAATGAAGAGACAACATAAATATCAACTTAATCTAAAAGCTGGTGGGTCCCACACGTGTGGACCCACCTTGATGTATGGTTTCATCCCCACAGTCCAACTGCTGGACGGTGGGACTCCACCGTGATGTAACTGTATATCCAGCCCTCCATCTCCTGTAGCATGCTGCAGTCCAATAGCTGCAGGACACTAGTGTGATTTAGTTTTTTTTTTAACATTATATATATATATATGTATATATGTTTATAGAGAGAGAGAGGTGGGGTGGCCCACCTACATGGGACCCACCTGATGTCTGTGCTTTATCCACAATGTCCCATTAGGTGGGACCCGTTGATGTCTTTGTTGCATCCCACCGTCCAGTATGTGGACGGTGGGGATCCACCGTGTTATATTTGTTTCATCCCTACCGTCCGTCTATACGGACCCCACCATGATTCATGTATTCTACCCACACCATGTGAGATGGCCACGTGTGTGGACCCCACCACGATGCATTTGTTATATCTATACCGTACATCCAAACGTGGACTGGATCTAATATAATAATAATAATAATAAAAATAATAAATAATAAATAAATAAATAAATAAGTAAACATCAGCTTGATTTAAAACTAGGTGAACCACACTTGCGTGGCACCTGGACGGTATTGATTTACATGGACAGTGTTTGGACGGTGCTAGTCAATGTTTGGACGATGTTGATTTACATGGGCAATGTTTGGGTAGTGCTGATCATCATTAGAGTGCCAAGTGCCCCATAGAATGATAGTATACAGTGATACACATGTTACACTTGCAACTAGTGAAATGATTTTTGGTGTGGTCCAAGCCCATTTGAGGCTTATTGGTGCGGCCCATCCATGAGGTCCATCATGATGTATTTTTGGCCCATGTGCAGGGCCCACCTGTTTGTATTTTTGGCCAATGTGATGGGGCCCACCTGTTTTATATTTTAAGCACATATGATGAGGCCCGACTTGATGTGTACGAGGCCCATTGTGATGTATTTCCGGCCTATATGATAAGGCCCATTGTGATGTATTTCTAGCCCATTTGGTAAGGCCCATTGTGATGTATTTCTGGCCCATATGATGAGGCCCATTGTGATGTATTTCTGGCCCATTGGTAAGGCCCATTGTGATGTATTTTTGGCCCTTATGATGAGGCCCATTGTGATGTATTTTCGGCCCATGTGTTGGAGGCCCATGGGTTGTGACCCATTGTGATGTACATGAGGCCCTTGAGTGAGGCCCATCGTGATGTACATTAGGCCATTGTGTGAGGCCATGGGCCCACTATATGTTTGGCTCTATGTGGGCCACTCCTTTTGCAAGAGCGCCGATTGCCGATTACCAGACGGCTGCGCTTTCCACTGTGTCGTGGTCGGTTGGAAGGGGGTGCGGCCTTACCCTCCCGAAAGGAGGGGGCAATGCTAGGCTGAGTTTGACCAGCTCGAGGAATGGGTCCGCTATCGACGAGCCGAGCCCGATATTGGCAGGCGGGTAGTGAGGTCTCTTCCACTTACTTTATCGCGCGCGATGGGGGCGGCAGTCTGGTTTAGAGTGTACTAGACCCCGGTGATATCCCAGATTTTGAGTTGTACTGATATGTGGACTTAGATGAGGATTTGTATGCTTGACTTGCATCTTGCATTGCATAGCCTTGGTACGGCCGACATCATTCATGCCTTGCATCGCATAGCCTCGGTACGGCTAATGGTATTCATGGATTCACCAGCATGTTCCGCATTACTCTGATACTACATACTGCATTACTACCTTGCGCACACACTTTCACCACCCTCTAAGCTTTCTATAAGCTTATGCATGACCGTTGCGTGCAGGTGACGCGAGGACGCAGCAGCGCTGAGGCAGGAGCGCAGAACAGATCTTTTGGAGCTTTTTGTCCATTCTCATTGTATTTTCCTTTATGCTCATTGTACTTGTAAAGTTTTTTATCATAGTGGAAATGTGACGGAGTTTTTGGTTGTTGTTTATGGGTTATGCTTTTGGTTATGCTTATTACAAATTAAACGGATGTTGAAAAATCCTCCTTATAGCATCCCAGGATCGGAACCTGGCGTATGGGCGCTGGGAGCCGAGAATGGGATTCTATGGAGGCTGTCGGCGCCGGATTCGGCGATCGAGAATTTTGTGAGCCCGGTTTCCGAGTTTGGGGCGTGACACCTTTGGAGCAATGTTGGTTAAATGTCCACATTGATGGGCGATGATGGTTAAATGTCCACATTATGACCTTTCCTTAAGCCGATTTCAATTATCGAGGCCGATTCTGATCGATTGTCGAGGCCGATTCCGATTGTCAAGTCCGATTCCGATTATCAAGGCTGATTCCGATTGTCGAGGTTGATTATCGAGGCCGATTCCGATTATCGAGGCCGATTTCGATTATCGAGGTTGATTGTATAGGCCGATTATCGATGCTGATTATTAGTGTCGGTTGTCGATACCAATTATGAGCATAGCATCATGGTACATGCCCATACGTATCATTTGCATGTTTATTATGAGATGTGGTTGACCATTGCATATGTCATTGGGCAGGTTGTTATGAGACTCCCTGATAGGCAGAGATTGTCTCACATGAGCGCACGGTATGCGCAGGATTGATGCATGACTGGATTGTATGACTCATTCATCTTGGATTGTGTGTCGTGATTACTATACGCCCTAGCGACATCAGGGCCGTAGCCTCCACAGGCATGTCGTGGATGGCTAGATGAGACACCGAAAATGTTTGGTTCGAGCATCTGTGCACTTTAGATGTCTGTGGGTAAAAGTTCCTAAACTTCCGTGGCCAGGAGACCCTCCAACGTCTAAACCGAGTGGATACATGAGCGCCCGAGTACCAAATACTAGTAGGTTGCGTCTCCCATTGTGTCGTGGTCGGTTGGGAGGTGGTGTGGCCTTATCCGCCTGAGTGAGGGGGCTGTAAGCTAGGCTGAGTTTGACCAGTTCCCAAATGGGTCTGCTATCGACGAGCCGGATAAGCATTGGTATACTACTGGCAAGCGGGTAGTGAGGTCTTTTCCACTCGCTGGGCTGCGTGGCCAGCTGGGGCGTTAGCCAACTTGGAGTGTACTGACCCCAGTGATGATCCTAGAGATATACAGTATTGATATGTGGACTTATTGAGTAGGAGTTGCATACTCAGTATTTTAATCATTCATTCATTCATTCACTTCCACTCAGGCTGGTGGTGCACAACTAATTGTTATGTGTACCTTCACAATGGCCAGGATTTCGGTTGGGGCGTGCGACTAACCTGAGATCAGGAGTTTACCATATTGAGTCTGACTATCCAAATTTAGGTATGAGACTAGTTTGAAGTCTCTTGTGATGGACCCCATAGCCTGCGATACTACGTACTATCATCCCGACTTCACGCTCCAATTTGGTCAATTTCATTCGCATCGCATATTGCATTACGTCCACGGCATATGACATTTTGGGTTACTATGTTTCTGCATTTATATGGCCTAAATGAGATTGATGGTATTCGTAGCTCTTTAGAATTGCATATTGTATTGCATCCTCGGTATCTGATATTTGGCTCAGTCGACCTACATTACTTTCTCAGTATATGTCATTGGCTTATTATGTTTTTGCATCACATATCCTGGATAAGGTTGATGATATTTTATGGAATTGTTAGTATTTCTACTTGCTCTGATATGTTGTGTGCTTGACACTTATCTTACGCATACACTTACACCACCCTCTAAGCTTTTTATAAGCTTATGCATGATAGATGCGTGCAGGTGGCATTAGATCGCGACAGCATTGAGCTTGGAGCATTCAGCGGACTTCTGGAGCTTCCGATATTGTTATTGTATTTCCTTTTATGCATTGTAATTAAAAGTTTTGATATTAGTGGATATGTGATGATAATGTTGCCTTTGTGATTTGGGTAAACTTGTGGTTACGCTTCTTATGAGATAAATGTACGTTGGAAAATCCTCCTTGTAGGATCCCAGGATCAGAACCTGGTGTATGGCGCCGGGAGCTGAGAATGGGGTACTATAGAGGCTGTCGGCACAGAATTCGATGATAGGGAATTTTGTGAGCCCAGTTTCTGAGTTTGGGGCGTGACAATTACTATAACCACTTGGCCTTCTTTACTCCTACTTTCACCCCCTGTCCTGTAATTGCTTCTACACGATTGCTCTTCCATCGGCCGCTTATTCAATACCGTGGTGTCACTTGATATGCTCTATCTATACTATCCTAAAATCCCCTTCATATACCCACGTAGATCTCCAGGTACACTACAGAAAGCCTTCCAGATCGCACGTAACTTACTTTGATTAGTTTTCATAGGATTTGGTTACATGGGGATGAACATTGCCCCCCATGTCACTTCGCCTTTGGAAAAAGGTGAAAGTGACATATGACACCTCATTAATGCAATATCCTCTTATACACGTGGCAACACTATAGTAACCGCCTCTGGCCAATACATCCTTACACATTAGCTATAACCTTTTTTTGCAATACGAGCTAAACCCGTTGCGACACGTGTATCTGCATCATACAAAGTGAAATTTTAATGATGCCTTTGTTCACAGCTCCAAGTGTAGGGTCACGATGTAGTAATAATCTTAGTGAGACCGAGGTCGAATCCACCAGGACTAAACTTGTACATATTCTGAAAAGAACTAGAACTGGAATTAGAAAAAGATCTAAATCTGAATTCTGGAATAATTGAAAGTGAGTGTGAATAAGGTTGATTTAAAATTGTGAATTTAAAGGTAGAAATTAGGGTGTCAAGGATCTACTTGTAGCTATTAAGATGCTACCTTACTTGATTCAAGAGGTATAATTGGAATCAGAGTCTCATCTTATCCAATTAGGAAGAAGAGATGATCAAATCTCTAAACTTTTCATTGAATTAGCCTCAATGGATGAGGATGTGAAGATTTGGAAGGGATTCCATCACTCTACCATGCCCAAGAGACAATGGTGAACAATACGATTTTACCAATCTCACAATCTCAAATAGAAAAAGAAGATATTCAAAGCTATCGCGGTTTCTATTGTAATTTGAGTCACAATAAACCATAGAAAATTGAAAATATTCCTTAAAATCAATAGAAATCAATGAATTTCAATATAAATGAGAATCAAAGCAAGATAAATATCTCAATCACACTACAACTTCACCTCTTAGCCCTACCTAAGAGGTATAAGTAACCATGGATATGATTAAACCAAAAACTCTTAAACAAAACATGAAAACAAACTAAGGAAGAAGAAGAAAAACTCTTGCTGGCGGCTCTCTACCCTTTGGCTCAACTCCTTAAACCCTAGATGATCCTTAAGAACATCATAGGGACTCCTATTTATAGTTGTGAAGCTCTACCTTACGCACACTACCAGAAAAAGGGGCAAATGTTATGGATAAAAATCGTAGCCAAAGGCCTATTGCTACGGATCTAGTCTGTATCACATCCGTTGTAAGACCCGTATCCCAACCTGTACCATTCCGTAGGCTTCCGCGGTCCTCCTGGTCGAACTCCGGCGACCCGCGATCTGTAACCGGCATTTGCGCGTAACCCTGAGTCGTATCCCATATTCCAGAGTCGACTCGACCCGAAATTTGTATCATTGCGACTGCGCCATCGCCGTGGTTCTAACGCCGTATATTTCGCGCTGAGGCGATACCCAGGCCAGGAGATGTGGGCCTGCATTCTGTTCGAGAAAAACACGCGCGTGCGAAAACCCAAGAGAATCTCTACCGAATGTCACATCCATCAATCCATCAATCTCATCAAGGGTCAAGTACATGTCAAGTACAACCCCATCCCCAAGCAACTCCAAAGTCAACTTCTCTCTTACACCTAAGTACACACATCACTCACCTTTTCACCCATCACACCCATCTCTCTCTCTCTCTCTTACATCCCATCCTCTCTCTCTCTCTCTCATTTTCAAACTCTTATTCTCCAAGCAAGCATCCCACGCCCAAGCAAGCTTCCATGGGAGAGAGCTTGTGTGGCCCACTTTCCTACCTCCCATCTCCACCATCCAAAGATCATCTCAACCGTTGAAGTTGTACCTTTGGAGCTCTATTAAGCATTGGCGAAAGAATGAAGAAGAGATCTCGAGGTGAGTGCTTTTATTTATTAATTTTATGATTTGAGGGCCCACATATGTGGGACCCATCTTAATGTATGTATTATATAGGGAGGGCCCATAGTGGCGGGGTCCCTCCCCTCATCACCGCTTCTCTCTCTCTCTCTATCTATCTATCTATCATGATGGAGTGGGCCCCGCAAATATGTGTTATATATATAACAGTCCATCAGACGGTGTGGCCCATCCTATTGCAGGTGGAGGTCCACACCATCCACCGTTGGGATGGTAGAGATCCCACACGCTGGACTCATATATAATATAATACATATATTATATGTAATATATATATTAGTATAGTATCTGGTGGGCCCCATGTGGGGACCCACCTATTTTGGAAATGGACTGGTTGACGTACCAAACGCCAGCAAGCTTTGTGGCCCCCACCGTAATGTAGGGTCTCATCCAGGCCGTCCAATATGCTGGACGGGTAGGACCCACCGTTTTGATGGTCTTTGGCTTAGCACGCACCAGCCTTCAGCTTTTGCATTTGACGTCAGCAGCATGTGGGGCCCCGCCGCTATGTGGATCCCATCAACACTGTCCATTTTCTTATCCAACTGGAACATGGACCCCCATAATGTATGTGTTGCATCCAAGCCGTTCATTTGCTGGGACCAGCAGCTACAACTGCTGTTGCAGCAAGACAATAAGCTCCGTGAGTTCCACTGCTGCATCACGTCAGCAGGTTCTGTGGGACCCACCTCCCTGTACATCCAACCGTCCATTCACGTGGGGCGTAATATATTAGGTGGGCCCCTTTCATCCAGGCGTCCAGCATCCCTGGACGCTGGACGCTGCCACTTGCATGGTTTCACACACCCACACATACATATATACATATATGTATTGTATATTACATATATAATATTATATATTATAATATAATGTATTAATATATGCTGTGGTGGGCCACCCTACGTGGGACCCGCCTTTAAGCATGATATTTGCACCGTCCAGATGCATCTGGACGGTGAGTATGGACATGTATTATATATACATATTTATATATGATATATATATTATATATATATATATATATATATATATATGATATGAGGTGGGCCACACGTGTGGACCCACCATGTAAAGATGTATGAAATCTCCACCGTCCAGAACTTCCAGGGGTCTGGACGGTGGCCTGTTTGTAATTTAAATATATTATATTATATTATATTATATTATATTATATGTAAGGTGGGCCACGTGAGTGGGACCATCACTGATGTATGTTTGTATCCACGCCGTCCAGCGATCTGGACGGGTGGAGTCCACCGTGATGTATATTGTATCCATGTCGTCCATCCTTTTGGCAGACTCGTCTCAAGGCTTGAGACGAAGAAAATAAGACAGATAAAAAAAATCAGGTGGACCACACTGTAGAAATAGTGGAGTGGAACGTCTACCACTGAAACCCTTTTTGGGTTATAGAAGTTTTGGATCACTGAAACCCTTATGAACGGACCGAATGGAAAATAAATACTAAGGTAGGGTCCATTGGAATTCAATAGTGGAAATCATTAAATACTAAGGCATGGTCCAGATGATCCTTGGGATATGATTCATTTTATGATAATGCTCTAAAATGATCTCTAGCTATGGATGGATGAATGGTATAGTTCTTGTGGCCCATTTGATATGGCCCGTTGGATATATTTGGGGCCCATTTGGAAGGGCCCAATGTGACGTATATGAGACCCTTGTATGAGGCCTAATATGATGTATTTATAGATCATTCGTTAAGGCCCAATATAATGTATTCGGGGCCCATGGGTTGAGGCCCATTGTAATGTATTTGGAGCCCATGGGTCGAGGCCCATTGTAATGTATTTGGGGCCCAAGGGTTGAGGCCCATTGTAATGTATTTGGAGCCCATGGGTTGAGGCTCATTGTAATGTATTCGGGCCCAAGGGTTGAGGCTCATTGTGATGTATTTGGAGTCCATGAGTTGAGGCCCATTGTGATATATTTGGGTTGCAAGGGTTGAGGCCCATTGTGATGTATTTGGAGTCCATGGGTTAAGGCCCACTGTGATGTATTTGGAGCCCATGGGTAGAGGCCCATGGATGTGACTCATCGTGATGCGTATATGGCCCTTATGTGAGGCCACGAGTTCATTATATGTTTTGGCTCTATATGTGGGCCACTCCTTGGGAGCAATGTTGGTTGGATGTCCACATTGATGGGCAATGATGGTTAGATGTCCTCATTGTGACCTTCCCTTAAGCCTTGTTAAGACCATTCCTATCGATTCTGATTGTCATGACCGATTGCCAATTCCGATTGACGTGATCGATTTGTCGATTTTGATTATCGATTGATTCCGATTGTCATGACCAATTGCCGATTCCGATTGATGTAACTGATTTGCCTATTCTGATTATCGATCGATTTCGATTGTCATGATCGATTGCCGATTCCGATTGTCATGACCAATTGCCGATTCTAATTGTCATGACCGATTGTCGATTCCAATTGACGTGACCGATTTACCGATTCTGATTATCGATTGATTCCGATTGTCATGACCGATTGCTGATTTTGATTAACGTGACTGATTTGCTGATTCTGATTATCGATCGATTCCGATTGTCATGACTGATTGCCGATTCCGATTATCATGACCGATTGTCTGTTCCGATTGACGTGACCGATTTGCCGATTCTGATTATTGATTGATTTCGATTGTCATGACCGATTGCTGATTCTAATTGACGTGATTGATTTGCTGATTCTGATTATCGATTGATTCCGATTGTCATGACCAATTGCCGATTCCGATTGACGTGATCGATTTACCGATTCTGATTATCGATCGATTCTGATTATCATGACTGATTGACGTAACTGACTTACCGATTCTGATTATCGATCGATTTCGATTGTCATGGCCGATTGCTCATTAGCGATCGAGGCCGGTTATCATGACCGATTGTCGATTCCGGTTGACGTGGCCGATTTGCTGATTCCGATTATCGATCGATTCTGATAATTGAGGCCAATTCTGATTGTCGAGGGCGATTTCGATTGTCGATACAGATTTCGATTGTTAAGGTCGAGTAACGAGGCCGATCTGATTTGTCGAGGTCGATTGTATAGGCCTATTCCGATTATCGAGGCCAAGTGTTGAGGCCGATTCCGAGTGTCGATTCCGATTGTCGAGGCCGATTTCGATTGTCGAGGCCGATTGTCGAGACCTATGTGATGAATATGCGACCCGTATTTGAGGTCCATTGTGATGTGTATTCAGCCCGTGTTTAAGGCCCAATGTGATGTATATGAGGCCTATGTGATGAGGCCCATTGTGATGCAATTGAGGGCTAGGCGATGGAGCCCATTGTGATGTACGTTAGGCCCATCGTGATGTATATTAAGCTCTTGAGTGAGGCCCATGGTGTGGTATATCAGGCCCTTTGTGAGGCCATGAGTCCACTACATGTTAGGCTCTATGTGGGCCACCCCTTGGGGGCAATGTTGGTTAAATGTCCACATTGTCGAGGCTGATTGTCGAGGTCGATTGTTGATGTCGGTTATTAATACCGATTATGAGTATGTAACAGCATAGCATCATGATACATGCCCATACGCATCATCTGCATGTTTGATATGAGATATGGTTAACCGTTGCATATGCCATGGGCAAGTTGTTCATGGGACTCCCTGATGGGTAGAGTTGCCCCACATGAGCGCACGGTATGTGCAGGATTGATGCATGATTGGACTGTGTGACTCATGCATCTCGCGTTGTGTGATTATGATTACTGTATGCCCTAGCGACATCAGGGCTGTAGCCTTCACACGCATATTGTGGATGGCCAGATGGGACACCGGAAATCTGTTCTACATGGGGTGCTATAGATATCCTTGGGTGAAAGTCCCAGAACCCTCTTGGTTCTAGAGGTTGCTCCAACATCTAGACCGAGTGGATGCATAAGTGCATGAGGACCATATACCGTTAGGCCGCGTCTCCCACTGTGTCATGGTCGGTTAGAAGGGGGTACAACCTTACCTGCTCGAGAGGAGGGGGCAATGCTAGGCTGAGTCTGACCAACTCGAGGAATGAGTCCGCTATCGACGAGTCGGGCCTGATATCGGCAAGCGGATAGTAAGGTCTCTTCCACCCACCTTGTTGCGCTCAATGGGGCGGCAATCTGGTTTGGAGTATAATAGACCCCGGTGATTTTCAGAGAGGAACTATACTGATATGTGGACTTATTGGGTAGGAATTGTATACTCATTCATTCATTCATTCACTATCCACTCGGGCTGGTGGTGCGTAACTAACTGTTGTGTACCTTCGCATAACTAGGATTTCGGTTGAGCGCGGACTAACCTGAGATCAGGAGTCTACTACATTGAGTCTGGCTATCCAAATTTAGGTATGGGACTGGTTTGGATAGAAGTCCCTTGTGATGGACCCCATAGCCTGTGATACTACGTACTATCATCCCGACTTCACTCCAGCTTGGTCATTTCATTCGCACCGCATATTACATTGCATTCGCAGTGCTTAGCATTGATACGACCGTTAGCATTCATGCCTTGCATCGCATAGCCTTGGTACGGCTGATGGCACTCATAGACTTATTAGTATATTTCCGCTTATTTTGGTATTGTATGATTTATGGCATTGTATCCTCAACATCTAATATTTGGCTCTCTTTGACTCCTCATTTACATAGCTATTTGCATTGTGTACCCTGATATTGTATAACTCATGGACTTGTCAGTACTTCCGCTTACCCTGATTACTCTGATATTGCTCACTTGACACTTACCTTGTGCACACACTTTTACCGCCCACTAAGCTTTTTATAAGCTTATGCATGATAGATGTGTGCGGGTGGCGTTAGGTTGCAGCAGCATCGAGCTTGGAGCGTGCAGCGGACTTATGAAGCTTTGATTTTTTGACATATGTATTTCCCTTTCAGCACTTTATTCAATTATTTATATTAGTGGATATGTGATGATGATGTTGCCTTTGTGATTTAGGTAAACTTGTGGTTATGCTTATTATGAGTTAAATGTACATTGGAAAATCCTCCTTGTAGGATTCCAGGATTGGAATCCGGCATATGGACGCTGGGAGCTGAGAATGGGGTACTACGGAGGCTGTCGGCACCGGATTCGGCGATCGAGATTCTGTGAATCCGATCTCCGGGGGATGTGACATCCGTAGCTATTGGTGGTGTAGTTAAAGGTCAAAAAACCGATGGCTATGGATTGCATTCGTAACAATAGAGACCAGTAGCTACGAAGAAAAGCCGTAGCTATAATTTCTGTAGCGAAATGTACCTATGCCTACAGATTAAATCCATAGCAATAGATATCACTAGCTACGGATAAAGGCTGTAGCTATAATTTCTATAGCGAAATATACCTACGGCTACAGATTATATCTGTAGCAATATATATCACTAGCTACGGAAAAAAGCAGTAGCTATAATTTTTGTAGCGAAACGTACCTACAGCTACAGATAATATGAGTAGCTAAAAGTGAAATGAAATCCATAGCAATAGGCTGAAGTTAGCAATAACTACGGTTTTCAGAACAAGAGTTATGGCTAAAATCCATAGCTATTTAAAAAAAAATTATAATAATGGTGGCTGTTTCCATTGCAAGAACCTGCTGTGATTGATAACTCGTCTAAGCTTAATGCGGATAGGAATAGTATATAAAATGCAATCAGGAAAAAAAACAATGCATTTATTACAAATAGTAATCAAATCATACAATGCATCCCACATTCATATTTCTAAATAAACAATACTTCACTTTGCTCAACCTATCAAAAAAATTACAAAAAAGGAACCTGTTCGAACTTTAGCTTCAACTCCATCTCCAAATACTTCCTACAAAGTTCTTCCATATCCCACTGCTCATGAATGAGATGGGAAATAAGAATTATGACAAGAAATTAAGAGTAAACCTGTCTTTCATAATTGCTCTAGCTAGTACGCCAGCGTAGATGCTCCTTTTCAAGATTTTCCTTCAAAGAAGAGATCTGAATTTCCAATTCCACTATCTAAGACCTACAACAATAAGAGTGGTTGCATACAACTAAGGCGTGCCCTCATGTGCAAGAAACAAATATACTCCAACACAGTAAACGCCCTCCATATAATGCAATAATGCTCACGTTTTTACAGAATTTTCCTTCCTTCAAATGGTCAATTTCAGCAAATGCAGAAGATAAAGCTTCTTCTTTCCCTGAAACTGCAGATGTAACTTTTGTAGACTTTGACACAAGATCACTTTCAAGTTCTGAAACCCTTCTATTGAGAAAATGAATTTCATCCTCCATTGACTTCTTTAGCTTGTCAGCTTATATAAAACAACATTTGTAGACACAATCAAACAAGCATGCCTTTGTACACATCTCAAAAGAAAGAAAGAAAAAAAAATACTGAAAACAGGGATTGCAACTTTCAAAAAAATGAGGTTCAGGATACAGGGATGTACCTCAGCCTTGAATTTTTCATAAGTAGATTCAATTTGCTTTAATGCAACTTCATTCACTTGTGCTATTTCTTTATACTGTAAAAAAAATATCATAAAATATTTAAATCCTTAAGAGTAACAAATAATAAATCCAAGTAAAAAATTCAAACCACCTGTAGCATGTGATCTTTGTTGGCTTGTGCCTCCCCTTTCAGTTTTTCCATCTCTTCCTTTACTTCCTGCATGTCCTCAATAAGCTATTACATATATAACTAACAAAATTGGAACATACTTGTAGAAACATTACATAGTAAGAGAGAAAGACATGAGTAAGAAAAAGAGGAGAGAAAAATCAAGCCAAAATGTTTCTCATATATATATATATATATATATATATATATATATATATATAGATTAGGTTTAGGTTTATGTTTAGGTTTAGGTGTAGGTTATAGGTTATAGGTTTGGATTTAGGTTTAGGTTTAGGTTTAGGTTTAGGTTATAGGTTATAGGTTGTAGGTTTAGGTTATAGGTTTAGATTGAGGTTATAGGTTATAGGTTATGGGTTTAGGTTTAGGTTTAGGTTATAGGTTTAGATTGAGGTTATAGGTTATATGTTTAGGTTTAGGTTATAAGTTATAGGTTTAGGAATTGGGGTTCGGGTTCGTGTTTAGGTTTGGGGTTTAGGGTTTAGGATTATAGGTTATAGGTTTAGGTTTAGTTTATAGGTTATAGGTTATAGGTTTAGGTTTAGGAATTCGGGTTCAGGTTCGGGTTTAGATTTAGGTTTTCAAGTTTAGGTTTAGGGTTAGGAAATCATTGTACCCACTATAAATATATGTAGTTTATCTACACCGTCCATCTGCTTTTCTAGATCATTTAAGGGGTTGAAACCAAAATTGAATCATATCCAAAACTCAAGTGGACCATACCACAAGAAACAGTGGGTATAATGATTTCCATCATTGAAACCTTTCTAGGGCCTGTAGTGATGTTTATTTATCATCCAACTTGTTCACAAGATCACACAGACAGTGATGAAGGAAAAAAATAAATATCAACGGTTCCCACCTTCCAGGGACCCCCGCTCAACATTCGGATAGCTCCGACACATATCCGGATCTGCTTCATCAATTTCGAGATAATACATAAACACGGGCCTGTCCAAATGGCTAGGCCACCCATATTGTTGTCCATAGGAAATGGACAGCTTCATCATGGCCATAACAGCGGTTCCCACCTTCCAGGGATCCCCGCTCAACATCTGGATAGCTCCGATGCAAATATAGAAACAAACTAATTAGGAACTTACAACAACAAAAGGTACCAGGTTTTTGGTCCAGGGGTGATCCACAATAAAAGGTACCATTTACCCTGAACTAAAACCATGTATTATCTATACCTTGATTGGACTCACTACAAGGGTAATCTTTCCATGATGGCCCACTGCTTCTGATAATCATTACAGGGATAAGAAAATTACAAAAAGTAAGACTCATGAGATGACATATGTACAAATAGTGACAAGACTAGCTGTTAATGACAGGAGGCTAAGACATCAAATTATTTATGAAGAACAGGAAAAAACAAAGATAAAATAAATAGTTAAAAACTTTACCACTTCAATATTGAAGCTTGTAGTGGCAACATATATATGCCTGAGCCCTACAGTGCCTTGTTAGAGTAGTCAATAACTTGCTCCAAATCATGCTGTTGGAGTATTGTAAGTTTGAAGTTCAAATAAAATATGAAAGAAAGGCTCAAAAAGTGCCACTGACAAAGGAAAATCCAAAAACCAAATCGTCCAAACAATCACATTCTGACATAGAGCAAGATAATCAGATAGCAACATTCGCCAATAAACTAGGGATAACTTGAAACAAATACAGACACACATAAAGGCCGGGAAATAGGCAGTAAGTACTTGCAAACACATGTTCTGGGTTCTTCCTATTTGAGTTCTCTTCAGGGCATGATCTATCTATGGAAGGACACATCAAATAAATGGTCTGGATGCCAGAACAACAGACCCCACCTATACAAACTGAAATATTGACAATCTTTGCATATCCTTGAATTGAGGATCATATAATCCTTGAGACGTAAATTTGAAATTATGAGATAAAACCAAAATTCAAAATTCTTAGCAAGTCAATCCTGGTGTAAGAGTCGCATACTTTTCTGTCCAGCTTTTTTTCCCAAGTGCATCATTGTAAGCTGATACTTTGGTAGAGTTGTAATGTAGTTAGATAGATGCCCTCCCCATATAGGAACACATTCATTGCCTTGATGGATCTCTCTTAGTTTCAGCTAAGTTTTTGGTTATCCAAGAAAGAAATTGGTTCAATGGATAATAAATAAAATAACCCGCTACTTAAAGTTCTATGATGGAACCAAAACACTCCCAATGTCACACAATTCAATTCATATGGTAAAGATGCTAATGCTACTGGCTTCTAGGGGTTCCCAGGGTTGAAATTTAATGTTAACATCTTGAAAAGTAAACTCTAAATGCATAGCATGAGATGCTATGCCTTCTTGACTAAACAACTTCTCCAAAGATGCTTCCTTCTCAAAAACCAAAAACAGGAGAAGCCAGGCCAGTGGTGAGAACTTTCTTCTACAAACATAAGATTTTTGGGCAACAACAATTTACATAATACAAAATCAGAAAATAGTGCACGATAAAATCTCACTAACGTGGGTCTAAAATTGATCAACAATTTATATAATACAAAAGCAAGAGAAGCCGGGCCAGTGGTGAAAATTTTCTTCTCCATACATAAGATTTTTGGGGAACAACAATTTACATAATACAAAATTAGAAAACAATGCACGATAAAATCTCAAAAAATGGGGCTGGGGATTTGGCTAGCACTCTGGAGTGGGCTTGGCTAAGCTAGGGTCTGGATGTAAACTACCAAACAGAGTTGGGTCTGACTCTTTATAGCTAGCTCATGGACCAGCCTTAACAAGGTAGATTCACCTCTGAAATCTATCTCATTTGACAATCTTAACCATGATTGTATGGTTCCAAGACCTTAATAGTATTGTTAAGAGATTAAAGAATATAGTCTCCCAAAAATTAGCTCAATACATTTTGGAAATTGTTTGAGGTTTAGATCTCAGTGAGTACATGTGCTGGCTATAAAGAGTTACATGGGAATAAATTGTTTGTAGTGGAAAAAATTACTTACAGAAGATAAACTCCACAAACATCAATCTACATGGGAATAAGTTTCACTGAAACCTCAAGGTAAAATCAAAGCAGGATCTTGGGTAACAGACCTCCAAATACTTAAATGAATTATTATTATTATTATTATTATTTGAAAGGTAACGCTACCAGGGATGGAACCCTGGATCACTCACACACACTACACTGTCTCCACCAGCTCATGCGATAAAGTGCAAGTTTCATCTTTAGTTGCCAAAACAAGGTTCAAGGATAAGGTAAGTTGGCATCTTGTAACGCCTTGAAAATCGAGGGTCGAGTAGCAACTCAACACCCGAGTTCCAAAACATCACTTATGCAACATAAATGCTTATGATTGAAGGTTGTCTGTGTTAGTGCATTAATCATGAGTGGATTATACCAAAACAGTAATTCATACTCCAGATCAAGTTATAAAATGCAAACGAAAGACTGAAAGATGTATATAAATGTATATAAAGCCAGAAACGGTCACAATCGATCTCCAGAGTATGAACACTTTACTGAGTCACCATATACATGTATTAGTTTCAAAATTAAAATGCCAAAAAATGGTACAACTATAATGGTAAACCCTGTAGCCCCGTCATCTGAATGGCCTAAACGAAGCCTCCAAAGAACTGCATGTAGGAGAACTCATCCTGATCATCATAGTAATCAGGCTCAGCCTCCTGCATCTCGTCGATACCTGCATCTAAGACAAAGTCTGGTGGGTGTCCAGAATACCGTCCCATAACGTGGGAGTGAGTAGCTAACTCAGTGAAACAATAAAGCGTAGGTTAACATGTTATCAATTCAGTCAAGCAGTAATGATAAAGCAGTACAATCAAACACTCCTAAATACTCTTATTAATGCAAGTATGAATGCAGTCATGATGCATGCCCTCGCCAAACCACCCTCGTGCGACACCATCTTACGTCCGCGGCATGCGTTCATCCCTCAGTGCTCCACAACGTCAGGTACATGCAGTGCTATGTTATGAGCGTGATTACCGAGTTGTTATTAGTCCTTTCCATATAGTAGTATTGGGAAACTAAGGTACCCCCTTATATCATTTCCAAACAATGATCCATTCTAGGGTTGTCAGTCTTAGATAATCTTATACGATGATGCGGTTCTAGGTCGCTGTAAAGGGCTGTCAGGGCTGTTGCACGCACTCGTTGCACCGCTCCTCCATCACCTTATCAATACAGACCTAGTTTATACTCTGTTTACTACGGGAAGGCTCATCGCCTCTCCGCAGATTCAGAGTATGCTCGAGGTCACTACAAAGGGCTGCCAGGGCTGTTACACGCAATCATTACACCACTCCCCCATCACCTTATCAGTGTAGGCCGACAGCTCGAATACAGTGTCCCATACCACCATATTCTGCTCACGAGTCTGGGTTGCTCACTGGTCACTACGAGGAGGCTCGTGGCCCCAGCGTAGGCTGACAGCTCGACCACGGTGTCCCATACCACCATGCCCGGCTCATGAGTCTTAGCGGATCGAGGTACCAAGGTTAACGGGATTTCACTGGTGAGTTTGGTACCTTAGGTTCAAGCAGTAGCGTCCAAACATGGTGAACATACATAGGGCCAATCGGGTTTCTTGACGAGCTCGACTAGCACGAGCGCACTTTGCATCGATCGACATGAAGTGCATAAGCACTTCGTGTGGCCTAACCACTGCCGACGACCAACACACGACTCGGGTTTGTCAAACACGTCCTTCGTGGTGAATGAATCTCAGCCACGACTTCAAACCTGTTACCGATTGCCTGGACTATACAATAGCCCCAACCACAGTCAATCCGTAACCAGAAAGCATGTATAATAGTCTAAGCAGAGTTAACAAAGTAATTCAAACATGTTAACAAGCATGTTATAAAACACAATATAAACAGGAAATACGAACACATACATTTCATAAGTAAGCGATTAAATTAAACAACTTGCATGGAGGAAATCATATACATCTCTAAGGTAGTTGAGAATCCTATCCCAACACCTACCTAAAGCACTATCATCTAAGTACTTACTCATACAAGCATTTTCACAAACACTTAGACTACACACATTTAACATACATAACGTATAGTGAGCCAAAACATGTATTAGGGCGAATCCTTTCGCCGAGTAAGTATTACACATATAGAGAGCATACACACATAGTAATTAATCATGGCAAACACACTTTCATATTTTGTACGTATACGGTATTTCCTATAAATATACAGAATACACTAAACGCCATAATTTGCATACGTAACTGAATCGTAAAACGAATATCGCATTTTGCATGTAAAATAACATCCAGATCATAAATCTATCATTATCTGACATTGAAAGCTTTGAAAACTATAACCTAAGCGTCTAAAGTTTGCACCTTATGCCGTAGAAGCGTAACGAACGCGATAAAATTGCTAAGTCTTCTTCCATGATAGTATAACGACCTAAATCATGAGTCATGTTAGCTATTTCGCTACTTGTATCCATTGAAACCCTAAAATAGGTTAGAGTTAGGTTTTTCTTACCTAAGAACGAAGCCGGAATCGCTGGGATAACGATTGGAAAGTGATAGTTAAGCACGTAGATCGGCAGGGTAGAATAGCAGGAAGATTCTCCCACTTCTCTCACACTTTCACTCTCTTTTCTCTCTTCTCTCTCCTAGGGTTTCTCTCAAATTCGTATGGGCTGAATGAGAGAGGGTTTAAGGTCCTTATATAGGCTTAAAACTCACCAAATTAGACCCAGGGTCATGGTATACCTAGGTTATAACTAAAGTGAGGTTGTTCCGTCTCAACGGAGCACTTCTGAAGCCCCCCCTTAAGCCAAAGGTCAGACTTAAGCTCATTGACCTTGGATCTAGGTCGAGCTAAGTTTTCGTTCCATTCGGGTTCCCAGATCATACGTGGCGGACCAGTTTCAGTTCAACGGTCACTGAAACTCGATCAGGGTTATAAGTACACAGACATGTGTATGAAATTTCTCCTGATCCGAGGGTGTATTTGGGTCAGATTCTGACGGTCTGATTGCTTATATCAGGTCCGCAAGTGACAAGTCTCAGATTACTTAAATTTGATTTAATTTCTAAAGAAACCTACATTTTCTCACACTCTTCACTTCGGGCTCAAGCGAATAGCCATGAGACACTATCTGGATTTGATCTCCGAGATGGTTATCAAGTCCAGCAAGGCGGTCCTAAACGCTTAATCTCGTGGTCATCGGACTTTCGACGTGCGGTCCAGATCCGATACGGAGTTTCTATGTGCTCCCGAGAGCAACTGGGTAATGAGATTGATCCTAGATTTTAGGGTAACCTAGCGTCAATGATTCTACAAGTTTTAGGTCTTGCAGATCGTATTTAAAGCGATTCAAACGAATTTCGTGGCTAATCTAGTTTAGCACTTAGTTAACTTTGTCTAATTTCTAAAGGATTTGATCTTGAGTGGTTTCTGCCTGAGGTGGTACTCGGGTCTTTGAACGGAATTTTCCGAGACGTTACAATCTACCCCCCTTAACGAAAAAATTTTACCCTCGAAATTAGTACCTTTTCGTATTCCTCGAGAAGCTGAGGGTAGTTCTTTCTGACCTCGGCTTCTGTCTCCTAGTGTAACGACTCAGAAAATTCCGTACAATGGCCCGAGTATCACCTCAGGCAGAAATCACACAGGATCAAATCCTTTAGAAATTAGACAAAGTTAACTAGGTGTTAAACTAGATTAACCATGAAATCTGCATGAATCACTTTAAATACGATCTGCAAGACCCAAAACTTGTGGAATTATTGACGCTAGGTTACCCTAAAATCTAGGATCAATCTCATTACCCGTTTGTTCTCGGGAGCACATGAAAACTCTGTATTAGATCTGGGCCGCACATCAAAAATTGAATAATACGAGGTTATAGAGTTAGGACCGCCTTGCTGGGCTTGATAACCATCTAGGAGATCAAATCCAGATAATGTTCCAGCGCTATTCGCTTGAGCCCAGAGTGAAGACTGTGAGAAATGTAAAAATAAAATATAAATGTAAGGAATCTGGCATGTGTCGGTTGCGGATCAGTTATAAGCAATCAGACCGTCGGAATCTGACCCAAATACACCCTCAGATCAGGAAAAATTTCATATACATGGTAGGGTACTTAAAATCCCCGATCGAGTTTCAGTGACCGTTAAACTGAAACTGGTCAGCCACGCGTGATCTGAGAATCTGACTGGAATGAAAACTTAACTCCACCTACATCCAAGGTTGGTGAGCTTAAGTCTGACTACACGCGGAAAAGGGGCCGCCAGAAGTGCTCCGTTGAGACGGAACAAGTCCACTTTGGATATAACCTAAGTTTACCTTGACCTTAGGTCTAATTCGGTGTGTTTTTAGGCTATATAAGGATCTTAAAACCCTCTCTCATTCAGCCATACGAATTTGAGAAAAACCCTAAGGAGAAAGGAGAGAAAAGAGAGAGAAAGTGTGAGAGTTGTGAGAGAACCTTCTTGCCACTCTATCCCCTTGCTATACGAGCTTAACCACACCATTCTAATCACTTTTCCAGCGATTCCGACTTCATTTCTAGGTAAGAAACCCTAACCCTAATCTGTTTTGGGGTTTTGATAGTTGTAGGTTATGAAATAGCTAACCTATTTCGTTCTATAGGTTGCCAAACTGCCGTATACGAAAGCTTAGCAAATCTATTGAGTTCTTTACGCTTCTACAGCGTAAGGTGCGGACTTTAGGTGTATAGGTTATGGTTTTCAACGCTTTCAATGTCAGATAATGATAGATTCATGATGTGTATGTAATTGCACATGTACAAAGTGCTGTCCGTTTCGCTTTTCGGTTATACGATAACTATGTTGAATATACTGTATTCCTAGTATTTGTAGAAAGTACTGTATACGTATAAATTTTGGAAATGTGTTTGCCATGATTATTTGTTGTATGAACATATTATATATGTGTAAAATACTTACTTGGCAAAAGGGCTCGCCCTAATACATGTTTTGCTAATATACACTATGTATGTTAAAATAGTGTATTCTAAGTGTTTGTGAAAATGCTTGTAAGAGTAAGTGCTTAGATAATCATGCTTCACGTAGGTGTTGAGATGGGATTCTCAACTACCTTAGAGATATATATGATTTCCTCCATGCTGGTTGTTTAATTTAACCACTTACTAAGAAATATGTGTGTTTGTATTTCTTGGTTATATTGTGCTTTGTAACATGCCTTATGACATGTTTGTTAACATGCTTAAATTACTTTGTTTATTATGCTTTACTTTACATGCTTCTAGTTAAGGATTGATTGTGATTGGGACTATGATTATAGTCCAGACAATCGGTAACAGACTTGAGTTCGTGGTTGAGATTTATTTCACCACGTAGGATGTGTCTGACGAACCCGAGTCGTACTTCGATTGGCGGCAGTGGTTAGGCCACGGGAAGTGCTTATGCACTTCATGTCGTTCTGCTGGTTGTGCGCTCGTGCTAATCTGACCCGTCAAGTAACCCGATCTGTCTTATGTATATTCACCATGTTTGGACGCCTCTATTTGAACCTGAGGTACTAACCTTACTAGTGGAATCCCATTAACTGTGGTACCTCGATCAGCTAAGACTCATGAGTCGGGCATGGTGGTATGGGACACCGTGGTCGAGCTGTTGGCCTACGCTGGGACCACGTGCCTCCCCGTAGTGACCAGTGACCAACCCTAACTCGTGAGCCGAATACGGTGGTATGGGACACTGTATTCGAGTTGTTGGCCTACACTGATTGGTAAAGAGCCCTTTGTAGTGACCTCGAGCATACTCTGAATTTGCGGTGAGGCGACGAGTTTTGCCGCGGTGACTAGAGTATGAACTAGGCCTGTATCAATTTAGTGATGAACAATTAAAGAGGTGATGGGGGAGTGGTGTAACGGTTCCGTGTAACAGCCCTGACAGCCTTTGCAGCGACCTAGAAACACACCATCGTATGAGATTAACTAGGACTGACGACCCTAGAATGGATCATTGTTTGGGAATGATATAAGTAAGGTACCTTAGTTTCCCAATACTGCTGTTTGAAATGGACTAATAATAACTCGGTAATCATGATCATCATCGCATTGCATGTGCCTGGAAGATGTGGAGCGCTGAGGGTGCCAGCATGCCGCAGATGTAAGATGGTGCCGCACGAGGGAGTATGTTGGCGAGGGCATGCATCATAACCGCATTTCATCCTTGCATTAATTACATTACTTAGGAATGTTGTTTGTACTGCTTTATCATTACTGCTTGACTGATTTGATAACATGTTAACTTATGCTCTATTGTTCCACTGAGTTAGCTACTCACTCCCACGTTACGGGACGGTGTTCTGGACACCCACCAGACTCTGTCTTAGCCGCAGGTACCGACGATTTACAGGAGGCTGACCTTGATTATTATGAAAATCAGGATGAGTTTTCCTTCATGCAGTTCGCTGGAGGCTTCGCGTAGGCTATCCAGATTTACAGGACTACAGGGTTCATGATCACAGTTGTACCATTTTGATATTTTGATTTAGGAACAAATACATGTATATGGTGACTTAGTTGGTATTCATACTCTTGAGATCGAGATTGTTTGTTTTATATACATCTATATACATCTTTCAGCCTTCCGCTTGCGTTTATACATGGATCTGGAGTATGAATTACTCACTACCAGAAAAATGGGCAAAGGCTACAAATAAAATCCGTAGTCATAGACCTATGGCTACGGTTTTAGTCCGTAGCACGACCGTAGTCGTAGGTGCTGTAACAATAGGTCTGGAACCTATGGCTATGGATTTAATCCGTAACCATAGGTACCAACAGCTACGGATATAATCCGTAGCAATAACTACCAGAAAACGGGCAAAAGCTACGGATAAAATCCGTAGTTATAGATCTATGGTTATGATTTTAGTCCGTAGCATGACTGTAGTCGTAGGTGCCATAACAATAGGTCTGGAACCTGTGGCTACGGATTTAATCCATAGCAATTATATCTGTAGCGAAAACTTCAAACAGCTACGGATATTATTTGTAGCTAGAAGTCCGTAGCAATATGCCAAATTAAAAAAAGGCTACACCTATCAGATTAGTAGCTACGGTCAATATCCGTAGCTATTTTGTACATTAAAAAATTACATATAATCATTTGTTCTTTCAATTACCACTTGTACAATCATTCATTCATTTAATTACAATCATTTATTCATTCAATTACAATCAATTACAATCCTTCATTCAATCAATTACAATTACAATCCAATTCATTCAATCAATTACAATTACAATCAATTACAATTCAATTCATTTAATCAATTACAATTACAATCAATTACAATCCAATTCATTCAATCAATTACAATTACAATTACAATAATGCTGAAAATACAAATCTTTGGCTTCATTAGAGAAGTGTGCTCGACTTCATCATGAAATTTCAACAGCTTCGTATATTCCATCATCCTACAAACAGTCATATCATTCATAAATTAGAATGCCCATTGGGGAAAAGAAAGACAAAGTGAAAGAAGTGCATCATATATAACCATTTTTTTTCTTAATGAATTAAAAAAAAAACTCAAAGAGGAATGAAATTGACACAAAAGAAATGGTCTCACCATATGATTATAGGTTTTAGTTTAGGTTTAAGTTATAAGTTTAGGTTAAGGTTTAAGTTAAGGTTAGGCTATAGGTTATAATTAAGTTTAGGTTATAGGTTATAGGTTAAGGTTTAGGTTATAGGTTTTGGTTTAGGTTAAGGTTATAGGTTTAGGTTAAGGTTTAGGTTTAGGTTTAGGTTATAGGTTATAGCTTTTGGGAACTTGATTATAGGTTAAGGTTTAGGTTTAGGAAATCGGGTTCGGGTTCGGGATCGGGTTTAGGTTTGGGTTTTCAAGTTGAGATTAGGATTAAGTGTAGGTTTGGGTTTAAGGATTTGAGAATACATTTAGGTTTTAAGTTTAGGTTTAGGTTAAACGTTTAGGGAAAGGTTATAGGTTTAGGTTTAGGTTTAGGTTATAGGTTATAGCTTTAGGGAATTGAGAATGGGTTATGGTTTAGGTTTAGGAAATCAGGTTCAGGTTCGGGATTGGGTTTAAGTTTGGGTTTTTAAGTTTAGGTTTAGGTTTAGGTTAGGGAGTTGAGATTAGGATTAGGTGTAGGTTTAGCTTTAGGGAATTGAGTTTAGGTTATAGGTTTAGGAAAATGTTAGGTTTAGGTTATAGGTTTTGGAATTTGGGAATAATTTTAGGTTAAGGTTTAGGTTTAGGTTAAGGTTTTGGGATTTGAGAATGGGTTTGGGTTTGGATTTGGGTTTAGGTTATAGGTTTTGGTTTTGGTTTAGGTTATAGGTTTTGATTTAGGTTATAGGTTATAGGTTTAGGTTAATTACAGGTTCTTGGATTTGAGAATGGGTTCGGGTTTAGGTTATAGGTTTTGGATTTGAGAATGGATTATGGTTTAGGTTTAGGAAATCGGGTTCATGTTCGGGATTGGGTTTAAGTTTTGGTTATAGGTTTTTGGATTTGAGAATGGGTTATGGTTTAGGTTTAGGAAATCGGGTTCATGTTCGGGATTGGGTTTAAGTTTTGGTTTAGGTTAGGGAGTTAAGATTAGGATTAGGTGTAGATTTAGCTTTAGGGAATTGAGTTTAGGTTATAGGTTTAGGGAAAGGTTAGGTTTAGGTTATAGGTTTTGGGATTTGGGAATAGTTTTAGGTTATGAGTATAGGTTTAGGTTAGGTTATAGGTTAAGGTTTAGGAATTTGAGTTTAGGTTATAGGTTTTGGTTAAGGTTTAGATTTAGGTTATAGGTTTTTGGATTTGGTTTAGGTTATAGGTTATAGGTTTAGGTTAAGGTTTAGGTTTAAGTTATAGGTTTTTGGATTTGAGAATGGGTTCGGGTTTAGGTTATAGGTTTTGGTTTTGATTTAGGTTATAGGTTTTGGGATTTGAGAATGGGTTCGGGTCTAGGGTATAGGTTTTGGTTATAGGTTTTTGGATTTGAGAATGGGTACGGGTTTAGGTTATAGGTTTTGGGATTTGAGAATGGGTTCGGGTTTAGGTTATAGGTTTTGGTTTTGGTTTAGGTTATAGGTTATTGGTTTAGGTTAAGGTTTTGGTTTAGGTTATAGATTTTTGGATTTGAGAATGGGTTTGGGTTTAGGTTATAGGTTTTGGTTTTGATTTAGGTTATAGGTTTTGGGATTTGAGAATGGGTTTGGGTTTAGGTTATAGGTTTTGGGATTTGAGAATGGGTTCGGGTTTAGGTTAAAGGTTTTGGTTTTGGTTTAGGTTATAGGTTTTGGTTTTGGTTATAGGTTTTGGGATTTGAGAATGGGTTCGGGTTTAGATTATAGGTTTTGGTTTTGGTTTAGGTTATAGGTTTTGGGATTTGAGAATGGGTTCGGGTTTAGGTTATAGGTTTTGGTTTTGATTTAGGTTATAGGTTTTGGTTTTGGTTTAGGTTAAGGTTTAGGTTTAGGTTATAGGTTTTGGGATTTGAGAATGGGTTCGGGTTTAGGTTATAGGTTTTGGTTTTGGTTTAGGTTATAGGTTTTGGTTTTGGTTTAGGTTAAGGTTTAGGTTTAGGTTATAGGTTTGGGATTTGAGAATGGGTTCGGGTTTAGGTTATAGGTTTTGGTTTTGGTTTAGGTTTAGGTTATAGGTTTTGGGATTTGAGAACGGGTTCGGGTTTAGGTTATAGGTTATGGTTTTGGGTTAGGTTTAGGTTATAGGTTTTTGGATTTGAGAATGGGTTATGGTTTAGGTTTAGGAAATCGGGTTCATGTTCGGGATTGGGTTTAAGTTTTGGTTTTCAAGTTTAGGTTTAGGTTTAGGTTAGGGAGTTGAGATTAGGATTAGGTGTAGGTTTAGCTTTAAGGAATTGAGTTTATGTTATAGGTTTAGGGACAGGTTAGGTTTATGTTATAGGTTTTGAGATTTGGGAATAGTTTTAGGTTATAAGTATAGGTTTAGGTTAGGTTATAGGTTATAGGTTTAGGTTAAGGTTTAGGTTTAAGTTATAGGTTTTTGGATTTGAGAATGGGTTTGGGTTTAGGTTATAGGTTTTGGTTTTAATTTAGGTTATAGGTTTCGGGATTTGAGAATGGGTTCGGGTTTAGGTTATATGTTTTGGGATTTGAGAATGGGTTCTGGTTTAGGTTATAGGTTTTGGTTTTGGTTTAGGTTATAGGTTTTGGTTTGGGTTTAGGTTTAGGTTATAGGTTTTGGCATTTGAGAATGGGTTCGGGTTTAGGTTATAGGTTATGGTTTTGGTTTAGGTTTAGGTTATAGGTTTTTTGATTTGAGAATGGGTTATGGTTTAGGTTTAGGAAATCAGGTTCATGTTCGGGATTGGGTTTAAGTTTTGGTTTTCAAGTTTAGGTTTAGGTTTAGGTTAGGGATTTGAGATTAGGATTAGGTGTAGATTTAGCTTTAGGGAATTGAGTTTAGGTTATAGTTTTAGGGAAAGGTTAGGTTTAGGTTATAGGTTTTGGGATTTGGGAATAGTTTTAGGTTATAAGTATAAGTTTAGGTTAGGTTATAGGTTATAGGTTAAGGTTTAGGGATTTGATTTTAGTTTATAAGATTAGGTTAAGGTTATAGGTTTTGGGATTTGAGAATGGGTTTGGGTTTAGGTTATAGGTTTTGGTTTTGGTTTATGTTATAGGTTTTGATTTTGGTTTAGGTTGTATGTTTAGGTTAATTATAGGTTCATGGATTTGAGAATGGGTTCGGGTTTAGGTTATAGGTTTTGGATTTGAGAATGGGTTATGGTTTAGGTTTAGGAAATCGGGTTCATGTTCAGGATTAGGTTTAAGTTTTGGTTTTCAAGTTTAGGTTTAGGTTTAGGTTAGGGAGTTGAGATTAGGATTAGGTGTAGGTTTAACTTTAGGGAATTGAGTTTAGGTTATAGGTTTAGGGAAAGGTTAGGTTTAGGTTATAGGTTTTGGGATTTGGGAATAGTTTTAGGTATAAGTATAGGTTTAGGTTAGGTTATAGGTTATAGGTTAAGGTTTAGGGATTTGATTTTTGGTTATAGGATTAGGTTAAGGTTTAGGTTTAGGTTATAGGTTTTGGGATTTGAGAATGGGTTTGGGTTTAGGTTAATTATAGGTTCTTGGATTTGAGAATGGGTTTGGGTTTAGGTTATAGGTTTTGGATTTGAGAATGGGTTATGGTTTAGGTTTAGGAAATCGGGTTCATGTTCGGGATTGGGTTTAAGTTTTGGTCATATGTTTTTAGATTTGAGAATGGGTTATGGTTTAGGTTTAGGAAATCGGGTTCATGTTCGGGATTAGGTTTAAGTTTTGTTTTTCAAGTTTAGGTTTAGGTTTAGGTTAGGGAGTTGAGATTAGGATTAGGTGTAGGTTTAGCTTTAGGGAATTGAGTTTAGGTTATTGGTTTAGGGAAAGGTTAGGTTTAGGTTATAGGTTTTGGGATTTTGGAATAGTTTTAGGTTATAAGTATAGGTTTAGGTTAGGTTATAGGTTATAGGTTAAGGTTTAGGAATTTGATTTTAGGTTATAGGATTAGGTTAAGGTTTAGGTTTAGGTTATAGGTTTTGGGATTTGAGAATGGGTTTGGGTTTAGGTTATAGGTTTTGGTTTTGGTTTAGGTTATAGGTTTTGGTTTTGGTTTAGGTTGTAGGTTTAGGTTAGTTATAGGTTCTTGGATTTGAGAATGGGTTTGGGTTTAGGTTGTAGGTTTTGGATTTGAGAATGGGTTATGGTTTAGGTTTAGGAAATCGGGTTCATGTTCGGGATTAGGTTTAAGTTTTGGTTATAGGTTTTTGGATTTGAGAATGGGTTATGGTTTAGGTTTAGGAAATCGGGTTCATGTTCGGGATTGGGTTTAAGTTTTGGTTTTCAAGTTTAGGTTTAGGTTTAGGTTAAGGAGTTGAGATTAGGATTAGGTGTAGGTTTAGCTTTAGGGAATTGAGTTTAGGTTATAGGTTTTGGGAAAGGTTATGTTTAGGTTTAGGTTTTGGGATTTGGGAATAGTTTTAGGTTATAAGTATAGGTTTAGGTTAGGTTATAGGTTAAGGTTTAGGGATTTGAGTTTAGGTTATAGGTTTTGGTTAAGGTTTAGTTTTAGGTTATAGGTTTTTGGATTTGAGAATGGGTTCGGGTTTAGGTTATAGGTTTTGGTTTTGGTTTAGGTTATAGGTTTTGATTTAGATTATAGGTTATAGGTTTAGGTTCTAGGTTTTTGGATTTGAGAATGGGTTCGGGTTTAGGTTATAGGATTTGGTTTTGGTTTGGGTTATAAGTTTTGGTTTTGGTTTTGGTTAAGGTTTAGGTTATAGGTTTTGGGATTTGAGAATGGGTTCGGGTTTAGGTTATAGGTTTTTTTTTTTTTATAGGTTTTAGTTTTGGTTTGGGTTATAGGTTTTGGTTTTGGTTTAGGATAAGGTTTTCGTTTAGGTTATAGATTTTTGGATTTGAGAATGGGTTCGGGTTTAGGTTATAGGTTTTGGTTTTGGTTTAGGTTATAGGTTTTGGGATTTGAGAATGGGTTCGGGTTTAGGTTATAGGTTATGGTTTTGGTTTAGGTTTAGGTTTAGGTTTAGGTTATAGGTTTTGGGATTTGAGAATGGGTTTGGGTTTAGGTTATAGGTTTTGGTTTTGGTTTAGGTTATAGGTTATAGGTTTAGGTTAAGGTTTAGGTTTAGGTTATAGGTTTTGGGATTTGAGAATAGGTTATGGTTATAAGTTTAGGTTTAGGTTGGGTTATAGGTTAAGGTTTAGGTTTAGGTTATATGTTTTGGGATTTGAGAATAGGTTTAAGTTATAAGTTTGGGTTTAGGTTGGGTTATAGGTTAAGGTTTTGGCTTAGGTTATAGGTTTTAGGTTATAGCTTTAGGGAATTGAGAATATGTTTTTGTTATAGGTTTAGGGTGTGGTTTAGGTTAAGGGTATAGTACCTGCAAATACAGAAATAAAGATGGCCTGTCTAAATGGCCAGGCCCCTCCAATGTTGTCCTTAGGAAATGGACAGCTTCATCATGGTCATAACAGCGGTTCCCACCTTCCAAGGACCCTCGCTCATCCGGATAGCTCCGACGCACATCCGGGTCTGCTCCATTAATTTTGAGCAAATACATAAACATGGTCTGTCCAAATGGCCAGGCCCCTCCAATGTTGTCCATAAAAAATGGACAGCTTCATCATGGTCATAACAGCGGTTCCCACCTTTCAAGGACCCCCCCACTCATCCGGATAGCTCCGACGCACATCCGGGTCTGCTCCATTAATTTCGACAAATTCATAAACACAGCCTGTCCAAATGGTCAGGCCACTCCAATGCTGTCCATAGGAAATGAACAGCTGCATCATGGTCATAACAGCGGTTCCCACCTTCCAGGGACCCCTCGTTCAACATCCGGATAGCTCCGATGCACATCCGAGTCTGCTCCATTAATTTTTACGAAATTATGCATGTCCTGCTCATGAGCATGCCTAATATTGCCAATGCATGGGATTAAGCACAAATACCTTTTCATGATTCAAAGAAGGGAACTTGAGAGTTTTCCTTACCTTCCATTATATGCTTCCAAGGTGCAGATGACCCCTGAAACACACAAGAAGAATTTGTTATGCATTTTAGAAAAAAATAAAGGAAGAGCAATGCCACTGCAGGCAAGAGTACCTTGATGATCTGGTCAAGTTCAATGTTCAGGTCTTGATTGAACTGGGACTCGCTTACTTTATCCCTAAACCAAATAGGTTTCAATTAACAAATAAAAATATTGAAAAAAGGAGCTCTTAACTAACCCAAATGCTTAGACTACTAGTAATATGTCCTTGTAGTAGCTTAACTCGTTAAACATATATACCTGAAGTATGGTTGTTTTTTGCTGTGCTGATGAGGCTTTACCAGTTGGGGAAATGGCAACTCCATCAGATGAGCTCCCACAAGATAGAGAGATTATTCAAATTGCAGGGAAAAAAAAAAGAAGTCTTGACACAGAATGAAGACAACATATATGCAACGAAATTTTTTATTTTTACCTCCCCTGCATAATGAGAAATAGTAAAATCAGTGCGGGAAAGCTTTGGTTTGATAAACTGCCTATTACTTTTGAATGTCTGGTACAACTTCTGAGTAAAGGTTTCATGTGTGGATTTAGGAAACATGCTGCATGACACATGGAGACAAACATGAAAATGTTTTCCTGTTCATTTATGAAAATGAAAAAAGAAAAGGACAAAAAAAAAAAAAAATCCTTTTAGAACCCAAAACCAATGTCATCCTAGCAGTAGCTTAACCAATGATGAGACCAGCTGAAATGCTACGCTAGCAACATACCAGGCTTCATCTAAAAGTGAAATAATCCCTCCAAGGTTCTGCTGAAAAAAAAAAAAGAAAGAAAAAAGTCATGTCATACTGACGAAAAATGTATATTCAACATGAATCACACACATGCAAGGAAAATTAACCCATCGCTTGTATAAAGCCAACCAAAAACGGCTTCACATTTCACATTTATGGAAGAAGAAAGAAAACATGCACCAATATGAGTTTAATTTACATATGATACGAGGTATCTAGCATGTCAATCTTGGCAAATTGCAATAAGTACATACATGACCATTGTGTAAAAGATGAAGAGAAAATTGTTTAAGAAGAAGCACACATGAAATTTAAAATGCAAGTTAAGAAGAAGAACATGACAAAGTCAACCTCAGCAAATTGGAATTCAAGATGAAGAACAAGTCAACGTCTGAAAATTGAAATATGCATATGGCTATAGATGATATTGAAAGATGCATTATTATATGACTACTACATATACAAAAGATGAAGAGAACTGATTGGCTAGAAATGCATGTGAAATTTAAAATACAAGTGAAGCAAAAGAAGACTTTGGATTTCATCAAATTGATGTTGTGCATGTCAACTAGTGTCACACTTTAGTTCCGTACCATTTGTTGTTTCATTTTTTCCAAGTGGAACTTGGCAAATGCTGAAGAAGAAAGAAAACATAGGATTTCATCAAATAAAACTTACCTTGTGAGCTGTTGCCTCAGTGGCAAACCTCAACATGGTCGAATCCCTTGAAGTCACCCTCTTCATTTGATGCAAATCAGACATCAACAACTTCACCAGCACCTTTGAAAAATTCCTCTCTGTCGGTGAACAAAGGAAGCAAATTATCTCATTTTATCAGATGTAGCCATCTTATTTCCCATATACATTATTGACAGGGAATAGAACTATAGCCAAAAGTTCGTGAGTTCCAAAGAAAAAGGGAATGCTTGCCTCTGGACCCTCCAATTGGACAGTGCAGTTGTAACTTGCATCATGTATGAGGGCTCCATTTCTTAGCCACTTCAAGACAGACCTCGAACCTCTTCCTTTGAAGAACATAAATAATAAGGTTTTCAACATATAATGATACTACGATACTTCCAGTAAATGAAGATGATATGACAATGTTAGCAAAGAAATTTTATAGAATTTTCAAAAACAAGAAAAGAACAGATTTTCAAAAACCATTTGATAAAAGAAAAAGAAAATCAAATTCTTAAAAATCTAAAACAAAAGACAGTCAATGTTCCAACTATTATGAATATAGACACTTGGCTAATAAATGTCCTAAAAAAGAAAAATCTAAAAGAAAAGACATAATAGCTACTTGGGATGAATCATCTGAGTTTGAATCTAATTCTGAATATGATGAATCAGACCAAGAAAATACAAATGATCTGAAAGCCTTTATGACAATAGCCAGAGTTACTTCTTAAGAAAGTTGTAATATGACTGACTATGAAAATCTAAGAAATGACCTTGAAAATGAAGACGATCTTCAAGATGCCTATAATGCCTTATACAGAGAGAGTTGTAAAATTGTTGTTAAGTTGAAAATTCAGAAAGAAAATTATGCTAAACTAAAAGTAGAACTTGAAAAAAGCTATTTTAGAAAAATATCAATTTTCCAATTGTTTTGAAAAAAAAACATTAGATTTGAGTTTTAAGTCTTTTGAATTGCAAAAACTTAAAAAAAAAAATGAGAAACTAAAACTAGAAGTTTCTTCTCTTCAGAGATCAAAGAACACTTGGAAATATGCCCTTGGTGACTAGAAACTTGAAAAATTGTTAACCTCATCGAGGAGATGTGGTGACAAATCTGGTCTGGGTTATATTAAAAACAATTCTTTGAAACTTAACGATTCAACTCCTACTTCTATAAAAGGAGAATACTCGAACTCTAAAGGAAAGACTCTAAGAGATTCTAACTATATAAGGAATGAATTTGAAAACTCAAAACCTTTTCAAGTATTTAAAATAAGTAATAATGTCATCAACTATAAACACTAAAGGAATAATAAACCACCCTTAGTTGAAAAAAATGTGGACTTGCTTAAAGAGCTTCTGAAATACAACTCAGATAAGACAGGAGTTTATAGAAAAAGGAGAAATCCTAACTCCCAAATACAACAAAACTTAAGAGATACTCTTAAACCTAGAACCGTAATAAAATGGGTTCCAAAGGGTAAGTGTCTTGTTGCCTACACAGCTTTCAAAGCCATTAGCCATTCAAGATGGTACCTGGATAGTGGATGTTCGAGATACATGATAGGTGACAAAGAGATATTCTCAAATATCAATGAAATAAATGGTAGCTCAGTCACATTCGGAGATGGAACCAATTACAAGATAATTGGCCAAGGTAATGTATAACTTCCTAACCTGCTTCTCTTTGAAAATGTGCTATATGTTAAAGGATTAAAACATAATCTTTCAAGTATATCTCAGATTTATGATATAAGCATAGTGTAAAATTTTCAGATCACGGATGTCAGATTATTAATGAGAGAGGAAGTGTAATATTAAATAGTCGCAGAACATCTGAAAATTGCTATATAATTGATAACTCTTGCTCAACAAACCAATCATGTTACATGGTCCAAACAGACGAGACTAAACTATGGCATAAACGTCTTGGACATATAAATTATAGAGATCTATATAAATTGAGCAAATTAAATCACTTAAGTGGCCTATCCAAACTGAAAAAGATAGAAAAAGTGTGTGGCGTATGTCAAATTAACAAGTAAATTAGGAGTTTTCACTAGAAAGTGAACTCCTTAGTCATGGATAGACCTCTTGAACTTCTCCATATGGACTTAGTCGGACCAACTAGAACGGAGAGTAGAGGTTGAAAGAAATATTTTCTGGTTGTAGTTGATGACTACACTAGATATACATGGGTAGCCTTTCTAAGAGAAAAATCAGATACTCTTGATGAAGTCAATTTTTTTTTTTAAAATGTATCCAGACTGAAAAAGAGTTATCTGTGGTCAAAATAAGTAGTGATCATGGTACCAAATTTGAAAATAGCAATTTTGAGAAGTATTGCAATGTCATGGTATATCGCATGAATTCTCTACTCCAAAAACACCTCAATGTTCAAAACCCCAAGTGTAGGTTCACGATGTAGTAATAATCTCGGTATGACCGAGGTCGAATTCACAAGGACTAATCTCGTACGTATTCTAAAATAATTAGAACTAGAAGAAGAAAAAGATGTAAATCTGAATTCTTGAATAATTGGAGTAATTATGATGTTATAGATTGAAACTTGTGAATTTAAAGGTGGAAACTAGGGTGCCAAGGATCCACTTTTAGCCATTAAGATGCAACCTTACTTGATTTAAGGGATCCATCTGGAATCAAATTCCTATGTTATCCAGTTAGAGAAAGAGGTGGTAAAATCTTTGAACTTCTCATTGATCCAGCCTCAATGGAGAAGGATTGTGAAGATTTGAAAGGGATTCCATCACCCAACCATGCCTAGAAGACGATGGCAAACAACAACATTTACCAAACCCACAATCTCAAATAAGAAAAGAAGATACTCAAAGCTATCGCAGAGTGTACTGCAATTTAAGTTACAACAAACCATTGAAAACTAAAAATATTCCTTAAATCAACTAGAATCAATGAAGTTCAACATAAACATGAATCAAAGGAAAGTAAACATCCCAATTATGCTACAAGCTTCACCTCTTAGCCTTAGCCAAAAGATTTAGCTAACCATAAACATGATTGAACTAAGAACTCTTAAATAAAACATAAAAACAACTAAGGAAGAAGAAGAAAGACTCTTGGCGGCATCTCTCCACTCTTTGGCTCCACTCCTCAAACCCTAGAAGATGCCTAGAAACGTCCTAGTGACTCCTATTTATAGTTATGAAGCTCCACCTTACGCACTGACTTAGAATTTTTGCAATCCGATCACAAAACCGCCTCAATTTACGCAGTCGCGTTATGCATCGGTCGGACGAAAGTCACCTTCGGTTGGACTGAAGTCGAGTTCGAATTTGGAAAGGAATCTATTTCAGCAGTTGCCCGATTTCAGTCGGACCGAGCTATGTTCGGTTAGACCGAACTTAAGTCATCAATCAGACCGATATTAATCTTCTATCAAACCAAATTAACTCCTTTTAACACTGGAGCTTTTTGTGCACTTTCGGTCGTGTCGAATCCTTGCCTTCGGTTGGACCAAACTGTGTTTCGATCGGACCGAAGTGTTCATCAGTTGAATTAAATTAGTTCTAAATTCCCTCGTTTGTCACTGGACTATTTTGTGCAAGTTTGGTCGGACCAAACATGGGTTCGGTCAGACCGAACCTGTCTATTTTCTATAGCAGATTATGAAGTCTTTCAAGTCTTTTCTTCATCCTTTGTACTTGGTTTCCTTGGATCTATGGCATGTGAATTCTTCATTCTTGGTCTCCTAAGATCCATCCTTTGCCTTGGTGATTCTTGAGCATTAAATCTATGCTTTTAACATTCTTTTTAATCTAAGCTCTTAGATTCACATTGCAACACAAACATGTATAAAATATACCATTAAACATTATCATGTTCATAAAACCAAGATATAAATAAGGGAGAATATGCAGTATTTGACACTCAACACTCAACAAAATGGAATTGTTGAAAGAAAAAATAGAATTCTACAAGGGATGGATAGTGTAATGCTAAATAGCATGAATTTACAAAAAAATTTATGGGCCGAAGATGTTAGACTGCATGTTATATAATAAATCGTGTTTATATTAGAAAAGATAAAACCAAAACAGCTTATGAATTATGGTTTAATAAAAAGCCCACGGTTAAATATTTTTGAACTTTTGGAAGCAAATGGTTTATATTACGTGACTGAGAAATTTTGGAAAATTTTGAAGCCAAGAGCGATGTGGGAATATTTCTTGGTTATGCTCTAAATAATCGAGCATACCATGTTCTTAACAAAAGAACTGGGGTGATACAAGAATCTATAAATGTTGTAATAGATAATCAACAGATCGCACCCAGTCCTAAACAAGATGATGATGATGATGATGTCAATTTGATTAATATACCCGACTCTTCATTTAAATCTGACAATACTAAGTTAAGGTTAGTCAAAGACCATCTGACTAATCAAATACTAGGTAACTCTCACACTGGCGTTTAGACAAGAAGACAACTAGAAAATATATGCAACCATGTCTGCTTTACTTCCCAAATTGAATCGGGCAATGTAAATGAAGCACTGGTTAATGAAAGTTGGATTAATTCTATGCAAGAAGAATTAAATCAAATCATTAGAAATGATGTGTGGTATTTGGTTTCTAGACCTACTGATAAACATGTGATTGAAACCAAGTGGATTTTAGAAAATAAAACTGATGAAATGGGAAATAATATTAGAAATAAGGCACGACTAGTCATACAAGTGTTCACAACCCCAAGTGTAGGGTTGCGATGTAGTAATAACTCGTCAGAACAAGGTTGAATCCACGGGGACTAAACTTGTACATATTCTGAAAAGAACTAGAACTCGAACTACAAGAAGATCTAAATCTGAATTTTGGAATAAAGTAGAGTAATTGTGAATAATGTTTAAACGATCAATTAAAGGTGGGAAATAGGATGTCAAGGATCCACTTGTAGCTATTAAGATGATACCTTGCTTGATTCAATAAACACAATTGAAATTGGAGTCCTATCCTATACAATTGGAAGGTAAAATAATTTAAATCAAATCTGAACTTTTCATTGACTTAATTCTCTATGGAGGAGAATTGTGAAGATTGGAAGGGATTCCATCACCCTATCATGCCCAGGAGATGATAGTGAACAATGGGATTTACCAATCTCACTATCTCAAAACAAGAAAAGAAAATATCCAAAGTTATCACAACATCTATTGTAATTTGAGTCACAATAAATCATAGAAAGCTGAAAATATTCCTTTAATATTAAACTAGAAATCAATGAATTTCAATAAGAACAAGAATCAAAGAAAAATAAACATCCCAACACGCTACAAGCTTCACCTCTTAGCCCTATATAAGGGGTTTAGCCAACCATAGACATGATTAAAACTAAATCTCTTAAACAAAGAATGAAAAATAAACTAGGGAAGAAGAAAAACTCTTTGGCGGCTCCTCCACCCTTGTGCTATGCTCCATGAGACCTTTTCAAACCCTTAAAGATGCTTTGAAGCATCCTAGGGAGTCCTATTTATAGTTGTGGAACTCCAACTTTTGCACCTAGTTGAAAAAATCTAGAAATCGCCTCAAATTTACACACTCTCCGCAGTTTGCTAAATTAAACTTCACTCTGTGTAGTTTCTCAAAATATGCTTCACTCTGCATAGCTAAAATAGACTCCTAATTTCAAAATATGCTTTTTTAGGAAACTTTCAGGAATATGTTTGTTTTCAAGACATTTTCAGGATTCCTTTTCTTCACTTCAAATCTTTATTTCTCGTCATTCCTCACTTGGTTTTCTTAGATCTTTGGCATGTGAATTCTTCATTAATGACTTTCAAATCTCCAAATCTTCATTTAGTAATCTTTTCGGCGTAAATCTTCCTTTTGACATCAATTTTACCTTAAGCTCTCGAAATCACATTGCACATGAAAACATGCATGATTAAATCGATTAAGCACTATCATGTTTATAAAACCAAGGTATAAATAGGCAGAAATATGTAATATTTCACACTCAACAATAAGGGTATACTCAAATAGAAGGTATTGATTAGGATGAAACCTTTACACCAGTTGCGTGCCTTGAATCAATCAAACTATTTATTTCCATTGCATGCCATAAAAAATTCAAAATTTATCAACTGGATGTTAAAAGTGCATTTGTAAATGGTGATTTGAATAAGGAAGTATATGCTGAACAACAAAAGGGTTCTGAAGATCCAAAGCTTCTATATCATGTTTACCGTTTTAAAAAGGCTCTTTACGGTTTAAAACAAGGTCTCAAAGCATGGTATGAAAAATTGACTAAATTTTTACTTAGTTATAATTTTGTTATGGGTAGTGTTGATCAAAATTTATTCATAAAAACCATAATGATCATATCTTGATAGTTCAAATCTATGTTGACGATATCATTTATGGATCTATGTGTGCTAACTTATCTAATGAAATCCAAGTTTACAGATCTAATGAAATACAAGTTTGAAATGAGTATGGTCGGGGAACTAAACTATTTCCTTGGATTACAAGTGAAACAACTTGAAGATGAAATATTCATCTCACAAACCAAATATGCATTGAACCTTGTAAAAAGGTTTGGTTTTGAGAACAGAAAAAGTTTTGATACTCCAATCAGTACAATACTTAAACTCTCAAAAGATGAATCAGGTAAAAGTGTATACTCTCGTCTATATCGAAGTATGATTGGTAGTCTTCTATACTTAACTGCTAGTAGACATGATATTGTATTTAATGTTGAAATATGTGCTAGATATCAATCTAATCCTAAAGAACACATTTAATTGCTGTGAAACGGATTATCAGATATGTTGCAAGTTCTGCGAACTTAGGACTATGGTATCTATATGATACATCTGTACAAATTGCTGGATATACAGATGCAGACTGGGTAGGAAATGTTGATTATAGAAAATCTACTAATGGTGGATGTTTATACGTTGGAAACTGCTTAATATCTTCGATCAGTAAGAAATGAAATTTCGTATCTCTCTACAGCTGGAGCTAATTAGTAGGAAATGCTTGCACTCAGCTAATTTGGATAAAAAGAATGCTATCTGATTATGAAATTATACAAGATACAGTGACTTTGTATTGCTGTGAGACCCAACCCTAGTTCGTATGTGTGCATGAGTATGTGTGAGTATGCATCCCGTTCATCTTAGTCTCGCAGATCTACCGGTAAAATCCAGACGACCCGCAACCTTCGAGTAGTGTTTGTGGTTATCCTTGAGTCTGGTGATGTAGACCCAACTCGGAATGACTCGAGACCTATGCCATCTTGTTCGCATCGTCGTTGCAGTTCCAACGACGCATCTTGTACATCCATCCGACTTATGGATAAAAAGTTATGAGTATTACATAATATGGCCCTTGATTATGTGGCTCACTTTTGTAAAAATGCATGTGGGTCACCTCCATGGCACAATTCCCCATGCACACTACACACTCACACTACACAATCCCTTGGAATAACACCACCCACTCAAATCACTACCCAATCCTAGTCTAAAACCTGCAAACATAGTAATCTCCTCCCATAGCCATCATTACTTTCTTACAAACCCATGATGGCTTTTCTCTCTCTCTCCTTATCTTTCCTTCCCTCTCATTTTCTTCCCTTAAGCTAGCAGTTTCTCTCCCTCCAACATCCATATTTTTCTCTTCTCCAGCCCCCTTCTTCCTAAATCCCCCACCATCTAACCTTTGAAACCCCATCTCCACCATTGATCCATTTCCCTTGGTGCTAGAGAATCTTGGTGTGGAAGTTTGGTGATCATCTTTGAAGTGGGTGCTTCTCTAGGTTATAAAATTTGATTTCTATGGTATAAATCTTTCATTTCTTTTATGGAGGAAGTGTAGGACTGACCAATCAATGGTGGAGATCCCAAACATCCCCGTAGGTGTGGCCAAATGGCCCACCTTATGCATGCATGTCCCATGCATGAGATTTTTCTCTATGGATCCCATCATGGTGGATCCCTTGATTTCATTACATGAAGAGGTCATCTAGAACCTATGATTATACTGGGAATGGTATCCCAACCATCCATTTTAAATTTTGGCCATGCATGTGTGATATTCATCTTGTGGATGTATATCAATGTTTGATGTGTGGTGGGATTCTTCTTGGAAGGGCTCAATAGTAGCGGAGCCCTTTCCCTATGGCCAGATCATCCTTCTTTCTTTCATTTCAATCATTTGTATTTCTTGATCATGGTGTGTGGCCCACCTTGTGGACCAATAAAAATCCATCCATCCAAAAAGGGAGGACGCCCATGACATTCCACCCTATGACATGTGGCCCCAAAATCAAACTAATTGGGGCACATGCAAAGGTGTTTTGGATGGTAGGATGACTTGGATATTTGTGGGGCCCACTAGGGTGGTCCATCCTCTAATTTTATGGGATTAAATCCCATTTTTATTAGTGTTTATAATTATTTTATTCCAATGTAATGTTGCTGTCCAGAAACTGTCTAGACAGATTTTTGGGCCACCTTAGGGCCTGTTTTCTAGTTATTAGTTGGGACGACTGATACAAATTAATATGTGATTTCTGTAGCTGCATGACCCACCTACAATCATACCAAATTTTAGCCCCATTGGACCCTATTTTAGCAACCAAAAGGGTAGGCCAACATAGTGGACTGCCAGAAATTTCTGCTGTGCAGTCCAGCAGCATAGTTCCTCAAAAACTAAAATTTAAAAATACTTTCTCAAATGGTGGGACATCTTTCTGGGTCCCACCTTGTTGTAGGCTTGATCAGGGACCTTGGGTCCAAATTTCAAGAATTTTGAAGGCTCAGAACCTACCCATTTGGATGGCCCAAATTCAGGACAACCACATGTATGTTGCAGATTTTTTATTCTAACCTTGCTGTCTTCTTTGCAACTATGGGTCTTATTGGGCCCAGGCCATTGGAGCTTTTATGCATGTCTGTGGGGCCCATCTTAAGGAGTTACAGAGGCCTTTGGGGGCCATAATTGTGGGCCCATGTGGCTGGACCAGCTGTCCATGATGGACGGTCATCTTGGGCTGACCGTCCTTGGTCAGGCCCACCATGATGTATGTTTTTCCTCCATGTCATCCTCCTATTTTGTGGGGCCCATGTGTGCATATGGTCCACCCTAGGTGGACATCCCATGTGGGGCCCACTTGGGATGTGTGGATCCCACCTTAGGGCAAGGTGTGTCCATGGCCTTGGGCTGTCCCCACCCTAGGCTATGGTGGGCCCGCATTCCGGCGGCGTGGCCCTCCTGATATATGTGTTATACATCCCCCTCTCATCTGGTGGGACCTACAGTGATGTGTGTGGGCCATTAGGAATTTAATACACTATAAATTAAATTATTTGCTGAGATCCAAAAAACCCAGAAAGTGGGTGGGCTTGAAATTCAGTAATGGGCCCAATGTTGCTGCCCATAAATGTTGTTTTCGGGACAACATGACCCATTTGAATTGAGGATGATTTAATCAATTATCTTTCATTTTCCTTCAGTATTTTTGGGTGTAATTAGTGCTCATCTGAGGCCCACCCAAGTTGGGTTTTTATTTGGAACATTATATGTGGTTAATTGACTAGTTCCTTAGGCTTTTAGACTAGAACCTTTTCAGTAGGCCCATTGACTTTTGGGCCTGTACTCTTCTACTTATTGTGATGAGTTTATGGGATATAATATACGAGTAGTTGGGCCCTTGGCTGCCCACAAATTAACCCTGTACTTGGGCTAAGAAGTGAGGCCCAACTCACTAGCATTAAGTGTGAAATTGCCCACATGGTTGAACTACTAGGTTGCCCATGAGGCCCACCACAATATGTGGGTTTATGACCTTTATGGTTGGGCTCAAACCTTGCTTGAGGGCCCACTATATTGCTTATGAGTTGGGCTTTGTATATAGTCCATTAGGCCATGCATTGCTTGGGCGTTAGACCTTACCTATATGCGTAGCGGGCTACCTTTTTGGGACCTAGTTGGGGTAGGATGTCCTCCTGGGTGACCCTAAGGTAGGCCCATAGGGCCCTTATAGGTGGTTGAAGGCCCACCTTGGACCTGGCTAGGACCATTTCCTCTATTAAGACTTTATGACTCTCTTAGCTTATAGGTCATCCCAAAGTATTGGGCCACCACTATAGGACTTCACTTCTCCTTAGAATACCTGTTTATGTATCTAGACCTTGTCCCTCCTTAGGAAGGAGGAATATATTCTACATGTAGTGCACTTACATCATTATGACTCATATGCATCATCTGTATGAATTAACTGCATTGTATGGTGGTCGTTGAGGAATGGAGTTTCTCCCCTCATGCACAATGAGTGCCTGAAGCTTGTGCATGATCTATATGTATGACTCATGTATTGGCATCGCATTTCATGAAGATACCGCACTTGCTTTATCAGGGCCTTGCCTCCATAAGGATATTCGTGGATGACTGGATGTGTTGACACTGGAAATGATACTTAAGCATATCGGGTGCATAGGATGCCCATGGGTGAAATTCCCAAAACTTCCATGGTACCAAGGATCAGCCCCAACGCCGTGACCGAGTGGAAACTATGAGCGCACGAGGGCCTTATACCGTTAGGTCGCGACTCCCACTGTCGTGTAGTCGGTTGGGTACGGATGTGACCTTTTCTGCCTATGAGGGAGGGCATTATTAGGCTGAGTCTGACCAGCTTGTGAAATGGGTCCGCTGCCGTTGAGCCCTGTTGGTGATTGGCTGTCCATAGGCAGGTAGTGAGGTCTCTTGCTCTCGTTTGACTGTACAGGGTCTATAGAGCGGCAGTCATTCAGCAGTGTAATGGACCCCGGTGATTTC
Source organism: Magnolia officinalis (assembly GCA_021015155.1). Lineage (NCBI taxonomy): Eukaryota > Viridiplantae > Streptophyta > Magnoliopsida > Magnoliales > Magnoliaceae > Magnolia > Magnolia officinalis. The sequence continues at coordinate 64,817,016 of JAJHSJ010000005.1, read as the reverse complement.
CTTATGATTGGAAATGTACTTGACATGTGGTTTGGATATGAGCACTGACATTACTTGCATCGCATTAGCATTGGCTGCATAAGTCCCTTCATGCATTGTCTTTGTATGGCGCCCAGTACTCATTGCATCGTATTCATGATAAGCCTTGGTAAGGTTTGTGATATTGTCATTGAACATGTTTCTCTCCTTGTACCTCCTGCTATTCTTCTGTGCACCATCGTCACACACTTTCACCACTCTCTAAGCTTCTATAAGCTTATGCACGATTAATGCATGCAGGAGATCCTAGGAAGGCGTCTAGAAGCAGAACTTGGTGTGGAGTTGAGCTTGAGAACTTTAGTGTTGCTGACTTTTCTCTCTTTTCTTATCATCTTATGTATGTCCTTTTGGACCTTATGAAATCTTGTAAAAGTTCAAATTCATAGTGGATTTTATGATGTGTGCATTTGTTATTCTTAGATATACTTGTTGTGATCTTGGGTATGCTCGTATTGGAATGATTATACTGTTATGGAAATTCTCCTTGTAGGATCCCAAGATCAGAACTTGCCTCAGGAGCCGAGAATGGGGTACTACGGAGGCTGTTGCGGCTAGAACCGGCCATTGGGTTCCTTTTGAGTCCGATTACCGAGTCTGGGGCGTGACAATTGTGATAATTCAAGCGCAATTAATATCTCCAAAAATCCAATCCAATATTCTTGTACAAAACATATTGACATACGATACCATTATATTCGAGAAATGGTTGAAGACAAGTCTATCATGCTGGAATACATTACTGAGAAGCAGCTTGCAGACATACTGATTAAGCTGCTTGATAAAACTAGATTGTCTAACTTGAAGCATGATATTAGTTTGTGTATTGTTTAATAATAATAATTATTTTTTTTTGCATTTATGTTTATATTCAATAATGAAATGATAATAAAATTTAATAAAAAAAAATTAAAAAATCAAGAAAATTGGAAAATTTTGAGGTTTTTCGACTAGCCGAGCACATGCTTAGGCTAGATGAATTTTTCAGCCAGTCGAGCACATGCTCGAGCAAGCCGAAGATCGCGCGGATTCCACTTAAAAAAGGGAAAAATCTCAAATCATATTCATTTCTGTAACGCCCTGAAATTCGAGGGTCGAGTAGCAACTCAACTCTCGAGTTCCAGAACATCACTTATGCAACATAGATGATGATGATTGAATGTTGTCTGCGTCAGTGTAATAAACATGAGTAAGATTATACCAAAGCAATAATTCATACTCCAGATCAATTGTATAAAGGCAAGCGGAAGACTGAAATTGTATATATAAGGTATGTAAGGAAACAAAACCATCATGAACTCCAGAGTATGAACACTAACTGAGTATCCATATACATGTATTGTTTCTGAGTAAAAAAAAAATCAAAATACAACTAAAAGATGAATCCTGAAATCCCCGCGATCCAGTCGGCCTAAGCAAAGCCGTCAGAGTACTACATGTATGAGAACTCGTCCTGGTCCTCATTGTAATCTGGCTCCGCCTCTTGAATCGACGTACCATCTATACCTGAGACAGAGTCTGGTTGGTGTGTACAACATCGTTCCGTAACATGGGAGTGAGTAGCTAACTCAGTGGAGCAATAAAGCATAAGTTAACATGTTATCAATTCAATCAAGCAGTAATGATAAAGCAGTATAATCAAACAATCCTAACTACTCTTATTAAATGCAAGTATGAAATGACATGATGAATGCCCTTGCCAAACCACCCTCATGCGATACCATCTTACGTTCGCGAATGCGTTCATCCCTCAGTGCTCCACATCTACTAGGCACATGCAGTGCGATGATGAGCATGATTACCGAGTAATTATTAGTCCATTTCAAATAGTAGTATTGGGAAACTAAGGTACCTCCCCTGTATCATTCCCAAACATGATCCATTCTAGGTTCGTCAGTCCTAGTTAATCTCAGACGACGGTGTATTTTCTAGGTCACTACAAAGGCTGCCAGGGCTGTTACGCACAAAGGTTACACCACTCCCCCATCACCTTTTTAACTGTTCATCACTATACAGATACAAGCCTAGTCCATACTCTATATACTGCGGCAAGACTCGTCGCCTTACCACAAATTCAGAGTATGCTCGAGGTCACTACAAAGGGCTGCCAGGGCTGTTGCTCGCAATTGTTGCACCACTCCCCCATCACCTTATCAATGTAGGCCGACAGCACGAATATAGTGTCTCATACCACCATAATCGGCTCACGAGTCTGGTTGCTCACTGGTCACTACGGGGAGGCACGTGGCCCCAGCGTAGGCCGACAGCTCGACCACGGTGTCCCATACCATCATGCCCGACTCATGAGTCTTAGCGGATCGAGGTACCATGGTTAACAGGATTTTCACTGGTAAGTTTGGTACCCTAGGTTCAAGCAGTAGCGACCAAACATGGTAAACATACATAAGACATAACGGGTTACTTGACGTGCTCGGCTAGCTCGAGCGCACAACAAGTTGAACGATATGAAGCGCAGAAGCACTTCGTGTGGCCAACCACTATCGCCAACCGAAGTACGACTCGGGTTCGTTGAACACATCTCACGTGGCGAAATGAATCTCAACCATGATCTCAAGTCTGGTACCGAATGTCTGGACTATAGACATAGTCCCAAACTCAATCAATCTTTATTTAGAACATGTAGAGTAAAGCATATCAGACAAAGTAAATCAAGCATGTTATCAAACATATCATAAGGCATGTTATAAAGCATGCTACAAAGCATATTGTAAAACACTATGTAAACAAGAATACAAACACATGTGTTTCATAAGCGCTTAAAGTAAACAACCACATGGAGGAAATCATACAAGTCTCTAAGGTAGTTGAGAATCCCATCTCAACACCTATCTAAGGCACCATTATCCAAGCACTTACTCTCACAAGCATTTTCACAAACACTTAGAATGCACTATTTCAACATACATAGTGTATGTTAGTGAAACATGTGTTAGGGCGAATCCTTTCACCAAGCAAGTATTTTACGCATATATAACATATTCATACAGCAAATACTCATGGCAAACACATCTCCAAATTATATACATATACGGTACTTTCTACAATACACTATTTCTACATAGTGTATATTAGTAAACATGTATTATGGCGAATCCTTTCACCAAATAAGTATTTTATCCATATACCATATATTCATATAACAAATAATCATAGCAAACACATCTCCAAATTATATACATATACGGTACTTTCTACAATACACTATTTCAACATACATAGTGTATATTAGCAAACATGTATTATGGCGAATCCTTTCGCCAAATAAGTATTTTATCTATATACCATATATTCATACAACAAATAATCATGACAAACACATTTCCAAAATTTATACGTATACGGTATTTCTACGTATACCTAGAGTATGTAAAATTCCATATTCTACATCTTTAATCGAAACGAAAAACAGACAGCATTTTGTACATGTGTAATTACATGCAGATCATGAATCTATCATTATCTGACATTTAAAGCGTTGAAAACCGTAACCTATACACCTAAAGTCCTTACCTTACACCGTAGAATCGCAACGGAACAGCTAGGTTTGCCAAGCTTCCGTATTCGGCAGTTTAGTAGCCTAGAGAATGAAAAGTCAGTATCGCCGGGAAAGCGACAAGAAAGGGGTGGTGCAGCTTGTGTAGTGGCTGAAAACAGTAGCAGGGAGATTCTCCCACAACTCTCTAGCTTTCTCTCTCTTTTTCTCTCTTCTTACTTAGAGTTTTTTCTCAAATTCGTATGGCTGTGAGAGAGGGTGTTCTAAGGTCCTTATATAGCCTAAAAACTCTCTGAAATAGACTTAAGGTCAAGGTATACTTAGGTTATAACCAAAGCAGCATTGTTTTAGCTCAACGGAGGATTTCTGGCGGGCCTCCTTGAGCCAAAAGTCAGACTTAAGCTCACAGACCCTGGATCCAGGTAAAGTTAAGTTTTTGTTTCAGTCGGATTTCCAGATCACGCGTGGCGGACAGTTTCAGTTCAACGGTCAGCGGGTCTTGATCCGAAATTCCAAGCACATGTAAATGTTTGTGAAAAATTTCCTTATCCGAGGGTGTATTTGGGTCAGATTCTGACGGTCTGGTTGCTTACAAAATGTCCGCAAGCGACACGTGCCAGATCACTATTCAAGATATTTATTTTGTAAAGAAAACAAGGGTTTTCACACTCTCTCGCTCCGGACTTGAGCGAACAGCCGTGGGACACTGTCTGGATTTGATTTCATATTGCTTCTATTGCTATATTATATTGAGAGAATGTAGTGTGTAAGAATGGAATGAATAGCAGGAATAAACGACATGAATGCTATGTATGTTATATGTCTATTCGAAAGGGGGAGTGCTAGTTTAATTTCATCAGTTAGTAAACTGAAGATTTTAAGAAGATACTTTATAAGACTTCAGTGATTACATCTTTGTTATGTTATTTGTTTTGTCATGAAATTGACAAAGGGGGGGATTGTAAGTGCTAAATTGTTTGACCACACTTTAGTTATCAAATTTCGTATAGTTAAAACAACGTGACAATATATCTTCAAGATCAAGAGAAGATCAAGCTCATTCAAGAGAAAATTAAGCTCAAGATCAACATAAGATCAAGCTCAAGATCAAGAGAAGATCAAGCTCAAAAGTTAAGATGAACTCCGAGACTTAGTTCAAGTTAAAGAAGAACAAATATTTGATATATCTCAAGTGGTATAAAACCCTAGAAAGACCTTAGGACTAGGTGCTTTCAAAAATGTTTAAAATTAGATGTTTATACTTATTTTGCTTGGAATTCGTCCAGCCTAACTTTTGGTTCGGCTAGCCTAAGTTTTTTTGGCCATCCCAAGTTAAAGTTTGAAGCAAAACTGATTTTTAGTTACAAATTCAGCTAGCCCGAGCTTGAAATTCGACTAGCCTGAGAAATTTTGGGTCAAATTCCAATAACTACATCTTTTGGAATTCAGATGAATTCAGTCAGCCGAACTGGGGAGAATTGACCATGGGCCATCCAAAATTTGGATAAATCTTATCCCGCACGATCCGAAGGCCGTTGAATTGAATTCGGTCTGCTCGGGCTAGCAGAAGATTCAACTTCTTTGTCTATAAATTGAGTTCCTCTCTCATTCCGAAGTATACAAGGTAATTATTAAAATCCTCCTGCTAAAGAGAGAGAGAGAGAGAGAGAGAGAGAGAGAGAGAGAGAGAGAGAGAGAGAGAGAGAGAGAGAGAGAGAAGCTCAATTTATTTACAAGCTATTGAACTGTATTTATAATTTAATTTATAGCTTTTTCTTTCAATTCCCTTAATCTCAGATCTTTCAAGTTTGATTATCAAGAGAGTAAACTATACTCTTCTTTTGAAATTTAAGAGAATTGATTCAAGTAGCTTATTGGGTTTAACTTAATTAAAATCAATAGAAGCCTAGACCCTTTTTATCTAATTGAACAAGGAACAATTTACATTCAAGATAGAGGTTCTACTGCTACAAGTATATGATACATTAACAAATGAAGAATGAGATAAATATCAGTAAGCATATGAAATAATCAATACCAAAGAGCATGTAAAAGAGAATAGTATTAAGCATATGAAATTATAAAGGAAAGCATAGGAATTTGTTTAAGGTTTCAGGGGTAGCAAGTGTTAGTGAAACCATCCAAATACTACGACAAAGTAAAGTTAAGTTACAATCTCATAATAAGTCTTAAAACATAAAGAAAATCTGGCTCAATCCGACCTAGAGGAAGAAGGAGCAGGCATCGATGGATCATTCTGGCTCAAACACTGGGTGATGCGATGAAAGTATTTTTCATGTACTTCATTATAGACTTCTGGGTTTGGGCCAATGAATCATGCGACACATGCAAGGCTTCAACTTTCTCCTCCAGTAATTTAAGTCACTCATCAACCTAAGAGGGATGGTAGTCGGAATCAGCTGGATCATCAAAATCATCACCCAACTCAGTAAAGATATCTTCCATGGTGGTGTCTGCAGTTGGCTATGCTCCCTCCTCTTCTTCTTGTCCAGGAAGAGGTTTATGTTCATCATATTCAGATTGGAATTACGAAATGGAAGTTCAGATTTTGGTGCCTTAATCGACGAAATTTAAACATTATAATGAAACGCAAGACACGTCATAAGATAGGCAAAATGAATCGAACCATACTTGGGGTGTAAGCGAAACTGAATAATGTTATAGCAAATCAAAGATGGTAAGTAGACACACATATCAGACACAACAGAATGAATGACTCTAACCATGAAGGGAGTAAGATCAGTCTTATTCCTGGCTTGAGGATAAACATTGGATGTGAAAATTCGATGCAACACTCGATATTTGGGGAGCATTTGGTTTGTGGGGAGGGTATTACCTGACCACCTATAACATCCCGAATTTTCACGGCCAGAGTTTATACTCGTGCTTGAGAAAACCAGGTGTTAAATAATTAAATAAAGTGGATGCTTTAAAATCACACACACACACATTTTTTCATTTAGATCACATCCAGATGATGTTCATGAAAGTAACCATTCACAAGAATAAAATAGACTATATTTATTATTTCGTTAGAGTAAAAGAATTCAACAACTTATCAAATGTCCTCTCAATGGGAACTTATTACATTATCGAGTTTGCAACAGAAATTTAAAACTAAATTATAAAACCATCTTCTTATTCTTTCAGTATAATCTTTCATAGGGAGATGGTCTTCTAGATCTTCAATCTTTGCATCACCTACATCATCTGTACGGTTGGAGAGGGTCAGCACCTTACTCATAGTGATGATTATCCTTTAAGATTAACAATAATTCAAAAGATTCATAAAAGTAACCTACATGAGGTGCATGCCTAACAAAGTATATGCAGTTCATCACACTTAGTGATCGCTACAATGTGAAAAATGATTTAGAGTTATCCATCTCGCCCCACATCCCATTTTACAGAGATTCACCGGCGTGTCCCATGTTAACGTGGATTTACGCAGTTATCCCAAGGCAGCACAACACATGATTGGATGAATTACGTGACATGATTTATTCATGGAGGGACTATTTGCCACATCCAACCTCGAAAGTAATGTAACACGTATTGTGAATTACTTACATCGATTTGTGCACCACTACCCAAATTTTATGGAATAATGTGTCGACCAAGGGAGGCACTACCCGAACCGCATTACGTCCACAATATTTATTTGATTGCTAGAAATGAGATTTCCAACATAGTACTTGTATTAAAGAGGAAATAAATGGAATCATGGAAGCTTTGGAATTCCAAGACACATGCCCAAGTCATAAAGGTAGATAACACAAGGCTAACATAATAAAGGAGGAGAGTAGCAATGGCTAACTCAACAAAGAGAAGAGTAACAATGGATAACTCAAGAAAGAGGAGAGTAGCATGGGTTAACATAATAAAAGAGGAGAGTAGTAAGGGTTAACTCAATAAAATTGATATATGCAAGGGCAAGACTTGTATCCATGGCCTCACATAAATTCATAAAGATCACTCATAATTAGAGCCATACCATTATTCCCAAAGGATAAATAATTGATGGTGGTAAATTGAATAATTGCAGTGGGAATTTACAGTAACATGAAAGCATGTAAATGGCAAAATAAATCATATCAACTCAAATTAATGTAAGCTTAAATGAATCTCTCACATAAATTCAGAAAGATTATGCATAATTAACATTACACATTAACCATTATTCCCAAAGGAAAAATGATGGACGGTGGCAAATTAAATATTTGCAGGGAGGATTCAAAGCATAGGGGAGAATAGAATAAATCAAACCAACTCAATTTAATATAAATTTAAAAGAATCCCTCACCTTAGCTTTAGATCTAAACCCTAGGTAAATATCCATGTAGGAAAGATTCTACATGAATCACGGCGTCGCTTAAGTAAGAGGGAGATACCAGATGTTTTTTGAAGGAAGCAGATGATGGACGTCTAGGCTTCTCTTTCTCTTTATATTTCTCTTTCTTTCTCTTTCTCTTTCTTTTTTTTTTCTCTTTTTCTTTTTCTTTCTCTCTCTCTCTCTCTCTTTTTCTCTCTCTTTCTCTTTCCTCTCTCTCATTCTCTCTCTCTCTCTCTCTCTCTCTCTCCCCTTTTCTCCCTCTCTCCTTAGACGTTTGAGAGGTGGGCGTGTGAGTGGAAAGGGGAATGCATGCCCCCCTTTTTAAAAGGGAGTGGGAGTGTAAGTGGGGCGTGTTTCACAGCACACTTGGATTGGGTTTCTCCAATTTTCCATTTTCTGATGATCTTTCTTTAAATCTAATTTGTCCATTGTGTCAGGGTCGTCAAATAGGGCCGATGTATATAATTTTCTTGTTGATCCGAAATTTAGATTCGTCTATCTTGAAAATTCTCCTAATAGGTGCCAAAACGAACTTGATCTCAATTAATGGTCCAGCAGCAATTTCTACTGATTTTCGCTATTGTCGGATTTTTTTGGAAATTTGTACAAACCTAATCAAGATGAAATTTTAAAGGAAAGTTGATGGAGACCTATCTGATCTATTGAAATTTTTTTAAAATTTTATGATTTTTCTTCTTTCTACAACTAGTGGAGATTTTACAACATGTTAGAATTTCATTGAAATAGTCGAAAATTCTGGAATAATTAGAAAATCTCTATTCACATAAGGGAAACTTGTTCTTCTTAATTGTGACTCTATTTAAGGATGACTTTTAGTTCAGAACAAGTTTATTTGAGATTTTGGGGTTTTATTATGGGGTTACTTAGATTCTTAGTTTCTAAATTCCACGTCTAGCACGTTTGATGGAAAAATGAATATGGGTTTCTAATTCTTCAACTTCATAACTCACTTAGGAAATAATCCTAAGTATAGGTATCTAATTCAAGATTCTATCCTAGCCGCGTACAGCTTATGATGGTCCATGCCCCCATGCCCAGTGAATCTCATTCTCATTCTCTGATACCAACTGTAACATCCCGAATTTTCAGGACCAAAGTGTAACGACTCGGAAAATTTCGTACAATGGCCTGAGTACCACCTCAGGCAGTAATCGCTTAGGATCAAATCCTTTAGAAATTTGACAAAGTTAACTAAGTGTTAAACTAGATTAGCCATGAAGTCCGTTTGAATCACTTTAAATACGATCTGCAAAACCCAAAACTTGTAGAATCATTGACGCTAGGTTATCCTAAAATCTAGGATCAAACTCATTACCCGACTGCTCTCGGGAGCACATTGAAACTCCGTACCAGATCTGGACCGCACATCGAAAGTCTGAATGATACAAAGTTATAGACTTAGGACCGCCTCGCTTGGCTTGACAACCATCTCGAAGATCAAATCCAGATAGTGTCCCCTGGCTATTCGCTTGAGTCTGGAGCGAGGAGTGTGAGAAACATGAAAATAATTTCAAGATAAATAAGGATTTATGAAATCTGGCATGTGACGCTTGCGGATCAGTATTGAGCTACCTGACCGTCAGAATCTGACCCAAATACACCCTCAGATCAGGGGAAATTTCGTACACATGTCCATGTACTTGAAATCTCTGATCGAGGTCCGCTGACCGTTGAACTGAAACTGGTCTGCCATTTGTAATCTGGAAACCCTACTGGATCAAAAACTTAATGGTACCTAGATCTAGTATTGGTGAGCTTAAGTATGACCTTTAGCTCAAAGGGGCCTGCTAGAAGTGCTCTGTTGAGCTGGAACAGGCTCACTTTGGTTATAACCTAAGTATACCTTGACCTTAAGTCTATTTTAGTGTGATTTTAGGCTATATAATGTAACATCCCAGATTTTTGCCAACCTAGGATTAGACGTCCTTAGGCAATGGGTCGATCCTAAGACCTTATCAACTTGTCAAAAACTCAATCCCACAGTCTAAAATCACTCCTTAACCCATTTCCTTCACAAATCCCACCCTTCACCACCTTGTTCCTTAAATTTTCTAAGTACTTTCACATTAGACACTATCTTAAAGTTTAGGTAATGAAGAACAATACTTAATCTAAACATTACTGCAAAGGACTAAGTACCACCTCGACCAGAAATCACTTAGGATGAAATCCTTTAGAATTAGGCGAGGATGACCTAGTGTTATACCAGATTAGCTACGAAATCCGCTTACTCCGCTTTAAATACGATCTGCAAGACCCAAAACTTGCAAAATCAGTGACTCTAGGTTACCCTAAAGTTTAGAACCAAACTCATTTCCTGGCTGCTCTCGGGAATGAAATGAAACTTCGTATTAGGTTTAGACCGCACATCGGAAGTCCGATTCAAACAAAGTTAAGGAACTAGGACCGCCCCACTGGGCTTGACAACCACCTCGAAAATCAGGTCCAGCCGATGTTCCACGGCCATTCGCTTGAGTCCGGAGCGAGGGGGTGTGAAAATCACTCTTTCCTTTACAAAATAAATATCTGGAATAGTGATCTGGCACCATTCGCTTGCGCATCAGTATTAACCAACCAGACCGTCAGAATCAGACCAGATTACACCCTCGGATCAAGAAAAATTTCAGGAACATTTACATGTACTTGGAATTTCGGATCGTGGCCCACCGACCGTTGAACTGAAAATGGTCCGCCACGTGCGATCTGGGAATCCGATAGAGTCGAAAGCGTAATCCCACGTAGATCCATGTGTTGAGAGCTTAAGTCTGACGTTTGGCTCAAGGAGGGCCACCAGAACCTCTCTTTTGAGCTGGAAAAGTGACGAAATACCTATTTTAGCAGTAACCCTTGAACAGGAGTCTATTTCGGTGAGTTTGAGACTATATAAGGACCTTAAACCCTCTCTCATGGCAGCCATACGAATTTGGGATTTAAGAGAGGGAAAAGAGAGAGAAAGTGAGGGAGAAGTGGGAGAATCTCCCTACTATCGTTCCCTGCCACCACACGGGCTGCACCATCCCTTTCTTGACGCTTTTCCCGGCGTTTCTGGCGTCATTTCTAGGTAAGAAACCCTAACCCTAATCTGTTTTGGGGTTTAGACTGTTGTAGGTTGTGAAATAGCTAACCTATTTCGTTCTATAGGTTGCCAAACTGCCGAATACGGAAGCTTAGCAAACCTATCGATTCCGTTGCGATTCTGCGACAAAAGGTGCGGACTTTAGGTGTATAGGTTATGGTTTTTAACGCTTTCAATGTCAGATAATGATAGATTCATGATCTGCATGCAATTGCACATGTACAAAGTGCTTTCCGTTTCTTGTTTCGATTAAAGATGCAAAATATGGAATTCTACATACTCTAGGTATTTGTAGAAAGTACGGTATACGTATATTTTTTGGAAATGTGTTTGACATGTTTAATTGTTGTATGAATATATGATATATGGGTAAAGTACTAATTTGGCGAAAGGATTCATCCAAATACATGTTCTACTAATATACACTATGTATGTAGAAATACTGTATTGTAGAAAGTACCGTATACGTATGTATATGGAGATGTGTTTGCCATGATTATTTGTTGTATAAATATATTATACATGCGTAAATTACTAGTTTGGCGAAAGAGTTCGCCCTAATACATTTTTGGTAACATACACTATGTATGTTGGAATAGTGTATTCTAAGTGTTTATTGAAATGACTAAGTAAATATGGATTTATGATTTATGTTTGTCATGTGTATTGAATGTAAGAACATGATTAAAACGTACTAGTCAACCCCTTGATGAAAGGATTTGCCCTAAATCACGCCACGGTCAATACACTACATATGTTAAAGTGTGTAGTCCAAGTGTTTGTGGAAATGACTGAATGAATATAGAACTTGGACCCATGCTTGCCATGACTATCCGTCGTGGGTGCACGCATGTTATAATTGGGGTAGCTCCCTAGTAGAAGGATTTGGCCTAATACCTATGTGATCAACATATGTCATGTATGTGATGTATGTAGTTCAAGTGTTTCTTGAAATGTCTGAATGAGTAGTAGTTAGCAAATTGTAATGTATAAGGGTGTTGAGATATGATTCTCAACCTCTTTTAACTATGTGTATGATCTCCTTTGATAGTTGTGTGATTAGGAATTAAACATGTACAAACTCATGCTTGTGTTGTGATTCATAACATGCTCAACTGCTTTATGATTTTAACTATGTAATGCATATGTTTAAATCTATATTTACGTTGTATGATCCGTCATGGGTGATGGGGGAGCGGAGCAACGAGTGCGTGCAACAGCCCTGACAGCCCTAAACGGATAATATCAGACTTGATTGTATGAGTTGAATCTTGATCCATTACTGCTTTATCTATCTGCAATTGATTGTGTTTGGGGCTATGATTATAGTCCAGGCAATTGGTAACAGGATTGAATTCGTGGCTGAGATTCATTTGCCACGTGGGATGTGTTCGACGAACTCGAGTCGTGCGTTGCCTGTCGGCAGTGGTTAGGCCACACGAAGTTGTTTATGCACTTCATGTCGTGCAGTTCAACGGGCGATCGTGCTAGTCGAGCTCGTCAAGTAACCCGATCTGCCTTATGTATGTTCACCCTGTTTGGACGCTACTGCTTGAACCTAGGGTACCAAACTTACCAGTGAAACCCCTTTTAACCATGGTACCTCGATCCGCTAAGACGCATGAGCCGGGCATGGTGGTATGGGACACCGTGGTCGAGCTGTCGGCCTACACTAGGGCCATGTGCCTCCCCGTAGTGACCGTTGCGCAACCAAACTCGTGAGCCGAATACGGTGGTATGGGACACTGTATTCGAGCTGTCGATACTTACGGCGAGAGCCGAGTACGGTGAGACCTGTACTCATGCTGACGGGCGACGAGTCCTCTGTAGTATCTTCGAGTATACTCCAGGGTCTGTGATTGGCGACGAGTCTTTCACAGCAACTAGAGTATGAGTGGAGCCGAGTACGGTGAGACTTGTACTCGAGCTGACGGCTAGTGATTGAGCCGAGTACGGTGAGACCTGTACTCGAGCTGACGGCCAGCAATTGAGCCGCATACAGTGAGATCTGTATCCGTGCTGATGGGTGACGAGCCCTTTGCGATGCCTTCGCTATGCCTCTCAAACCTTAATATCGTATGAGATTGACTAGGATTGACGACCCTAGAATGGATCATGTTTGGGAATGATACAAGGGAGGTACCTTAGTTTCCCAATACTGCTGTTTGAAATGGATTAATAATAACTCGGTAATCATGATCATCATCGCACCGCATGTGCTTAGTAGATGTGACGCACTGAGGGAGTTAAGCATTCGCGAACGTAAGATGATATTGCATGAGGGTGGTTTGGCAAGGGCATACAGCATCATGTCATTTCATTCTCGCACTTAATAAGAGTAGTTAGAATTGTTTGATTTGTACTGCTTTATCATTACTGCTTGATTGAATTGATAACATGTTAACCTATGCTTTATTGTTCCACTGAGTTGATCACTCACTCCCACGTTACGGGACGGTGTTTGCAACACCAACCAGATTTGTTGAGTTTCAGGTGTTGGCGATGCTTATGAAGCAGAGCCGAACTACTACTATGATGTTGAGGAGGAGTTCTCCTACATGTAATCTCTGACTGGTCTATGAAGACCTGGTATTGTATTAACGGGGCTACGGTACTTGGGATAGGAGACATTACACTTCCTCACATTTGGTATATTTTAGAACTGCATTTGAAATTATTTAACCTGGTAATGTTATCACACTCTGGAGACTCTTCATAGTTTATATATTTTATCTATCTATCACAGTCTTCAGCTTGCAAATTTAACTGTCTCTAGAGTATGATATGCTGCTTTGGCTTAATCTCACTCATGTTCAATGCACGAATACAGTCAACATTCAAACATCATTCATTTTGTTGCATAAGTGATGTTCTGGAACTCGGGAGTGGAGTTTATGCTCGACCCCCGATTTTCAGGGCGTTACATATAAGGACCTTAGAACCCTCTCTCATTCAGTCATACGAATTTGAGAAAAACCCTAGGAGAGAAGAGAGAAAAGAGAGAGAAAGTTAGAGAGTTGTGGGAGGATTCTTCCTACCCTTTTTTCCTGCCGCTACACAAGCTTCACCACTCCATTCTCATCGCTTTCCCGGCAATTTTGACCTCGTTTCTAGGTAAGAAACCCTAACTCTAATCTGTTTTGGGGTTGTGATAGTTGTAGGTTATGAAATAGCTAACCTATTTCATTCTATAGGTTACCAAACTACCGAATACGAAAGCTTAGCAAACCTATCGGATTCGTTACGATTCTACGACGAAAGGTGCGGACTTTAGGTGTATAGGTTATCGTTTTCAACGCTTTCAATGTCAGATAATGATAGATTCATGATCTGTATGTAATTGCACATGTACAAAGTGCTGTCCGTTTCACTTTTCGGTTATACGATAACTATGTTGAATATACTGTATTCCTAGTATTTGTAGAAAGTACCGTATACGTATAATTTTTTGTAACATCCCGAAAAATCGAGGGTCGAATAGTAACTCAACTCTCGAATTCCAGAACATCACTTGTGCAACATAGACAATGATGATTAAATGTTGTCGATATTAGTGCATTGAAAATGAGTGAGATTAAGCCAAAACAGCATATCAAACTCCAGAGACAGTTAAATTGCAAGCGGAAGACTGTGATAGATATATATACAATATAAAAACAGTGGTGGGTCTCTAGAGTGTGATAATGTTACCAGGTTAAATAATTACAATTATAGTTCTAAAATATACCACATGTGAGGAAGTGTAATGTCTTCTATCCCAAGTACCATAGCCCCGTCAATACAATACCAGGTCTTCATAGACATGTCAGAGAGTTACATGTAGGAGAACTCCTCCACAACATCATAGTAGTGGTCCGGCTCTGCTTCAAAGCATCGCCATCTCCTGAAACTCAACAAATCTGGTTGGTGTGTACAACACCATCCCGTAACGTGGGAGTGAGTGATCAACTCAGTGGAACAATAAAAGCATAGGTTAACATGTTATCAACTCAGTCAAGCAGTAATGATAAAGCAGTACAATCAAACACTCCTAACTACTCTTATTAATGCAAGTATGAATGCAGTCATGATGTATGCCCTTGCCAAACCACCCTCATGCGACACCATCTTACGTTCGCGAATGCGTTCATCCCTCAGTGCTCCACATCTACCAGGCACATGCAGTACGATGATGAGCATGATTACCAAGTAATTATTAGTCTATTTCAAACAGCAGTATTGGGAAACTAAGGTACCTCCCTTATATCATTCCCAAACATGATCCATTCTAGGGTCGTCAGTCCTAGTTAATCTCAGACGATGGTGTGTTTTCTAGGTCACTGCAAAGGCTGCCAGGGCTGTTACGCGCAAAGGTTACACCACTCCCCCATCACCTCTTTAACGATTCATCACTATACAAAAATAGGCCTAGTTCATACTCTATACACTGCGGTAAAACTCATCGCCTCAACACAATTCAGAGTATGCTCGAGGTCACTACAAAGGGCTGCCAGGGTTGTTGCTCGCATTCGTTGCACCACTCCCCCATCACCTTATCAATGTAGGTCGACAGCACGAATACAGTGTCCCATACCACCATAATCGGCTCACGAGTCTGGTTGCTCACTGGTCACTACGGGGAGGCACGTGGCCCCAGCGTTGGCCGACAGCTCGACCACGGTGTCCCATACCACCATGCCCGGCTTATGAGTCTTAGCGGATCGAGGTACCATGGTTAAAAGGGATTTCACTGGTAAGTTTGGTACCCTAGGTTCAAGCAGTAGCGTCCAAACATGGTGAACATACATTAGACAGATCGGGTTACTTGACGAGCTCGGATAGCTCGAGCGTATAACAAGTTGAACGACATGATGTGCATAAGCACTTCGCGTGGCCAACCACTATCGCCAACCGAAGTACAACTTGAGTTCGTCAAACACATCTCACGTGGCAAATGAATAACAGCCACGAATTCAATTCTGGTACCGATTGTCTGGACTATAATCATAGCCCCAAACACAATCAATTGCAAATAGATAAAGCAATAGTGGATCAAGATTCAACTCATACAATTAAGGTCTGGTATTATCCGTTTAGGGCTGCCAGGGCTATTGAGCGCACTCGTTGCTCCACTCCCCCATCACCCATGATGGATCATACAACATAAACATGAATTTAAACATATGCATTACATAGATAAAATCATACAATCAATTGAGCATGTTATGAAGTACAACATAAGCATGAGTTTGTACATATTCAATTTCTAATCACACAGATATCTAAAGAAATCATACTCATAGTTAAAGAAGTTGAGAATCATATCTCAACACCCTTAAACATTACAATTTACTAACTACTCTTCATTCAGACATTTCAACAAACACTTTAAAATACATAACTCAACATACATGACACATGTTGATCACATAGGCATTAGGCCAAATCCTTTCACTAGGGAGTTGCCCCAATCTTAACATGCGTACACCCACGACGGATAGTCATTGAAGGTAGGAATCCAAGTTCCATATTCGTTTGAACATTTTCACAAACACTTGGGCTACACATTTCAACTTATATAGCGTATAGTGGCCGTGGCGTGATTCAGGGCAAATCCTTTCGTCAAAGGGGTATCGCCAATACAACAATCATATATCCATGACAATTAGTCATGGCGAACACGAATGCGAATTCTATACTCATTCAGTCGTTTTCACAAACACTTAGAATATACTATTACAACATACTTGGTGTATGTTAGCAACACATGTATTAGGGCTATCCTTTCGCCAAGCAAGTATTTTATCCATGTATAATATATTCATACAGCAAATAATCATGGAAAATACATCTCCAAAATTTATACGTATACGGTACTTTCTAGAATACACAATTTCAACATACATAGTGTATATAAGCAAAACATGTATAAGGCGAGTACTTTCGCTAAACAAGTAATTTATCCATATATAATATATTCATACAATAATTAATCATGTCAAACACATTTCCAAAATTTGTACGTTTACGGTACTTTCTACAAATACCTAGAGTATGTAGAATTCCATATTTTTCATCTTTAATCGAAACGGAAAACAAACAACACTTTGTACATTGCAATTGCATGCAGATCATGAATCTATCATTATCTGACATTGAAAGCGTTGAAAACCATAACCTATACACCTAAAGTCTGCACCTTTTGTCGTAGAATCGTAACGAAGTCGATAGGTTTGCTAAGCTTTTGCATTCGGCAGTTTGGCCACCTATAGAACGAAGTAGGTTAGCTATTTCATAACCTACAACCATCAAAGCCCCAAATCAGATTAGGGTTATGGTTTCTTACCTAGAAATGACGCCGGAATCGCCAGGAAAGCGATAAGAATGGAGCGGTTAAGCATGGATAGCAGCAGGAAAGCAAGGCAGGGAGATGCTCCCACATCTCCCACACTTTCTCTCTCTTTTCTCTCTTCTCTCTCTAGGGTTTCTCTCAAATTCATATGGCTGCAATGAGAGAGGGTTTAAGGTCCTTATATAGCCTAAAAACTCACCGAAATAGACTCCAGGTCAAAGTATACTTAGGTTATAACCAAAGCGGACCTGTTTCAGCTCAACGGAGGACTTCTGGCGGGCCTACTTGAGCCAAAGGTCGGACTTAAGCTCACAAACTATGGATCTAGGTTCTATTAAGTTTTCGTTTCGGTCGGGATTCCAGATCATGTGTGGCGGACCAGTTTCAGTTCAACGGTCAGCGGATCTCGATCGGAGATTCCGAGTACATGTAAATGTGTATGAAATTTCTCCTGATCCGAGGGTGTAATTTGGTCTGATTCTGATGGTCTGGTTGCTTAAAACTAATCTGCAAGCAACACGTGCCAGATTACTATTCAAGATATTTATTTTGTAAAGAAAACAAGTATTTTCACACTCTCTTGCTACGGACTCAAGCGAACAGCCGTGGGACACTGTCTGGATTTGATTTCCAAGATGGTTGTCAAGCCCAGCAAGGCGGTCCTAGCTCCTTAACTTCGTGTTAATCGGATTTTCGACGTGCGGTCCAGATTTGATACGGAGTTTCGTGATGCTCCCGGGTGCAGACGGGTAATGAGATTGATCTTAGATTTTAGGGTACCCTAGCGTCAATGATTCTACAAGTTTTGGGTCTTGCAGATCGTATTTAAAGTGACTGGTGCTAATTTCACAGGTACTCTAGTTTCACACTGGCTAATCCTCGCCTAATTTCTAAAGGATTTAGTCCTGAGTAATTTCTATCTGAGGTGGTACCGAGGCCTTTGTAGTTTGTATATAAAGTGATCCAGTTATACTACTTAGCTAGTTCAAGATAGTGTCTAGGGTAAAAGTACTTAAAAAAATTGAAAGATCAAGGTGGTGAAGGGTGGGATTTGTGAAGAAAATGGTTTGAAAAGGGATTTGAGGCTTTAATTGAGTGTTTGAGAAGTTAAACCGATTGACCCAACGCCTAAGGACGTCTAATTCCAGGTTGGGAAAAATCTGGGCTATTACATTTTTGGAACTGTGTTTGCCATGATTATTTGCTGTATGAACATATTATATATGTGTAAAATACTTACTTGGTGAAAGGGCTCGCCCTAATACATGTTTTGCTAATATACACTATGTATGTTGAAATAATGTATTCTAAGTGTTTGTGAAAATGCTTGTGAGAGTAAGTTCTTGGATGATGGTGCTTTAGGTGGGTGTTGAGATGGGATTCTCAATCACCTTAGAAACGTATATGATTTCCTCTATGATTAGGTGTTTAATTTAATCACTTACTATGAAATATATGTGTTTGTATTTCTTGTTTACATTGTGTTTTGTTACATGCTTTATGACATGTTTGTTAACATGCTTGAATTACTTTGTTTATTATGCTTTACTCCATATGCTCTGAATAAGGATTGATCGCGTTTGGGATTATGATTATAGTCCAGACAATCGGTACCAGACTTAAGTTCGTGGTTGAGATTCATTTCGCCACGTAGGATGTGTTTAACGAACCCGAGTCGTACTTCCGTTGGCAATAGTGGTTAGGCCACGCGAAGTGCTTATGCACTTTATGTCGTTTAGTTGATTGTGCGCTCGAGCTAGTTAGGCTCGTCAAGTAACCCGATATGTCTAATGTATGTTCACCATGTTTGGACGCTGCTGCTTGAACCTAGGGTACCAAACTTACCAGTGAAATCCCGTTAACCATGGTACCTCGATCCGCTAAGACTCATGAGCCGGGCATGGTGGTATGGGACACCGTGGTTGAGCTGTCGGTCTACGCTGGGGCCACGTGCCTCCCCGTAGTGACTAGTGAGCAACCTTGACTCGTGAGCCGAATACGGTGGTATGGGACACTGTATTCGAGCTGTCGGCCTACACTAATTGATGACGAGACATTTGTAGTGACCTCGAGCATACTCTGAATTTATGGTGAGGCTATGAGTTTTACCGCGGTGTATAGAGTATGAACTAGGCCTGTATCAATTTAGTGAACCGTTAAAAAGGTGATGGGGGAGTGGTGTAACGGTTGCGTGTAACAGCCCTGACAGCCTTTGCAGCGCCCTAGAACCACACTATCGTATGAGATTATCTAGGTTTGACGACCCTAGAATGGATCATGTTTGGGAATGATACAAGGGAGATACCTTAGTTTCCCAATCCTGCTGTTTGAAATGGACTAATAACAACTCGGTAATCATGCTCATCATCGCACTGCATGTGCCTGGAAGATGTGGAGCACTGAGGAATGAACGCATGCCGCGAACGTAAGATGGTGTCGCATGAGGGAGTATGGCAGTGAGGGCATGCATCATGACTGCATTTCATACTTGCTTTAATAAGAGTAGTTAGGATTGTTCGATTGTAATGCTTTATCATTACTGCTTGACTGAATTGATAACATGTTAACCTATGCTTTATTGTTCCACTGAGTTAGCTACTCACTCCCACGTTACGGGACGGTGTTATACACGCCAACCAGACTCTGTCTTAGGTGCAGATGAGGTGACGACTCAGGAGGCTGAGCCGGACTACGATGAGGACCAGGACGAGTTCTCGTATATGCAGTATGCTGGTGGCTTTACCTAGACTGCCTGGATCGACTGGACTTACAGGGCTTACTTCTCTAGTTGTATTTTCGACATTTTGATCGTAAAACAGATACATGTATATGGTGACTCAGTTGGGTTCATACTCTGGAGATTGTGATGGTTTTGTTTCTTTTACATACAATCATATACAGTTTCAGTCTTCCGCTTGCCTTTATACAATTGATCTGGAGTATGAATTACTATTTTGGTATAATCTCACTCATGTTTAATGCACTAACACAGACAACATTTAATCATCATTATCTATGTTGCATAAGTGATGTTTTGGAACTCGAAAGTTGAGTTGCTACTCGACCCTCGAATTTCAGGGCGTTACACGAAGTTTATACTCGTGCCTAAGAAAATCAGGTGTTAATAATTGAATAAATTAGATGCTTTAAAAATGGCACATATATTTTTTTTCATTTATATCACATTCAGATGATATTCGTGAAGGTAACCATTCACGAGAATCAAATCGACTGTATTTATTATTTTGTTAGAGTAAAAGAAATCGACAAATTATCAAATGTCCTCTTAATGTGAGCTTATTACATTATCAAGTTTGCAACGAAAATGTAAAACTAAATCACAAAACCATCTTCTTATTCTTTCAGTATAATCTTTCATAGGGAGATGGTCCTCTAGATCTTCAATCTGTGCATCACCTGCATCATCTGTACAGTTGGAGAGGGTCAATGCCCTACTCATAGTGATGGTTATCATTTAAGATTAACAACAATTCAAGAGATTCATAAAAGTAATGTAAGGGTTTTAATACGTCTCGTACTTCACTACTACGAGAGGTATCTTTATACAAAGCAACCTAAATGAGATGCATGCCTAGTAAAATATATGCAGTTCGCCACACTTAGCGATTGCTACAATGTGAAAAATGATTTAGAGTTATCCATCTCACCCCACATCCCATTCTACGGAGATTCACCAATGTGTGCCACGTTAACGTGGATTTTTGAGATTATCCCAAGGCAGCACAACATATGACTTGGATGAATTATGTGACATGATTTGTTCATGGAGGGACTATTTGCGGCATCCAATCTCGGAAGTGATGTAACATGCATTGTGAATTACTTGCATCAATTTGTGCACCACTACCCAAAATTCATGAAATTATGTGTTGACCAAGGGGGCCGCTACCCGAACCACATTATGTCCATGATATTTATTTGATTGCTGGAAGTGAGATTTTCAACATAATACTTTCACCAAAGAGGAAATAAATTGAATCATGTAAGCTTTGAAAATACATGACACATGCCCAAGTCATAAAGGTAGATAACACAAGGCTAACATAAAAAGGAGGAGAGTAGCAATGACTAACTCAACAAAGAGGAGAGTAGCATGGGCTAACTTCAAAAGAGGAGAGTAGCAACGGATAACTCAATAAAATTGATATTAGCAAGAGTAAAACTTGTATCCATGGCCTCACATAAATTCATAAAGATCACACATAATAAAAGCCATGCCATAATTCCCAAAGGATAAATAATTGATGGTGGTAATTAAACGATTGCAGTGAGAATTTGCAGTAACATGAAAGCATGTAAATGGCGTGATAAATCATATCAACTCAAATTAATGTAAGCTTAAATGAATCCCTTACATAAATTGAAAAAGATGATGCATAATTAACATCACACCTTAACCATTATTCCCAAAGGTTAAATGAATGATGGTGATAAATTAAATATTTGCAGGGAGGATTCAAAGCATATGAGGGAACATAATAAATTAAACCAACTCAAGGTAATATAAACATAAAGGAATCCCTCGCCTTAGCCTTAGATCTTGTTTTGAACAAGAAACAAATGCATTTAATTTGGGATATTATCTTATTCAAACATAACAGAGAGAGAGAGAGAGAGAGAGAGAGAGAGAGAGAGAGAGAGTATTGAAGACAATCATCATATTTTATTAATACTGAGTTCATTTACATCCTCAAACATCTCTTGGATAGATTATTTAGAATACAGAAATTGATAAAGTTCAAATGTCCAAGTCAGATATCAAATCCGGCAACAATTCGTCTTATGATTTGATCATCTCTTTAAGAGGAATATGACATAGAAATCTTCTACTGATTTTCTTGCTCTTGAAACTTGAACAGAAGAAATCTAGAGACTGGCCATTTCAGCAGCATGTCGGCCCTTTAGCTTCACAGACTGTAGCGTAGTCTGGTTGAACGGACCCGCACAACCCACTAGAGCTTCCTCTCCTTCCTTCAGTCTTCCTTCTTGCTTTGCTTCCTCTCTAAAATCTTCAATTCGTCCAAACGAAGGAGGGGAGGGGGTATTTATAGGCCCACGCACGTGAGGAACCTCGAATTCGGCGCAGTGGGACCCACCTTTCAATGCTTCAGGTCCTTTACCAAAGAATCAGTCCTGGAACCCTTTGACTAACAGAATATCTTCGTCTCAGTGAATGACTAGGTCACGAGAGAACCAAGAATTTTAACAGGATATTTGGGAGAAAACGGGCTCTGTCAAAGAGCGGGTAGAATTCATAAGATGAGATTTTCATGTCAGCACGATGATCCTCAGCAACCTTCCCCTTCCCACTATTTCGAAACAGCTCAACAACTCTTCTTTCTTGAGAAATTTTCTTGGAGCAGAGGGAGATTCAAGATAGCAGGCCTATTGCCTATCCGTGATTTTTACAGTGCCTGGGCTCGTCCTATCGTCCAGAAACATACCGCCACACTGGAGCAGATTATGCTTTCTGATGCAATCATAGCCACATCAGAACACTTTCACGCGGATGCTATTATCCTCAGATGTTTTCTTAATCATTAGTCTCCAATCACCAACTCATTTCATCTTCCCCTAGGTGAAATGAGCATCACTTTATGGGATCTATTTTGTATAGCAGGTCTTCCCATCATGGGTGATATCTTTGACGCATATATACCATCTAATGAAGAGCTCGCTCTGGCATCTGTGGGAGGAGGTATATCCAAAATTTCTAGAACTACCCTTGAACTTTTCAGTGCACTGGTCAGCTTCCCTTATCCTGATCGCATCACTTCTCTTGAATGGTTAACTCACTTTTCTAAAAAATTACGGTATACTCCTTTCCTCTTACCTTCTATTTTCGTAATCCCATTCCTAAATAATTTTGCTGAAGTATTGCATCTTTGTCTTGACAGCTTTGCAGGCCACAACCATTCAGAACTCAAGGACATTCCCAGGAAAAAAAACATTATACGGAATACAGTCCTTCTTGTGAATTAGCCGCCTTTCTTGCTTACTGGTTAAGCTTAGTGATATTCCCTGATCTTGATCAAGCAGACATTATCAGGCCCTCATTCTTCGTGGTCGTAGGAACAATGGCAGAAGGCTGAAAATATTCGCTCCTCCAGTTTTGTGTTCTCTCTATCATGCCTTTGGAGATGTTATTTCTGGTTCGAACGATCCTGTCCCTGAAGCTTTATCTGTCTGTGCTCCTTGGCATTTCTTTGTAGGTTGGCTAAGAGTAAATTTTCCTTGGGCATTTGCTGACTCCGGAAGGGCATACTCAAACCCCGATCGACTTCCTCTTCAACATTTTCAACTGAGAGATATGATTAAGGAATCAAGTGGATGAATTTCTAGAAGAATAAAAAGCAATGATCCTATTGATTTTCACCACTTTCCATTATTTAACCATCCTGAAGACGTTGATGCTGTTGATGATGATTATATTTCATTCGGTGAACATTCCTTCCTTATTTCTATCAGATCCAGTACTCTTCCATGGAGAGAAGGTAGCGTATTCTGGCGCGAACCGTACTACCCTAATAGATTTGCTCGCCAGTTTGACTTTGATCAAGCGGTACCTAAGACTCGTGACATTGTCACAAGAGCGATGAGAAGTTATGGAATTGGGCCGTATAATTGGGCCTTGATATGGAAGCAGCTCTTGATCGTTCAGACTGAATCAAATTTCATAATTCCTGGCTTTAATTATCTAGTTAGCGCTTCTTACTGATGGATGCGATGGTGGGTTCACCAACATTACTTAGTAGACAATTATCTTCCAATAGATCATGTCATGTGGATTCCTCCTCCTTGCCTCAGGGATTATCAAAAAGACCAAGGTATCAACTACTTTGAAGAAACGAGCCCACCCCCCTTTCCAGATCAACTTGGTACAAAGATCTCCTTAGAAAACGTCATTCATGAAGCGAAGCTTGCTGATACCCTCGAAGGATGGATAGCTTTTGGTACTCCCCTGACGAATAATCTTCATGCATCATCAGAAAGGCAAGAAATGTCAGGACAACGTCATCCACCTTAGAAGGGCAAACATATTATCATTAAAGACTTATTTTCTTTAGAAGAATAAACATATTTTGAAACATTTGACTTCAGAGTAAGAGATTCCAAACATTGGATATTTTGATCTAATCTTAATATAATTGTGATTTTATTTACTTTTAGAAGAAATGTATCCTGCATAAGGAACTTTGCGATTCATGTTATTATATCAAATAATCGACATATTTTGGCATATTTCAAATGATTCATTTCAAGCATATTCATTTGTGCGATCATTTTGATATGATGTTGAATGAAGAATTAAAATAAAAGCATTAACCTACTACGATTGTTACTGTGGGATTTCCTATATGATTTATTTTTTGAATTGGCGGTGCTAAATTTCAATTTAATCAGTTACACACAATTTAAGCTCTTGAGTAGTGGAGCCCACACAGTTTTTTAGACTCTTGAGTCGTGGAGTCGGGTCTCACGTGATGGTCTCTGTAACTCTTAGGAGTTCACTGGACTTCTCACAGCTTGGAGAGTTCACAAACCGCGATCCATCAGAGGGGCCCAATGAAGCTACCGGGGCCGTGAACTTGGTTGAAATTACACATAGGGTTGGCCGCGATAACTCTCAAGAGTTCACAGAGCTCGCAAGGCGACCTTCGGGGTACCAAATCTAGGGCAGCCAGTCCGTTTTTTGTAGGTTTAAGCCCTTCCTCATGAGTTAGTACTGAAATCAAGATAAAGATCTGGGGGGTCTTACACATGGTTGGCCTATCTATGGACATGGCCAAAGAGCTCACACTACGGCCCACTTTTCCTTCATCTGCAAGGTCGAACCCATTCACGGGAGGGCATTTTCCTCCGTTCTCCGTGACACTGCAGGAAAGCTATATAGATGGCATCGATCTTACTCGTGACTGGCCGTTGAGGACTTCTTGGCCTTTTGGGCTTTTAGTCACTGGCTCCGTCAGCTGCCCGTATGGGTATGCATATGATGGCCTTCATGACCTTTTTAGGGCCACTGGCTTCTCATTGCTGCCCGAATGGCGAAAATAATAGGTCTTATGCGTAGCTGGCCCTTTTAGGGTTTGGCTAGACTGCCTTAAAATACCTTAAAAGACAATAATAGGTGTGATCATCGTTGTTGCGAGAATGATAGACATCTCTGATTGAGATTGATACGTCACCACTTCTGATAACATCTTCAAGAGGAACCGTCTGTGTTGTTCATAATATATCAGTTTGGTGACGATACCAATTCGACAGAATTTCGCAGAGCTTGCTTGATGATGACGATGGTCACTTTCTTTTCACAATACTTGTTGATACATAGTCTTGATATGCTCGCGAATTTCTTTTTTAATCATTCATTTGACGATACATAGACATGGTCTTGTTTATTCTTGCCCCCTTTGGATATAAAATCATTATGCTTGATAATATTCTGGATCAAAGTCAGTAACATCTTCAGGGACGATATCCTCCACAGCCTGCTGTTCGGGTTACATAGGCTCCAGTTGCTCCGGTTCCCCCACCTATTCCCCCTCCTCAGTCTACTGTTCCGGTTTCAGAGGCCCCTGCTCTGACGGCCGCACCCGTGCCTCCGCCTGAGGCGAGTGCCGCCCTTGCTTTTTCGACAGTACCCATAGAGCCAAGCATTTTTAGCAGCTGATGCAGCTTGCTGCCACTGCATTGCAGACCCATCAACCTGCTACCGCCGAGGTTTCTGGGCTGTCTAATTTACCACGTGCTAGTGTGATAGCTCGAGAGTTTCGGCAGCATGATCCTTCGAGGTTTAGTGGTGACCCTAACCCTTCTGCCGCCGAGGCTTAGCGCACTGAAGTTGCGAGGATTTTTGACACCATACAGTGTCCTACGGGTCAGAGAGTATCCCTTGCGACTTATCTTCTTCAGGGTGAGGCCCGTCATTGGTGGTCATATGTACTAAGATGGTCGGACCTCAGTTTGTTTGGACATGGGAGGAGTTTGTGGTCCGTTTCGACCAGAATTTCTTTCCTGAGCACGTGCAGATCTAGCGGGCGATTGAGTTTGAGACCCTAGTGCAGGGTGATATGACCGTATCTCAGTATGAGGCCCGTTTCTTGGCCTTGTTTAGATTTTCTCCTCATCTCACCAGCGATGAGAAGATGAGGGCACGTCGTTTTGTGACTGGTTTACGTCCTACCCTTCGTAACCGTGTGGTAGGACATTGTTTGGAGGCATTCGACCAGGTCATTCATTGGGCACTAGTTTATGAGGAGGACTGGGCTATGACCCAGAGGTTGAGAAAGCAGAGTTCCAGTGGAGACCGGAAGAGGAGAGCACCAGCCGGTAGCTCCAAGCAGCTCCGTTAGTAGAGATGGAGGGGCAGATCAGGATTTCGACTGCCCGCGGTTCAGACAGTAGCTTCTTCATCATCATCAGCACCGCCAGCTACTTCATCTTCTGGCCCCTTTTCTGACATTTGCTTCAGTTGTGGACAGGCCAGGCATTGGAGGCGTGAGTGCCCTCTCCCTATTCAGGAGAAGACACCACCTTAGTTGCCTCCTCCTCGTCCTCCTCAACAGCAACAGCAGAGAGCATAACTTCCACCGGCCACTTCTAGGGCTCCTCCCTAGCAGCAGCGATAAGCAAGCAGACCTCCTCAGCAGAGACAATAGCAGCAGCAGCCGCAGCACTAGCAGAGGGGATATCCGTATGGCTAGTCCTTGGGTCCCGAGTGTATAGCAGCCCAACAGGCACAAACTCAGGACCCTCAGTCTTCCGGGTTGCTTCCCCTACCATCTTACGGTCGTTTCTATTCTGCGCAGCAGGCGCCAGGCCAGGACCCGCAGTCATTGACTGGTGGAGTCGTCGAGGGTATTCTTCTTCTTTCTTCCTGCATTGCTCATGTTTTATTTGATTCCTGTGCCTCCCATTCTTTTGTGGCCGAGCAGTTTTGTCGATCGACCGGTATTCCTTCAGAGGCCGTGTCTGAGGCCTTGACCGTTTCAACTCCCATGGGGAAGTCTATTATGCTGACCCGTCGTTGTCCTTCTTGTCCGGTGTTAGTGGGCAAGATGTTTCTTCTCGCCGCTCTGCTCGGGATGCCGATGGCAGGTTTTGATGTGATTCTGGGTATAGACTGGCTTGCAAAGTATGGTGTCGTCTTAGACTGTGCCGCGAGGACAGTCACGTTTCATATCCCAGGCTTGCCAGTATTCCAGTTCGTTGCCGAGCCTAGAGGGGAGCCGTTATCTAGTTTCTTGACTTCGGTCATTGAAGATTCTGTGGCAAAGAGTATTGAGCAACAGCCAGTTGTTTGTGAGTACCCGGATGTGTCTCAGGAGATTCTGGGTTTACCGCCGCATCGGCAGGTGGAGTTCCAGATTGATTTGGTGCCCGGTTTCGCACTTATCTCGAAGGCCCCCTATCGGATAGCACCGTTGGAGTTGAGGGAACTATAGCAGCAGTTGGATGAGCTCTGAGAGTTAGGTTTTACTCGTCTCAGTAGTTCGCCTTGGGGAGCCCCGGTATTATTTGTGAAGAAGAAGGATGGTTTGTTGCGACTCTGTGTGGACTATCGCGAGCTCAACAGAGTCACCATTAAGAACCGATACCCGCTTCCCTGTATTGATGATCTGTTCAATCAGTTGCAGGGTGCGCAATATTTTTCCAAGATAGACTTGCACTCCGGTTACCATCAGATTCGGGTCCAAGAGGAGGACATTCCGAAGACGGCTTTTCGGACGCGTTATGGTCACTTTGAGTTTCTGATCATGTCGTTCAGACTGACCAATGCACCCGCCGTATTCATGCAGCTGATGAACGAGGTCTTCCAGCCTTTCCTCTATCAGTTCATGGTGGTATTCATTGATGATATTCTTGTATATTCGAGGACCCGAGAAGACCATGCTAAGCACCTGCAGATTGTGTTTGAGACCCTCTGTGCCCGCCAGCTGTATGCGAAGCTGGAGAAGTGTGAGTTTTGGCAGGAGGAGATGAAGTTCCTCAGTCACGTGGTGACGAGGGAGGGTGTCGTTGTGGACCCCTCGAAGGTTGATGCAGTACGACAATGGGGCCAATCCATGAACACGTCCGAGATTCGCAGCTTCCTTAGTCTAGCGGGATATTATTGACGGTTTATCGAGGGTTTCTCCCGTATTGCAGCAGCACTGACCCGGTTGACACGGAAGGGCATCGAGTTCGTTTGGAGTAACGCTTGTGAGAAGACATTTACAGAGTTGAAGGACCACCTCACGTCCGCTCCTGTTCTCACTCTTCCTGATGGGAGTGAGGGTTTCGTTGTTTTCACTGATGCCTCCAGAGTTGGCTTGGGTGCTGTACTGATGTAGCATGGGAAGCCAGTGGCGTATGCCTCACGCCAGCTCAAGGTCCATGAGCTGAACTACCCCACTCATGATTTGGAGCTTGCTGCAGTTATCTTTGCACTGAAGGTGTGAAGGCATTACCTATATGGGGTTAGGTTCGAGCTCTTCTCGGATCATAAGAGCTTGAAGTATCTATTTTCGCAGTCCGAGTTGAACCTGCAGCAGAGGCGATGGATGAAGTTGCTGAAAGACTATGATTTTGACCTTCAGTACCACCCGGGCAAGGCAAATGTGGCAGCGGATGTGCTCAACCGTCAGCCACGAGGCCTGGTGACACAGATGATGGTACAAGAGTGGCAGATGCTCGAGGATGTTTCAGAGTATGACTTTAAGTTCGGCCTGCAGTCTTCTTGTTCAGCTTTCGAGCTTATCGATTCAACCCTCTTTGGTGGCTAGGGTGATCGAAGATCAGTAGACAGACGAGTCACTTCAGGAGTACCGAGCAGAGGCCGCATCCGTGGAGCAATTAGACTGACAGATCTGTTTCGATGGTAGATTACGCTTCAGAGGCCAGTTGTATGTCCCGGATGTGCTAGAGTTGTGTCGTGATCTGATGACTGAGGCACACCGATCGAGACTTACTATCCACCCGGGCTCCACGAATATGTATCGTGATATGAGGTTAGATGTCCTCCTTGGTGGCCCTCAGGTAGGCCCATAGAGGCCCTTATAGGTGGTTGAAGGCCCACCTTGGGCATGGGTAGGACTGTTCCTCCCTAAGATCATGACTCTCTTAGCTTGTGGGCCATCCCAAAATACTAGGCCTCCACTAAAGGATTTCTCTTCTCCTCAGAACACCGGTTTATGTGCCTAGACCTTGTCCCTCCTTAGGACGGAGGATTTCATATTCTACAGGTAGCACACTTACATGACCCATATGCATCATTTGTGTGAATTGATTTCATTGTATAGTGGTCATAAAGGGACAGAGTTTCTCCCCTTGTACATGATCTGTATGTGTGACTCATGCATTGGCATCACATTTTATGATGATACTGCCCTTGCTTCATTAGGGCCCTACCTCCATAGGGACGTTCATGGATGGCCGTATGTGTGGACACCGAAAATATTATTTGAGCATACCAGGTGCATAGGATGCTCATGTGTAAAATTCTCAAAACTTCCATGGTACCAAGGATTTTCTCCAACGCTGTGATCGAGTGGAAACTATGAGCGCACGAGGACCTTATACCGTTAGGCCGCGACTCCCACTGTCGTGTAGTCGGTTGGATAGGAGTGTGGCCTTACCTACCTAGTGTGAGGAGGCGTTGCTAGGCTGAGTCTGACCAGCTCATAAATGGGTCCGCTATCTTCAGGCCTTGTTGGTGATTGGCTGTCCACAGGAGGGTAGTGAGGTCTCTTACGATCGTTTGACTGTACAGGGTCTGTAGAGCGGCACTCATTCAGCAGTGTAACGGACCCCGATGATTTCCTTATGATTGGAAATGTACTTGACATATGGTTTGGATATGAGCACTGGCATTACTTGCATCACATTAGCATTGACTGTGTAAGCCCCTTCATGCGTTGCCTTGGTATGACATCCAGTACTCATCGCATCGTATTCATGATAAGTCTTGTAAGGCTGGTTATATCCTCATTAAGCATGTTTCCCTTCTTGTACCTCTTGCTATTCTTCTGTGTACCTATGGTCACACACTTTCACCACCCTCTAAGCTTCTATAAGTTTATGCATGATTGATGCATGCATGTGTCATAGCGGTAGAGCTTGGATTAGAGCTGAGCTTGAGGACTCCAGTATTGCTGACCTTTCTCTCTTTTCCTTTTATCTCATGTATGTCCTTTTGGACCTTATGGATGATTGTAAAAGTTTAAATTCTTAGTGGATTTGTGATGTGTGCCTTGTTATTCTCAGATATACTTGCAGTGATCTTAGGTATGCTCATGTTGGAAATGATTATACTGTTATGAAATCCTCCTTGTAGGATCCCAAGATCGGAACCTGCCTCAGGAGCCGAGAATGCGGTACTATGGAGGCTGTTGCAATCAGAACCGACCATCGGGTTCCTTATGAATCCGATTACCGAGTCTGGGGCGTGATACTCTTAATGGGAGCTTATTACATTATCGAGTTTACAGCTGAAATGTAAAACTAAATCATAAAACCATCTTCTTATTCTTTTAGTATAATCTTCCATAGGGAGATGGTACTCTAAATCTTCAATCTGTGCATCACCTGCATCATTTGTACAATTGAAGAGGGTCAATACCCTACTCATAGTGATGGTTATCATTTAAGATTAACAATAATTAAAGAGATTCATAAAAGTAATGTAAGAGTTCTGATACGTTTTGTACTTCACTACTACGAGAGGTATCATTATGCACAAGCAACCTACATGAGATGCATGCCTAGCAAAGTATATGCAGTTCATCACACTTAGCGATTGCTACAATTTGAAAAATGATTTAGAGTTATCCAGTTCGGCCCACAGCCCATTCTGCAGAGTTTCACCAGCACGTGCCACGTTAACGTGGATTTACGCGGTTATCCCAAGGCAGCACAACACATAATTTGGATGAATTACGTGACATGATTTGTTCATGGAGGGACTATTTGCGACATCCAATATTGAAAGTAATATAACACACATTGTGAATTACTTATATCGATTTGTGCACCACTACCAAAAATTCATGGAATTATGTGTCGACCAAGGGGGCCGCTACCCGAACTGCATTATGTCCACGATATTTATTTGTTCGCTAGAAGTGAGATTTTTAGCATAATACTTGCACCAAAGAGGAAATAAATTGAATCATAGGAGCTTTTGAATTACAAGACACATGCCCAAGTCATAAAGGTAGATAGCACAAGGCTAACATAATAAAGGAGGAGAGTAACAATGGTTAACTCAACAAAGATGAGAGTAACAATGGCTAACTAAACAAAGATGAGAGTAGCATGGGCTAACTCAACAAAAGAGGAGAGTAGCAAGGGATAACTCGATAAAATTGATATAGGCAAGGGCAAGACTTGTATACATGACCTCACATAAATTCATAAAGATCACGCGTAATTAAAGCCATACCATAATTCTCAAAAGATAAATAATTGATGGTGGTAAATTAAACTATTGTAGTGAGAATTTGCAGTAACATGAAAGCATGTAAATGACAAGATAAATCATATCAACTCAAATTAATATAAGTTTAAATGAATCCCTTACATAAATTTAGAAAGATGATGCATAATTAATATCACAACTTAACCATTATTCCCAAAGGTTAAATGATTGATGGTGATAAATTAAATATTTGTAGGGAAGATTCAAAGCATGTGAGGGAACAAAATAAATCAAACCAACTCAAGTTAATATAAACTTAAAGGAATCCCTCACCTTAGCCTTAGATATAAAGTCTAAGTCGATATCCATGTAGAAAAGCTTCTACATGTATCACGACATCGCTTAAGCAAGAGGGAGATACCATATGTTTAGAGAAGGAAGCAGATGATGGACGTCTTGGTTTCTCTTTCTCTTTCTCTTTATCTTTGTCTTTCTCTCTCTCTCTCTCTCTCTCTCTCTCTCTCTCTCTCTCTCTCTCCTTGGACGTTTGAGAGGTGGGTGCATAGTGAAAAAGAGAATACATGCCCCCTTTTAAAAAGGGAGTGGGCGTATTTCACATCACACTTGGATTGAGTTTCTCCAATTTTTCCTTTTTTGACGATCTTTCTTTAAATCTAATTTATCCATTGTATCAGGGTCATCAAATATGGCCGAGGTATATGATTTTCTTGGTGATCTGAAATTTAGATTGGTCTATCTTGAAAATTCTCTTAACGGGTGCCAAAACGAACTTGATCTTAATTAACAGCCTAACAACAATTTCTGCTGATTTTTGCTAATGTCGGATTTTTATAAAATTTTGTACAAACCCAATCGAGATGAAATTTTAAAGGAAGGTTTATGGAGACCTATGTGATCTATTGGAAAATTTTTAAAATTTTCTGATTTGTCTTCTTTCTAGAACTAGTGAAGATTTTACAACATGTCAGAATTTCATTGAAATAGTCAAAAATTCTGGAATAATTAGAAAATCTCTATTCACATAAGAGAAACTTGTTCTTCTTGATTGTGACTCTATTTAAGGATGACTTTTAGTTCAGAACAAGTTTATTTGGGATTTTGGGGTTTTATTATGGGGGTACCTCAATTCATAGTTTCTAAATTCCACATCTAGCATGTTTGATGGAAAACTGAACATGGGTTTCTAATTCTTCAACTTTCTAACTCCTTTATGAAATAATCCTAAGTATAGGTATCTAATTCATAATTCTATCCTAGCCACGTAAAGATTATGATGGTCCATGCCCCCAGGCCCAGTTAATCTTATTCTCATTTTTTAATATCAATTGTAACATCCCGAATTTTCACGACTAGAGTTTATACTCATGCCAGAGAAAACAAGGTATTAATAATTGAATATATTGGATTCTTTAAAAATTACACATATTTTTTTTTTCATTTATATCACATCCAAATGATATTTGTGAAGGTAACCATTCACGAGAATCAAATCGACTGTATTTATTATTTTGTTAGAGTAAAAGAATTTGACAAATTATCAAATGCCCTCTCAATGGGAGCTTATTACATTATCGAGTTTGCAGCGAAAATGTAAAGCTAAATCATAAAACCATCTTCTTATTCTTTCAATATAATCTTCCATAGGGAGATGGTCCTCTAGATCTTCAATTTGTGCATCACCTGCATCATCTGTACAGTTGAAGAGGGTCAACGCCTTACTCATAGTGATGCTTATCCTTTAAGATTAACAATAAATCAAGAGATTCATAAAAGTAATATGAGGGTTCTGATACATCCCGTACTTCACTATTATGCGAGGTATCATTATGCACAAGCAACCTACATGAGATGCATGCCTAACAAAGTATATGTGGTTCATCACACTTTGTGATTGCCATAATGTGAAAAATGATTTAGAGTTATCTGGCTCGCCCCGCATCCCATTCTACAGAGTTTCACGGGCGTGTCCCACAATAACGTGGATTTATACGGTTATCCCAAGGCGGCACAACACATGACTTGGATGAATTACGTGTCACGATATATTCATGAAGCAACTATTTGCGACATTTAATCTCGGAAGTGATGTAACACGCATTGCAAATTACTTACATCGATTTTCCACTACTACCCAAAATTTATGGAATTACGTGTCGACCAAGGATGTCACTACCTGAACTACATTAGGTCCACGATACTTATTTGATCGATAGAAGTAGGATTTCTAACATAGTTCTTGTGCCAAAGAGGAAATAAATTGAATCAAGGGAGCTTTGAAATTCCAAGACACATGCCTAAGTCATAAAGTTAGATAGTACAAGGCTAACATAATAAAGGAGGAGAGTAATAATGGCTAACTCAACAAAGAGGAGAGTAGCAAGCTTAACTCAACAATGAGGAGAGTAGTAAGGGCTAACTCAACAAAAGAGAAGAGTAGCAAGGGCTAACTCAACAAAATTGGTAAAGGCAAGGGCAATGCTTGTATCCATGGCCTCACATAAATTCAGAAATATCACGCATAATTAAAGTCATACCATTATTCCCAAAGGATAAATAATTGAAGGTGGTAAATTAAACAATTGCAGGGAGAATTTATAGTAACATGAAAGCATGTAAATGGAAAGATAAATCATATTAACTCAAATTAATGTAAGCTCAAAGGAATCCCTCACATAAATTCAAAAAGATGATGCATAATAAACATCACACCTTAACCATTATTCCCAACGGTTAAATAATTGATGGTGGTAAATTAAATATTTGCAGAGAGAATTCAAAGAATGTGAGGGCACATAATAAATCAAACCAACTAAAACTAATATAAACTTAAAGGAATCCCTCACCTTAGCTTAGATCTAAACCCTAGGTAGATATCCATGTAAGAAAGCTTATACATGAATCACGACATCGCTTAAGCAAGAGGGAGATACCAGATGGTTGGAGAAGGAAGTGGATGATAGACGTCTAGGCTTCTCTTTCTTTTTGTTTCTTTTTCTTTTTCTTTTTCCTTCTCTTTCTCTTTCTTTTTCTCTGTCTTTCTCCCTCCCCCTTTTCTTGATCCAGCCTTTTCTTCGCTTTGGTAGTTAATCACCTACTAAAAAAAGGGGTTGGCCTGCACGCCTCTTTAATTAGGGAAGGGAAGAAGGGGCCTAAGCAAGGCAGACGTCGTACACTTGAGTGGCAAAGGAAAGCGAGACCGTACTTGTTTTTCCAGGCCTATTCAGACATACGGTTCCCACGGAAGATCAAGTTGGTGAGCCGTGTGATGGGAAACCTTCCCTCATGGTTCAGAGAGCACTGAATTAAAATGAGAGGTTCACCACCACATCATTGCAAGGGGAGCTCTCTCTCTCTATCTCTCTCTTTCTCTCTCTTTCTCTCTCCTTCTCTCTCCTTAGACGTTTGAGAGGTTGGCATGTGAGTGGAAAGGGGAATGCACGCCCCTTTTTAAAAGGCAGTGGGCATGTGAAAGGGGCGTGCTTCACATCACACGTGGACTGTGTTTCTCTAATTTTTCCTTTTTCTAACGATCTTTCTTTAAATCTAATTCATCCATTGTGTCAAGGTCGTCGAATAGGGTGGGGGTATATGATTTTCTTAGTGATCCAAAATTTAGATTAGCCTATCTTAAAAATTCTCCTAACGAGTGCCAAAACGAACTTGATCTCAATTAATGGTCCACACTTAATGATCAGGGGCCAATTTTGGGATAATGTGTAGTCAAGATAAGCACACAGTTGGAAAAAATTTGGCGGTTGATCGATGGTGGAAAAAGCCTAAATCTAAAGTTTCACCTTTTGTACAAAAATGAAGAATCTGGCTTCAATCTTCAATGTTGTAGGATCATAGATCAAGGCCTAAATTTTGTATAACCTCATAATATGAGACCATAGTGTGGTCCAAATTTGAGTTGCGATGGACAGAAGGAAGTGGATAAATTGGAAGATCCAGATTTATAAGGAGTTGATAAGCCTCGAAAGGATAACTTCACGCCTAAGGAAAAGCCTACCATATTTCACACATAGTCAATATGATGGGCAATCCAAGTTGTTCATATGAAGGGGAATATCCTACTACGACTATCCATGACCTTTCTTCACTTGATGGACACCAAAATCAATGGTTAAGGGCCAATTTGTCAATTGGGCCACTTATATAATCATATAATGGCTGAAATTTGGCATGTATGGTTAATTTATGATGCATAGGTATGGTATAAAGTTTCACATGAAACGGATCATGAGAACCATGTGATCTAGAATTCAGGGGTGTACGTTAATGACATTTTCGTATTTATTACTGATATGAGAGTTTTGAGAAATCTAATAGTTCTACATGGTTATAGGAACATTTCTATGTAATTCTTACAAATGAACTTATATCTAAATCATTATGAATAAAAAAGTATTCACCAAATTAACTGGGGGAACATACATATATTAACCAACATAATGGATGGTTAGATGATATGTTAAAATATGAAGACTTGATGTTTGGTACTCTAACAGTGCATATAGGTATATGTACGATCAGTTTTGTAAATGGAAGAACACAAGGTGAGTTTCTAGAATGATTAGGGGGTAGAACTTGTGTATCATTAGATTCGAGTGTCTTGTTCACATGTGTAAGTTTCTCAAATTGTAGTTCTGATGGTGGGTTAAACATATTCATAGGTGATGAACAAGATGAATGAATCAGAATATCAACTTAATGTGTGTATGAGTGGATGTAGAGATCAAGAAGCTAGTTTACTACAATCGGGTGGTCCAAAATCAAAGTGGTCGGTTAGATGTCTCTATCTAGCAATGCATATTTGATTGAGTGGTTGGTTATGATGGACAAGTGAGAATATTTAGTTATATGATGATCTTATCTTAAAATCAACGGTCAGATAGCTTGATCTATGAATGGAGATTATTCCCAATAGTCAAATTCGTGTTGGAGAATAGATGTAAGGTTAGGATAGCTAGATTGGCATTGTACACATGTATATAATAAGTTTAATTTTATGGTAACACTCGAGAACTTTCAATACTCGAGTATTGAAAAGTTTGGGGTGTTATAATCTACCCCCCTTAAGTAAAATTTCGTCATCGAAATTTAATTACTTGTACCATTTACACTAATTCATTTGGTTAAATTTTATTTTTTTTACTATATTCCTCGTGAGGTGAATATATATGTCTAGGTGTGCATGTAATTGGCTATATGAAATTAGGACGCTACAATCTACCCCCCTTAAATGAAAATCTCAACCCAAGATTTGGTATTTGGATTAAACCCCTTATGGCTTACTTGAATATGGTTCATAAATCCATGCCGATCATTCTAAATCCTTGGGGAATA
Organism: Magnolia officinalis; assembly: GCA_021015155.1. Lineage (NCBI taxonomy): Eukaryota > Viridiplantae > Streptophyta > Magnoliopsida > Magnoliales > Magnoliaceae > Magnolia > Magnolia officinalis. The sequence goes on along the minus strand of JAJHSJ010000005.1, from coordinate 64,779,898 downwards.
CAATAAAAAAAAATAAATTTCACCATAAAAGTATCCTAGGTTTCATAAAGGATTGGCCAAATTATCCATTCCCCGTTGGACCTAAGTTTCGGTGTCTTCCTTTATTTGAAAGATTTTAAATTCCCAAAATCGTTTTATATTGACAACCTGTCACTCCCAAAATTTTAGTTTCTGATCCATACATCCAATTTATTTGAAATTTGGATCTTAAACCCTTGACTTATTCTTGAAGTTACAAAAAAAAAAAAATTGAGATAATATTATTTGGTTTGGGGGTTGTTTCACCCTTGTGAGGTCTATAATAGCTTGTTGTCCAGTAGCAATTTCTACTAATTTTTGTTACTATCAATTTTTTATGAAATTTTGTAAAGACCCAATCGAGATGAAATTTTAAAGGAAGATTGATGAAGACTTATTTGATGTAGTGAAAAATTTTCCAAATTTTCTGATATGTCTTTTTTTTGCAACTAGTCGACATTTTACAACATGTCAGAATTTCATTAAAATAGTCAGAAATTCTAGAATAATTTGAAAATCTCTATTCACATAAGGGAAACTTTTTCTTCTTGATTGTGACTCTATTTAAGGATGAATTTTAGTTCAGAACAAGTTTATTTGGGATTTTGGGGTTTTATTATGGGGGTACCTAGATTCATAGTTTCTAAATTCCACGTCTAGCACACTTGATGGAAAACTGAATATGGGTTTCTAATTCTTCAACTTCCTAACTCCTTTAGGAAATAATACTAAGTATAAGTATCTCATTTATGATTCTATCTTAGTCGCGTAAAGCTTATGATGGTCCACACTCCCAGGCTCAATTAATCTCATTTTCATTCTCTGATACCACCTGTAACATCCCGAATTTTCACAGACAAAGTTTATACTCGTACCATAGAAAACTGGGTGTTAATAATTAAATAAATTGGATGCTTTAAAAATTGCACATTTTTTTTTTCCGTTTAGAACACATTCAGATGATATTCATGAAGGTAACCATTCATGAGAGTAAAATCGATTGTATTTATTATTTCATTAGATTAAAAGAATTGGACAAATTATCAAATGTCCTCTTAATGGGAGCTTATTACATTATCGAGTTTGCAGCGGAAATATAAAACTAAATCATAAAACCATCTTCTTATTCTTTCAGTATAATCTTCCATAGGGAGATGGTCCTCTAGATCTTCAATCTGTGCATCACTTGTATCATCTGTATGGTTAGAGATGGTCAACGCCCTACTCATAGTGATAGTTATCCTTTAAGATTAACAATAATTCAAGAGATTCACAAAAGTAATGTAAGGGTTCTAATACGTCCTGTACTCCACTACTACGAGAAGTATCATTATGCATAAACAACCAATATGAGATGCATGCCTAGTAAAGTATATGCGGTTCATCACACTTAGCGATCGCTAACTTGTGGAAAATGATTTAGAGTTATCCGTCTCATCTCGCATCCCATTTTACGAAGATTCGCGAGCATGACCCACATTAATGTGGATTTACGCAGTTATCCCGAGGCAACAACACATGACTTGGATGAATTGTGTGATATAATTTGTTCATGGAGCGACATTTGTGTCATTCAATCCTGGAAGTGATGTAACACACATTGCGAATTACTTACATCGATTCGTGGACCATTACCCAAGATTCATGGAATTACATGTAGACCAAGTGGGCCGCTACCTGAAGCACATTAAGTCCACAATATTTATTTGATTACTGGAAGTGAGATTTCCAACATAGTACTTGGACCAAAGAGGCAATAAATTGAATCATGGGAGCTTTGAAATTCCAAGACACATGCCCAAGCCATTGTTGAGGTATATAAAAAAAAAAGATTCAAAAATAAATTAAAAGAAAGATTGAAAGAAAAGTGCAAAAAACAAATTAGAGAAAATAGGGAAGAAAGGAAATTCATTGTGTTGCGCACACCTACGCAACACATATTGGTTACGCTCGTTCGTGCAATGACTATTTGTTTAAGGTGGTTCGGATGGTTGAGATATTGTGAGAAGTGGGCCCCGCAGCATTAAGATAGAGGGTTCGCATGTGTGGAGGCCTACAAATACCCCACTCCCCCTCTCATTTGAACACAACAAAAACGACGAAGAATCTCAGAGCTCCAGAGAAGACGAAGACCATGAAGGTATTATGAAGAGAAGGAAGAGGAGAAGAAGAAATGGTGTTCTTCCATTATGTCGTCCTGCTCAACAACATGATGTTGCACGTGGATTGATATCAAAGAGCTAAAATGCTGTTAAAATTATTGGAACAGGCCAACTTTTCTTCAATTCAGGGCCATGGTTATGAGTTGAAGAAGAAGATACAAGATGATCATATCTATACAATATTCCTCTCAATAAGATGAACAAATCACAAGCCAAAATGCTGTCAATTTTAGTATTCAAATTTGTTATGTACTTGTATTTTTTATATTCTATCTTAGAATCAAGGGAAATAAAAGGATGTAAATGAATTCAAAATAAATAAACTTGATGATTATTCTATGTGCTCTTTCTTTGTTATGATCAAATAAGATGATTCCCAAATCAAATACCTCTCGTTTCTTGTCGAAAAAAAATGGCGACTCCACTGGGGATATTATCTTTTTTTATATTAACTTAGAAGAAGTTTAGAGAATTTCATTATAGTTTGGCGTCATACCGACGCCAAAATGGCGACTCTCAACGAGAACATCCTCCCCCTCATCCATAAGATAGAATATTTTATTATTCAAATATTAATTGATATTTCATATTGTCAATTACAGAATACAAGACAGAATTCCAAACTACAATCAATGACAACCATTACAAACGAAATGAATTTTTACTTCACGACGATTGGGTTCGTAATAGAATATGCTACAAATCAATCTTTGAATCATAAAGGTCAATCTACGGCAAGTAAAAATGATAAGTCTCGAGTCATTGTCGGAGTTATAACCATCTCGCCGCTGGCACAGGATAAGAATAATGAGCTGATTATCGTGTCATCCCGAAGAACAAGAGCCCAAAACACTGCAACTATCAGGATGAGTCTGTCTCTACAGAAAGTCATAGGACCAATAATGCGAAAAGTAGCCAAAAAGAACCCTGAACTCGCTCCTCCAGCGATATACTCAGGTAAATCAGTTCCTTCATTCACATCGTAGGACTTCCCAGCTTTGCCTATGGCTAACACTCGATGGACAAGAAACGAAAAAGGCAAATCACTTATGAGAAGCACATCGGTCCCCATAATACCTCAAAATACACCTCCACAGGTCACATCACAATCATCTGAATTTCACGGAAGCATAAAAGAACTAAATGGAACTCCTCTCTCATTAAGCCCTATCATGCCAAAGCTTTCCTACTCTACTCCAACGACTGCTTTGTCAAAAAGTGGAGAAGCTATCGTATATATGACAAGAATAGGTCAAGGCCCACCGCCGACTGCAGAAGATCGCATAGTCGAGATGGCACAAGTTCAGAGAACAATGATGGAAGAATACAGGAATCTTAGAAAAGCTTTAACCACTCTGGCACATAACATGGCTCAGATTGTAGCTCCCCTAATGATGGCTGCCATAAATGAACGTGAACGACAACCTGAGGGCTCATAGCAACCGAGAGCCGGATCACATGGATCCGCTCCTGCAATAAGTGAGATAACTCAAGAAGAAGTACAAAAAGTGGTTGCAGAGGCTGTTAAAACTAAAAGAGAACTTGAAAATATTGGGAGATTTCGCTATAGAACACCGTATCCAAGGGAAGTATAAGATATACCATTTTCGGCCAATTTCAAGCAGCCTGATTTTTAAAAATTCAATGGGGATAGGTCACTGGACGAAGACCTTATGCACTTCATTACGACCATGGGAAATGTAAGGCCCGTATCCTAGACCATACTGTTTCGTAGGCTTCTGCGGTCCTCCCGGTCGAATTCCGACAACCCTCGACCTGTATCTGATGTTTGTGTGCGATCCTATGCAGAGTCCTGCATATCTGAGTTGGCTCGACCCAATACTTGTACCCTTGCGACTGCACCGTCCCCGCAGTTTCAACGTCGTGTCTCTCACGCCGAGACGATACCCAGAACAGGAGATGTGGACCGGCATTCGGTTCGAGGAAAACGCCGCGCGTTACAAATACCGAGGGAAGATCTACGACACGTCAGATCAATCTATCAATCAAGTACAAGCAACCCAACCCATCCCTCTCTTAATAAAACCTTACCTAAAGTCAACTCTCTCTTACAACCACGTACACATCCATCACCCATCACCCATTTCTCACCATCCCTGTCCCCATCACTCACATCATCTCTCTCTCTCTCTCTCTCTCATCTCTCTCTAATTTCTCTCCCAAGCTCCATGGAAGCAACTCCAACGTCCCAACCTCCATGAGAGAAGCATTGTGTGGCCCACTCCCTACCACTCAATCTAACCCTTCAAAGCCGATCTCGACCGTTGAATCACACCCTTGGAGCTATAGAACCTATAGGCGGAAGGAGAAATGAAGGAATTCGAGGTGGGTGTTCTAGAGTAGATCTTGACCTTTAATGTTTGAGACATGTGGGACCCATTTCATGTATGTGTTGTGATCATATGAGGGGCCCATAGTGACGGGGTCCCTCCACTGTCCGATCTCTCTCTCTCTCTTGATGTGTGGCCCACCAATGATGCATGCGTTTCATCCATATTGTGGGGTTAACCATGATGTTTATGCCTTGCATCCGCATAGTCTAGATCACGGCCCCACCTGTTGGATATGTGTGGTGCATCCACATCGTCCAGCTGCAAGGACAGTGGGGACCCACCTTATTGCATATATCTACACCGTCTATCCATTTTATGGATTGGTGGGCCACACATGTGGACCACCTGAATGAAGTAGGTTGGCTAGTGTACCTCTCACCAACAATATAGTTGTTGTACTTAGCAGTTCTGTGGGTGTCATCATGAGGTCTGTGTTTCACCTAGACCATCTATTCGTTTTTCAGGTGAGGTGGGGTTCACCTTGATTTATTTATCCACACCACGTGGACCCACCATGATGTTCATGTCATCCACACCGTCCAGTGGTAATGTATATTAACCGTCCAGACACTGGACTGGACTACATGTGATATTATATATTATATAATATATATAATATAATATAATAAATGTTATAGCTGGTGGCCCCACGTGGAACACACCTTTATGTTTTATTTTTATTTTTATTTTATATAGAACTGTCCCCCCATTTGGTGTGTGTGGGGCCCACCCCACACGTGCTGCATGCGTGTGATGGGGCCCACCTGATGTATTTGTTGTGGCTGCACCATCCAGAAGGAAGGTGGGCCTTGACGATGTATGTGGGGTATATCCACACCGTCCAACTCTTTTAACAGTGGAGCTCACCTTGATGCATGTAGCCACGTTGTCCATCCGTCTAGTGAGACCCACCTGCTGTGAGATGGCCACCCATTCCACACGTGGACATGGGGCCCTGATGTAAGTGTTTTATACCACCTTCCAGCAATGGACGGTGGGATCCACATCGTAATGTATGTGTCTCAGCTGGGCTGTCTGTCTGATGGGACCCACATGATTTATATGTCTTATCTGCACCATCCACACACGTGGACTCCACACGCGATGCATGTGTCCTGTATCTAGGCCGTCCGTCCAGGCCTGGACGTTGGGTGCTGGCGCCCCCTTTTCATATACACACACATATATATAATTATATAATTATACTATATTATATTATATATGATTTATATATATGTATGTGGTGGGCCCCATGTGGGACCCACCTGCTGAACAGATTGGCAGAGGTACCTCACACCAGCTATATAGCTGTGTATTAATGTCAGTAGTTTCTTTGGGCCCCGTTTGGTGTATGTATTACATGTTGTCCATCTGTTCCCTCTACGCCATCCATATGAGTGATCCCCACTAGCACGTTCTATGGATTTGATCACGAGGTAAGTGTTTTATCCCAACCGCCCATCTGTGGCCCGACAGCGGAGCAGCAGCTATGTCGACGTCAGCAAGGTGCTGTGGGCCTGACCATGATGTATATGAGTTGATCCACACCGTCCATCTGTTGGACCACCATGATGTATTTATTTCATCCACACCGTCCAGATTGTGTTGGACGGTGTTGGACAATGTTTAGACAGTGCTGATCATCATTAGTGAGCCATGTGCCCCATAGAATGATTATGTATAATGATGCATATGTTACACTTACAACTATTGAAATGATTTTTGGTGTGGCCCATGTGATGAGGCCCACCTTGATGTATTTGTGGCCATCCATGAGGCCCACCTTGATATATTTGTGACCCACCCCTGAGGCCTAGCTTGATATATTACTGCGGCCCATGTGATGCAGCCCACTTGATGTATACGAGGTCTGTTGGTGCGGTCCATTAATGGGGCCCATCTGCCTGAATTTGAGGCCTTTGGCAAGGCCCATTGTGATGTATTCATGGCCTATGGGCAAGGCCCATTGTGATGTATTCGTGGCCTATGGCCAAGGCCCATTGTGATATATTTTTGGCCCATATGATTAGGCCCATTGTGATGTATTCCAACCCACATGATGAGGCCCATTGTGATGTATATTAAACCCTTGAGTGAGGCCCATGGTGATGTATATTAAGCCCTTGTGGGAGGCCATGGGCCCACTTTATGTTTGGCCCTATGTGGGCCACTCCTTGGGAGCAATGATGGTTAAATGTCCACATTGATGGGCAATGATGGTTGGATGTCCACATTGTGACCTTCCCTTAGGCCTTGTTAGGTCCATTCTCACCGATTGTCGAGGTCGAGTATTGAGGCCGATTCTAATTGTCGAGGCCGAGTATCAAGGCCGATTCCGATTGTCGAGGCCGAGTATCGAGGCCGATTCTGATCGTCGAGGCCGATTGTATAGGCCGATTCCGATTATCGAGGCTGAGTATCGAGGCCGATTACGATTTGTCAAAGCCGATTGTATAGGACGATTTTGATTGTTGAGCCTGATTCTGATTTGTCGAGGCCGATTGTATAGGCTGATTCCGATTGTCGAGGTCGTTCCGATTGTCGAAGCCGATTTCGATTGCCGAGGCCGATTATCGAGACCTATGTGATGTATATGTATCCCGTGTTTAAGGCCTAATGTGATGAATATGAGGTACAGGTGATGAGGCCCATTATGATGCATTTGAGGGCCAGGTGATGGAGTCCATTGTGATGTATCTTAGGCCCATGTGAGAGGCCCATCGTGATGTGTATTAAGCTCTTGAGTGAGGCTCATGATGTTGTATATTAGGTCTTTGTGTGAGGCCATAGGTCCACTATATGTTAGGCTTTATGTGGGCCATTCCTTGGGGGCAATGTTGGTTAAATGTCCACATTGTCGAGACTGATTGTTGATGCCGGTTATTGATACCGATTATGAGTATGTGACAGCAAATCATCATGATACATGCCCATACGCATCATCTGCATGTTTGTTATGAGATGTGGTTGACCATTGCATATGTCATTGGGTATGTTGTGATGAGACTCCCTGATAGGCGAAGATTATCTCACATGAGCGCACAATATGCGTAGTATGGATGCATGACTGGATTATATGACTCATGCATCTTCATTGTGTATTGAGATTACTGTACGCCTTATCGACATCAGGGCCGTAGCCTCCATAGGCATATCGTGGATAGCCAGATGAGACACCGAAAATCTGTTACTAGTATCGGGCTGTCATAGATGGCCCTGAGTGAAAATCCCTAAACCTTCGAGGCCAGGAGACGCCCCAACGTCAAGACTGAGTGGATACATGAGCGCCCGAGTGCCGAATACTTGAAGGCCACGTCTCTCACTGTGTCATGGTCTGTTGGGAGGGGGTGTGGCCTTACTCGCTCGAGAGTAGGGGGCATAGCTAGGCTGAGTTGACCAGCTCATGAATGGGTCTGCTATCGACGTGCCAGGTAGATATTGGCTGACTATTGGCCAGGAGGATAGTGAGGTCTCTTCCACTTACATGGTCGCGGGTCAGTGGGTGGCGATTTGCATGTAGAGTGTACTAGACCCCGGTGATTTCTCAGAGAGGAACCGTACTGATATGTGGGCTTATGGGGCAGGAATTGTATACTCATTCATTCATTCATCCACTATCCACTTGGGTGGGTGGTGTGCAACTGTTTGTTACGTGTACCTTCCCAATGACCAGGATTTCGGTTGGGGTGCACAACTAACCTGAAATCAGGAGTTTACCACATTGAGACTGACTATCGAAATTTAGGTATGAGACTGGTTTGGATAAAAGTCCTTTGTAATGGACTCCATAGCCTGCGATACTACGTACTATCATCCCGACTTTACACTCCAGCATGGTCATTCCATTTGCACTACATATTGTATTACATCCGCGGCATATGACATTTTGGTTATTGTGCTTCTGCATTTATATGGTCTAGAATCGGCTGACGGTATTCGTGAACTCATCAGGAATTGTATATGACATTTCATCCTCGGCATCTGATATTTGACTCTTTATGACTCCTCATTTGCATAGTTGATCTGTATAGTGTACTCTAAAATTGTATGACTCATGGACTGGTCAGTATTTCCACTTATTCTAATATCATATGATTCATGATCTTGCCAATATTTTCGACATTGTATGATTATGACATTGTATTGAATACTTGACACTTACCTTGTGTACACACTTTCACCACCCTCTAAGCTTTCTATAAGTTTATGCATGATAGATGCGTGCAGGAGATGTTAGGTCGCAGCGGCGTTGAGCATGGAGCGTGCAGCTGTCTTCTAGAGCTTTGATTTTATTTTGACATATGTATTTTCCTTTCAGCATTGTATTTAAAGTTTATATTAGTGGATATGTGATGATGATGTTGCTTTTGTGATTTGGGTAAACTTGTGGTTATGTTTCTTACAAGATAAATGTACGTTGGAAAATCCTCCTTATAGGATCCCAGGATCGGAACCTGGCATATGGGCACTGGGAGCCGAGAATGGGGTACTACGGAGGCTCTCGACACCGGATTTGGCGATGAGGATTCCTGTGAGTCTGATTTTCGGGTTTAGGGCGTGATAGGAAATTTCTCTACCGTTTTGCAATATTGTCTATGAATGTTTGGCTCTTCATTAACAGGAAAGGCATTTCGATGGTATTCTAGCCTAACTGCGAAATCGATACGAACTTGGGAGCAAATGCATGACACTTTCATGTGAAATTTCTTCTCATCAGATCGTGACATCAGTATTATAGAATTACCTTCTGTATGACAAAGAGAAGGCGAACCCGTAGAAAAGTACATAGACAGATGAAAAGACATTGGGAGCCTCATGCAGACAATTACTCGAAGAAAAAGAATAAGTAAAAATGTGCTTAAATTCTATGGAGACTGGAATAGCATTTAGCCTCACTAGTGCCGATATAAGAACCTTTTGTGATTTAGCTATGAAAGCCCACGCGTTGGAATTAATGACCAAGAAAATGACGACATTTCATTACGAGACAGGCAGGAGAGGACATGGAAGATTGATGGCAAATGTTGTGGATTGAGAAAAGAAGAATGATATTCCCTGTGACAAAAAAAGAACAGAAAAAAGAGAAGAGTCAGATCGTTATAGAAGCAGATTCAATGATAAGAGGCCAAGATCCCTTAATTCTCATTAAAGATTTACATTTGAGTAGGGAGATGTCGCCCCCATGATGAAACAACTGCTAAGTGCAGGGACAATAGAATTACCCCCATCCAAATGGGCCGAAGAAGCAAAAAAGATGAAAGAAAGAAATTTCTGCCATTATCACCATCTGTTGGGACATCCCACAGAAAATTGCTTTACATTGAAATGCATAATTCAGAAGATGATAAACAGAGGTGAGATTATAATAGGCAAAGAGAAAGAAAGAAGCAAAAAGCATCGATAAAGATGATCTCTGGCTGAGAGATTATATACAAGAAAAAGGGAGGACTGAAAAAGAAGGAAAATAGCAGTACAAATACTGATAATGTTGCAGAACAAATGGGTAAAGCTGCGGTGATCACATTACGCTTAGGAAAAAGAGTAACAAGTCCTCTCCAAAACCAAAAAGCTGAAGTGTTGCAGGAAAGAGTATCCAGGATACACATTGATAACAATAGAAAAGAAGAAAAGAATGAAGTCGAAAAAGTGACTTATGATGTGATAAGCCATCTGAAAGGTATACCAGCTCGATTAAGTGTGTATGATGCACTATAGTTATCAGAAGACTGTCGACACACTCTAATTCAAGCCTTATCCAATAATGAGGTTAGAAAAGCATTACTCGTAGAGATGGAAAGACAGAGCAAGAGATACAAAGTAATTTCATGCCTATCATTTCCTTCTCCGACGATGATTTGACTTGATATAGGCAGCATAATAGGCCATTAATGATCATGGGTCACATTCGCAGTAAACAGTTTAAGTGAATAATGTTGGATAATGGATTAACAGTGAACCTGTTGCCATTAACAGTGTTGAATAAACTCAGAAATCGTTGCTCACATTTATGCCTTTGTAGAATGATGATACATGGCCTTAACTAAGACGGACAACACTCGCTGGGTAAGATTACGCTAACCTTAGAAATGGGTGAGTTAACGAAAAATGTCGTTTGTCATGTCATTAATGCAATGACAACGTATAACCTCCTCTTGGGTAGGCCGTGGATGCATCGGTATGGTATTATACCATCCACTTTGCACCAATGCTTCAAATATTGCAAAGATGGAATTTAGTACAAGGTAATAGCTAATCCAAGACCGTATATAGAAGTAGAAGCTTTCTCCGCCAATGCCAGTTACTACGATGGATTTGCCACAGAAGATGTGGAGAATAATGATGAAAATAAAACCCCAAGAAATAATCACACATAAATAATAGAGAAAGAAGTCGCAAAAATAGAATTGTCTGGGAAAGTGAATACGAAAAAGAAGTTTTATTTCGTGCCAAAACACTTGAGACAACTGGGATAGCCTCCATTAACATTATTATCACCCGAGCAGCTGGAGATTCTACAGTCAAATTATATAGTACCATTGCCATATGCTGAAAGGAACAAGCCGTTCTTGGCTATCCCAAAAAGATTTTATGCACCTTCGGAAATGAAAGTAGAAGAAAGAGTCGATAATAATATAAGTTGTGAAAAATTGACATTTGAAGATTTTAAGAGATATAGTCCTGCCAGCAGAAAAATTATGAAGAACATGGGTTTTAACTATGAAGAACCAACTGGCTTGAAATATGGAAAAAGAATCCAGATTCCAATCAGAGTAAATGAGAAAAAGCGAGAGAAATTCTGCAAATTGGGGGCAAAATCTTCAGTAAATATGGTCGCAGTCGATTCGGTAGAAGAAACAGATTCTGAAATAATTAAGCATCCTGAAACAGCTCCGAAACATATGAAAGACGGGGGGCAGCCGACAGTTGACAGTTTGCGAGAAGTAAATCTAGGCACGGAAGTAGAACCACGGAATGCATTTATAAATGTCAGTCTGACCGAATAAGAAATAGATCAATATATCAAACTTCTGAAAGAAAATAAAGATGTATTCGCCTAGACATATGCAAAAATGCCAGGACTAGAATCATCAGTAGAAATGTACCGACTGAATATCTCCAAACTTAAAAGGCCAATTAAAGAAGTAGAAAGGCGATTCCATCCATATCTAATTCCCTGATAGAAGATTAAGTAAATAAGTTGATAAAGGTCGGATTCATCAGAGAAGTCAAATATCCTAAATGGATATCAAATATTGTTCCGATGAAAAAGAAAAGTGGACAAATCAGGATATGCGTCGACTTTAGAGATTTAAATGAAGCGTAACCGAAAGATGACTTCCGTTGCCAATAACATAATTACTAATCGATAGTAAGACAAAATATGCTCTTATGTCCTTCATGGATGGTTATGCTAGATATAATCAGATAAAGATGGCTCCAGAAGATGAAGAAGCCACAACATTCAAAACTTCATTGGGAATTTATTACTATAAAGTTATGCCGTTCAGTCTTAAGAACGCTGGAGCAACATATCAGAGGGCAATGTAGAATATTTTCCAAGACATGATGCATTAACATGTTGAATGTTATGTTGATGATTTAGTAGTCAGATCGAATGACCATGAAACACATCGCGAACAATTTGATTTCAGTCTTTTACTGGCTCAAAAAGAAACAACTAAAGATGAATCCGACTAAATGTTCTTTTGGTGTCTCATCAGGAAAATTCCTCAGCTTTGTTATAAGACACAGAAATTGAAATCGACCCAGGGAAAGTCAAAGCCATTCAAGACATGCCACCCCCTAAAACATTGAAAGAGCTAAGGAGTTTACAAGGGAAACTATCGTACATTCGCCGTTTCATCTCTAATCTAGACGAAAGATGTCAGTCATTCTCTCATCTGATGAAGAAAGGAATAGAATTCGTATGGGATCATTCGTGTCATAATGCATTCAATTCAATTAAAGAATTGTTGAAACATCCTCCGGTATTGGTAGCCCCTGTGAAAGGTAAACCACTCATACTGTATATATCTACAACTGCGAACTCATTAGGGGCTCTACTGGTACAGGAAAATGAACACGGGAAGGAAATTGCGCTTTATTATTTGAGTCGGACTCTGATAGGCGCAGAATGCAATTATTCACCAATTGAGAAAGTATGTTTGACATTAATATTTGCAGTGTAGAAACTAAGACATGATTGCCTTTCTCATGATATAATTCTAATCTCACGAGCAGATCCCATAAAATTCTTGATGACTAATCTGATGTTATTAGGAAGACTGGCCAAATGGATGCTATTGCTTTCATAATATACAATTACTTATGAGCTGACAAAAGAAGTAAAAGGACAGGCAGTGGCAGATTTCTTGGCAGCTCATCCCGTAACAGATAGTGAAATGATCAGTGATGATTTCCCAGATGAACAGGTAATGATGATTGAATCGCCAAACTCATGGCAAATCTACTTTGATGGTGCCTCTCAGATTTTTAGAACAGGTGCTGGAGTAATATTCATCAGTTCTCTGGGTGATTTGCTGGCTTACTCTTTCTCATTAGGTACTGCATGTATAAATAATGAATCCGAATATAAGCTCTCATCATTGGAATGGAGATACCTTAAGAAATGAAAATAAAAGTGATACAGATTTTTGGGGACTCCAAGTTTGTCATAAACCAATTGACAACTGAGTTTGAAATAAGAAAAAAGAACTCTTGTCGTACTGTTGATGAGTACAACAATTACTAGAGCAATTTCATTACGTTGAAATTAAACATATACCGCGATGCGAGAATACAAGGGTAGATGCTTTAGCTAGCCTGCAACAGCTTTATCTTGTCCAGATCGAAGTCCCCTTCAAGTAACAATAGAAGAAAAAAGGTTTTTACCATCATCTGAAATTATTAATGGAGCCATTAAAGCACTTCATGTATCATGTTTGGAGGTCACAACAGATGATTGGCGCCAGCCTTTTGTAGATTATCTCAAATACGATATTATGCCAGAGGACCCAACACAAAGGTTGCAGATCAAGCAAAGATCAAAGAAATTCATTATGTGTAGCGAAGTGTTATACAAAAGATCTTATACCGAAATGCTGTTACGGTGTCTGAATATGGAAGAAGCAAATCAAATATTGCAAGAAGCCCATTCTGGAGAAAGAGGACCACATAAAGCCAGCTGAAATTTATTCCATCGGGTGTATCGAATGAGGTATTACTAGCCCACAATGTTTAAAGACGCTATCGATTATGCGTAACGATGTCATGAGTACCAAATCCATGGCGATGTCATGCATGCGCCTCCTGAAGACCTTTATCAATCGGTAGCTTCTTGGCCTTTCGCCACCTAGGGACTTAATGTCATCGGTTTGATAAATCCACCATCATCCAAAGGACGATAATATATCTTGGTAGCGATATATTATTTCTCCAAATGGACTGAAGTAATCGCACTGCGAAATGTCAAAGCAAAAGTTGTCATGAATTTTATGCGACATGCGATAATATATCACCATGGCATTCCGAGAAGAATTGTCACTAATAATGATACTCCTTTCAAGAACATAGTATAACATCTCGAATTTTCACAGGTAGAGTTTATGCACGTGTCTGAGAAAATCGGGTGTTAATAATGCATAAACTAGATGCTTTAAAATCTCACCATATTTATTTATTTTTTTCCATTTGGATCCTATCTAGATACATCCACAATGGTAACCATTCACGAGGGTAAAATCAACTGTATTGATTAATTCATTAGAGTGACATAATTCAATAAATAATCAAATGCCTCCATTTATTGAGTTTGCAGTGGAAGTATAAAATTAAATCATAAAACTATCTTCGTATTCTTTTAGTATAGTCTTTCATAGGGAGATGGTCCTCTAGGTCTTCAATCTGTACATCACCGACATCATCTGTACGGTTGGAGAGGGTTAATGCCCTATCATAGTGATGGTTATAATTCAAGATTAACAATAATTCAAGAGATTCATAAAAGCAATATAAAGGTTACTGATATGTCCCGTACTCCACAACTACTAGAGGTATCAATATGCACAAGCAATGTACATGAGATGCATGTCTAGCAAAGTATATGCGGTTTATCACACTTAACGATCGCTAGAATGTGGAAAATGATTTGAGTTATCGGACTCGCCCTACATCCCATTATACGAAGATTCGCCGGCGTGTCCCACGTTTAATATGGTTTTATGCAGTTATCCGAAGACAAACACAACATATGACTGGATGAATTACGTGTAACGATTTGTTCATGGAGCAACTATTTGTAACATCTACTCCTGGAAGTGATGTAGCACGCATTGTGAATTACTCACATCGATTTGTGCACCACTACCTATGAAACATGGAATTACGTGTAGCCCCATAAGTCGCTACCGAAAATGCATTACGTCCACAATATTTATTTGATCGCTAGAAGTGGGATTCCTAACATAGTACTTGCACCAAAGAGGAAATCAATTGAATCGTTGTAGCTTTGAAATTCCAAGACACATGCCCAAGCCATAAAGGTAAATGACACAAGTCTAACGTAATAAAGGAGATGAGTAGCAATGACTAACTCAACAAAAAGGAGAGTGGCAATGGACAACTCAATAAAGAGGAGAGTGGCAATGATCAACTTAATAAAAGGAGAGTAGCAAGGGCTAACTCAACAAAATTGATAAAGACAAGAGTAAGGCTTGTATCCATCGCCCCACATAAAAATAATGAAGATCACTCGTAATCATCATACCATAATCTCAAAGGGTAAATAATTGTTGATGGTAAATTAACAATTGCAGAGAGAGAATCATAGTAACATGAGAATAGGTAAAAGGCAAGATAATTCATATCAACTTAAATTAAAGTAAGCTTAAAGGAAAAACCCTCACCTCTTAGACTTGATCACACTCTAACATTGCTAGATTTGAATATATGCATTGTCGTACCCAATTTTAGCATAATTAACATGGTTCATATGGTTAGATCATTATATTACATAGATTGTACGGTTAGGACCAATATCAAGCTATGGTTTAGTATAAACATAGATTTAGGGCTAGGTTTTGAATTAGTTTCCAATCTAATTGAGAGTTTCAATTTGATTGAATCATAGATATTCAACAACCATAGTCAGCCAACGTTCTTAATTCAACAATTTGCGGTTAAATGAATTTCCACACTGAGTCAACTAGATTTGACTCACTGACTAATCAATCTATTTAATCATGAACTCAAATCAGAATGGAAAGCTTATGCGTAATACAAAGTTGAAGGAAAATTGGCACGTAGATCTTACCCACTGAAGTGGTTAGCTAGAATCACTCCAATTCAGACCCAACTCGTTTGTGGACTCAGTTGATCCGAAAGCTCTCTTCTTCTTCCTCCCACTTTCTTTGGAAGGCTAGGCAGTGGTCCCTTCTTTCTTCTTCCCACTTTCTTTGGATGGCCACACAATGGATCATGAAAAGAAACAAAACTCCTACTTGGCTAGACCCAACTGAGTCGACTCAGTTTAGCAGGTCACATCATTCTCTCCTCCTCTCGTTTACTTCTTTCTTTCCTTCATCCTCTCGTTTATCTCTCTATTTTTGGATGTGTGCATCCTCCAATGGATGGTGTGGAGCTTTTATAGCATTGTATTATTTCTAGAGTGTTTCCTGCAGAATTCATGTGCTGTTTGCAACGTGTAAAGACCAACAATGCCAGCGCTAGTTGGTGGCTACACGGGCGTACTTCCAATAGGATTCTTTCTCGCTACCTTTGGAAGTTGGGTCGGTTTTTGTTGGGCCGCTGTTTAATCAGATCAGTTCACTGTATAGTGCAGCAACCTGCGAGTTGAAATCGATTTCTTGAATGAAGAAGGTGGCCCTGGTTTTAATGGAAGATTGTCTGCCATCGAGTTATCCTTCGATCCGATGATTGGAGATGATTCAAATGGTCCTCAGGGAACATGTGAGTCCCATAAATTAGATGTTCTAGATGCCTTGGCCGATAGCCTTCACAAGGTCGTGTTGCGAACATTTTTTGCATCTCATGCCGACGTCCAAATGATCCAGATATTTCCAGTGAGATGGAGCATCACTTAAGCTTTTCGGAATCCTTTGGAAGGGTTGCAATTACCTTCCTCCTTGGTTAGATGGTTCGGATAAGTGGATATCATCGCGTTCCGGGTGGTTTTCCGCAACCTGTCCCAAAAATACCAGAAAATCCAACACCTTTCTTGTTTCTTACATCGTTTAGAGGAGTCGGAATCCTCTATAATGGTGGTCGGACAGTTTGGATCTAATAGAGGAGCCGAGCAAGAGAGTTCTGGTGGGAGAGTTTCTTGCGCACCTAAGTTTTGCGGATTTTGTTATAGTGTGCGGACTTCTCCCTCTTGTTCGGTTGTATGGAGCAGGTGGGGTCCACTATGGTGTTTGTTTGAGCAATCCACTCCGTTCATCAGGTTTTGAGAGTTATTTTATGGTAGGGGCTCAAATATGGAGTCGATCGGAGTATTAGTTTAGCTTATCTCGAAGCTCTCCTAGTGGTTGCCAGAGACGAACTTGATCTAGATTAATGGTTCACACTCAATGAATAGGGTCCAAGTTTGGGAGGAATGCGTAGTTAGGATAGGCAAACGATTAGGCAAAGTTTGGTGGTTGATCAATGGTGGGAAAGGCCTAGATCCGAAATTTCACCTTTTGCTTCAAAAGGAAGGAGTTAGATTCTGCGTTCAACGATGTAGAATCATAGATCGGGCTTCAAATTTTATATGATATCGTAGTCATGTGAGGCCAAAGTGTGGTCCAATTTTGAGTTACGATGGATGGCAGGAAGTGGTTAGATATAGGTTTATACAGAGTTGGTAAATCCTAAAAGGATAACTTGACGGCTAAGTAAATGCCTACCAAAGTGGGGTCTTCATATTTTACACTTGGTCCATATGATGGCCAATCTAAGTCATTCATATGGAGGAAAATATCGTACTACGACTACCTATGAGCTTTCCTCAGTTGATGGACACCAAAATCAACAATTAAGGGCAGATTTGTTAATTAGGCCACTTCTATAATGATCTAAAGGCTGAACTTTGACGTGTATTGTTAATTTATGATAATTAGGCCTGGTATAAAATTTCACATGAAATGAATCATGAGAACCATGTGATTTAGAATTCAAGGGTATAAGTTAATGACATTTTCATAATTATTGCTGAGGTAAGAGTTTTGTGAAATCTAATGGTTCTACATGGGTATAGGTACATTTCTAAGTAATTCTTACAAAAGAACTTATAATCCATTCCTTGTTGAACCTAAGCTTCAATGTCGTCCTTTATATGAACATTGTAAATTCCCAAAATTATTTTATATTGGCAGTCTGTCACTCCAAGAACATTAACTTCTGATCCGTATGTCCAATTTATTCAAAATTTGGGAATTTAGTCCCTGACTTATTCTTAAAATTATAGAAAAGTTTTTGAGGTACGATTCTGTGGTTTGGGGGGTGTTTCGCCCTTGTGACATGTATTAAAACTTGTTATCCAGCAGCAATTTCTTTTAATTTTTGCTACTATCGGATTTTTATGAAATTTTATACAAATCCAATCGAGATGAAATTTTTTAGGATGGTTGATGGAGACGTAAATGATCTATTGGAAATTTTTCTGCAACTAGTAGAGATTTCACAACATGTTAGAATTTCATCGAAATAGTCAAAAATTCTGGAATAATTAGAAAGTCTTTATTCCCATAAGGGAAACTTGTTCTTCTTGATTGTGACTCTATTTAAGGATGAATTTTAGTTCAGAAAAAGTTTCATTCGGAATTTTGGGGATTTATTATGGGGTATGTAGATTTATAGTTTCTAAATTCCACGTCTAACTTAATATTTCCAATGGAGAATCTGAATATGGGTTTCTAATTCCTCACTTTCCTTTGAGAATTCAATTTGGGTATATGTATCTAATTCATAATCATATCCTAGTCGCGTAAAGCTTATGATGGTCCATTCCCTCAGGCCCAGTTAATCTCATTCTCATGATCTGATACCAACTGTAACATCCCGAATTTTCACAGCTAGAGTTTATACTCGTGTCCGAGAAAATCGAGTGATAATAATGTATAAACTGGATGCTTTAATATCACACCCTTATTTTTTTTTCTTTTTTCATTTAGATCCCATCTAGATACATTCCCAATGGTAACCATCCACAAGAGTAAAATCAACCGTATTGATTAATTCATTAGAGTAACATAATTCAGTAAATAATCAAATGCCTCTTTAATGGAACCTTATTACATTTATTGAGTTTGCAGCGGAAGTATAAAATTACATCATAAAACTATCTTCGTATTCTTTCAGTATAGTCTTCCATAAGGAGATGGTTTTCAAGGTCTTTAATCTATACATCACCCGCATCATCTGTATGGTTGGAGAGGGTCAACACCTTACTCATAGTGATGGTTATCCTTCAAGATTAACAATAATTTAAGTATAAAATTAAATCATAAAACTATCTTCGTATTCTTTCAGTATAGTCTTCCATAGGGAGATGGTCCTCAATGTCTTCAATCTGTACATCACCCGCATCATCTATACTGTCGGAGAGGGTCAATGCCCTACTCATAGTGATGGTTATCCTTCAAGATTAACAATAATTCAAATATAAAATTAAATCATAAAACTATCTTCATATTCTTTCAGTATAGTCTTCCATAGGGAGATGTGAAATTGTGGTAATGACCGCTCTAGTAAAAGTAGGAATAGATTAAAGTGTCCTAGAGGGGGGCGAATAGGACTTTATATAATATTTTAGGACTATTTAAAATCCTATTACCATTATCTTGATCTAATATAACAATTTATCAAGATATCTTCAACTTAACTCTAATGGCTTTCAAGCTAAATAAAGGATCCGATCACAAGACTATTTAATATCTAAACAGTATATAAATTTAGTCTATGATGTATGCACTGAGTGACTGTGTGTGAGATGTGATACTTATCAGTTCTAAACAATCATGCATCATGTGATCATTCAAACATAATGAGAGAATATGCAAATAACAATCTCAAACACAGTCATTTTATAGTGGTTCGACTATATGCCTACTCCACTCCCAGCGGATGCACTCAACCCTTGAGTGTACCAGATTTCACTAACGGAGGTTTTAAATTAGGTTTACCTCAAATCAGTACAACCTACACAAGGCTGACTCTAGGACCTACACAAGGTACCTAACATGTCTCCACGAGACACAAGTTTATGCCCCACACAGGAGCAAGGGTCAACACACAACACTCAGGTTTTATGCTGTACACAAGAGCAAAGGATCCACACAAGGAACCTAGGGTTTTAGGCCACACAGGCCAAGGATCCACATAAGGACCCTAGAGTTTATGCCCTACATAAGAGCAAAGGTCAACACACAACACCTAAGTTTTATGCCCTACATGAGCAAAGGATCCACACAAGGAACCTAACTTTTAGGTCACACGAGCCAAGGACATACACTAAGGACTTAAGTTTATGCCCTACACAAGAGCAAGGGTCAACACACAACACCCACATGTACTCTCCCGTCGGAGGCCTCCTATGAGGACTTAGAAGGGGTGAGAAGCACATTTAACCCAAACCTACAAAAGGAATGATCAAAAGGGTATCTGGACTCTATTGACTTAGAGACAAGTAGGTGAGACCCATTAAGCACGTTGATGAAGATCTCCTCCTTGATGACGAAAATTCTTTAACTCCCTTGATCTGCAACACTTGAAGATGTACCAATAAAGGTGATGGGTTAGGTCAAGGTTATCTTAGAATCTACTCTAATAAATATTACCTATTAAAGCAATGGAGAGATTCCAAGGTCTTAAGCATTCAAGGGATCCCAGCTCAATGATTTGTCATTAAGGTGGTAGTTAGATGATCCTTGAGTGCGAAAGTTCATTCCCCAATCCACTCTATTGAATATCAATGATGAGGGTGGATTGAAGGATGTACTTCCATGAGAAAAGGGGTTTAGGGTAGATGATATGTAGTTTTTCTCTCAAAGCTCTCTCTCTTTTTCTCAATACAGCAACCAAGAACAAGCTCTCCTTAAATAGACAAAAAGTTCCAATAGTAATAAAGATGTCAGATTCTGACTGAGTTCGATATCATCGGGCCTGCTTCAATGTCATCGAACGTATACTTTCGATGCCTTCGAAGCAAGGTTCGATGATACAAACTCCACTAAAGTATATACCTGAAACTTTTTACCTAAGGATCAATGCCATCTAGCTTGCGTCGATGTCATCGAAGTTTGAATTCTAATTTCATTGACAATCTGTTCGATACATCGATCATTTCCACATGATTTTCAAAAGAGCTTGCTGGATAATCTTTAATCCATTTCGATGATATCAAACATATATCAATTTCATCAATATTTGAATTACGATCATATTGAGACATCATTGATTCCTCGGTCATTTCCAGAGGATTTTTCTATTGAGCTCGCTGGACTAGTTTGGTATGAATTCGATAACATCGAAGCTCCCTCGATATCATCGGAATTTGAGTTCTGATGGCATCAAGGCTCTCTTCGAGTCATTGATAAATATGAGATTTGCCTTAATAGCACGTTAGACACAAACTAGCCAGAATTCGATTATATCGAGCTGTCCCAATGTTATCGAAATTTGAATTCCGATGATATCGAATAGTCCATCGATTTATCGAGAATTTCATCTAAGGATCAAGTTGGTTGCTGGACACAAGGGGTCCTCAATTTGATGATATCAAGTACTTTTCGAGGACATCGATAACAGGTGTTCGATCACATCGATGTGGTATCGATATATCGAGAAAGGCTGGAAACTTAGAAATTTTCCTGTTTTGCAAAATAAGTTTTCATACTAAAACACATATGTTGTTCTACTCATTTTCATTTTAAGGGTTTTATATACCTGGGTGTTTTGGGACATGAGATGTGAGGCTAAGTTTACCTTTGATGAGTTCTGAGCACACATCCAGTTGAGGCAGACGCTTGATGATTTTCATATGGAGCCCACTTGTCTTACTGACTCAACTCTCACACTAATTGACAAACTAGGGCACTTTCAAGATGGTCCTCAAGGTCTTCAATCTGTACATCACCCACATCATCTGTACGGTTGGAGAGGGTCAACTCCCTACTCATAGTGATGGTTATCCTTCAAGATTAATAATAATTCAAGAGATTCATAAAAGTGATATAAAGGTTCTGATACATCCCGTACTCCACAACTACGAGAGGTATCAATATGCACAAGTAATCTACATGAGATGCATGCTTAGCAAAGTATATGTAGTTCATCACACTTAACGATCGCTAGAATGTGGAAAATGATTAAAGTTATCCGACCCACCTCAAATCCCATTCTACGAAGATTCGCCGGCGTGTCCCACATTTAACATGATTTTACAAGGTTATCCCAAGACGAACATAATACATGACTGGATGAATTACGTGACACGATTTGTTTAAGGAGTAGTTATTTGTGATATCCAATCCTGAAAGTGATGTAACACGCATTGCGAATTACTTCTTCTATTTGTACACCAATACCCATGAAACATGGAATTATATGTCGCCCCAGGGGCCGCTACCGAAAACGCATTACGTCCACGATATTTATTTGATTGTTAGAAGTGGGTTCCCAACATAGTACTTGTATCAAAGAGGAAATCAATTGAATCATGGGAGCTTTAGAATTCCAAGACACATGCCCAAGCCATAAAGGAAAATAACACAAGGCTAACGTAATAAAGGAGATGAGTAGCAATGGCTAACTCAACAAAGAGGAGAGTAACAATGAATAACTCAACAAAGAGGAGAGTGATAATGTCTAACTCAATAAAAGGAGAGTAGTTAGGGCTAACTCAACAAAATTGATAAAGACAAGGGCAAGGCTTGTTGTCTATACACTGCGGCAAAACTCGTCGCCTCACTGCAAATTCAGAGTATGCTCGAGGTCACTACAAAGGGCTCGTCACCAATCAGTGTATGCCGACAGCTCGAATATAGTGTCCCATACCACCATAATCGGCTCACGAGTTTGGTTGCTCACTGGTCACTACGGGGAGGCACGTGGCCCCAGCGTAGGCCGACAGCTCGACCACGGTGTCTCATACCACCATGCCTGACTCATGAGTCTTAGCGGATCGAGGTACCATGGTTAACGGGATTTCACTGGTAAGTTTGGTACCTTAGGTTCAAGTAGTAGTGTCCAAACATGGTGAACATGCATAAGACATAACGGGTTACTTGACGAGCTCGGCTAGCTCGAGCGCACAACAAGTTGAACGATATGAAGAGCATAAGCACTTCGTGTGGCCAACCACTATCGCCAACCGAAGTACGATTCGGGTTCGTCGAACACATCTCACATGGTGAAATGAATCTCAACCACGATTATAGTGTACGTATACGGTACTTTCTACAAATACCTAGAGTATGTAGAATTCCATATTTTTCATCTTTAATCGAAACGGAAAACAGACAGCACTTTGTACATGTGCAATTGCATGCAGATCATGAATTTATCATTATCTGACATTGAAAGCATTGAAAACCGTAACTTATACACCTAAAGTCCTCACCTTTTATCGTAGAATCGTAACGAATACGATAGGTTTGTCAAGCTTCCGTATTCCGCAGTTTGGTAGCCTATAAAATGAAATAGGTTAGCTATTTCATAACCTACAACCTTTACAACTCAAAAACAGATTAGGGTTAGGGTTTCTTACCTAGAAACGAAGTCGGATTCGCCGGGAAAGTGACAAGACTTAAGTGATGAAGCTTGTAGAATGGCAGGGAAAAGTAGTAGGGTGTTTCTCCCACTTCTCTCACACTTTCTCTCTCTTTTCTCTCTGCTCTCTCTAGGGTTTCTCTCAAATTCGTATGGCTATGAGAGAGAGGGTTCTAAGGTCCTTATATAGCCTAAAAACACTCCAAAATAGACTTAAGGTCTAGGTATACTTAGGTTATAACCAAAGCGAGTTAGTTTCAGCTCAACGGAGGACTTCTGGCGGGCCTCCTTGAGCCAAAGGTCGGACTTAAGCTCACCAACCTTCGATCTAGGTGAAGTTAAGTTTTTGTTACAATAGGGTTTCCAGATCACGCGTGGCGGACCAATTTCAGTTCAACGGTCAGCGAATTTCGATCAAAAATTCCAAGTACATGGATATGTTTATGAAATTTTTCCTAATCCGAGGGTGTATTTGGGTCAGATTCTGACGGTCTGGTTGCTTACAAAATGTCCGCAAGTGACATGTGCCAGATTACTATTTGAGATATTTATTTGTAAAGAAAATCAAGTATTTTCACACTCCTCGCTCCGGACTCAAGCGAACAGCCGTGGGACACTATCTGGATTCGATTTCCGAGATGGTTGTCAAGCCCAGTGAGGCGGTCCTAAGTCCTTAACTTCGTATTATTCAGACTCCCGATGTGCGGTCCAGACCTGATACGGAGTTTCAATGTGCTCCCGAAAGCAGTCGGGTAATGAGTTTGATCCTAGACTTTAGGGTAACCTAGCGTCAACGATTCTACAAGATTTGGGTCTTGCAGATCATCTTTAAAGTGATTCAAACGGATTTCATGGCTAATCTAGTTTAGCACTTAGTTAACTTTGTCAAATTTCTAAAGGATTTAATCCTAAGTGATTTCTGGTCAAGGTGGTACTCGGGTCTTTGCACGGAAATTTATGAGTCGTTACATTACCCGCTGAAGTGGTTAGCTAGAATCACTCCAACTCAGACCCAACTCGTTATTGGACTGAGTTGACCCAAAAGCTCTCTTCTTCTTCTTCTTCTTCTTCTTCTTCTTCTTCCCACTTTCTTTGCAAGGCCAGGCAACCCTTCTTTCTTCTTCCGACTTTCTTTGGACGACCACACAATGAAGACTATTCTCAACGGCCAGATTCATGTTGGAGAATAGATGTAAGGTTATGATAGCTAAATTGGTATCGTACACATGTACATATTAAGTTAAATTTCATGGTAACACTCGAGAAGTTTCAATACTCGGTTATTGAAACGTTTGGGGTGTTACATAGAGGCATGGAGAAATTATGCCAGAAATTTGGCATACAACATTCATTTTCAACACCTTACTACCCTCCAACCAATGGGTTAGCAGAGGCATTCAATAAGATGATTGTAAAAATATTGAAGAAAACTGTCACAGGAAATAAGCGTGACTGGGACGAAAAGTTGCAAGAGGTTTTATGGGCTTATAAAACTACCCATCGTACTGCGACAAAAGCTACACTGTATTCATTGCTTTATGGTGTTGAAGCCGTCATCCCAATTGAAATGCAAGTCGCATTGCTCAGATTAACAGTACACTGGTCAATGACAGATGATGAAAATGTAAGAATAAGGTTAGTCGAATTAGATTTGCTCGATGAAAAATGGCTAGCAGCCCAACAACGATTAGAACTATATCAGGCAAGAATTTTTGCTGCCTTCAATTAAAAGTTAAACATACCTCTTTCAAGAAAGGTGACCTGGTGCTAATGTTGAAAAGAACTATAGTGGTCACTCGAAGAACTAGGGGCAAATTTGATCCCAAATAGGATGGTTCGTATGTAATAACTGAAGTATATTCAAACAGAACCTACCGAGTCATGTATTAGAATGGACGAGGCATCAGTATACCTGTTAATGCTTACTTAATCAAGATGTATTATCCCTGACGATCATTGCAGTTTTGATTCTGAAGATTATCGAATATAATGCTTCCCAATCAAAAGGGGGTAAGATAAGCAAAATGATGAAACAGCCTCAAAAGGCAAATGTCATGTATTCTTCTCCATATATGAATGAATAAAAGGCAGACTCTCAAGAATATCATGCAAATTCAAGCATATCAATCTTTTCGCCAAAATTAATGATTACTGCCAACCATTGTCAAGCGTCAATGATGATTATCGCCAAATAGATATTATCGGCATCACTAATCCCTACTGACCATTATTACAAAACTATTATCGTTAAATTGATATTATCCCCAAAATTGATACACTTCTTTAAGAACTATCAAGAATATTATTATCCACATGGCGATATATCTTTTATCGATTTATCAGCTGCAGCAGTGGATTAAGCCTATACAGCCAACCACACAAGTCCTATGACAGCGATGGCGACTTATCATTCACAACAGCAGTGAAAAGTCTTTACGGCTAATCACGCGTAAGACCTATTATATCCAGTGATGCATCAATTATTATGCGAGCAGCAGTGAAAAGCTAGTGGTCCTAAAAAGCCCGCGTAGGCCATCACATGCTAAGCCCATGTGGGCAGCGGATGAAGCCAGCAACTAAAAGTCCTGAGTGGCCAAAAGTCCACAGTAGCCAATCACGTGTGAAACCAATGTCGTCTGTATAGCTTCCGATAGCGCCACGGGGGAAGACGAGAGAAAATGCCCTCCTGAATGGGTCCGAGCTGGTAGACGAAGAAAAAGCGGGTAGCAGTGTGCGCTCTTTGGCTCGTCCATAAATAGGCCAACCATGTATAAAATCCCCCAGATTCCTGATTTGATTCTGGTAGAAACTCATGAGGATGGGTCTTTAAAATAAACTACCCTCTCATTGATGGACTGGTGGCCTTGAATTTGGTACCCTAAGGTAGCCTTGCGAGCCCCGTGAACTCTAGAGAGTTACTGCGTCCAACCCTGCATGTAAAACTCACCGAGTTCATTGCCCCAGTAGCTTCATTGGGCGCCTCTGATGGATCGCGGTTTGTGAACTCCCTGACTGCGATAAGTCCAGCGAAATCATAAGAGTTACAAATACCATTCGAATAAGACCCGACTCCAACTACTCAAGAGTCTAAAAAATTGTGATGGCAAAACTACTCAAGAGCTTAAACTGTGTGAAATTAACTAAGATTGAAAACTAGCTCCGCTCATAAAAAAAAGAATACCATATAGGCAACATCGTACTAGCAATCATGAATAAGTTGTTACTTTACAGCATGTATTATCAAAATATGCTTGCAAGAACTGATGAAGAAAATAACATGCAAATATATGTTTAGTCATTCCCAACACATTCACAAATTCTTTGAATTATCAAAATTTATTCATAGTATGTCAAAATATAAGTACAAAATCATATTGTATACAAATGAGAATTCTATAGATCTCCTGTGAAAAAGGCGAGCTTAACAGTCCTAGAGGGGGGGTGAATAGGACTATGCCAAATAAAGACTTAAAGTACTAAAATAATAAATAAATGAGAATAAATCACAAATCTCAATAGCACTAGTAATGAAAAATTGATTCAAACTTAGTTCGTTGGACAACCTTCACTAAAAACAATGTTTTAAGCAGGACAACCTTATTTCATGAACATTTGTAAGGATCAAGACTTCAAACCAAGCAAGAGATAATAAACCTATCTATTACAAACATTCACCACTAGTGTAGAAATAAAATTACAATCATTCACCACGGATACAAAAATTAAACATTCACCAGAACACAAGGAGTTATAGTGGTTCGGTGTGTACACCAACTGTTCTCAAACAACCACACCTACTCCACTCCCAATAATCACAACCCACGCGATATTGGCATTAACTAAAAATAAGGTTTTCACAAGTTCACCTTAAAACCTTACATATTTGTGATTTTAAAGGGCTTATCACAAACAAAAACCCCACACTGAGATTTTCTGGCTATCTCAGTTAAAACCAACACATGAGATTTTCTAGCTATCTCAAAGAAACCAAAATACAAAGAATATAAATGTACTTATCTTCTCCTTGAAGACGTATCTCTTAATGTAACCTGTAGAACCGCTTCTCTTGAAGTAGAATGTTCGAAGTCCAATCATATAAACAAGGGTTGTAGGTTCTAGATTGATTTTAAATTAATTCAAACCAAAGGCCACTTGTTTGAATTCCTCAAGATCTCAAAAAAGAGCAATTACTCTCTTGAAAGAATAAGATTCATGAAAAGAGATCAAGGAATTAAAACAAAACGCTATTTAAACAAAATATTAAAATACCATGCAATAGCATGAAGATAGTGGAGACTTCCATCTCTCGTGGTGAAGGCTTTTACTAGCTTGGATCAGTAATTTTGGATTGAGAGAAGGTCACTATTTATAGTTAGAAATGTTGTTACTTCAACTTGTCTAAGGTTTAACAAATTTTTAAACTTTGAGCCCGATCAGATAAAACAGTTCTTCGACTGGTCGAAGGCCTTGCTCGACTAGTCAAGGGTGCCAAAATATAGTTGCTGGACTTCGAGTTGAGCAACCCTTGACTAGTCGAAGGCCTCTCTTCGACTGGTCAAGCAGTCTGCTCAACTGGATAAGGAAGCAATGGAAAAAATTTATTTTTTTGAATTTGAACTTAGACTGATCGAAGATTTTCTTAGACTGGTCGAGCCACAGCTTAGACTAGTCGAATCTAAGCTATTAAGCATAAAAACCCATATATGATTATGTTTTGAAATGACCTGAGCCTAAGGTCTTTCTAGGGTCAATTATACCTAAAAAGACTGACGTGAAGTAGTTTGAACTTTTTGGAGCTTGATCTTTTAGTTGAATCTTTAATAGGGCTTGAAGATGAAGCTTGAACTTAGAAGTAGAATTTGTCTTGAAGATGAACTTTCTGTCTTGATTTACTCCTTAACTTGAACTTTAGGAAGGTCTTAAACTTAGTAAAAGCATGTCTTGAAGTCATGTCATGAACTTTCTATCTTGATCGCTTGAAGTTACTTCTTGAACTTTCCATCTTGATTCACATTATGTAAACCATATCATAAGCTATTTTGTGTCATTGAATTTTGACAAACAAGAGTGTGCTTTATACATTATAGCACTTACAATCTCCCCCTTTGTCAAATTCATGACAAAACACTTAACATAACAATATCCATATTGTCAGCTTGATTTCCATGTTTGTAAAAGATGTAGCTCTATTGAATCAGCAAAATTTACTCCCCCTCAATGTGAGATTATCATGTGTTATGACAAATAATACATTTCCAATACAAAACTCCCAACAACTATCCATATATCAATATATCAACATTCAATATAATGCATTACTTCATTGAATCTACTTATTAAAATAGAAATCTCTCCCCCTTTTTTATCACAAAATGATGAAGGGAAGAATACTAATGTGATTAAAATCAATAAATCACAGCAAAAATGGTAGATCAATAAGAGGAAAATGCATAGAGAAGGGTAATTAAGAGTTAACATAAAGTCATCAACAAGGATATAAGATGGGAGTTTGAGAGAGTTATCATCCAACACAAATAGTATAAAGTTATACAACCCATGCATAAAATAAAATAACATCAACTTAATCGGATCCAGAAGAAGAGGATGGAGGAGGTATAAATGGGTCGATCTAGTGAAGTCCTCTAGTAATGTGATGAAAGTATTTTCGCATATATTTCATGGAAGACTTATGACTTTCAACCAGATTGTCCTATGATATCTTTAACTCGACAACCTTTTCTTCTAAAGACTTAAGCCAATCATCAACCTGAGATGGATGATAGTCAGGATCAGATTCATCGTCCGATTTCAATTCTACAAAGATATCATCCATAGATGTGTCCTTAGGCAATGACACTTCTTCTTCTTCAACATCGTCTTCATCTCTCTGACCAGGGAGGTACACCAGGTTTATCTTGTGAATATTTGTATTATCAAAAGGAAGAGCAGACTCTTGCGCCTCAGTCAATGGAATGACAACGTTACAATGGATAGCAAGAGTTGTCATGAGATATGCAAAAGGAATCAACCCATGACCCGGATGGATACGAAATTGAATAATCAAGTAACATATCAATGATGGAAGACACATAGGAATGCCAGATGCAACAACATGAAGAATACGAGCCATAAAGGGAGTAAGTTTAGACTTATTCCCGAATCGAGGATACACGTTCGATGTAAAAATACGATGAAGGACCCTGAATCTTTGAATCATCTTGGTGGCACGGAGGGCATTACCAAAGTTCCAATTAGCATTGAATCTACATAACTTGCGAGTGATTTCCCTTTGTTTTGATTCACTCATTATATCAGTTAAGGGAGTAATGGGTATGCCTTCATCATTCACATTCACATCAAGCAATCCTGAGATTAGGTGCCTATAAACCGAAACTGTTCATTCTCTAAAATTAATAGAGAATGTAAGGTTATCAAGAGACAGCTCTCTTATTAATGCATACATCCCTTGAGCTATGGAGCGATATGTTGTTCCGCCCCAACCCAGAATATTTTCCTAATCAATGGCAGACAGAATAGGCATGAGTTTAAATGGAGTAATGTGATCAATATTCACAGTCCTTTTTATAATGATATCTCTAGAGCGGAGATCCCTTACATGCTCCGAATCGTCTTCGGGAGCTCTCAGGGTTCTCACCCTAACTGGAGTCGTCCGGGAGGAGGAGCCACTATGGCCCTGCATGTAGCCTTCCTCTTAGACCGATGCTCTATGTAGAGTTTGCAAAAGAAGATATTAAAGATGAGTTTGGTGTAAATCATATTTTTGCACAAAAACTCTCTATGGAAAGGATGTAAATATCAAATCTAGCAAAAACTCTCTATGGAAAGAAGATATTAAAGATGAGTTTGAAGCATAACTAGCAAAAACGAACCCAAATTTAGAAAGAAATCGAAAATAAACCACTTATAAAGACTCATGGAGATGGGTTCGGCAACTCGAGCCAACGCTAGGCGAGGAAGAAGGGTGAAATAAGGAAGAAAAAAGGATTTTTCCTCTTTTAAGAGGCCCACCCGTGCACTTCGACCGGTCGAGTATGGTCCTCAACTCGTCAAAACTCGACTGGTCGTGCAGCTAGAAAATTTCATATATCTATATATATATATATATATATATATATATATATATATATATATATATATATATATATATATATATTTGAAATTTATATGTTTTGCATTTTTTTAAATTATAAACATATAAATAATAAAAATGCATAAACAACATGATTTAATTAATTAAAAGTGCATAGACCAATATCATGTTTTAATTTAGAAAATTTATTCTTGTCAAGCGGTTTGGTCATAATGTCCGCAAGCTGCTTTTCCATCTGAATGTATTCTAATGAAATGCTTTTGTCCTCAACTAATTCTTGAATATAATAATATCTAATGTCTATATGTTTGGTACGAGAATGTTGAATGGGATTATTTGAAATATTAATAGCGCTTGAGTTATCATAATATAGTATCATTGTATATTGCGCAATCCCATAATAAGCTAACATCCTTTTCATCCAAATCAACTGGGTGCTAGCATTGTCAGCTGCAATATATTCAGCTTCAGCAGTTGAGAGGGACATAAAATTTTATTTCTTACTGAGCCAGGAAACTAAACAATTCCCTATGTAGAAACATCCACCATTGGTAGATTTTGTATCGTCGATGTTTCCTGCCCAGTCAGCATCGGTATATTTGGCAAGTTGTACATTGTATCATGTGGATACCATAGACTAAAATTAGCTATACTTACGACATATCGAATTATCCGTTTAACAACAATTAGATGAGATTCCTTAGGATCAGACTGATATCTAGCACATATTCCAACGCTAAAAGCAATATCAGGTCTACTAACAGTTAAGTATAGAAGACTACCAATTATGCTTCGATATAAACGAGAATCTATACTTTTATTTGTTTCATCCTTAGAAAGTTTGAGAGGTGTACTCATAGGAGTATCAAACTTTTTTCTATTCTCAAACTCAAATTTCTTTACTAAATTCAAAGTAAATTTGGTTTAAGAGATGAATATTCCATCTTCCTGTTGTTTAACTTGTAATCCAAGAAAGTAATTCAATTCACCAACCATACTCATTTCAAATTTGGACTTTATCAGTTCTGCAAACTCAATAGACAAGTTAGAACATGTAGATGAAAGTGCACCTGCTAGTGCCCTGGTTTGTCAGACTGGCTGCAAAACTCGATAAGAAGATTATTTCAAGCGTCTGCCTCAACCGGATGTGTGGAACCTCGCAATAGGTAAATCATAGCCTCACATCCCGTGTCCCAAAACCCTAGGTGATTAAAACCCTTAAAAAAAGATAGACATCTTAGGGTTTTTAAGGTGAGAAAACTTTTAGCAAAATAAGAAAATCTCTAAGTTTTTCTCGCCCTGTTGATTCTATCGAAGCACCCTCGATATGATCGACCTGCACTATCGATGTCCTCGATACTTTAACGATACTATCGATAAGAGGACCAAAATGTCCATCAACTATATATTCATCTGGACGGATTTATCGATATATCGATACCCCTATCGATATTATTGACAAAAGCACTAAGTATGTCCAGTAACTTCACAATATATCTGGACGAATTATCGATGTATCGATACACATATCAATATCATCGATATTCAAATCTCGAGACCATCGAGAGTGGCTCGATAAGATCGACAGGCAGATTTCCGGTGCCCCTATTTTTTAATGAAAATCTCAAAATTCTTCGATATATCTATGACCGTCCGATATGATCTGAATTCAAACATCGATTAGATCGGAGGTCCATCAATGATATCGACAGTGGGCTCGTATTTTTTACAGCAGTTATTTCAGGTTGTTTTTAACTATGATCGGGGGCCCTTCAATTTAATCGATATTCAAATATCGATGATATCGACACCAGATCGATTGCATCGAACAAAGCCATAAACTGTCCAGCAAGTTCAAAGATAAATCAGCTGGATTTATCGATGCCTCGACTCTGATCTCGATATCATCGACATTCAAATTCTGATGACCTCGACGGTTCCCCCGATCATTCATGAAAACCTGAAATATCTCAAAGTCAAGTCTCTCTCATTTTTCAAGTGTCGATGGATCGATCCTGTCATCGATGGAATCAGAGTTCAAAATCCAATGACATCGACAATAGCCTCGATTCATCAACCAATTGGCAAAGAGTTTCAAAAGCGTATGACATCGAGTCCGAGTCATCGAGCGGACCATCGATGCTATCGAGAGTATACGCTCGATGATATTGAACCTGCTCGATGATATCGAACTCTGTCATAAATGTGACCGTTTTATATCCGTTGGAACTTTTTACCTATTTATAGAGGACTTGTCTTTTGTTGCTGTGAGAGAAAGAAGAGAGAGTTTTTGAGTGTTTCAACTTATATCCTATACCTAAAGTCCTTTCTCTCAAGGGAGTTCATCCTCCAATCCACCCTCATAATTGATATTCAATATATTGGTTTGGGGAATGAACTTTCGCGTTCAAGGATCCTCCAGCTACTACCTTAATGGCAAATCATTATGCTGGGATGCCTTGAATGCATAAGATTGGAACTACTCTATCTTCCTAACAGGAAAATCTTAAGAGAGTAGGATTCCATCTTCACCTTGACCCAACCTTAAACCTAATCTTGGTATATCTTTTGTGTTGCGGATCAAGGGAGCAGAAGACTATTTGTCAACAAGAAGGAGGAGATCTTCGGCCTTATGCTTAACGGGACTCATCAACTTATCAGTAAGTATCTAGAGTCCAGGAGGACACTTGTGATCATTCCTTTCTAGGATTGGGTCTTAAGTGGTTCTCACCCTTTGAAGTTCTCAAAGAGGCCTCCGGCGGGAGTGTACGCTGCGGGTGCGTTGTGTGGACCCTTGCTTTGTGGAGAGCATAAACATCTGGGTAGGAGTTAACCAGTAAAACTCTGGGTTTGAGGTAAACCGTGTAAAACCTCCGAGTGCGTTGTGTGGACCCTTGCTCTATGGAGAGCATAAACATCTGGTTAGGAGTGAACCAATAAAACTTTGGATTTGTGGTAAACCGTATAAAACCTCTGGGTGCGTTGTGTGGACCCTTGCTCTATGGAGAGCATAAACATCGAGATAGGAGTGAACCAGTAAAACTGCAGGGTTAAAGGTAAATCAAGTAGAAACCTCCGTGTAAAGGTTAAAGGTGAACCTGATTTAAAACCTTAGGTTTGAGGTGAACCCTGGGAAACCTCCTTAGTGAAATCCGGTACACTCAAGGGTTGAGTGCGACAGCCGGGAGTGGAGTAGACAAGTAGTCGAACCACTATAAAATGACTGTGTTTGCGATTGCTATTCTTCTCTGTGTGTGCTCTATGTCAATGCTTTCATATTCATATACCTAAAATCACACCTCACACACTTACACAGTCATATCCATCATAAACTAGTTTGTATAACTATTTACTTCTTCCATAGTTTGTGATTGGATCCTCTACTGGACTTGGAAGCTAGTAGAGTTGTTTTTGAGTAATCCCAATATATGTCTGTTGTTAGGATTAGTGTGATAGGATTTTAAATAAATCATAAAAATCTTTAAAAATCCTATTCACCCCCCCTCTAGGACATATTGGCATATTCCAATTTTTACTCAAGCGGTCTTCACCGCTATTTCAATTGGTATCAGAGCCAGGTCTCTCTTCAAAGGCTTCATCGCTTAGAGAGTGATCTTGACTGAAGTTGGAATCATGCTCAAAAATCTCCAAGAGGGTGTAACAAACTTGAATAGTTTCCTTATAATTCACACCGCCATGAAAGTCGGAAATAATTGAAAGTGGTATCTGGACAGTGGTTACTCCAGACACATGACTGGTGATCAAACGCACTTCTGTGAGTATTCAAACTTTGATGGGGGATCAGTCACATATGGTGATGGAAGCTCAGCCAAGATAGTTGGACAAGGAACTATAGCAGTACCAGGCCTTCCAAAGATCAAACATGTCCTCTGTGTAGAAGGCCTGAAACATAATCTTCTGAGTATCTCCCAAATCTGTGACAGAGAACATCTTGTCACCTTCTCAAAGGATGTGTGTAGAATTTTGGATCATACAGGAAAATCTCTCATAAAAGGTTTACGCATTAGTGATAATTGTTATGT
This sequence comes from Magnolia officinalis, assembly GCA_021015155.1. Classification (NCBI taxonomy): domain Eukaryota; kingdom Viridiplantae; phylum Streptophyta; class Magnoliopsida; order Magnoliales; family Magnoliaceae; genus Magnolia; species Magnolia officinalis. The sequence continues at coordinate 64,745,442 of JAJHSJ010000005.1, read as the reverse complement.
CATTGAGAGTACAAGTGAGAATGTGCTATCCACAAAGTGTAATATGGCTGTGAAGAATGAATCCAAACTATGGCACCAAAGGTTGGGACTTGTTCACTATCGAAATTTAGCATAGCTCAGTTCAAAAATTTAGTTAGGCGACTTCCCAAGATTAGAAAGGAAGAAAAAGTTGTCTGTGGAGAATGTCTAAAAGGAAAACAGATTAAGGTCGGACACAAAAAGACAACCTCCATAGCAACAACAAAACCTTTGGATCTGCTACATATGGATCTAGTTGGACCTACTAAAGTAGAAAGTCATGGCAAGAAAAGATACTTCCTGGTTGTAGTAGATGACTACACCAGATTTACTTGGGTCACATTTCTTCGAGAGAAATCGGATGCATTTAAAGAATTTGTGATTCTAGCAAAGTGACTCCAAAATGAAAAAGGGTACAGAATCAACGCATCAGAAGCGATCATGGTGGGGAATTTGAAAATGAAAGATTCGAGAAATACCGCAATGAGAAAGGAATTCATCATGAATTCTCAGATCCTAAAACCCCACAACAAAATGGAGTCGTTGAAAGGAAAAATCGAGTATTACAGGAGATGGGGTCAGTTATGTTGAATGGGAAAGATGTGGCAAAAAGTTTCTGAGCTGAAGCTATCAATACTGCTTGCTACATCATAAATAGAGTTTATCTTAGAGCAGGCTTAAACAAAACTCCATACGAACTATGGTATGGAAAACTACCTAGTGTGAAATATTTTCAAGTCTTTGATAGCAAATGTTATATCTTAAGAGATAGAGATCACCTAGGAAAATTTGAATCTAAATGTGATAAAGGAATCTTCTTGGGGTATGCCATGAATAGTCGTACGTACAGAGTATACAATCTAAGAACTCTCACTATTCAGGAATCAGTAAATGTGGTAATTGATGATTAACCTCATGAAGAAGAGGCACCTGTGAATGATTTAGAAGATGATGGGGATTCATGCATACTAGAAAAATCTGGAAACAAAACTTTATCACCCAGTGAACCCCAACCATCATCTGACATTCCGATTATAAAAGATCATCCTCGAGAACAAATCATTGGAGACCCTAACGCTGGTGTAAAAACTCGATGACAGATAGAAAATATCTATTGTCATTTCTGCTTTACTTTAAAGATTGAGCCTAAGAACATTGTGGAAGCTCTTCAAGACGAACACTGGATAAATGCAATGCAAGAAGAACTTCAACAATTTCAAAGAAATGAGGTATGGAATTTGGTTCCCAGACCACTCGATACAAATGTCATTGGAACCAATTGGGTCTTCAAAAATAAATCTGATGAATCAGGAAATGTGATTAGAAACAAAGCAAGGCTTGTAGCCTAAGGGTACTCACAGATAGAAGGTATTGATTTTGATGAGACGTTTGCTCCTGTAGCTCGTCTTGAGTCTACCAGAATTCTTTTATCCATTACATGTGAATTAAAATTTAAACTATTTCAAATTGATGTTAAGAGTGCTTTTCTGAATGGAGATCTTGCTAAAGAAGTATATGTGGGACAGCCCAAGGGATTTTCAGATCCTAAGTATCCTCAATACGTTTATCGTCTAAACAAAGCCCTCTATGGTTTGAAACAGGCACCTTGTGCTTGGTATGAGCAATTGACAAAATTTCTTTTGGACCATAATTTCTGCAGAGGGATTGTTGATAAAACTTTGTTTACCCAAAGAACAAAAAACTCATTGCTTATCGTACAAATTTATGTGGATGATATAGTTTTTGGGTCAACATGTGAAGATATGGCATATAAATTTGCTGACCTCATGAAATCAGAATTTGAAATGAGCATGGTTGGTGAACTGAACTTCTTTTTAGGTTTGCAGGTCAAGCAACTACATGATGGAATCTTTATCTGTCAAACCAAATATACGAACGATTTGGTAAAAAGGTTTGGTCTTGAATTTGGTCGTTCTTATCACACTCCCATGAGCACCACACTCAAACTTTCCAAAGATACAAATGGCAAGAGTGTGGATCAACACCTCTACCGGAGTATGATACGTAGTCTACTATATCTCACAGCTAGTCGTCCCGACATATCTTTCAGTGTAGGGGTATGTGCTCAATATCAAGCGGATCCCAAGGAATCCCATTTAATGACTGTTAAGAGGATCATTAAATACATAGCAGAGACTTCAGCCTATGGACTGTGGTATCTATTTGAAACATCCATCATCATTGCCGGATACTTTGATGTCGACTGGGCAGGCAATTTAGATGAACGAAAATCTACAAGTGGGGAGTGTTTTTATATTGGAAACTGTCTAGTCGCTTAGCAGAGCAAGAAGCAAAACTCAATATCATTATCCACTGCCGAGGCAGAATACATTGCCGCGGGAAGCTGTTGTGTACAACTTCATTGGATGAAACAAATGTTGTTGGACAACGGGATTGAGCAACCCACAATGAGTCTTTTCTGTGATAACACAAGTGCAATCAACATTTCAAAAAATCCGGTTCAACATTCTTGGACTAAACACATTGACATTCGTCATCATTTTATTCGAGAACTTGTTGATGACAAGATTATCACATTGGACTATGTTTCCACAGAAAAGCAACTCGTAGACATTCTCACCAAACCTCTTGATACAAATAGGTTCAGTGACCTTCAAAAATCTATTGGGGTCTACATTCACTAAATCTCAGTCACATAGGTAAATCTTTACACTGGGACATTCATGGTTATACGATAGACACACGTCTAAACTCTTTATGTTAACCATGATAGTTTTGAGCTGAAAATAAGTTTTTTTTTTTTTTTTTTATATAACTGTTATGATTACTGCTGTCTATGGCGGTATGTGTTTTGGATAGTTTTTTTTTTTTTTTTGGATATTGTTTAAATGTATTGTTGTCTATGGCAGTATAGAGTTGGTTATTTTTGGTTTTATCTTCGATATGGCTGAACAAGAACTCACATTTTTAATGCCATCATTAAGTCTGTAGTTCCCCCTGGCTCATCAAGTCTCTGATTTGGAATGCATGTGATGCCTTTAATGAATATTTCAATTGCTTCACAACTGCTCTATCTTATCCTACATGCATTCATGACTTTTGAAATTGATGTCTATTTTAAAATTGTATTACTCATTTATACATCTGTATCTGTTGGTTCTCCCATGCAATTCATTCTTTAGTCAATATCACTTGCTATACCTTTGCCAATGACTGACAAAAAGGGGGAGAACAATTCAAAACACCCCGAGCGGAAAATTGTATATCTAATGTGTTGCAGGTGTTAGGGGGAGCAGCTGCACCAAGAAAGGGAGAGTTTTGAAGTAAGGGGGTGCGGATACTTCTAGAATGTGTACATGGGTTAGAAAAATTGTAAAATTGTGTTAATGCATGTACACACAATTTAGGGTGTGTCAAGAAGTGTTCTAGGGTGTTTTGGTATTTTGTCACATAATTGACAAAGGGGGAGATTGAAAGTGCACCTGCTAGTACCCTGATTTTTCAAGTTACGTGTGTGGTGAGTTAGACTGGCTGTAGAACTCGATAAGAAGATTATTTCAAGCGTCTGCATCAACCGGATGTGTGGAAGCTCGCAATAGGTAAATCATAGCCTCACATCCCATGTCCCAAAACCCCAGGTGATTAAAACCCTTAAAACAAGATAGACATCTTAGGGTTTTTAAGGTGAGAAACTTTTGGCAAAATAGGAAAATCTCTAAGTTTTTCGCGCCCTGTCAATACTATCGAAGCACCCTCGATATGATCGACCTGCACTGTCGATGTCCTCGATACCTTAATGATACTATCGATAAGAGTACCAAAATGTCCAGCAACTATATATTCATTTGGACGAATTTATCGATATATTGATACACCTATCGATATCATCGACAAAAGCACTAAGTATGTCCAGCAACTTCACAATATATCTGGACGAATTATCGATGTATCGATACACATATCGATATCATCGATATTCAAATCTCGAGACCATCGAGAGTGGCTCGATAAGATCGACAAGCAGATTTTTGGCGCCCCTATTTTTTAATAAAAATCTAAAAATTCTTCGATATATCAATGACCGTCCGATATGATCTGAATTCAAACATTGATTAGATCGGAGATCCATCGATGATATCAACAGTGGGCGCGCATTTCTTATAGCAGTTATTTCAGATTTTTTTAACTATGATCGGGGGCCCTTCAATTTAATCGATATTCAAATATCGATGATATCGACACCAGATCGATTGCATCGAACAAAGCCATAAACTGTCCAACAAGTTCAAAGATAAATCAGCTGGATTTATCGATGCCTCAACTCTGATCTCGATGTCATCGACATTCAAATTCCAATGACCTCGACGGTTCCCCCGATCATTCATGAAAACCTGAAATATCTCAAAGTCAAGTCTCTCTCATTTTTCTAGTGTCGATGGATCGATCCTGACATCGATGAAATCGGAGTTCGAAATTCGATGACATCGACAATAGCCTCGATTCATCGACCAATTGGCAAAGAGTTTCATAAGCATATGACATCGAGTCCGAGTCATCGAGCGGACCATCGATGCTATCGAGAGTATACGCTCGATGATATCAAACTTGCTTGATGATATCGAACTCTGTCATAAATGTGACCGTTTTATATCCGTTGGAACTTTTTGCCTATTTATAGAGGACTTGTCTTTTGTTGCTTGTGACAGAAAGAAGAGAGAGCTTTTGAGTGTTTCAACTTATATCCTATACCTAAAGCCCTTTCTCTTAAGGGAGTTCATCCTCCAATCCACCCTCATCATTGATATTCAATAGAGTGGATAGGGGAATGAACTTTCGCGTTCAAGGATCCTCCAGCTACTACCTTAATGGCAAATCATTATGCTAGGATGCCTTGAATGCATAAGATTGGAACTACTCTATCTTCCTAACAGGAAAATCTTTAGAGAGTAGGATTCCATCTTCACCTTGACCCAATCTTAAACCTAGTCTTGATATATCTTTTGTGTTACGGATCAAGGGAGCATAAGACTCTTCGTCAACAAGAAGGAGGAGATCTTCGGAGTTGTGCTTAACGGGACTCATCAACTTATCAGTAAGTATCTAGAGTCCAGGAGGACAGTTGTGATCATTCCTTGCTTAAGATTGGGTCTTAAGTGGTTCTCACCCTTTGAAGTCCTCAAGGAGGCCTCCAGCGGGAGTGTACACTGGGGGTGCATTGTGTGGACCCTTGCTTTGTGGAGAGCATAAACATCTAGTTAAGAGTGAACCATTAAAATTCTAGGTTTGAGGTAAACCGTGTAAAACCTCTGGGTGCGTTGTGTGGACCCTTGCTCTATGGAGAGCATAAACATCTAGTTAGGAGTGAACCAGTAAAACTCCGGGTTTGAGGTAAACCATGTAAAACCTCCGGGTGCGTTGTGTGGACTCTTGCTCTATGGAGAGCATAAACATCTGGTTAGGAGTGAACCAGTAAAACTCCAGGGTTAGAGGTGAACCGAGTAAAACCTCCATGTAAAGGTTGAAGGTGAACCTGATTTAAAACCTTAGGTTTAAGGTGAACCCTGGGAAACCTCCTTAGTGAAATCAGGTACACTCAAGGGTTGAGTGCGATAGTCGGGAGTGGATTAGACAAGTAGTCGAACCACTATAAAATGACTTTGTTTGTGATTGCTATTCTTCTATATGTGTGCTCTATGTCAATGCTTTCATATTCATATACCTGAGATCACACCTCACACACTTACACAGTCATATCCATCATAAACTAGTTTGTATAACTGTTTACTTCTTTCATAGTTTGTGATTGGATCCTCTACTAGACTTGGAAGCCAGTAGAGTTGTTTTTGAGTAATCCTAATATATGTCTATTGTTAGGATTAGTGTGATAGTATTTTAAATAAATCATAAAAATCTTTAAAAATCCTATTCACCCCCCCCCCCCCCCTCTAGGACATATTGGCATATTTCAACTTCTACTCAAGCGGTCTTCACCGCTATTTCAGTAGATCCGTAAATAATATCATCAATGTAGATCAGTACAATCAATATATGTTGATTATATCTTTTGACAAATAAAGTTTTATCAACGCTTCTAATGATAAAGTTGTGACTTAGCAAAAAAATTGTCAACTTTTTGTACCATGCCCTGGGAGCTTGTTTTAATCCATAAAGTGCCTTTTTTAGATGATATACATGATCTGAGAGTTTAGGGTCCTTAAAAACCCTTAAGTTGTTCAACATATACCTTTTCATGTAAATCACCATTCAGAAACTCACTTCTAGCATCCATTTGATATATCTTGAATTTTTTATAGCAAGCAATTGAAATAAATAATCTAATGGATTCAAGGCATGCAACTGGTGCAAAGGTTTCATCGTAGTCAATTATTTTTATCTAAGTGTAGCCTTGTACAACCAGTCAAGCCTGGTTTCTAATGATATTTCTCATTTCATCAGATTTGTTTTTAAAAATTCATTTGGTTTCAATTATATGTTTATCGGAAGGTCTAGGAACCAAATACCAGACATCATTTTTGACGAATTGATTTAACTCTTCTTGCATAGCCAAAATCCAACTTTCATCGGCAAGTGCTTCATTTACATTTGCTGGTTCAATTTGGGAAGTGAAGTAGACATAATTATAGATATTTTCTAACTATTTTCTTGTCTGAACACCAGTGTGAGGGTTACCTAATATCTGATCAATTGGATGATCTTTGACTGATCTTAACTCAGTAATATCTGAATTAGACGAAGAGTCAAGTTTATCGATAATATTGGCTTCATCATCATCTTAGCTTGGTGAGGGTGTGTAACATCTCAGAAAATTCCATACTGAGACCCGAGTATCACCTCAGGCAGAAATCCCTAAGGACTGAATCCTGTAGAAAATTAAATGAAAATTAATTAAGTACTAAACTAAATAACCAGTAGAATTAGCTTGAACCACTATCTATATGAATGGCAAGACCCAAACCCATTAAAATCACTAACTCAACATTACCTAAAAACCTAAGAGCAATCTCAAAGCCCAGTTGCTCTCAGGAGCACATTGAAATTCTGTATCGGACCTAGACTGCACGTCGAAAGTCTGATGACTGCAAAACTTAAGGTTATGACCGCCTTATTGAGCTTGACAACCATCGCGAGAATCGAGCCCAAATAGTATCTAGAAACGTACAACTAGAGCCTTGAGTAAAGTGTGTGAGAAACACAAATATCTTTTGAAAATGAGCCAGAACTTAAGTGAATTGGACACTACCAGAAAAATGGGCAAAGGCTACGGACTAAATCCGTAGCCATAGACCTATGGCTACGGATCTAGTCCGTAGCACTACCGTAGTCGTAGGTGCCATAACAATAGGTCTGGAACCTATAGCTACGGATTTAATCCGTAGCTATAGGTCAAAATGGCCACGGATTTAATCCGTAGCAATTATATCCGTAGCTATAGGTCACAACAGCTACGGATTTAATCACCACCGCTACGTATTTAATCCGTAGCTATATCTGGCAACCGCTACGGATCTAAGCCGTAACAATTATATCCGTAGTTGTAGGTTACCACAGCTACGGATTTAATCATAACAGCTAGGGATTTAATCCGTAGCTATAGTTTACAACAGCTACGGATATAATCCGTAGCAAATTCTATATTAAAAAATATATATACAATTATTTGTTCATTCAATTACCACCTGCATAATCATTCATTCATTCCATTACAATCAATTATAATCATTCATTCATTCAATGACAATCCTTCATTCAATCAATTACAATCCTTCATTCAATCAATTACAATTAATTACAATCCTTCATTCGATCAATTACAATTACAATCCTTCATTCAATCAATTACAATTACAATCTTTCATTCAATCAATTACAATTACAATTACAATAATGCTGAAAATACAAATCTTTGGCTTTATTAGAGAAATTTGCTCGACTTCACCCTGAAATTTCAAAGATAAAGAATTAAAAGAGAAGATATATTTTGATAGTATGATATTTTTTTCACAAGTAAATAGGCCTTTTTTAGCCATCACCCACCTGAAGAATAAAAAACCGGTTGTTGTCCAAGTCCACTCCTTTTCCTTTCAATTTCTTAGTGACCTCTGTAAAATTACTTCCACAGTCATTTATGTAGTACTTTGAAGCGTCGTCTCGAAATGAACCTCTAGTAATGACAAAGTCACTTCCTGCAACAGCTTCGTATATTCCATCATCCTACAAATAGTCATGACATTCATAAATCAGAATGACAATTGGAGGAAAGAAAAACAAATTGAAAGAAGTGCATCATGTATAACCATTTTCTTCTTCTTTTTTTCTTAATAAATTAATAAAACCTATAGGTTAAGGTTTAGGTTAGGGAGTTAGGTTTAGGTTAGGTTGTAGGTTAAGGTTTAGGTTGAGGAAATTGGGTTCGGGTTCGGCATCGGGTTTAAGTTTGGGTTTTCAAGTTTAGGTTTAGGTTTAGGTTTAGGTTTAAGTTAGGTAGTTGAGATTAGGATTAGGTGTATGTTTAGGTTAAGGGAGTTGAGATTAGGATTAGGTGTAGGTTTAGGTTAAGGGATTTGAGAATAGGTTAAGGTTTAGGTTAAGGAAACCAGGTTTGGGTTCGGGATCGGGTTTAATTTTGGGTTTTCAAGTTTAGGCTTAGGTTTAGGTTTGGGAGTTAGGTTTAGGTTAGGTTGTAGGTTAAGGTTTAGGGAATTGAGAATAGGATAAGGTTTAGGTTGAGGAAATTGGGTTCGGGTTCGGCATCAGGTTTAAGTTTGGGTTTTCAAGTTTAGGTTTAGGTTTAGGTTAGGGAGTTGAGATTCGGATTAGGTGTAGGTTTAGGTTAAGGGATTTGAGAATAGGTTAAGGTGTAGGTTTAAGAAATCGGGTTCGGGTTCGGGATCGGGTTTAAGCTTGGGTTTTCAAGTTTAGGTTTAGGTTTAGGTTAGGTAGTTAGGTTTAGGTTAGGTTGTAGGTTAAGGTTTTGGGAATTGAGAATAGGTTAAGGTTTAGGTTTAGGAAACCGGGTTCGGGTTCGGGATCGAGTTTAATTTCGGGTTTTCAAGTTTAGGTTTAAGTTTAGGTTAGGGAGTTAGGTTTATGTTACGTTGTAGGTTAAGCTTTAGGGAATTGAGAATAGGTTAAGGTTTAGGTTTATGAAACCAGGTTCGGGTTCGGGATCGGGTTTAAGTTTGGGTTTTCAAGTTTAGGTTTAGGTTTAGGTTAGGGAGTTAGGTTTAGGTTAGGTTGTAGGTTAAGGTTTAGGGAATTGAGAATAGGTTAAGGTTTAGGTTGAGGAAACTGGGTTCGGGTTCGAGACGGGGTTTAAGTTTGGATTTTCAAGTTTAGGTTTAGGTTTAGGTTAGGGAGTTAAGTTTAGGTTAGGTTTTAGGTTAAGCTTTGGGGAATTGAGAATAGGTTAAGGTTTAGGTTGAGGAAATTGGGTTCAGGTTCGGCATCGGGTTTAAGTTTTGGTTTTCAAGTTTAGGTTTATGTTTAGGTTAGGGAGTTAGGTTAAGGTTAGGTTATAGGTTAAGGTTTAGGGAATTGAAAATAGGTTAAGGTTTAGGTTGAGGAAACCGGGTTCAGGTTCGGGTTCGGGTTTAAGTTTGGGTTTTCAAGTTTAGGTTTAGGTTTAGGTTTAGGTTTAGGTTAGGTAGTTAGGTTTAGGTTAGTTTGTAGGTTAAGGTTTAGGTTTAGGAAACCGGTTTCGGGTTCGGGATCGGGTTTAAGTTTGGGTTTTCAAGTTTAGGTTTAGGTTTAGGTTAGGTTGTAGGTTAAGGTTTAGGGAATTGAGAATAGGTTAAGGTTTAGGTTGAGGAAATTTGGTTCAGGTTCGACATCGGGTTTAAGTTTAGGTTTTCAAGTTTAGGTTTAGGTTTAGGTTAAGGAGTTGAGATTTAGGATTAGGTGTAGGTTTAGGTTTAGGGATTTGAGAATAGGTTAAGGTTTAGGTTTAGGAAACCGGTTTCGGGTTCGGGATCGGGTTTAAGTTTGGGTTTTCAAGTTTAGGTTTAGATTTAGGTTAGGTAGTTAGGTTTAGGTTAGGTTGTAGGTTAAAGTTTAGGGAATTGAGAATAAGTTAAGGTTTAGGTTTAAGAAACCGGGTTCGGGTTCGGGTTCGGGATCGGGTTTAAGTTTGGGTTTTTAAGTTTAGGTTTAGGTTTAGGTTAGGGAGTTAGGTTTAGGTTCGGTTGTAGGTTAAGGTTTAGGGAATTGAGAATAGGTTAAAGTTTAGGTTGAGGAAACTGGGTTCGGGTTCAGGACCGGGTTTAAGTTTGGGTTTTCAAGTTTAGGTTTAGGTTTAGGTTAAGGAGTTAGGTTTAGTTTAGGTTGTAGGTTAAGGTTTAGGGAATTGAGAATAGGTTAAGGTTTAAGTTGAGAAAATTTGGTTTGGGTTCGGCATCGGGTTTAAGTTTGGTTTTTCAAGTTTAGGTTTAGGTTTAGGTTAGGGAGTTGAGATTTAGGATTAGGTGTAGGTTTAGGTTAAGGGATTTGAGAATAGGTTAAGGTTTAAGTTTAAGAAATCGGGTTCGGGTTCAGGATCGTGTTTAAGTTTGGGTTTTCAAGTTTAGGTTTATGTTTAGGTTAGGGAGTTAGGTTTAGGTTAGGTTGTAGGTTAAGGTTTAGGGAATTGAGAATAGGTTAAGGTTTAGGTTGAGGAAACCGGGTTCGGGTTCGGGTTCAGGATCGGGTTTAAGTTTGGGTTTTCAAGTTTAGGTTTAGGTTTAGGTTTAGGTTAGGTAGTTAGGTTTAGGTTAGTTTGTAGGTTAAGGTTTAGGTTTAGGAAACCGGTTTCGGGTTCGGGATCGGGTTTAAGTTTGAGTTTTCAAGTTTAGGTTTAAGTTTAGGTTAGGTTGTAGGTTAAGGTTTAGGGAATTGAGAATAGGTTAAAGTTTAGGTTAAGGAAATTGGGTTCGGGTTCGGCATCGGGTTTAAGTTTGGGTTTAGGTTTAGGTTAGTGAGTTGAGATTTAGGATTAGGTGTAGGTTTAGATTTAGGGATTTGAGAAGAGGTTAAGGTTTACGCTTAAGAAATCAGGTTCGGGATTGGATTTAAGTTCGGGTTTTCAAGTTTATATTTATGTTTAGGTTAGGGAGTTAGGTTTAGGTTAGGTTGTAGGTTAAGGTTTAGGGAATTGAGAATAGGTTAAGGTTTAGGTTGAGGAAACTGGGTTCGGGTTCGGGTTCGGGATCGGGTTTAAGTTTGGGTTTTCAAGTTTAGGTTTGGGTTTAGGTTTAGGTTAGGTAGTTAGGTTTAGGTTAGTTTGTAAGTTAAGGTTTAGGTTTAAGTTTAGGAAACCGGTTTCGGGTTCGGGATCGGGTTTAAGTTTGGGTTTTCAAGTTTAGGTTTAAGTTTAGGTTAGGTTGTAGGTTAAGGTTTAGGGAATTGAGAATAGGTTAAAGTTTAGGTTAAGGAAATTGGGTTCGGGTTCGGCATCGGGTTTAAGTTTGGGTTTTCAAGTTTTGGTTTAGGTTTAGGTTAGTGAGTTGAGATTTAGGATTAGGTGTAGGTTTAGATTTAGGGATTTGAGAAGAGGTTAAGGTTTACGTTTAAGAAATCAGGTTCGGGATTGGATTTAAGTTCGAGTTTTCAAGTTTATGTTTAGGTTAGGTTGTAGGTTAAGCTTTAGGGAATTGAGAATAGGTTAAGGTTTAAGTTGAGGAAATTGGGTTCGGGTTCGGCATCGGGTTTACGTTTCGGTTTTCAAGTTTAGGTTTATGTTTAGGTTAGGTTGTAGGTTAAGCTTTAGGTAATTGAGAATAGGTTAAGGTGAAGGTTGAGGAAACCGGGTTCGGGTTCAGGTTCAAGATTGGGTTTAAGTTTGGGTTTTCAAGTTAAGGTTTAGGTTTAGGTTAGGGAGTTGAGATTAGGATTAGGTGTAGGTTTAGCTTTAGGGAATTGAGTTTAGGTTATAGGTTTAGGTTTTGGTTTAGGTTAGGGGTTTTGATTTAGGTTATAGGTTATAGGTTATAGGTTTTGGTTATAGGTTGTAGGATTTGAGAATGGGTTTGGGTGTGGTCCCTGCAAATACAAATATAATACAAATATAAACACGGCCTGTCCGAATGGCCAGGCCCTTCCAATGCCATCCATAGGAAATGGACAGCTTCATCATGGTCATAACAGCGGTTCCCACCTTCCAGGGACCCCCGCTCTTCCAGATAGCTCCGACGCACATCCGGGTCTGCTCCATTAATCTCGAGCAAATATATAAACACGGCCTGTCCAAATGGCCAGGCCCCTCCAATGCCGTCCATAGGAAATGGACAGCTTCATCATGGTCATAACAGCGGTTCCCACCTTCCAGGGACCCCCGCTCATCCGGATAGCTCCGACGCACATCCGGGTATGCTCCATCAATTTTGAGCAAATACATAAATACGACCTGTCCAAATGGCCAGGCCACTCCAATCATGTGCATTCTTGACAAGAGACGTACCAGATGCTTAAATCTGAAATATGCAGCTCCAATCCTCCTACATGCAACATCCACCTGAAAGAATGCGCATAACTGTTATGCTTGAGTAATCAATACAGGAATGTACAAGTAAAACCATAAATGGCACAACGTGAACATAGTCCGGGATAGAGTACTGCACACTCAAAATTCGCCGCAAGAAAGAAGAACATGATTGATTGATTGAATAAATAAAAACTAGTATATGTGCGGCAGTAATGACAAGCCAAGTACTAACCTGTATATGCGGCAGAATTTCTGTAATTTTCTTAAATATGATTTCAGATTTGATTATGCATAAATCTCTTTTATGTTTTTTCTATCCATGTTCTATTTTCTTCTTAACAAGAAAATCCATATTTACTAATATTCCCATTTTTCTATTTTTCAAAAGAATGAGTTCGGATTCCGAAAGTATCGGCTCCAGCACTCATACTTTCAGCCCAAACCCTAACCTAAACCTAAACCCGATCCCGAACCCGAACCCGAACCACAGATGGTAGCGGTAAACAATACCATAACTCTCATGTTTTTACTGATTGAAACAAGATTGGGTGTAAATATTAGTTCCCTTGATAGGAGGGAAAATCTCACATGATCCCTACCCTACAATAAGGCTATTTGGTAGACCCTAGTACAACATGACATGTGCACAGTTAAATCATTCATATGGATGGCCATTAGGATAGCCCCACTACTCATGGTCTATCATAACAACCCTAAGGTGACCACAAGATTCTAACCTTCAAAATCCAAGTCTCTCTTTTTGTAGCTGTTGGTTTGCCAGTTGTAGTATTCTAGGTGAACTCTAGACCTTTGAACTATACAATTCATCTTTTATAGCATTGATTGGATGGAATCCATGATGGGAACACTACAAGAAAAACAGGCATTACCGGCGGCCAAAACCGCCCCTAAAAGTCCAAAAAACCACCGGTATAAGAATTAGATTTGAGGTACCATTGACGATGGAGATGCAATCGTCTCCTGAATATCAAATACGTAAATATAGGACTTAGTATAGTTCAAGGAGATATATGAACAAAAGATCTAATTAAAAAAAAAAAAATCCAGTTATATCTTTTACAAGTTTCTGCTTTGTCCCACTATTTACAATCAGCTGGAAAAAAAAAATACTGATATATGAACAAAAGATCTAATTAAAAATGGAAAGCAGCAGTTCATGGAAATTAAAATCCAATTATATCTTTTACAAGTTTCTACTTTCACTGAATTCAGCACAGAATGCATCTCATGCTCACAGAACAATTAAAATCCCATTGGCTTCTTTCCAGGGAATGATGGCCCGTTCCAAGTGGTTTGAGATTAGTAAAACACATGTAGAAAAAAGATGGACACGTTGCATAGGCAATCCATGTTGAACACGACTTCTAACATGCTTGAGATTAGTAAAACACGACTTCTAACCTGTATAATTGGCAGATTTTGAAGTTCTAGAAGAGCTTACAAGTGTAGTTGGTAGCTTTTGGATGAATCCAACAGTATCTGTTAGGAGAAACTCCTTCCCATTATGTCCTATGGTTGATGCAGTAGAGTAACTCCCTGTTCACTATCAGTTTCTCAAGTCTTTCTAACATTACACTAAGGAATCAAGTCTTTTTAATGTGAGGTGCATCATCATCACATCAATCATAAATATTTAGAATAATAAAGAAATTTACTATTGGAGATAACCCCAAAATCTACACCAAACAATGATCCTAACCTTCTGATTGGGCACTTATTAAAATGAAAAAAGCACACAAATTCATAAGAAATATACAATACCAGAAGCAAAGTGCCCACTATAAATGGAAGTAGCTAGAAAATACAGAGATAATAAGCAAAATTAGAATGCATCAAAATGTTATTAACTGCCAACAACAAACTAGTGACAATGCAGCAAAGAAAAAAGCTATGATTACGAATCTCTAAAAACCATTATTAGCATGACCAAACCTGATTTGGATTACCCATTGGGAGCACTAACATGATTAAACTAATGCATAAATGCAAAAAAGAAAGGGAAAAAAAAAATCTTAAATAAAAAAATGAAAGTAGAATAAAAAACCATCAAATGCCCAATTATATAAATCCATATTTAAGATTAGCAAATACAAAACAACTTTGGAAAAGAAAGAGCCACAGATTCCAGGAGCATGATACCATCTGGTTGTTACATAATCCTGCAAATAAATACACGTATAAGACATGGGATCATGAGCACAAGTGCATAACACACATGGCATCATAATCAAACAGACATCAAGTACACAACGTAATATGTACTGCAACATATCTGTCAACAACTTCTCTTGATCCTCTCTAAATATATGATTTCCAACAAAATTTTATCAGCAAGGACCCGCATCGACCTTTACAATCATATATACATAGAGGTATTGAACGTATGACTCCTTGAGGATGCCTTCAAATGTAGTTGATTCCTATTGTCATACTTTGTAATCTGTAATTGTAGAAAAATGGGAATCCATTTATTAAAACAAACAAGATTGTCCCTTATAAATGTTAAAGAACTGTCATAAATTTATTCAGGTAAATGAGTCAAAGGAGTGCATTTGCAGTTTGTTTTGTACAAGGGAGCAAATGATGATAGCTTGGTGTTTGTTCATGTGAGAAGAAATTTCTGTTCAATCTGTTAATGAAGGCCCATCTAACCATCTTATATATATTAGCAGTAGAGAATCCAGGTGAAGATAACAGGGATGCTATCCATCATTCGGTAAATGAGGCACTTCATGGACTTGAACATCCAGCGGTCATGGCAATTGTAGTCCTTTTTTTCCACATTTGGATTGTGATGTCCATCTACTGACCATTAATACCTTGGATTGTAAATGTTGGGACTGATGTTCTTGCCATTTCTTCTGGTAACTCCAACAGGAATGTTGCTACCCATTTTAAAAGTCACACTTTACAATTCAGATTGAGATCCAAGTAGTGAATCAGGTGGGCCCTTTCATGTTGCTACACATTTTTAAAGTCACATGATTAGTTAGAACAGTCAACTAATGAACACCCATGGATAGAAATAAGCTATAGCCCGCATTCAACCAGAACAATCCTCATTAAACGGCTTGAATGGTCTGATCATTGTTCTCCATTAGCAAAACTAAACTAATTGCTAGGGCAAACATGTCTAAGACCTGCTCACATAATATATCATCATCATCATTATCATCTAAGTCACCACAGTACTTACCTGATGCACTTAAAATTAAAATTTTTAAGCCTATGATCCTTATGGAGATGGAGTCGAAAGGATGGATGGGACAGAGTAATCAGCCATTTTTGTCATTTCAAAGGATACAAACATCTTTTGCAACCATGCTATTACACACCCAGGAATTTTCTTACTCAATTGCTAATATATATCAAAGCTTGTTATGAAACTACAAAAATACAGTAATGGAAACTGATTACCAGAGTGAAATGGGCTTTTTCCTCTTTCCTTAAGCCTTTTTAATAGTCAAGGGGCTGAATAGTACAGACATTTTAAAAGAATAAAGCTCTGATGAAATAGTCACATATATTCATATTTCAATATGTCATTATAAAGTCAAGGGGCTGAATATTGATATCAAGTGACTGCATTCCTATTTGAAACAAAATATCATATTTATCTCAAAATACTCGCTTAGTTTTTAATGCCAAAAATCCAAATTCAATACTTGCATAAAAGCTCACCTTTGAATAATGGATACTCCACACAACTTCTTGTAGAAGTCTACTCCAGTGTACACGGACCCTGGATAGAGAAAAAGGAAGTCTACTCTGATGCATCTCTCATGTTAATGATGCATTGTGATCAACTGCAAGCAAACAACATGCCCCAATATTAAGATAATCAAATGCAAACATTATCAGTTAGAGGAATAACAAACTACTCAAATGCAAACGTTGTGACCCACCTTTTTTTTTTTTCATATCGATATTGTCGCCTTTGTCATCATCATTCATCAGATAGTTGAAGAACCAACAAGCTCAAATAGGCAACGGAATCGTCTTTAGCTCTAAAAAAAAAAAAAAAATCCTACAAGTTATGTTAACAACCTCAGAGGTTTCCCCATCTGCATCAGTCGGCTGGCAACGGCCGCCACCACCCCTCAGTTTGCCTCTCCTTCAGAGCCTTTCAAGTAGAAAGGTTCAGTCCCATCTCTACTCTGGCCTCCTGTATTCCCAGCCGTGGACCCCACACCTACTGCATCCTGCTTGCCTGCACCTGCCATTCCTCAGTTTGCAGCCTGCAAGCCCTCCCCAGTGCTGCGGCCGAAATTGTGGAAGCCCCTGGCTGCAAGCATGCTGTTATTGCCTCCCAAACCAGTCTCGCTGTGCAGCATGTGGAGTCCATTGCTTGCTCCAGAGCTCATGCCCAACTGGCTATGAAGAGCTTGCTGCTGCAGTGCAGACAGTGGCTGCTGTGCATACAGCATTGATGATCGGGCGGCCATGAGTGACTGTGGTGTCATCTGTTGTGCTTGCTGGTGTTGCAAGTAACGTGCCCCCGGTTGCATGGCAGCATTAGGAGGAAACTGAGAATGCATGGGGGGCAGTTGAGGTTGAGAATCTGCAATAGTGGCGAGGTACATAAGGTTCTGTTAAGCCCTTTCTTTGGATGCTCATTTAAAAATCGCCAAGGATATTCAATCCAATTGTGATTGGGGTGTATACAAACAATAGCTTAATCATTGCAAATGACCCAAACCACAATCAAAGAAAGAGATCGCCAACCTGACAGCCACATTGAAACTGATTGCAACCATCAGTGTCCACAGCTCCAAGTTCATACTACAAAAGAAAAAAAAAAGATTAAAAAGGTGAATTTGGGTCTGCAAGAATTCAAGAACCACTAAAAAAATCACATTGAATGCAAATGGGTTGGAAATGTATGAGTAACTCACCAGATAGAGACAGCATCAACAACTATTTCTGGCTTATTTTTCAAGGAACCCACTAAAAGGATCACTGCAGTAAGTACCAGAAAAGAAAGACGAAATAAGCTTCAAAGGATAGATTTTGATAAATGTGGCGGCTGTTACAAATCCAGTCTATTAGATGGGTACAAGAAACAACCGAAATTGCAAGATTCTTGTGATGCCTCAAGAAGACAAGGGAGTTTGAGTGTATAATGTAGTTGTTTGTAGGTAGTTCATCCAGTACTGCCTCCGGAGTCATGGCATTTTCTTTTTGTGTCTCCATATCATCTACCATACACACAACACATTTGATTGGCCATTGGTGTGGTCATCTATCAAGGAAGAAAAGAGCAGTAAATGGTTGAAAGAACATACATTAATCACAGAGTATATGGTTATGTATTTTTTAGGATGTGACCAGTTACCCCTGCTATTTGGGTGGTCGAGATTTGAGGACTGAGAAATGGGCACAAGAGGGAAAACCCAATCCAACTGTTCTCTCTAGGGAAAACCCCAACATTTCAAAGCTTTCATACAAGGCCAAGGTAACTAAATCATTTTGTTTACTCTACGAAATATCCAGCTAGATGAAGTTATCAAGAATTTTGTAAAAAAAGAAAAGAAAAAAGCACAACAGTAAAAAAAGGAATTAAACTTCAATTGCCATGCATCACGTCTCTAAACAGAGTCTAATTCAAGAAAAAGTTCTTTTGAATATAGAAGGCCACTCTTTTCTCTTTTGACTACCTATACTTTAACCACATTATACAGATAATTGGATCTGCTTCATTTTTGGTATAATGCACTAAAATGATCTGGAAAAACTGATGGACAGTGTGTATACATATAATACGTACATCAAGGTGGGCCCCATGATAAGGGCCTCACTCTCTTGGGTAAGCCCGGGGTCAATCAGCTCCCCCTAGCTTGTCCTTTTCTTCAAACAGGTGGTGGACATATTGAAACACGGCATGAATGTTCTTGAGAAAGAACCACAGCTGGCTTACCTCTACCTATCGGTAACTGACTGTCATGTGGGTGGACCTTCCATGCAATCCACACTGTCCATCAAGTACGCTGCCTCATCTTTACCCTGGGATCCAAAAATCATGATAATCATGAATTGAAAATTGAGCAGGATCCTCTATTGCATTTTCTACTATTGGATTTTCAACTCAACTCAACTCAACTCTCAGTTAGAAATCACCAAAGCAGCTTCAAGATGCTAAGAAACAGTCGGAATGAAAGTGAAAATGAATTAGCAGCTAGAAAATGTGAGATTTTTTTCAATTCCTTTTATTTTTGCATTTTATGGAATTTTGTACCTGGAGCTGCTGCAAAACTCGTAGAGCTTTCCTCTATTGGAGAAGATGATGAGAGCCACCTCAGCATTGCAGAGAATGGAGAGTTCGTCCCAGCTGTTGGTATGCTTTCATCAGGCGATGATACTATTCTCAAAGCCTGTAAGGAGAAATATGCATTAAAAGCATTTTTAGTGGCACACAAACACACACTCAGGATTTTAGTTTCAAGTTTTGGATCATGTGATCTTGTAAGCCGGAGCACGAACGATAGATTGAAGAAACTGATTAGGGGCCCTGCCATGGCTACTTAAGATTCCTGCTCTCCCAATACATGCCAATCTAGCATGTTTGAGAGATCCAAGCCATTTGTTGGGAGGTGCCACTTAGTCTATGGCAACCTGAAAATCAGCTGGGTTGGTTATCAGGTGAGTCTTACAAGTACATCGAATGTGGATTGTTGGTCAATTCCTTTTAACGGTTCATTCCTCTCATACGTCTGTCCCATCATATGAATGACCTAGATCTCCCCACACTTCCCAATTAGCATGTTTGGAAAGAGAAGGATCCAAAAACTCCGGCTCTATCTAATTGTAAATGGTATCATCCAATTCATTAACAGGTCTTAGAATCTCATACATTGAAAAGCAAATTACTGTATCCAGACTACTCGCCACAGGAAGATGACTAGAATCCCATGGTTTAATCAATTACTGTACACGAGGAGCCATGCCACTTGCATTCCCAAAATGATGCCCAACAACAATGACTGGAATCCCATGGTTTCCTGCAGCAACAGAAGCCATATGTCTGTATTATGATATTGTTTAATCCAAAACAATGCAAAAGATATTTGAGTAATTTCTTGCACAAACAGATATAATCAAAAGAAAACTACAATGTGTTTGGATGCTCTATTGATGAATTGCAATAATTCTATTCATTAAAATGGAAATGAACTAG
The DNA here is from genome assembly GCA_021015155.1 of Magnolia officinalis. Taxonomy (NCBI): domain Eukaryota; kingdom Viridiplantae; phylum Streptophyta; class Magnoliopsida; order Magnoliales; family Magnoliaceae; genus Magnolia; species Magnolia officinalis. The sequence continues at coordinate 64,725,772 of JAJHSJ010000005.1, read as the reverse complement.
TGGGAGTAGCCACAACTCCAACCAAAATGATGGTGAAGCACCAGATAACAATTCTGATTGTTTCTCCAACTTGAAACACAGACTGAAATTTGGGGTTGGTCATCATTGAGGTTGAATCTGGGAATGTTAAGAGTTTCTTTCCTTAGCATTTATGTTAAGAGTCTGGGCCCCTCAATAGAAACTATCTGCAGAGTCATCCATGTTCACAACAAGATATTCATTTTATGGGCGGTTTTGAGAAGGATGAGATTCATATTTAAGAAATATGTAATATACAAAGAAATAAATGGCTAGAGACGGAACCTTGTAGTAGGTCTGACACTTCTCATCATACCCTTCAATAGTGTCTGACACAAGTTTGCTAGAGACGTATATTTGTTGACCCTCTTCGTTCCTTAAAGCCCCCTGCCAATGAACAGCCATGCTGTGATTAGAAAACAATGGACAAAAGAAAATTAGAGCCTTTGATCTTGAAGCAGCAGGTTCATGATGATTTAGTTTTTTAGCGAAAAGAGGGTAGTTGGTTGGAGTATCAAGTTGCATTTGAAGTCTAATAAAGGAGGAAACCATATTTTCAGCATTCATTTTGAGAGTCTAGGCTCCAAACTACAGTTATGTTTCATTCCATTGAAAGAACAAAAAAATTATATGAATGAAAAAATAACCATTTCAAAGATAAAATAAATAGTTAAAAACTTTACCATTTCAATATTGAACCTTGTAGTGGCAACATTGATCTGTGGGGCTAAAAATACATGAGCCTGCATATAAAAATCTCAAGTTAGTTGGGCCTTTGAGGTCCTCAAATGATAATAGAAGAAGCCAGAAAACTAAAAATACATGAGCCTACATACAACTTACCTTGATTAATACAACTCCTCAAATTATAATGGGTTATAGTTTTCCTATTTAGTGTTCTTCCCTTGTGATTGGGTAAGCACCTTTTGTACAAATTTTTCTCTAAGGCAATGTGTATAAACATTGAGAAAATACCTGCAGGAGGCGTTGCAAATTCAGATGCCTTTTGGAATGCACTACTGCAATGAATCACAATTATAATCTAATACACATTTTGGAGGATTCTGATTAAAGGCTGCTAAACATGACAGATAATTCAATTCTTGAATTCTTCAATCTTGAACCCTGAGACTCAAAACTCCTTTTCAATTGGTCAGCAAATAAAATTGAATTAAAGAGGAGAAAATAAAACATTTGTTGGCTGCTTTTAATGACCCACCAGATGGGTTTAAATGATATGCAATTGTGGCAACCGCAAGTCATGCACAAGCAACTACAGGAGCTACAAAGACAGCAACAACTTCAGCAACTAGATCAGCAGGCAAGGCAGCAATATTCGGGGGCTATGGGCCATTGGAGAATGGTGCACAAGGGGAAAAGAAAAATCCTAAAATCCCCAAATCGGCAATGTTCACAACAGAAGGGAAGAAAAGGTTTCCAAAGATCTCCCATAAGCATGGGTGAAAAATCTCTGGATGCATAGATAATATGACACTGAAAGACATTGATGGATAAAAAAATAAGATTTAATTATCACACTAACAAGTTCAACATAAGAGAATTTCTAAAGGGATGAGGAAAATTTCTAGTCCCATCCTAAGCTGTCATGTGTCACATGCCCACAAATGTAGGGTCCACAAGATCAGTGTCCAGGTGTTGACATGTATCTTCCAAGCTGTCATGACAGAATTTCATTGTTAGGAAATGAATGAATGACCAGCCAAGTTTTCAAATAAATCAAAGTTAGATTATGTTGCATTTGGACTAAAATACCCAAGAAAAATTTATCAACAGATAGCTAATCCCATGATATACCACATAAGAAAAGCGTTTGTTGTTTCAAATGCCACCCACTCTTTACAATATTGGCAACATTGGACTGGATTGGACTGTCCCACTCTCCTGTTCGGCTGCTGCCCTTTCTGTCTCTGCAGCAGCCAGTCGGGCTTGGAGATCTCGGCACATCTGGTATAAAATGCATGCTAAGGTTAGAGAAGAGGTGAGGTCTGAAAATCTTAATATCTTTCTATCAAAACAGTGGGTGGCATTTGAAACAATTGATACTATCAAACATAATAATTGCTGAAATTAAATATATTATTTAAAACATAATATCTTTCTATCAAAACAGTGGGTGGCATTTGAAACGCCAAGTGCATTCGCACTTTTGCCAATCCACACATGCTAGTTCTAGCAGAAAAATTATAACAGCTTTAAAAAATGGAAAAAAAAAAAAATGATAAAACTCACCTTGAAGCCGTTGTTGTTTCTTCTTCCCAATCAGTTAGGATTGTCATATCAGTGAGATTTTTTGGAAATTCCCAATTCCAAAATGGGCCATCAGATCAACAGTCTAGATCACTACACCACGGGTCTGCCACACGTATAAAAACATATTCTCAGGTCTGAGGGCCATAGACACTTCTGTCTAACCTGAAAGCATTTGGCTGAAAACCGATCCAACAAACGTCCTTAGTTTTGCTGCAAATATATATAAGCCATCATTAGTGACAAGTTCTCAATCAGGTAGCTACACATTCCATAGAATTTCAAGTTTATAGGCTATGACAGATTCGTTTACTAAACATATACAAGATAGATACATTAAGATGCATAGGCCATGCAACAACCCATTTAAATCAGGGGACAATTGAGCCATTTAGAATACCTATGAAGGTGAGAAATATGAACAGAAACCTCCTTATCAACCCCTGAAACAGCCATTACAGCCCTGTTACAGTCAAAAAAAAAAAAATTCAAAGAAAATGTATCAGCCTAATATGGGACCATTATAGGCTCATATTGGCCTGTAATGGGCCCATACAACTGTTACAGCTGTTACAACTTACAGGCCTATTATGGGCCATTTTTTAAGAATGGACATTACAAACCCATATCGCATAAGGTATCTCACCATTACCATTACATAACAACCATTACAGCTACTATGTACCCTTTTTTACTACCATGATATGAGCAAGAGTGTTTTGCATTAAAACCATATCATTAATGAAGTATATAAGCCACCAAGTTTCAACAGGCTTTAAGCCAGGATTGACTTTACTTCATTGGATATTGCATCTTTACTTCCAAATAAATGAATTCATTGTAATATAAATCAATTGGGCACAAATCAAACCCTATAGTGATCAAGAATTCCATTGGACGGCTAGTAGAATTTCACTTCTATGACGCCATACATGATTACTAGATGCATGGACTTAAATAACAGGTTAACTCTACCTGCCTTCAAACAGGCTATAAGAGATTCTCCCTATCTTCCCAGTCCTCTCCTTCCTACCAACTTCACATCATTGCCTAAAACACAATCAACATTTAGTTTATTATAACCAACAGGAGGATAACTTATCTTTCATTGCCTAAGACAATCACATCATTGCCTAACACACAATCAACATTTCGGACAGTTCGCCACTTACATCAATGTATGTACTTTGTCCCAATTGATATTTAAAAAAAAAAAAAAGAGTAGTCACTCTATCATCCGGATTCCAAACTTTTGACTTGGAAAAAAAGCTATCTATGATGTTCGCAACTGTGTAGCATATATTCAAATTATTACTAGACAAATGAGGTTCTTAATGTGCCCAGTTCTCAGCCTTACTCTTCTTTAAAGATTCAATTAATGTGCCCAGTTCTCAGCCTTACAAATTCATAGAGAAGTTACTTCCGAAGCTCACAATTGCTGCATCAACAAATGCCAATTTCAATATATATAATACAAAGCCTGTACCAAGAATATAAAAAATGAAAAATGTTTCTTACTTTTCAAGAATTTGGTTGCATTAGGAAATGCTTTCACCACCTGGAAAAGAGACCAAATAAAGAAAAAGAAAAAAAGGTTTTTAAAAAATTCAGCATATAGTGCAATATAATCTGCAAAGTTTACAAAATTAAAAATGATAATGGATGACACTTCAAGCAAATAAACATATGTCAAAATATTTATGGAGTGATTTTTTATTTTTATTATTATTATTTTTTTAACATAAACATAAACACGTCAAGCATTTATGATACAAAATCCCTGCACCAATTGAACTTCATTTATGATTACTGAAAATCAGTCCATGCACAAGTGAATCCAGTGAGAAGTTGTGATATGCATACCAAAGGTATCATATAATGGAGCACAATAAATCCCATGAGCATTGCAGGCCTGCAGAAGTTATGCAACATCAATAAGAAACACAAAAATCTAAAAAGGAGGCTCACATATAGAGTTTAGAGGTGCGTTGAGCATACACATGTATAACCTAGCCCATCTAAATGCCACCACATGTGCCAGCCAGGCACAAAGGTGTGAAATCCTATATATGTGAACATAGGTTCATTCCCAGTTGATCTCATTTTAGCAAAGATAATGACAAGAGCTCCCAAACTTCTTCAATTTGCACCATTAGCCTGCTGACAAGAGCTCCCAATCTACAAACCTATTTTATTTGATATTCAAACTTCTTCAATTTGCACCATTAGCCTGCTGACATTAACAGATTAGCTAAAAAGAAAAACATGACGGCATAGTTTTGAAAAATTATAAAGCATGGGATGATATATATTAACTATGAGGGAAGGCTTAACGCCTATTGATTGATTGTCACAAAAGACCTTAAACTTTTCACAACAAGCCAGACCAAATTACACAGCTCTGTACCTTAAGCTTGATGAACCTCCAAGGAAAAAATCCAATCCCCTCAAGAAACAACTTCTGTGCATGGAGTCTTTGACTAGATTTTCATTTTTTTTACCATTGACTAGTCACCACAAAGATGAGAAAAAGGCATCCATAGCTTAAAACAAAAAAAAAAAAAAAAAAAAAAAAAATGAAAAATTTGCGGGAAAAAAGAAAAAAAAAAAAAAAACAAAGACTAGTTCTGAGTAAAAGAGAATCACAGAAGTTGAATTGATGAAGACCACCTGTTCTTTTGATGTGGCCATTGTCTTTGGAGCATTGGGAAGGACCTTCTAGCTGCACTTCATTCTTATCCATAAGTTCTCATTGGTTTTTGATGCAGGAGTTTCTAGATTTCATGTATCAAGGCCATCAATAACAAATCATTAAGTGCATCAAAGAATAAACTAAATTGGAAATAAACATAGAAACAATAGATTTTATTCTTTCATCCAATATAACCTGCTCCAATCACTCCAACTGTCTGCCCCTTGAGTAAATTACCAGCAAACCTATTAAAAACAAGAACCCAATTAATGAATTTATGTTGTCTACGTTTGAGCTGCATTTGGATGCACTAATTAATTGAATTGCAAAAATCCATTAGACACAGTGAAAATGACAAAATTACAATTAACTTCCTTGGTTCTACAATGAAGGCAAGACCAAAATCCAATTATGTTAGTTTTCAAGTTGAACTTGTACTACAAAGATGTTAGTTTCCAATTAACTTGAGATCACCTAATAGTTCCCAAGTACGAAAATGAGAACTTTAAGGGCATGGAACTTGCCTTTGCAATATACCAGTTATCTTTCGGTACAAACACAAAAGCCTGCCATGAATTGTCTTCCTGTTGCCCATGTGAATTTACCCAATTCTCTGTGTATATCTGCATTCAACAAATTGCGTAATTAGCTATTGCATGAGAAATACATTTCTGGCTCTCTTTTGGTCATTGATTTCTTTTATGAGTGGAGAAATACTTTTCTAGGCCTTTTGGTTAAGATCAAGTATAACATTTGTTCTTATCAGTTGCATGGGTAGTGGAAGGAGAAACTTACTGTAGATATATATGTAACATCTCCCATCTCCTTTGAGCTTCAAGAGAAAATAAGGTGCACCGGAACTGCACCAACATAAGGAGATATTGTGGTTTTTGGATGCAAGACATGGATTCCATGATATTTTTATTGTGAAAATAATTTCTTGTGATGTTTGGGATCCAGTAAGTTTTGTTATGGTAATATAAACATAAGAAGAAATTCAACCCCCTGGTGTAAAAGGTGTAGGTATGGTGAAACACGTGTATGTATATAGAGTGGGGGCCTACCACTGATTTGTGCCGAGGTCCACCCAAGTTTCAGATTGGCTTGATTTTTTTTTTATTTTTTTTTGTGTGTGTGTGCCATCATCTGGGGCAGGTGTTTCATATCAATAGATGGGATGGCATACACAACATGGTGGGCCCTCTATTAAAATCAAGGGGTGGGAATCCCCTCTTAACTGTTCCTACTTGTGTGGCCTGCCTGAGTCATGGATAGGCCCCTGTTTTTTTGGCCCATGGCCAAATGGCGTGCAAGATGGTTGGAGTGGTTCGGTTCTTAACTTTCTCTGTTCAACATCCACGGAGTAAAAGGAATGCATAAAAAAAGCTTCTGTTGCCTTTGTTTTTTCAACAGTTATGCTTGCACTTCGAGAACCGAATCTGTCATTTGTTAGGGAGGACCAATATCCAAAAACTTCATCTCAGCCAAAGCTACTAATGAAAACAGGGTCAAGAAAAATGCAGACTGAATCAATGGATCACGCATGAAAGATATGAAACATCAAATATACCATCATTAGCATTGTACTAACAAATGAACTCAGAGAAAATTCAGGACTGATCTGATTTCAAATGCATCTGATGCTGAGTAACTAAAGAGATGAGAAAGAAAAGAATCTTGAAGAAATCGGCCAGAAATGAGAATGTATGTATCACGCATGAAAGATACAAAACATCAAATATACAATCATCAGCATTGTAGTATGACTTATCTGATTTCAAATGGCACTGATGCTAACTAAAGAGATGAGATGGAAAAGAATCTTGAAGGAAATCATGGCCAGAAATGAGAATGTCTCTACACAAATGAGATATTGAGTGAAGAAAATCAAAGAAAAGCAATTAGATCTAAAGACTGCGAAATGGCTAAGATCCCAATGCATACATTTTTTTTTACAACAGAAACATAATTTCTCATTTTCTATATGTAAAAGTTCAAACCACGCCTCTGTAAGTGTCTAGACACCACATACAGCAAAGCTCCTTCCAGCAATGAGAAACTCCTAACAATCAACAACCATAAACATATGAACAAGGAAAAGAACCCTAAAAAAATAGAAAATTCTAATAGTGGAAACATCTATAGCACTTGTCTAGACATGAACAAGCCCATCGCTGATCTGCTTGACTCTCAATGTCAGATATATCAGCACCATTGTTCCCATGCTTGATTGTTAAAACTATAGTGACACAAATGAAGGTGGGATCAGTTCAAGATGGAAGAGAAGAGAACTATTCTCCTCGAATTGAATGAAGCAGACCGCTTTTATCTCCGCCATTTGTTATTAGTTGTATCATACCCCCTCTTGTTATTACATTTGTCTCTAGAAGTGCACCTCAGTAATGTTACACTGTGATCTATTAAAAATTGCATCATTTTCCCACCCAATTGTAGACTGCTCTTAATTAACAAAGCACTGTTTAGCGGCGCCTCGCTTCTCATTGGGCTACTAACAGTTTCATCATTGATTTTAGGAGTTTCTAAACATCCATCCTGCATCTCTACACCCACACAACACAATTGACATTTGTCAGCACTTTCTATCTACAAATCGATGTGATTGCTGCAATTCCAGTGGACATCTGAGCATGGCTGACTGTCAGATGGATATGGAACTTCCAAGAAACTTAAGAAAGTTAGCTGTGATGGACTCTCTGGACTGATATTGCCTTTCTCAAGCACCCCTGAGATTCCATAGAAACCCTGGCCCTGTCGGGAACTGCCATAGGGGCATGTTAAATTCACTGGAATAGAAGCTTCATCAGAAGAACTGGGAGAACATCTAAACAATAAGAATGGGTGGCGGCATCTGCCCCGGGCTTCAATAGCGGAATGGTCGAACAACATCTAAGAGGGAACTCATGGCTTCTGTCAGCAATCCCCTTTTCGTTCGGGCAAACCGCCATTGCAAGAAGAAGCTGCGCACAACAGAGAGAGATGGCTACAGCAGATCCCAATGCATACATAAATAAAGATGTACACATGAAATCTGATATACATATATAGTACATTGTGAAGTTTCTATTAGAAAAGTTATAGCAATAGAGCTTTTCTTTTATGCCATGTACAAAAAAAAAAATCCAGCTCAGGGGAATACAGCAGGGTTCTCCACAATACAGCAAGTTTGGGCCGTTTGGGATTTTATCAAGCACGAAAGGTGCCAAAGAATAACATAACCATTTTTTATTTTTTTATTTTTAAAATGACTGATGTAAACTATACAGATTTAATCATTTGTAACTTGTTTTATTACCTACAGTAATACATAAAATCTGAAGAAAAAAATTGATTGAATTGATGAACGAAAAATATGTATAGAGAAAGAGGACCTGTAGATCTTCAGGGATAAATTTGTGCTTTATGGAGAGATCCATTGCACGCTTTTTTTTTTTTTTTTTTTAATCATGCCGATCACAATATTGTATTTTAACTCCTCTTGGGTCATCACATACAGATCCGTTAGTCTGTAATTATTTCAAAAAGCATCCACCTGGCTACAAACATTAGGCCCCATTAGGAATGATGATCTCACCTTCTACTCTGTAGCCTCCAATCGTGCAGGCGGTTCTGCTTCTTTCAGTTTTTCCAATGCTGAGATATGCTCATCGACGGATTTGTAGAGGCTGTTAACCTGTTGGGAAATAGCATTGTGGGCGATCTTGTAATCCCTATGGAGGATGTAAAGACCCAAAACAGAAGCCGTTGCAACTCCTGCGAAGAAGGCTCCTGCGAAGAAGGATGATAACCTCACCCTTAGCACGTACCCCATCCTTTCTTCCCCTTCCAAAATTCCGATTTTCCTGACTCACGATCACAGGGGCCGTTTGGATGCCTGCTCTGACCCAACGTCTCCTTCTCCCTCTCTCAGCGTCTCCTTCCCTCTCTCTCACTCTCTCTCTCTCTCTCAGCGTCTCCTTCCGTCTCTCTGCTCTGGCAGGGGAAGCCCTAACCCTTATTGTTCTTCTTTTTTATTTTTTCCTCTCCATTTTTTTCTCTTGAGATCCATTGCATGCTTGAGGTGCTGGTTCGTGGGGTCGATGATCTCACGACGCAGGTGGGTTAGGGCTTCCGTTCTTGCTTCCTTGTGCAGGAAAGAAAAAAAGAGCAAGGGTTTCCTTACCTGCCGCGGGAGCTCTCTTTTGGGGAGCGGGAGCTATTTTTTTGGGTGCCGATTCGGTAGGAATTAAGACGGACGATCCTATTGGAAGCTACGTGGGGCCTACCATGATGTATGTGGTTCATCCACACCATCCATTCATTTTAAAATATATTTTTAGGGCATGGTCCCAAAAATAAGGCAAGTTGAAGGCCCAAGTTGACCACACCACATATAACGGTGGGAACTTAATCTCCACTGTTTCCTACCATGTGGTCCACTTAAAACTTCTATCTGCCTCACTTTTTGTGCTGATGCCTTATAATGAGCTTTCAAAATGGATAGATGGCTTAGATAAAACACGCGCATTGCAATGGGCCCCATAGGTCCCCTTACGGTGGTGAGCTTGTAGCTTTTAGCTACAGATTGAAGCATCCTATAGCTACGGATTAAATCCGTAGCAATATAGCTACGGTTTATATCCGTAGCAAAAGACTCTCATAATCTGTAGCCTTTGCTAATTTTTTTGGTAGTGGGACCATTCGCTTACGTGCGAAATTGAAGGTTTCAAACCGCCAGTTTCTGACCAAACTAAACCCTTGGATCAGGAAAATTTCCCTGCACATATTGGTATACTTGTGGCCCTGTTCGAGTGACAATGCCCGTTGAACTGACATGGGTCCTCCACGGTCGATCCACTAATCCAATCAGATCGAAATCATAACCTGGCATAGATCCATCGTCAGGGAACTTGCTCCATGTCGTATGCGAGTAATGGACCTCCAGATGGGCTCCATTCATCAGAAACAGTCGCCTTTTGGCTATACCCTAAGTATACCATGGCCTTGGGGCCATTAACATCAGTTTTGAGCCTATATAAGGCCCTTAAACCACCCCACCCCTCTCTCATACGAATTTCTCAAACCTAGGTGAGAGAAGAGAGAAAAGAGGGGAAAAGAGTAAGGAGAAGAGTGAGAGTTCGGGAGATCATTGCTGGGATTCACTCCCACTGCCCCACGTGTTGATTCACCTCCCCACCATCACTACGAGAATCATTTCAACTACGATTTGGGTAAGGAATCCTAACCCTAATCTTGATTTGGGGATCTAAATAGAGTAAATGAGTAGATAACAAACCTATTTCGTGATTTAGGTAGTCGTTGTGCTGTAGACAGGGACATAGTGTACGAATTGAGTTTGTAACGGGCGTACCAACGAAAGGTGCAGACTATAAACATTTAGGTTATGGTTTTCAAGGCTTTCAATGTCAGCTAATGATTTATGTCTGACTTGATTGCCACCATATGATCTTCGTTATGATGTATTCGATAAATTATACATGGGTGTGAACTATGTGACTATATAATGCATTCCATGTGTTTATTGAAATGTTTGAATGAAATTACAATTATGATTTGTCCTTTCCATGACTATTAACCTAGAATACATGATTGTTGTATGTATGGCAACTCCTTTGTGAAAGGATTTGCCATAATATATGCTATAACTAATTTAGGTCATGTATGTTGTAATGTGTAGCCTAAGTGTTTGATAAAATATTTGAATGAGAAATTGTTTGATGAATTTCATTTAATAAGGGTGTTGAGATCGAATTCTCAATTACCTTGTTTATAGTTATAGTTTCCTTCATGTAATCTATCTTGCTACTACGTGATTTATGGATGAAATGCCTATGTATGATAACATGTTCAATATGTTTATTAAAATGCTCAAATGAGAATTATATTTGAATTGTTTATTAAATGCTATTATGACTATCACATGTGATTACCTATTGCAATTGAGTGCGATTGGGACTACTACGTAATTCAGGCAATCGGTAACGGTTCCGGATCGAGTGGGCGAACCAGTGTCGCCACAATGGATATGTTCAGTGAATTCGAGCCGTACGGTGATTGTCGACAGTGGTTAGGCCACGATGACTGATCATGCGCTCCATGTCGATTAATTCAGTGTGCGCTCGTACCAATCGAACTTGTCAAATAACCTTATTGGCCTATTATGTGTTTACCATGTATAGACGCTACTGCTTGAATTTAAAGTACCGCTTACCGATGTAACAGCCCATTTCAACCATGGTACCATGATCCGTTAAGACTCATGAGCTGAGCATGGTGGTGTATGGGACATCGTGGTCGAGTTGTCCGCCTACTCTAGGGTGACGAGCCTCCCCGTAGTGACTAGCGAGCAACCCAAACTCATGAGCTGAATATGGTGGTGTATGGGACACTGTATTCCAGTTGTTGGCCTACGTTCAGGTGACGAGCCTCCCGTAGTGACCTTGAGTATAATCAATTGAACTTGCCAATCCACTGCTTTCATTAGGGGTGATGCCCTACAACTTACCTATCGTATGTGACTAACTAAGATTGACGACCCTAGATGGATCCCCGTTTGGGTTAATGATATAAAGGGAGGTACCTTAGCTTCCTAAATCTGCTGTATGAATAAGCCTAATCAATCACTTGACTAACACGACCATGCACCGCATTACATGTGCTTTGGCGAGGAAGTGCACGTTTAGGGAGTTTGTCATGCATGATCGTGAGATGAAGTCTCTGAGGGAGTGCAGGAGAGGGCATGCATCATTACAACATACCATCCCTGCATTAACAAGAGTACTTAGGACATGATTGATGTACTGCTTTATCATTATTGCTTGATTGAACTGATAACATGTTAACCTTTGCCTTATAGTACCACTGAGTTAATCACTCACTCCCACTCTGGGACAATGTTTTAAAACACTAAGCAGACTCTGTTTTAGCTGCAGATGACGATGAGGCTTACGTGATGGAGCTGGATTTCTTTGATAAGGAGGAGTTCTCCTACGTACAGCTCTCTAGCGGGTTTATGTAAACCCAAAGCTACATCGCTGGGATTATAGGGTTATGCAATAGATGAACATTTACACTTGATATTTTGTAAATTTTGGGACTATACATGTATTTATTTGGCCTAGTAACATACTCATACTCTGGGGATTGATAAACACTTACATACTTTTTATATCTATCTCAGTCTTCCGCTTGCCTAATTACGTTAACTCTGGGGTATGATATGTTGATTTACTAATATGGACAACATTTAAATATCATTATCTATGTTGCATAAGTGATGCGACAGATCTCGGGAGTTGAGCTTTGCTCAACCCTCGAAATTCGAGGTGTTACATGGTGTGATTAGGTGATCGTCAATTACAACGCTAATAGATTCTTGAATCACTCCTGTTCTTTTATTAAGAATAGGATATGCTCGACTATTCAGATCATAACCCAAGAATATTCCCTCGTCACTCTTTGCATCGATTTTTTCCAAATTTTTCCAGTCACATAAAATGTAACATTTACTTCTAAAAGTTCAAAAGTATTTGACAGTTGGCTTCTTATTGAACCATAGCTCATAGGCTATTTTATCTTTTTCTTTTCTAACATACACACGATTTATAATGTAACAAGCAGTATTAATGGCTTTGGCCCATAAGTTTTTTAATAAATTCATGTTATTTAATATTACATTGGCCATTTCCTGTAACATTGTTCTTTCTTTGATAACCCCATTTTGTTGAGGTGTTTTAGGAGTTGAGAACTCATGTGATATACCATGGTCTGTACAATACTTCTCAAAAATGCTATTTTCAAACTTAGTACCATAATCACTTCTGATCTTGATCACATGTACTTCTTTTTCAGTCTGAATTTGTTTTAGAATTCTTCTAACTTCATCAAGAGTTTCAGATTTTTCTCTCAAGAAGGCTACCCAAGTATATCTGGTAAAATTATCTACAATAACTAGAAAATACTTCTTTTAATCTCTACTCTCTGTTCTCGTTGGTCCTACCAAATCCATATGGAGTAGTTCAAGACTAAGGAGTTCACTTTCTTATGACTACTCCTAATTTGCTTACCAATCTGACATGCGCCACAAATCTTTTCTACCTTGTTTAATTTGGGTAAGACACAAATATGATCTCTTGTAACGCCCCAGTTTTTGGGACCCAAGTACACAACTCGTTTCCTGAAAACCCGGATGTTAGCAGATAATCAAGTGATAATCAAACAAGATTAAAGTGCAATTAACGGAAATCAAGCGTAGTATAAATGCAACCCAAATGATAACAATATCCTGGGCCACTCAGCTGAAGCCCATATACAAAAACTTAAGTTCCAAAGTAAGCACTGAAATAAACATAAGCAACTAGTCTACTGATTTATTCCAAAGTAAGCAACTGCTTCCTAGTACAACTTGTCCTTGTATGGCTCTTCCTCCGCTGCGACACTAGCCCTCCCGAAATCTGTTGTGTGCTTATCCATCCCTGCACCTGTATGCTCTATACAGGTTGAACATTGTTGAATGAGTGGCCAGCTCAGTGTGATTTCCCCTCAAAATTTCACATCGTTGCCCTAGACAAGTATAACATAAAACAACGAGTCATATAAAACATGATAAGATGCAATCTTATTATATGCGTGGATGTATGAGTGCATATCAACTAGGTATGATCATCCAGCTGGCTTTTGGGCAAAACCCATGCATGTGGTCGGTCACCAGCGAGAGTACATAGTACATGCATAGTGTCAAACTCATCGAGAGTGGACCGATATTCGATGGTATGGGAGCTAGCAAAACGATACCTCAACAAAGGGTACGTGCTAGAGCATCCAGAATTAGCCATCCGTCATCGCACAAATGCTATGTATGCTTGATTAACCCAACCATTATTAGTCCATTTACAATCAGCAGTTTTAATAAAACTCATGGTCATTACAGGGAGCTCATCGCCCAGTGTAGGCCGACGGCTCGGGCATAGTGTCCCATGACCACCATCCCCGACCCAAGAGTTTACCGCCTTAGGGTGCGTATAGGACCCATCAACACGTGGCCAATCAACTCTCCATATATGGGAAACTACCACCGTAAGCCGATTAGGAATGAACATTGAAAACATTAAATAGAGCGACTATAGTGAGATGGTATGTATGATTCAGTTGCGAGTAAAAAACAGTAATAACAAATGTGGAAAAGGTCATTCCACTGTCGGGTAGATGGAAACACTCCATATGTGGTAAATCCCATGAATTAAACTGCCACTATCCATAACCACCATGTTGAGGGCCTAATCTTACTACAATCTGTTCCGTTACACTCTAAGTACGAATTCTCTTTAAATAGAGGTTACCATAGAGATATTTCAATTAATATGTGACTTACAACCAATGCAATCATGTCGAGATTCAGGCATGCTTCAATATTCAAAGTAAGACTCAAATATATAAATAGTTCAAGAGTCATGTGTTCATAACTTGTCAATTTCTAAAGCATATATCTCAAAGAAGCCAATCAAGTGATTCATATACTTGAGTAATTAGTCAATCAATTCTAAGGACATGTGCTCAAGCAAACTAGTCGAGTGTTTTAATAAATCTAAGGCATGCCTTTAAGTTAAGCGATTCAAGTGGTCCAATTAATTCTAGGACATTTGATGAAATAAACAAATCAAGTGTCCTATTAAACGTTAAGTAAACTAATTAGGCAGTTTATTCATTTCTAAGACGTGATAAATTAACTAATCAAATATTCAAATCAATTCTAAGCAAGTCTAAGGCATGAGTTAGATTATCCAAGTACTCTAAGTTATAAGTTTAAGTAAACGAACTGAGTATCAAACCACTTGTAAGGCATAAGTTCAAACAACTACTCGAATGACTTACTATTTCTTGGTTACCATTCGAAGTTACAATAAAATTATCCCTAGCCTAACTTGGAAATGGAAAGCCCAAGGGGAGAAGTCATCACCTGAGTTGTTGTACATCCTTTCCTGGTTCCGTTTTCTAAGGTTAGCTAACGGTCCAATGTCGTGTAATGGATTTCCTAGAATCATTTCCAAGACAAGAGTTCTATTAATAAGTTGGCGATTGAGCAAGTTGATAAGGGCCCTCTTACATGTAACTTTAGGCCAAACTTGGCCCAACAATCAAGGCCTAAACTGAGCCTTACCTTGGCCCGATTTGGCTACCCAGTTGCAGCCCATACTGGGCCCAATCTGAGCCGATAATTGTTGGCCATGGATGGTTCAAAAATTGGATCGTATTGGGCCCTGTTTGTCCCAACTTGGCTGCCCAAATTTTTAGCCCAAAATGGCCTGGGCTGGACCAGCGATGTGGCCCAGTTTGGCAGCCCATTTACCATCCAGAAAATGGGCTAGATTGGGCCCAGTTCGGTCCAGTCGTGCTGCCAAAGGCTGGGCTGTTGTCTGGCCCACCTATTTTTACAGGCACGGCCCATTGCACTATACGGTGAGACTCACAGTAATTGTGGTGAGGCCCACTGGGGTATATCTCAGGTGCAGCCGACTGTAATACCTACTGAGGCCCACTGGAATGTGGCCCACTACAATGCATAGTGAGGCCCACTGGATGTGGTGTAACTCGCTGTGCTTTGATCTCAAGTGCGGCCCACCCACTGGATGTGGTGCGACCCTCTAAGTTTAGATTTCGGCCCATCTCTGGGCTAGTTTCAACTGGATTCAAGGCCCAGTTCTGGCCTTTCAACTCGAATCAGGGCCCATCTACTGGAACTTCTGCAACCAAAACGAAGCCCGATGGAGGCTTGTTTTCAGCCCGCTATTCGTACTAGCAGGAGGCTGGTTTCACCGTCCATTTACAGGCCATTCTTAGCCCATCACAGAGCTCGTAAAGGGCCTGTCCTTGGTCCATTCTAAGGCCCATGTAGAGGTCCAGCTGAGAGCTGTCTTCAGCTCCTTATCAGAGTCGTTTACAGGTCCGTTTTCATCTTTAAACACGGTCTGATGAAGGCTCAGTTTCGGCTTGTCTTAAACACAACAGATTCAGCTCGTTGCATGGCATGATGAAAGCCCGACTTTAGACCTGTTTACAGCCCAAATTGCTGGTGCAGGGTGTGGCCCACTGTGTGTAGCTCAGTCACAGCCCTGACCCGGTCGCATCAGTTGAATTGGGAAGGTGGGTCAACACGACTCGGATCCTAGCCACGGCTCTGGGACGCAGTTGCTGCCACGGCCTAGAGAACGACAATGGTCTCGGCCATTGTAGCTTTGGTTGGGTGGAAATGGGAGAGTAGAGTGGTGGAGCTTTACTTAAGCTTAACTCGACTGGCCTAACTCGAACATGGCTGGAGTTCTGCGAACTCGGTCGAGCTTGATTCGGACCCAGAAGGGAATGCAGAAATGTAAGCACCCACCCTCACTCCTCTCTCTCTCTCTCTCTCTCTCTCTGGATTCTCTCTCTCTTCTCTTCCACTCATTGCTTTGGATTCCTCTCTCTTCTCACTCATTGCTACTCTTTCTTCTCTCTCTCTCTCTCTCTCTCTTCTCTCTCTCTCTCTCTCTCTCTCTCTCTCTCCTTGCTTTAGATTCCTCTCTTCTCTTCCACTCATTGCTACCCTCTTTCTTCTCTCTCTCTCTCTCTCTCTCTTTCCTCTCTCTCTCTCTGGTGCAGATCCTAAGGGCAACAGTGCCCCTTTTATGGGCGTGGGAGAGAGGCTATCAACGGCTACAGAAAGAACTACCTTTGTAATGGTCGTGATTGGAAAACGGCCATGCATGGGGCATATCCACACCTTAGGATGGATTATTGATGCCCTGGCCCACCAGAAAAGAAAGCTTTTAGCTATGGTGGGGCCCATCTCGTGATCACGCTCGGATGGGTTAACGGGGAAGATGACCTGACCGTTAATGGCAGATCACTACCCAATGCATTTCGACATGATTTGGTCCATTTGAACAGACCAGATGGAGCCTCTGATTAGCGTTGGGCCCACTTTTTAGACCGCAAATGTGAGTTTCAATCCCTCTCACGAGATTTTCTGATTTCTCATGAGATGGAGCATTTCTCTCCATAAAGTTGTACCGACTTAAAGTGAGGGCTTGGATGGATCCATGTGGCTTAGGGGATGGTCAGAGGCGTGCCAACATCCATTTCCTGAAATGGAAAGAATGCTTTTTTGCTTTTCCTAGCTGCAGATGTTTGCTCAGCCATTTTTGGCAGCGAGAGAGCGTGCTCTCTCACAGCGAGTGGATGGCTGGGATTGCCTGGCCCATCCGATCATGGGTCACTCATGTGGCCCCATGTTGGCCCACCATCCAATGATCTCAGCCATTCTTACAGTCTGGATTAATTCTGACCTCGAATCCCCGTTCCTTCCTTATACGGTTTAGTCGGACGGGCCCCACAAGTATGATGGACAGTTTGGATCATTCAGATAGTGGCTAGGGTGGGCCACTTTGAGGGCCATCATCCGCTAGTTTTCAAATAGCCATTGGCGGGAGCAATGCGCATTTTGCGGTTTAGCTCGGTCAAAGTCGGTTTAATCGGCTTGACTTGCCTAGTGCACATCGTGCACAAGTGCACGGGGTGCACACGCACCTCGTATGGGGTCCACTGTGATGTTTGTGACATATCCACTTTGCCCATTCACCTTAGGAGCCCTACACAGGGGACCTGGCCCAGTTTGGGGCAGGACTGAGGCCAAGGTTGGCCGTATCACACTTCTTAGGCCACTTTATGCCAATATAGTTGATCCAATGGCTGGATTGATTCGATACTTGGTTTCAATGACTAAATATGAATTTGAGAGGGAGTGAGTGCTGGTTGGCCATTCACTACCCCTCGGAGGTCGATCACAAGAGCGTCATTCCATTTCTTTATCATTAGTTGACTTAAAAACTGCTTTAACTCAAGGTTTTTAATCAAGGTTACCTTTCTGACTGAGGTAGGGTGCAACTTAGCTTCCAGGTCCTTTCATGGAGGGTTTTAACGTTTACTAGAAGTCCCATCGTGCATTCATTGGATTTAAGTTGCCTGTTAGTCAAGTTCAAAATCCCTTGCTACGGTTTAGGTGGTAACACCCGCATACCAGAAGTGAGGGGTGTTACAGTCTACCCCCCATTTAAAAAAAAAATCGCCCTCAAAATTACCTATGGTGCGTTGACAAACAAGTGAGGGTACTTCTCCATAGTCTTTGCTTTTCATTCCCAAGTCGCTTCTTCTTCGCCATGGTGCGACCAGAGGACCTTGACCAGTGGTATCGTCTTCATCCGCAAAACCTGCTCCCTGCGATCCAGGATGCGAATAGGCTCCTTAGTATAAGAAGCATCCTCAGTGAGCTCGACCTGCTCCCAGTTGACGATATGTGACTCATCCGGCGTATACTTCTTTAGCATTAATATGTGGAAGACGTTATGAATTTTAGCCAATGCAGTAGGCAGTGCCAAGCGGTATGTCATGGCTCCCACACGATATAAGATCTCGAACGGCCCAATAAATCGCGGTGCCAGCTTCCCCTTCTGCTCAAACCTCATCAAGCCCTTCACAGGCGAGATCTTCAAGAACACATGATCACCCACCACGAATTCCAAGTCACGACGTTGATTATTCGTATAGCTCTTCTGTCTGCTCTGAACGGTGAGCAGTCGCTTCTAAACAATGTCGATGACCTGGGTAGTAGCTTGGACAAGCTCGGGTTCTAACAAACTTCTTTCTCCAACTTCTGTCCAGCACTGAGGGGCTCGGTAAGGGCGACCATAGAAAACCCATACGGTGTCATGCCTATGCTGGACTGGAAGCCGTTGTTGTAAGCAAATTCCGTTAGAGCCAAGTGATCATCCCAGTTACCCTGAAAGTCCAAAACGCATGCCCTCAACATGTCTTCCAAAATTTGATTCACCCTCTCAGTATGCCCGTCTGTCTGAGGATGGAATATTGTGTTGAACTTGAGCTTTGTGCCCATCTCTTCCTACAACCTCTTCTAAAAGGCAGAATTAAACCTGGAGTTTCGATCCGATATGATCTCTCGTGGAACCCATAGGATCGTACAACTTTTCGAATGTATAGCTTCGTCAAACTATCAGTAGAATAGGTCGTGCGAATCGGAAGGAATCGGGCAACCTTTGTGTAACATCCCAAATTTTTGACAACCTGGGATTAGACGTCCTTAGGCAATGGGTCGATCCTAACACCTTATTAACTTGTCAGAACTTAACCCCAAAGTCAAAAATCGCTTGTGAACCCATTTCTTTCACAAATCCCACCCTTCACCACCTTGTTCTTTAAATTTTCTAAGTACTTTCACATTAGACGCTATCTTAAAGTTTATGTAATGAAGAACAATACTTAAACTAAACATTGCTACAAAGGACTGAGTACCACCTCGACCAGAAATCACTTAGGATTAAATCCTTTAGAAATTTGGCAACGTTAATTAAGTGCTAAACTAGATTATCCATGAAATCCGTTTGAATCGCTTTAAATACGATCTGCAAGACCCAAAACTTGTAGAATATTGACGCTAGGGTACCCTAAAATCTAGGATCAATCTCATTACCCGTCTGCTCTTGGGAGCATCACGAAACACCGTATCAGTCTGGACCGCACGTCGGAAGTCCAATTAACACGAAGTTCAGGAATTAGGACCTCCTCGCTGGGCTTGACAACCATCTCAGAAATCAAATCCAGACAGTGTCCCACAGCTGTTCGCAAGAGTCCGGAACGAGAGAGTGTGGAAACACTTGTTTCCTTTACAAAATAAATATCTTGAATAGTGATCTGGCACGTGTCTCTTGCGGATCAATTTTAAGCAACCAGACCGTCAGAATCAGACCAAATTACACCCTCGGATCTGGAGAAATTTCATACACATATCCATGTACTCGGAATCTCCGATCGAGATCCGCTGACCGTTGAACTGAAACTAGTCTGCCACGCATGATCTGGAATCCCGACCGAAACGAAAACTTAACTAAACGTAGATCCGGTGTCGGTGAGCTTAAGTCCGACCTTTGGCTCAAGGAGGCCCGCCAGAAGTCCTCCGTTGAGCTGAAACTGACCCGCTTTAGTTATAACCTAAGTATACTTTGACCTAGAGTCTATTTCGGTGAGTTTTTAGGCTATATAAGGACCTTAAACCCTCTCTCATTGTAGCCATACGAATTTGAGAGAAACCCTGGTGAGAGAAGTGGGAGATCTTTCCTGCTACTGTCCCCTGCCGCTACACAAGCTGCACCACCTGATTCTCATCGCTTTCCCGGCGATACCGACTTCGTTTTGAGGTAAGAAACCCTAACCCTAATCTGTTTTAGGGAGTGAAGGTTATAGGTTATGAAATAGCTAACTGGTTTCATTCTTTAGGCTACAAAACTACTGAATACGGAGGCTTAGCAGACCTAGCTGATTCGTTGCGATTCTACAGTATAAGGTGAGGACTTTAGGTGTATAAGTTACGGTTTTCAACGCTTTCAATGTCAGATAATGATAGATTCATGATCTGCATGTAATTGCACATGTACAAAGTGCTGTCTGTTTTCCGTTTCAATTAAAGATGAAAAATATGGAATTCTACATACTCTAGGTATTTGTAGAAAGTACCGTATACGTACAAATTTTGGAAATGTGTTTGACATGATTATATGTCGTATAAATATATTATATGTGGATAAATTACTTGTTTGGCGAAAGGACTCACCCTAGTGCATGTTTTGCTTTTATACACTATGTATGTTGAAATTGTGTATTCTAGAAAATACCGTATACGTATAAATTTTGGAGATGTATTTTTCATGATTATTTGTTGTATGAATATATTATACATGGATAAAATACTCGCTTGGTGAAAGGATAGCCCTAATACATGTTTTACTAACATACACCATGTATGTTGAAATAGTGTATTCTAAGTGTTTGTGAAGATGCTTGTGAGAGTAAGTGCTTGGATGTTAGTGCCTTAGGTAGGTGTTGAGATGGGATTCTCAACTACCTTAGAGACCTGCATGATTTCCTCCATGAGGTTGTTTACTTAAACCGCTTACTTGTGAAATATATGTGTTTGTATTCTTGTTCATATGGTGCTTATGATATGCTTTATAACATGCTTTATACATGCTTATGACATGTTTGTTAGCATACTTGAATTACTTTGTTTATTATGCTTTACTCCACATGCTTCGAATATGGATAAATTACGATTGGGACTATGTTTATAGTCCAGACAATCGGTACCAGACTTGAGATCGTGGTTGAGATGCATTTCGCCATGTAGGATGTGTTTGATGAACCCGAGTCGTACTTCAGTTGGCGACAGTGGTTAGGCCACACGGAGTGCTTATGCACTTCATGTCGTTCAGTTAATTGTGCGCTCGAGCTAGTCAGGCCCGTCAAATAACCCGATATGTCTAATGTATGTTCACCATGTTTGGTCACCACTGCTTGAACCTAGGGTACCAAACTTACCAATGGAATCCCATCAACCATGGTTCCTCGATCCGCTAAGACTCATGAGCCGGGCATGGTGGTATGGGACACCGTGGTCGAGCTGTCGGCCTACGCTGGGGCCCTGTACCTCCCCGTAGTGACCAGTGAGCAACCAGACTTGTGAGCCGATTATGGTGGTATGGGACACTATATTCGAGCTGTCGGCTTACACTGCTTGATGAGTGATGGGGGAGTGGTGCAACGATTCCATGTAACAGCCCTGATAGCCCTGACCGTACCCGGTGTAGTGACCTCGAGTATACTCTAAATTTGCGGTGAGGCGATGAGCCTTCCCGTAGTAACAGAGTATAAACTAGGCCTGTATTTATAAGGTGATGGGGGAGTGGTGCAACGATTCCGTGTAACAGCCCTGGCAGCCCTTGCAGCAACCTAGAAACACACCATGGTATGAGATTATCTAGGACTGACGATCCTAGAATGGATCATGTTTGGGAATGATACAAGGAAGGTACCTTAGTTTTCCAATCCTGCTGTTTGAAATGGACTAATAACAACTCGGTAATCATGCTCATCATGCATTGCATGTGCCTGGAAGATGTGGAGCACTGAGGAAAGCAAGCATGCCGCAAACGTAAGATGGTGTCACATAAGGGAGTATGTCGGTGAGGACATCCATCATGACTGCATTCATACTTGCATTAATAAGAGTAGTTAGGAGTGTTTGATTATACTGCTTTATCATTACTGCTTGACTGAGTCGATAACATGTTAACCTATGCTTTATTGTTCCACTGAGTTAGCTACTCACTCCCACGTTACGGGACGGTGTTCCGAACACCCACCAGACTTTGTCTGATTGCAAATGGCGACGCTACTCCTGAGGCAGAGCCGGACCTTTATAATGACTATGATGTTTGTTCGTATTTACTGTATTCTGACGGCTTCATGTGAGCCGTGTCTTGATCGACGGGATTACATGGATGTCGACTAGATGACACTACACATTTGGTATAATTTGAATTGTACTTGTAATTCATTAACTTGGTAACCTTATCACACTCTGGAGACTTACCATAGTTTTTTTATATTTTATATATCTATCACAGTCTTCCGCTTGCAATTTAACTGTCTCTGGAGTATGATATCCTGTTTTGGCTTAATCTCACTCATGTTCAATGCTCTGATACTGACAATATTCAATCATCATTCATTTTGTTGCATAAGTGATGCGTTGGAACTCGGGAGTTGAGTTTATGCTCGACCCCCGATTTTCAGGGCGTTACACTTTGTCAACCTATCAACGATGACCTAGATCGAGTCGTGCTTCCTCTGTGTCTTTGGAAGGCCAAATATGAAGTCCATGGAGATGCTATCCCACTTCCATTTAGCTAGTGGCAGCGGCTGAAGGAGGCCAGTGGGCTTGCGATGCTCGGCCTTGATCTTTTGACACACCATATACTTTGCCACAAAGTCTGCTATATCTCTCTTCATGTTACCCCACCAGTACTATCTCTAGACATTGTTATACATCTTGGTGCTACCCGGGTGGATAGCCAACTTGGAGTGATGAGCTTTGACCATGACTTCTTTCCTCAAGTCGGCATTGTTGGGTACGCATACTCGCCCCTGATACCGAAGATAGTCGTCACTACCAATCCTCTAATCAGGTGTTTCCTTGCTCTTACACCTTCCTTTCATCTTGACAAACCATTCATCCTGGTCCTGAGTAGAGATTACCTGCCGAACCAGGGTCGGCTCTGCGGTCAATAAAGCTACATAAGCATCAGGCTCGTCGAGGGTAAGCTAGATGTCAAAGTCCTGCATGAGCTCCATCTTCTCCCACTCCTTAATCACCAGGGTGGCTATTGTAACGCCCTGAAAATCGGGGGTCGAGCATAAACTCAACTCCCGAGTTCCAACGCATCACTTATGTAACAAAATGAATGATGATTGAATGTTGTCTGTATTAGTGCATTGAACATGAGTGAGATTAAGCCAAAACAGCATATCATACTCCAGAGACAGTTAAATCTGTAAGCGGAAGACTATGATAGATATATAAAATATAAAAACTATGGTAAGTCTCCAGAGTGTGATAATGTTACCAGGTTAAATAATTACAAGTACAATTTCAAATTATACCAAAGGTGTAGTGTTATCTAGTCAACATCCTTATAATCTCGTCGATCAAGGCACGGCTCACATGAAGCCGTCAGCACACAGCATACACGAACAAGCATCATTGTCGTCATAAAGGTCCGAATCCGCCGCAAGAGTAGCATCGCCATCTGCAATCAGACAAAGTCTGGTGGGTGTTCGGAACACCGTCCCGTAATGTGGGAGTGAGTAGCTAACTCAGTGGAATAATAAAGCATAGGTTAACATGTTATCAACTCAGTTAAGCAGTAATGATAAAGCAGTACAATCAAACACTCCTAACTACTCTTATTAATGCAAGTATGAATGTATTCATGATGCAATTATAACACGCGTGCACCCACGACGGATTGTCATGGCAAGCAGGAATCCAAGTTCAATCACTACAAGAAAAACGGGCAAAGGCTACGGACTAGATCCGTAGCAAAAGCCCTTTTGCTATGGATCTGGTCCGTGGCACGTCCGTCGCAATTGGTGGGGTAGCTAAAGGTCTAGCTACGGACAATATCCGTAGCAATAGATACAATTAGCTACAGATTTTGTCCGTAACAATAGTTACATTTAGCTATGGATATTATCCGTAGCAATAGATACAATTATCTACGGATTTTGTCCGTAGCAATATACACAATTCGCTACGGATATTCTTCGTAGCTATAGACAGAAATAGCTATGGATTCTATCCGTAGCCATATATAGAAATAGCTATGGATATAATCCGTAGCAATAGATACCAATATTTACGATATTTGTAGCACTACATACCAATAGCTACGGATATAGTCCGTAGCTATAGATACCAATAGCTACGGATTATATCCGTAGCTATAGATAGTAATTGCTACCACTACAGATTATATTTCGTAGCTATTTTCCCTGTTTTCATTGCAAAAACTTGCTATGATTGATAACTCATCTAAGCTTAATGCAATCAAAGAAAAAAAAAATGATGCATTTGTTACAATAGCAATCAAATCTATAATGCATCCTACATTCACATTTCTAAATAAATAATACGTCACTTTGATCAACCTATCATAAGAATTACAACTAAGGCGTGCCCTCATGCATTAAATAATCCTCGTGCTTTTACAGAATTTTCTTTCTTCAGATGGTCAAGTTCAGCAAACATAGAAGATACAACTTCTTCTTTCCTTGAAACTGCATAAGTAACTTCTGTAGACTTCGACACAATATCACTTTCAAGTTTCAAAACCCTTCCCTTGAGAAAATGAATTTCATCATCCACTAACTTCTTTAGCTTGTCAGCCTGTATAAAACAACAATTGTAGACACAATCAAACAAGCATGCCTTTGTACACATCTTAAAAGGAAGAAAGACCAAAAAAAAAAAGAGCTGAAAAAAAACAATTATATATAAAGAAATCAAAAATGTACTCACAAATCTTCTAAACTATAGCAAAATCCATAGGTTAGGTTATCGGTTATAAGTTTAGGTTATAAGTTATAGGTTAAGGTTTAGTTTATAGGTTTACGAAATCGGGTTCGGTTTCGGGATCGGGTTTAGGTTTGGGTTTTCAAGTTTAGGTTTAGGTTTAGGTTAGGGAGTTGAGATTAGGATTAGGTGTAGGTTTAGCTTTAGGAATTTGAGAATACATTTAGGTTAAGGTTTAGGGAATTGAGAATAGGTTAAGGTATAGGTTTAGGAAATCAGGTTCGTGTTCAAGATCGGGTTTATGTTTGGGTTTTCAAGTTTAGGTATAGGTTTAGGTTTAGGTTTAGGTTAGAGAGTTCAGATTAGGATTAGGTGTAGGTTTAGATTTAGGGATTTGAGAATACATTTAGGTTAAGGTTTAGGGAATTGAGAATAGGTTAAGGTTTAGGTTTAGGAAATCGGATTCGGGTTTGGGATCGGGTTTAGGTTTGGGTTTTCAAGTTTAGGTTAAGGTTTAGATTAGGGAGTTGAGATTAGGATTAGGGGTAGGTTTAGGTTTAGGGATTTGAGAATACATTTAGGTTAAGGTTTAGGTTAAAGGTCTTGGTTTAGGTTTAGGTTATATGTTTTGGACTAGGTTTACATTTAAGTTTTAGGTTTAGGTTATAGATTTAGGGAATTGAGAATAGTTTAAGGTTTAGGTTTAGGAAATCCGATTCGGGTTTGGGATCGGCCTTAGATTTGGGTTTTCAAGTTTAGGATCCGGTTTAGGTTAGGGAGTTAAGATTAGGATTAGGTGTAGGTTTAGGTTTGGGGATTTAAGAATACGTTTAGGTTAAGGTTTAGGTTATAGGTTTTGGTTTAAGTTAAGGTTATAGGTTTTGGTTTAGGTTTAGGTTATAGATTTAGGGAATTGAGAATAGTTTAAGGTTTAGGTTTAGGAATCGGGTTCGGGTTCGGGATCGGCTTCAGGTTTGGGTTTTCAAGTTTAGGATCCGGTTTAGGTTAGGGAGTTGAGATTAGGATTAGGTGTAGGTTTAGGTTTAGTGATTTGAGAATACATTTAGGTTAAGATTTAGGTTATAGGTTTTGGTTTAAGTTAAGGTTATAGGGTTTGGTTTAGGTTTAGGTTATAGATTTATGGAATTGAGAATAGTTTAAGGTTTAGGTTTAGGAAATCGGGTTCGGGTTCGGGATCGGCTTTAGGTTTGGGTTTTCAAGTTTAGGATCCGGTTTAGGTTAGGGAGTTGAGATTAGGATTAGGTGTAGGTTTAGGTTTAGGGATCGGCTTGAGGTTTGGGGATTTGGGAATACATTTAGGTTAAGGTTTAGGTTATAGGTTTTGGTTTAAGTTAAGGTTATAGGTTTTGGTTTAGGTTTAGGTTATAGATTTATGGAATTGAGAATAGTTTAAGGTTTAGGTTTAGGAAATCGGGTTCGGGTTCGGGATCGGTTTCAGGTTTGGATTTTCAAGTTTAGGATCCGGTTTAGGTTAGGGAGTTGAGATTAGGATTATGTGTAGGTTTAGGTTTAGTGATTCGAGAATACATGTAGGTTAAGGTTTAGGTTATAGGTTTTGGTTTAAGTTATGGTTATAGGTTTTGGTTTTGGTTTAGGTTATAGATTTAGGGAATTGAGAATAGTTTAAGGTTTAGGTTTAGGAAATCGGTTTCAGGTTCGGGATCGGCTTTAGGTATGGGTTTTCTAGTTTAGGTTCCGGTTTAGGTTAGGGAGTTGCGATTAGGATTAGGTGTAGGTTTAGGTTTAGGGGTTTGAGAATACATTTAGGTTAAGGTTTAGGTTTTAGGTTTTGGTTTAAGTTAAAGTTATAGGTTTTGGTTTAGGTTTAGGTTATAGGTTATAGATTTATGGAATTGAGAATAGTTTAAGGTTTAGGTTTAGGAAATCGGGTTCGGGTTCGGGATCGACTTTAGGTTTGGGTTTTCAAGTTTAGGATCCGGTTTAGGTTAGGGAGTTGAGATTAGGATTAGGTGTAGGTTTAGGTTTAGGGATTTGAGAATACATTTAGGTTAAGGTTTAGGTTATAGGTTTTGGTTTAAGTTAAGGTTATAGGTTTTGGTTTAGGTTTAGGTTATAGACTTGTGGAATTGAGAATAGTATAAGGTTTAGGTTTAGGAAATCGGGTTCGGGTTCGGGATCGGCTTTAGGTTTGGATTTTCAAGTTTAGGATCCGGTTTAGGTTAGGGAGTTGAGATTAGGATTAGGTGTAGGTTTAGGTTAGGGATTTGAGAATACTTTAGGTTAAGTTTAGGTTATAGGTTTTGGTTGAAGTTAAGGTTATAGGTTTTGGTTTAGGTTTAGGTTATAAACAGGGAATTGAGAATAGTTTACGGTTTAGGTTTAAGAAATCGGGTTCGGGTTCGGGATCGGCTTTAGGTTTGGGTTTTCAAGTTTAGGATCTGGTTTAGGTTAGGGAATTGAGATTAGGATTAGGTGTAGGTTTAGGTTTAGGATTTTAGAATACATTTAGGTTAAGGTTTTGGTTATAGGTTTGGTTTTAAGTTAAGGTTATAGGTTTTGGTTTAGGTTAGGTTATAGATTTAGGGAATTGAGAATAGTTTAAGGTTTAGGTTTAGGAAATCGGTTTCGGGTTCGGGATCGGCTTTAGGTATGGGTTTTCTAGTTTAGGTTCCGGTTTAGGTTAGGGAGTTGAGATTAGGATTAGGTGTAGGTTTAGGTTTAGGGATTTGAGAATACATTATGTTAAGGTTTAGGTTATAGGTTTTGGTTTAGTTTAGTTAGGTTTTGGTTTAGGTTTAGTTTTAGGTTATAGATTTAGAGAATTGAGAATAGTTTAAGGTTTAGGTTTAGGAAATCGGGTTCGGGTTCGGGATTGGCTTTAGGTTTGGGTTTTCAAGTTTAGGATCCGGTTTACGTTAGGGAGTTGAGATTAGGATTAGGTGTAGGTTTAGGTTTAGGGATTTGAGAATACATTTAGGTTAAGGTTTAGGTTATAGGTTTTGGTTTAAGTTAAGGTTATTGGTTTTGGTTTAGGTTTAGGTTATAGATTTAGAGAATTGAGAATAGTTTAAGGTTTAGGTTTAGGAAATCGGGTTCGGGTTCGGGATTGGCTTTAGGTTTGGATTTTCAAGTTTAGGATCCGGTTTAAGTTAGGGAGTTGAGATTAGGATTAGGTGTAGGTTTAGGTATAGGGATTTGAGAATACATTTAGGTTAAGTTTTAGGTTATAGGTTTTGGTTGAAGTTAAGGTTATAGGTTTTGGTTTAGGTTTAGGTTATAAATTTAGGGAATTGAGAATAGTTTACGGTTTAGGTTTAAGAAATCGGGTTCGGGTTCGGGATCGGCTTTAGGTTTGGGTTTTCAAGTTTAGGATCTGGTTTAGGTTAGGGAATTGTGATTAGGATTAGGTGTAGGTTTAGGTTTAGTGATTTTAGAATACATTTAGGTTAAGGTTTTGGTTATAGGTTTTGGTTTAAGTTAAGGTTATAGGTTTTGGTTTAGGTTTAGGTTATAGATTTAGGGAATTGAGAATAGTTTAAGGTTTAGGTTTAGGAAATCGGGTTCGGGTTCGGGATCGGCTTTAGGTTTGGGTTTTCAAGTTTAGGATCCGGTTTAGGTTAGGGAGTTGAGATTAGGATTCGGTGTCGGTTTAGGTTTGGGGATTTGAGAATACATTTAGGTTAAGGTTTAGGTTATAGGTTTGGTTTAGTTAAGGTTATAGGTTTTGGTTTAGGTTTAGGTTATAGATTTAGGGAATTGAGAATAGTTTAAGGTTTAGGTTTAGGAAATCGAGTTCGGGTTTGGGATCGGCTTTAGGTTTTTTTTCAAGTTTAGGATCCGATTTAGGTAAGGGAGTTGAGATTAGGATTAGGTGTAGGTTTAGGTTTAGGGATTTGAGAATACATTTATGTTAAGGTTTAGGTTATAGGTTTTGGTTTTAGTTAAGGTTATAGGTTTTGGTTTAGGTTTAGGTTTAGGTTATAGATTTAGAGAATTGAGAATAGTTTAAGGTTTAGGTTTAGGAAATCGGGTTCGGGTTCGGGATTGGCTTTAGGTTTGGGTTTTCAAGTTTAGGATCCGGTTTAGGTTAGGGAGTTGAGATTAGGATTAGGTGTAGGTTTAGGTTTAGGGATTTGAGAATACATTTAGGTTAAGGTTTAGGTTATAGGTTTTGGTTTAAGTTAAGGTTATTGGTTTTGGTTTAGGTTTAGGTTATAGATTTTTGGAATTGAGAATAGTTTAAGGTTTAGGTCTAGGAAATCGGGTTCGGGTTCGGGATCGGCTTTAGGTTTGGGTTTTCAAGTTTAGGATCCGGTTTAGGTTAGGCAGTTGAGATTAGGATTAGGTGTAGGTTAGGTTTAGGGATTTGAGAATACATTTAGGTCAAGTTTAGGTTATAGGTTTTGGTTTAGTTAAGGTTATAGGGTTTTGGTTTAGGTTTAGGTTATAGATTTAGGGAATTGAGAATAGTTTAAGGTTTAGGTTTAAGAAATCGGGTTCGGGTTCGGGATCGGCTTTAGGTTTGGGTTTTCAAGTTTATGATCTGGTTTAGGTTAGGGAGTTGAGATTAGGATTAGGTGTAGGTTTAGGTTTAGTGATTGGAGCATACATTTAGGTTAAGGTTTAGGTTTAGGGATTTGAGAATACGTTTAGGTTAAGGTTTAGGTTATAGGTTTTGGTTTAAGTTAAGGTTATAGGTTTTGGTTTAGGTTTAGGTTATAGATTTAGGGAATTGAGAATAGTTTAAGGTTTAGGTTTAAGAAATCGGGTTCGGGTTCGGGATCGGCTTTAGGTTTGGGTTTTCAAGTTTAGGATCTGGTTTAGGTTAGGGAGTTGAGATTAGGATTAGGTGTAGGTTTAGGTTTAGTGATTGGAGAATACATTTAGGTTAAGGTTTAGGTTATAGGTTTTGGTTTAAGTTAAGGTTATAGGTTTTGGTTTTGGTTTAGGTTATAGATTTAGGGAATTGAGAATAGTTTAAGGTTTACGTTTAGGAAATCGGGTTCGGGTTCGGGATCGGCTTTAGGTTTGGGTTTTCAAGTTTAGGATCGGGTTTAGGTTAGGCAGTTGAGATTAGGATTAGGTGTAGGTTTAGGTTTAGGGATTTGAGAATACATTTAGGTTAAGGTTTAGGTTATAGGTTTTGGTTTAAGTTAAGGTTATAGGTTTTGGTTTAGGTTTAGGTTATAGATTTAGGGAATTGAGAATAGTTTAACGTTAAGGTTTAGGAAATCGGGTTCGGGTTCGGGATCGGCTTTAGGTTTGGGTTTTCAAGTTTAGGATCCGGTTTAGGTTAGGGAGTTGAGATTAGGATTAGGTGTAGGTTTAGGTTTAGGGATTTGAGAATACATTTAGGTTAAGGTTTAGGTTATAGGTTTTGGTTTAAGTTAAGGTTATAGGTTTTGGTTTAGGTTTAGGTTATAGATTTATGGAATTGAGAATAGTTTAAGGTTTAGGTTTAGGAAATCGGGTTCGGGTTCGGGATCGGCTTCAGGTTTGGATTTTCAAGTTTAGGATCCGGTTTAGGTTAGGGAGTTGAGATTAGGATTAGGTGTAGGTTTAGGTTTAGGGATTTGAGAATACATTTAGGTTAAGGTTTAGGTTATAGGTTTTGGTTTAAGTTAAGGTTATAGGTTTTGGTTTAGGTTTAGGTTATAGATTTAGGGAATTGAGAATAGTTTAAGGTTTAGGTTTAAGAAATCGGGTTCGGGTTCGGGATCGGCTTTAGGTTTGGGTTTTCAAGTTTAGGATCTGGTTTAGGTTAGGGAGTTGAGATTAGGATTATGTGTAGGTTTAGGTTTAGTGATTCGAGAATACATGTAGGTTAAGGTTTAGGTTATAGGTTTTGGTTTAAGTTAAGGTTATAGTTTGGTTTTGGTTTAGGTTATAGATTTAGGGATTGAGAATAGTTTGGTTTGGTTTAGGAAATGGTTTAGGTTTAGGAAAGGGTTCGGGATCGGGTTTGGGTTCGGGATCGGCTTTAGGTTTGGGTTTTCAAGTTTAGGATCCGGTTTAGGTTAGGGAGTTGAGATTAGGATTAGGTGTAGGTTTAGGTTTAGGGATTTGAGAATACATTTAGGTTAAGGTTTAGGTTTTAGGTTTTGGTTTAAGTTAAAGTTATAGGTTTTGGTTTAGGTTTAGGTTATAGGTTATAGATTTATGGAATTGAGAATAGTTTAAGGTTTAGGTTTAGGAAATCGGGTTCGGGTTCGGGATCGGCTTTAGGTTTGGGTTTTCAAGTTTAGGATCCGGTTTAGGTTAGGGAGTTGAGATTAGGATTAGGTGTAGGTTTAGGTTTAGGGATTTGAGAATACATTTAGGTTAAGGTTTAGGTTATAGGTTTTGGTTTAAGTTAAGGTTATAGGTTTTGGTTTAGGTTTAGGTTATAGATTTGTGGAATTGAGAATAGTATAAGGTTTAGGTTTAGGAAATCGGGTTCGGGTTCGGGATCGGCTTCAGGTTTGGATTTTCAAGTTTAGGATCCGGTTTAAGTTAGGGAGTTGAGATTAGGATTAGGTGTAGGTTTAGGTTTAGGGATTTGAGAATACATTTAGGTTAAGTTTTAGGTTATAGGTTTTGGTTTAAGTTAAGGTTATAGGTTTTGGTTTAGGTTTAGGTTATAGATTTAGGGAATTGAGAATAGTTTAAGGTTTAGGTTTAAGAAATCGGGTTCGGGTTCGGGATCGGCTTTAGGTTTGGGTTTTCAAGTTTAGGATCCGGTTTAGGTTAGGGAGTTGAGATTAGGATTAGGTGTAGGTTTAGGTTTAGGGATTTTAGAATACATTTAGGTTAAGGTTTTGGTTATAGGTTTTGGTTAAGTTAAGGTTATAGGTTTTGGTTTAGGTTTAGGTTATAGATTTAGGGAATTGAGAATAGTTTAAGGTTTAGGTTTAGGAAATCGGGTTCGGGTTCGGGATCGGCTTTAGGTTTTGGTTTCAAGTTTAGGATCCGATTTAGGTTAGGGAGTTGAGATTAGGATTAGCTGTAGGTTTAGGTTGGGGATTTGAGAATACATTTAGGTTAAGGTTTAGGTTATAGTTTTGGTTTAAGTTAAGGTTATAGGTTTTGGTTTAGGTTTAGGTTATAGATTTAGGGAATTGAGAATAGTTTAAGGTTTAGGTTTAAGAAATCGAGTTCGGGTTTTGGGATCGGCTTTAGGTTTTGGTTTTCAAGTTTAGGATCCGGTTTAGGTTAGGGAGTTGAGATTAGGATTAGGTGTAGGTTTTGGTTTAGGGATTTGAGAATACATTTAGGTTAAGGTTTAGGTTATAGGTTTTGGTTTAAGTTAAGGTTATAGGTTTTGGTTTAGGTTTAGGTTATAGATTTAGGGAATTGAGAATAGTTTAAGGTTTAGGTTTTGGAAATCGGGTTCGGGTTCGGGATCGGCTTTAGGTTTGGGTTTTCAAGTTTAGGATCTGGTTTAGGTTAGGGAGTTGAGATTAGGATTAGGTGTAGGTTTAGGTTTAGTGATTTGAGAATACATTAGGTTAAGGTTTAGGTTATAGTTTTGGTTTAAGTTAAGGTTATAGGTTTTGGTTTAGGTTTAGGTTATAGATTTAGGAATTGAGAATAGTTTAAGGTTTAGGTTTAGGAAATCGGGTTCGGGTTCGGGATCGGCTTTAGGTTTTGGTTTTCAAGTTTAGGATCGATTTAGGTTAGGGAGTTGAGATTAGGATTAGGTGTAGGTTTAGGTTTAGGGATTTGAGAATACATTTAGGTTAAGGTTTAGGTTATAGGTTTTGGTTTAAGTTAAGGTTATAGGTTTTGGTTTAGGTTTAGGTTATAGATTTAGGGAATTGAGAATAGTTTAAGGTTTAGGTTTAAGAAATCGAGTTCTGTTTTGGGATCGGCTTTAGGTTTTGGTTTTCAAGTTTAGGATCCGATTTAGGTTAGGGAGTTGTGATTAGGATTAGGTGTAGGTTTAGGTTTAGGGATTTGAGAATACATTTAGGTTAAGGTTTAGGTTATAGGTTTTGGTTTAAGTTAAGGTTATAGGTTTTGGTTTAGGTTTAGGTTTAGGTTATAGATTTAGAGAATTGAGAATAGTTTAAGGTTTAGGTTTAGGAAATCGGGTTCGGGTTCGGGATTGGCTTTAGGTTTGGGTTTTCAAGTTTAGGATCCGGTTTAGGTTAGGGAGTTGAGATTAGGATTAGGTGTAGGTTTAGGTTTAGGGATTTGAGAATACATTTAGGTTAAGGTTTAGGTTATAGGTTTTGGTTTAAGTTAAGGTTATAGGTTTTGGTTTAGGTTTAGGTTATAGATTTAGGGAATTGAGAATAGTTCAAGGTTTAGGTTTAAGAAATCGGGTTCGGGTTCGGGATCGGCTTTAGGTTTTTGGGTTTTCAAGTTAGGATCTGGTTTAGTTAGGGAGTTGAGATTAGGATTAGGTGTAGGTTTAGGTTTAGGGATTTGAGAATACATTTAGGTTAAGGTTTAGGTTATAGGTTTTTGGTTTAAGTTAAGGTTATAGGTTTTGGTTTAGGTTTAGGTTATAGATTTAGGGAATTGAGAATAGTTTAAGGTTTAGTTTAAGAAATCGGGTTCGGGTTCGGGATCGGCTTTAGGTTTGGGTTTTCAAGTTTATGATCCGGTTTAGGTTAGGGAGTTGAGATTAGGATTAGGTGTAGGTTTAGGTTTAGTGATTAGAGAATACATTTAGGTTAAGGTTTAGGTTATAGGTTTTGGTTTAAGTTAAGGTTATAGGTTTTGGTTTTGGTTTAGGTTATTATAAGTGTTATGATCTCATGCTCCTTTGGTTGTCAAATTTTGTGTGCCAAAACATCTATCGGTGTTCTGTACTTGTATGATCATTTATTGGAATTCAAGACACCTCAAGAAGCTACATGTTGAAGCCTCAAAAAGCTACATGTTGAAGCCTCAAAAAGCTACATGTTGAAGCCTCAAAAAGCTACATGATGAAGCCTACATGTTGAAGCCTCAAAAAGCTACATGTTGAAGCCTCAAGAAGCTACAATGTTGAAGTTCAAATCTAAAGAAACAACGCATGAAGTAGTTCTTTGTTGTTCAAGATCTCAAGCATGATATGGTTCAAGATCTCAAGCCTGATATAATTCAAATTATCTACATTCGTTGAATGGTTGAAGTTCAATGTCCATACGACATGGTTCAGGTTTGAATGACCTTAGGTTGACCCTTTAAGTAGGTCACTTTGGATACATTAATCAAATATTTATTTTACACAAGGTTGGTCTATTCTACGACCAGTCCTAGCTCTTGTTCGACCAGTCCTAGCATTGGTTCGACTAGTCCAAGAAATTCCACGACCAGTCCTAAGTAGTTGAAGATTTTTCGGAATTTTTGGTACGCCCACGACCAGTCCTGGAGGTCCTTCGACCGGTCGTAGGTGTGGCTTCGACTCGTCCACGACCAGTCGTGGAGCTATGACTTAAAGTCCAGCAACGAAATCACTGGTTCTTCGACCAGTCGTTGGAATCTACGACCAGTCGTAGGTGACCCACGACCAGTCGTAGGGTACTCACGACCAGTCGTAGAACGGCTTTCAAAGATCGCGCTTATTTTTTCAAAAATCTGTTAGAGCTACGACCAGTCGTAGGTTTCTAAGACCAGTCGTAGGAGCGATTTCTGCTTCTATAAATTGAACACGAAATTCAGAGTTTTGATAACTTCAACGCTATTCAATTCAAGAAATTTTCAAGTGATCACTCTGAGATAAGTTTGTGTTTATTTTAAGCTAGATTGTGCTTATTTAATATTCCTTTTTGCTAGCTTATTTAATTTGATTTTGTTTCTATATTCCAATCTTATTTGAAAAGAGGAATTATCTTATTCCTTCTTCTTGGAATCAAAATCAAATTTAGCTACGCCCAACGAGTTAAATCTAAAATCAATTAGAACTTAGAACCTTATGAATGTGAGTATTGGAAATTGAACTTTGACATTCAAATCATCTACTCCGATTGGTTCTACCGGGCTGCTACGAAAAAGGAGAAATCCAGGTATTTTACAATTCTGTAAAATTCATTTACTTTTGGTTTTGTTTGAGGTTAAGCCAGAAAAATCTCATTGTATTGGTTGTCTGAGGAAAACCAGAAAACTTAGAAAAGAGGGGTTTTTGAATTGTGTAAGCCCAAGTGAAAAAGACACAATTGTAAAGGTTTTTGGTGAACCTGTGAAAACCTATTTGTTAGTGAACGCTAATATCCCCTGTGTGAGGATATTAGGAGTGGAGTAGCTTTTTGTGTGGCTGTTGGAAAACAGTTGGTGTACACACAAGCGAACCACTATAACTCTTTGACTTGTGGTTTGAATGCTTGCTTAATTTTCATATCTTTTATCATTCGATCTTGTGGAATGTACAAGTGGATGTGAATGTTGTAACTATTTACATTTCAAGCAAGTGTGGGGATTGTTGTAATAATTTAGATCTTACTTCTGCATTTAAATTCAATTCCTTGCTATTTCATTTACTTATATTAATATTGAGTCCTTGATCCAAAAGAGGTTCTAGAAATAAGGTTGTCCTACCATAAGCCCTTGTTGATTATGGTGTAAGGTTGTCCTTAGAACTGAATTTGCATCAATCTTTCGATATCTATTTATCAAGGTGATTTAAATTTAGCTTTGTGAATTGATTCAAGTTGTAAGGCTATTGGTTTATTTTATTTCCGCTGATTTTATTTTAATTTGGCATAGTCCTATTCACCCCCCCCCCCCCTCTAGGACATATAGCTTGGCCTTTTCAAGTGGTATCAGAGCCTAATGGCTCATATTTGTTGCTTTTTATTTGGATTTATTTCCTGAGCTAACGATCTAAGCTATATAAAAAGATGTCAAATTTTGATAGCCTTTCAGTTACTAGACCTCCTCCCTTTGATGGCTCCAACTATGCCTATTGGAAAGCCAGAATGAGGATCTTCCTCAAATCAATGGATGAAAGTGTGTGGCAAGCCACAGTAACTGAATGGAAACCTCCTATCATGGAAGTAACTGGTGTTGATGGTTCAAAATCTATGAAAATTACACCGTATTACCAATGGACCACACTTCAGAAAAATGAGAGTAGTGCTAATGCTAAAGCACTAAATGCTATCACTTGCGCACTATCACCGGATGAGTTCAAAAGAATCATATCCTGTGATACTGCAAAGCAAGCTTGGGATATTTTAGAAATGACACACGAAGGTACATCAATTGTCAAGAAATCTAAAGTCCAACTCCTCACAACTAAATTTGAAGAAATTCATATGGAGGAAAATGAAATGTTTATGGACTTTTACACTAGATTGAATGACATTGTGAACTCAATGTGGGGTCTTGGCGATAAGATCCCTGAAAGTAAAGTGTGTGCAAAAATACTACGCTCTCTTCCTGAACGGTTCAATTCTAAGGTAACCGCAATCCAGGAACTTCGTGATACGGATAATATGAAGGTAGAGGAATTAGTTGGTTCTTTACAAACCTATGAATTAAGTTTTAAAGCTCCTAAAGGTAAGTCTATTGCTTTGAAGTCATCTAAAAGTATTATTCAAGAAAATTCAGATTCAGAAAAGTCTGAAGATGATATGGCCCTTTTGGCGAAAAAGTTTTATAAGATTTTCAAAAGTAAGAAAAGAGTCGATTTTCAAAAGGCAAATGAAAAGAAACGTTCCAAACCTAAGTCTAAAACTTGGAAATCATTAAAAGATAGTCAATGCTACAACTGTCAAGAATATGGGCATTTAGCAAACAAATGTCCTAAAAAGGACAGATCCAAAAGGAAGGGTATGTTGGCTACTTGGGATGAATCGACTGATTCTGAAGCCTCTTCTGAGTCAGAAAATTCAGAAAGCGAGTCGGGCAATGAACTTAAGGCCCTTATGACTCTAGCCAAGTTTACTTTTTCCGATCACGATGATTCAACAAGTGAAGAAAATTTGGATAGTGATCATGAATATGATGAAGATCTTCAAGATGCTTACAATGCCTTATATAAGGAAAGTTGTAAAATTGCTGTCAAACTTAAACTTCAAAAAGAAAAGTTTTATAAACTTAAAGAATGTTTTGAAACTCTTATTTTAGAAAAATCTCAAATTTCAGATAGTTTTGAAAAGTCTAAGTGTGACCTAGAATTCAAACCTCCCTAATTGAAAATTTGAAATCTGAAAATGAGAAACTTAAAAATGAAGTATCTTCTCTTTTGAGTTTGAAGGACACATGGAGATATGCCCAAGGTGATCCAAAATTAGAAAATTGTTATCCGGATCAAGAAAATGTGGCGATCGATCCGGGTTGGGTTATGATAAAAACACATCTCCTAAACAGAAGAATACTCCTTCCAATTTTGTGAAAGGAGAGACTTCTAACTCAAAAGGAAAAGGTACTAGTCAAGTTTTTTCTAAAAATACAAAAACTTTTCCTAAACCCAAAACAGCTATTTTAAAAATCAGATTCGAAACCCACTAGCTGAAAAAATTATTGATTTACTTAAGGAGCTATTAAAATCTAATTCTGTAGGTCACTCCTACAACTATAAACATAAGAAGACCAATTATTCTCCTAAACCTAAAACTGTACTGAAATGGGTTCCTAAAGCTGTCTGTTTGGTTGCTCACACTGCTTTCAAAGCTACAAGCCATTCGAAATGGTATCTAGACAGTGGATGCTCCAGACATATGACAGGCGACAAAGCACTATTCACCGATCTTAAAGATATGACTGATGGGTCAGTCACATTTGGTGATGGTAGCAACTGCAAGATAATTGGCAAAGGTACGGTCCAACTCTATAACCTTCCCTTATTTAAAAATGTTTTATATGTTGAGGGTTTAAAACACAACCTGTTGAGCATATCTCAAATATGCGATAACAACCATAATGTTAAATTTTCTAATCAAGGTTGTGAAATAATAAATGAAAAGGGTTCTGTAATATTAACTGGTCGCAAACTTCTGAAAACTGCTATATAGTAAGCGATAGTAGCTCATCTAAACAAACGTGTTACATGGTCCATACGATGAGACAGAATTATGGCATAAACGCCCGGACATGTACACTATCGAAATTTATACAGATTGAGCAAAGGTGAACTAATTAGAGGTCTACCTAAGATGCAAAAAGTAGACAAGATTTGTGGTGAATGCCAGCATGGTAAACAAACTAGGAGTTCTCACAAAAAGGTGAACTCCAATACCACCACAAGACCACTCGAGCTTCTCCACATGGATCTTATAGGACCAACAAGAACGGAAAGTCGAGGTGGCAAAAAATACATCTTAGTTATTGTAGATGATTATACAAGATTCACTTGGGTTTCATTCTTGAGAGACAAATCAGAAACCCTTGATGAAGTGAAAAAGATTATAAAACGGATTCAAACTGAAAAATGTTCTCAAGTCATTAAGATCCGTAGTGATCATGGATCCGAATTCGAAAATAGCGGTTTTGAGAAATTCTGTAGCGATCAGGGAATATCGCATGAATTTCTGCACCTAAAATCCTCAACAAAATGGAATTGTCGAGAGGAAGAATAGAGTGCTTCAAGAAATGGGAAATGTTATGTTAAATAACATGAAGCTCCCTAGAAATCTATGGGCTGAAGCAGTGAATACAGCCTGCTACATTATTAACCGTGTTTATATCTGTAATCTAATAATAAAACGGCTTATGAAATGTGGTTTGAGAAAAAGCCTTCTGTCAAATACTTTCGAGTTTTTGGTAGTAAGTGTTATATTTTGCGTGACCGTGAAAATTTGGGAAAATTCGACACTAAAAGTGATGAAGGGATCTTTTTAGGGTATTCTTTAAACAGTCGTGCATATCGTGTTCTGAACAACAGGACCGGTGTGATTCTAGAGTCAATAAATGTTGTGATTGACGATCTTTTGAATACACCTGTTCCTAGTTCAGATAATGATGAAGTGCTTATACTTGAAAAACAAGAAACTTCACCAAGTGAACCTAATTCTGAATTTAGGACTGTTAAAGATCATCCAACTTCTCAAATACTTGGAAACCCTCTCACTGGTGTGCGCACTCGTAGACAATTAGAGGACATATGTAATTACGTATGCTTTACATCCCAGATTGAACCGGTTAACGTAAAAGAAGCACTTTCGGATGAAAACTGGATTCTTGCGATGCAAGAAGAGCTTAATCAGTTTGTCAGAAATGATGTTTGGTATCTTGTTCCTAGACCTAAAGATAAACATATTATTGGAACAAAATGGATTTTCAAAAACAAATCTGATGAACTTGGGAATATCATTCGAAATAAAGCAAGACTAGTTGTACAGGGATATACGCAAATTGAAGGTATTGACTATAATGAGACATTTGCCCCTGTAGCTCATCTTGAATCAATCAAACTTTTTATCTCCATTGCATGTTTTAGAAAGATTAAAATTTATCAAATGGATGTAAAGAGTGCCTTTCTGAATGGTGATTTACATGAAGAGGTATATGTTGAACAACCAACAGGGTTTGAAGATCCTAAATTTACTGATCATGTGTATCGTCTTAAGAAGGCTCTCTATGGTCTGAAACAAGCTCCCAGAGCATGGTACGAAAAACTGACTAAGTTTTTACTAAGTCATAATTTTCAGATGGGATGTGTTGATAAGACACTCTTTGTTAAGAAGTATAACGATGATATTCTAATGGTTCAAATATATGTTGACGATATTATTTATGGATCAACCTGTACTAATATGACTGTTGAGTTTGCAGATTTGATGAAGTCTAAATTCGAAATGAGCATGGTTGGTGAATTAAACTATTTCCTAGGGTTGCAAGTAAAACAACAACCTAATGGAATTTTTATCTCTCAAACCAAATATGCTCAGTGCTTAATCAAGAAATTTGGATTTGAGAAAGGTAAAAATTTTGATACTCCTATGAGTACAACTTTGAGACTCTCTAAAGACTCTGCAGGTAATGATGTGGATCCTAAATTGTATCGTAGTTTGATTGGTAGTTTACTTTATCTGACTGCTAGTAGACCAGATATAGCCCTGAGTGTTGGTATTTGTGCTCGTTATCAATCAAATCCTAAAGAATCTCACTTAACTGCTGTTAAGCGGATTATGCGATATGTCGCAAGTTCTACTAAACTTGGTCTCTGGTATCCACATGAAACTAATGTTCAATTAGCCGTGTATGCAGATGCTGACTGGGCTGGAAACATGATGATAGGAAATCAACCAGTGGTGGTTGTTTCTACATTGGAAATTGTCTTGTTTCTTGGTTTAGTAAGAAGCAAAGTTCTATATCGCTATCAACAGCTGAGGCTGAATACATTGCTGCTGGAAATGCATGTACTCAACTTGTTTGGATGAAACGAATGTTGAGCGATTATGGAATTACTCAGGATTCTATGATTTTATTTTACGATAATTCCAGTGCAATAAATATCTCTAAAAATCCATTCAGCATTCACGTACTAAGCATATTGATATTAGATTTCATTACATTCGTGAATTAGTGGAAGAAAAGGTAATATGTTTGGATTACATTCCAACCGAGACTCAACTTGCTGACATTTTCACTAAACCGCTCGACAAAAGCAGGTTTAATAAATTAAAGTTTGATCTCGGTATGTGCAATTTAAATTGAATTTGCATGATTTGGTGTATCATAATGTACATAAGTTTGATGAGTTATTTGCTTAAATTTGAAAATTATTTAAAAAAAAATTTACAAATTTTGAGTCGTACTCGACCAGTCGTGAGTGTACACGACCGGTCGTGCTACGACCGGTCGAACACGTACACGACCGGTCGTAAATCTCGGCATTTCACTTTAATTTGGGGATTTTGAATCTTCTTCCTCATTTCTTTTTTTTCCCACCAACGGCTCTAGCTACGACCGGTCGAACCCACCTTCCTAGTTCTTCAAGGTTAGTGGTTCCTTTGCATTTTTATTATAGATTCTTGATATTAGTGTTTCAAATCACTTTCTTGTTGAATCTATTGGGTCGTTCATTGCAAGATTGGGGTTTTATTTTGAAAAATTTGATCTATTAAAACCTCATCTCTTCTATCTTGCATCTTGTTGTTTCATTGAAATCCTCCATTAAAAATGGATGCTAGAGGTAAAAAGAAAACTACTAGAGGTCCCTCTTCTTCTAGATCAACTTCTATTGTACAACTCATCTTCGGTCTCCCAAAATGATCCTCCAAATGTTCGGGATTTGCGTATGCGAAATATTATTGTTGAGCGTCCTGTGAATGTTAATCACATTGCTTCATTTGGTATCCCTCCTTTGTTGGAATCTGTGGGATGGGATAACATCTTGCATTGGGGTGGACCTGCATACCAGTCCATTGCCCAATCCATGTTTGCATGTATCTGTGATTTCTCTTTTGAGAATTTAATTTTTAAAGTTGATACTCAAGAAGGATTGTTTGTAGTAGATCGACATTTGATTGCTGATATTATGGAAATACCTGTCAATGATGAGAGTATTCCAATTGATATTTTACATGACAGTCTCTCTGAATCTGAACGTAGAATGCTTACTAGAGATTTATGTAATTTGGATGTTCATTGGACTCATAAAGGTCATGCACTTCCCTCAAGATTTTTGTTACCCAGACACAGAGTACTACATAGGATTTTCATCTCTAATCTTTATCCTCGTGCTGGCAATAAAACCGAACTCACTGCTTTTATGGTTCGTGTTTTGCATTCTGTCATCTCTGGTGCAAAAATATGTTTACCTTCCTTAATTTGTCATTCCATTATTCTGTCTCGTCAACATCCTGGACATAGTGATATACCCTTTGGTTATTTGTTGACTATGCTGGCAAATCATATGCTCGTTGCTATGCCTACTAGAGAAAAACCCATCCATCATCTCCCCTTCAATAATTCCAATATTAACAAGATGACTTTAGACTTGGCTGATGGCCAAGTGGATGCTGGTAGCAGTGGTACTGAAGCAGGAGATGCAGGACAAGCTGGTGATCCTACTGAAGACGTGAATATGGATGATTTATTTGAAGAACTTGAGTCAGACTCGGCTGATGATCCTGATTTTCAGCCCTCTGATTTTGATGAGAGATTGAATTCCTTTCAAGAGCAAGTGGCTCAAATTCGTGTTTCACAAGACACGCAATTCTCTTATCTTCGCAAATATATGAGGCGGATTGCTAAAGGTTTACACAAAATTGATCCTTCTAATCCTGCTCCATCCTCTGGTTCTGACTGAATGTTTTTCTAAGTCTGTAATATTTGTTTTTAACTTTACATACTCACTGACTTTTTGAATTATGCACTAAAGCTCTCTTGAATCTATATACTAACTGCTATATTCATTATTATTGCTGCCCTTCTTCCTTTGTCATATTGTGTCAAAAGGGGGGAGAAGTTTTGGGAGTTGTGCTCCTATTATCTATTACTCAGGGGGAGTTAAGCTTTTCAGGGGTACCTATTAAGCTTCTCAGGGGTAGTTATGAGAATGATGCTAGTTATTTCTTATCATATATATCTGTACATGCTTCTCTATTGTTGAACTTGTTGTGAATATGTAGTGTGTACTTCATTTCAAATTGAAGTATTATAATTTGGGTGTTTTGTCACAAATTTGACAAAGGGGGAGATTGTAAGTGTTATGATCTCATGCTCCTTTGGTTGTCAAATTTTGTGTGCCAAAACATCTATCGGTGTTCTGTACTTGTATGATCATTTATTGGAATTCAAGACACCTCAAGAAGCTACATGTTGAAGCCTCAAAAAGCTACATGTTGAAGCCTCAAAAAGCTACATGATGAAGCCTACATGTTGAAGCCTCAAAAAGCTACATGTTGAAGCCTCAAGAAGCTACAATGTTGAAGTTCAAATCTAAAGAAACAACGCATGAAGTAGTTCTATGTTGTTCAAGATCTCAAGCATGATATGGTTCAAGATCTCAAGCCTGATATAATTCAAATATCTACATTCGTTGAATGGTTGAAGTTCAATGTCCATACGACATGGTTCAGGTTTTGAATGACCTTAGGTTGACCCTTTAAGTAGGTCACTTTGGATACATTAATCAAATATTTATTTTACACAAGGTTGGTCTATTCTACGACCAGTCCTAGCTCTTGTCCGACCAGTCCTAGCATTGGTTCGACTAGTCCAAGAAATTCCACGACCAGTCCTAAGTAGTTGAAGATTTTTCGGAATTTTTGGTACGCCCACGACCAGTCCTAGAGGTCCTTCGACCGGTCGTAGGTGTGGCTTCGACTCGTCCACGACCAGTCGTGGAGCTACGACTTAAAGTCCAGCAACGAAATCACTGGTTTTCGACCAGTCGTAGGAATCTACGACCAGTCGTAGGTGACCCACGACCAGTCGTAGGGTACTCACGACCCAGTCGTAGAACAGCTTTCAAAGATCGCGCTTATTTTTTCAAAAATCTATTAGAGCTACGACCAGTCGTAGGTTTCTAAGACCAGTCGTGGAGCAATTTCTGCTTCTATAAATTGAACACGAAATTCAGAGTTTTGATGTAACGCCCCGAAAATCGGGGGTCGAGCATAAACTCAACTCCCGAGTTCCAGAACATCACTTATGCAACAAAATGAATGATGATTGAATGTTGACTGTATTCGTGCATTGAACATGAGTGAGATTAAGCCAAAACAGCATATCATACTCCAGAGACAGTTAAGTTTGCAAGCGGAAGACTGTGATAGATAGATAAAATATAAACTTATGATGAGTCTCCAGAGTGTGATAACATTACCAGGTTAAATAAATACAATTGCAGTTCTAAAATTTACCAAATGTGAGGAAGTGTAATGCCTTCTATCCCATGTGCCATAGCCCCGTCAATACCTTATCAGGTCTTCATTGACCTGCCAGAGAGATACAGATAGGAGAACTCCTCCTATCATCACAGAAGTAGTCCGGCTCTGCTTCACAAGCATCGCCATCACCTGAAACTCAACAATCTGGTGGGTGTTCGGAACAAACCGTCCCGTAACGTGGGAGTGAGTGATCAACTCAGTGGAACAATAAGGCATAGGTTAACATGTTTATCAATTCAATCAAGCAGTAATGATAAAGCAGTACAAATCAAACATTTCTAACTACTCTTGTTAAGTGCGAAAATGAATGACATGATGCTGTATGCCCTTGCCAAACCACCCTCAAGCGACATCATCTTACGTTCGCGAATGCTTAACTCCCTCAGTGCGCCACATCTACAAAGCACATGCGGTGCGATGATGCTCGTGATTGCCAAGTTATTATTAGTCCATTTCAATCAGCAGTATTGGGAAACTAAGGTCCTCCCTTGTATCATTCCCAAACATGATCCATTCTAGGGTCGTCAATCCTAGTTATTCTCATACGATGTTATGGTTTGAGAAGCGTAGTGAAGGCATCGCAAAGGGCTCATCACCCGTCAGCGCGGATACAGATCTCACCACCCGTATGCGGCTCAATTGCTGGCCGTCAGCTCGAGTACAGGTCTCACCGTACTCGGCTCAATCACTAGCCGTCAGCTCGAGTACAGGTCTCACCGTACTCGGCTCAACTCACACTCTAGTTGCTGTGAAAGACTCGTGGCCAATCACAGACCCTTGGAGTGTACTCGATGATACTACGGAGGACTCGTCGCCCGTCAGCACGAGCACAGATCTCACCCGTACTCGGCTCTCGCCGAGGTATCGACAGCTCGAATACAG
Organism: Magnolia officinalis; assembly: GCA_021015155.1. Classification (NCBI taxonomy): domain Eukaryota; kingdom Viridiplantae; phylum Streptophyta; class Magnoliopsida; order Magnoliales; family Magnoliaceae; genus Magnolia; species Magnolia officinalis. Next base: position 64,681,206 of record JAJHSJ010000005.1, on the reverse strand, counting down.
TGTCCCATACCACCATATTCGGCTCACGAGTTGATTGCGCAATGGTCACTACGGGGAGGCACATGGCCCCAGCGTAGGCCGACAGCTCAACCACGGTGTCCCATACCACCATGTCCGGCTCATGCGACTTAGCGGATCTAGGTACCATGGTTAAACGGGGATCGCCACTGGTAAGTTTGGTACCCTAGGTTCAAGCAGTAGCGACCAAACAGGGTGAACATGCATAAGGCAGATCGGGTTACTTGATGAGCTCGACTAGCACGATCGCCCGTTGAGCTGCACGACATGAAGTGCATAAACAACTTCTGTGTGGCCTAGCCACTGCCGACAGGCAACGCACGACTCGAGTTCGTCGAACACATCCCACGTCGCAAATGAATCTCAGCCACGAGTTCAATCTCGTTACCGATTGCCTGGACTATAATCATAGCCCCAAACACAATCAATTACAGAGATATAAAGCAGTAATAGATCAGGATTCAAATCATACAATCAGTCGGGTATTATCCGTTTAGGGCTGCCAGGGCTGTTGCACGCACTCGTTGCTCCGCTCCCCCCATCACCCATGACGGATCATACCAACATAAATATAAATTTAAACATATGCATTACATAGTTAAAATCATAAACAGTTGAGCATGTTATGAAATCACAACACAAGCATGAGTTTGTACATGTTCAAATCCTAATCACACAACCTATCAGAGGAGATCATACACATAGTGAAAAGAGGTTGAGAGTCATATCTCAACACCCTTATATATTACAATTTGCTGACTACTACACTTCAGACATTTCAAGAAACACTTAAACAACCATACATCAACATACATGACATATGTCGATCACATAGGCATTAGGCCAAATCCTTTCACTAGGGAGTTGCCCCAATCATAATACGCGTACACCCACGACGGATAGTCATGGCAAGTAGGAATCCAAGTTCCATATCCATTCAGTCATTTCCACAAACACTTGGGCCACACATTTTAGCATATATAGGGTATAATGGCCGTGGCGTGATTTAGGGCAAATCCTTTCGTCAAAGGGGGTATCGCCAATATAACAATCATGAATCCATGACAATTAGTCCTGGCGAGCACGAATGAGAATTCTATACTCATTCAGCCATTTTCACAAACACTTAGAATACACTATTCCAACATACATAGTGTATGTTAGCAAACATGTATTAGGGCTATTCTTTTGCTAAGCGGTTATTTTATCCGCGTATACCGTATTCATACAACAATTAATCATGACAATTACATTTCCAAAATCCGCACGTATGCGGATTTCTAGAATACGCAATTTCAACATACATGCATTTACACATGAACATGTATTTTTGCGATTCCTTTCGCCAAACTAGTATTTTATCCACACATGATATAATCAAACATTAAATAAACATGTCAAACATTTTCCCAAGAAAAATACGTATACGGTATTTCTACGTATATCTAGAGTATGTGAAATCCATATTCTTTATCGCTAATCGAAACAGGAAACGGAAAGCACTTTGTACATGTGCATTTGCATGCAGATCATGAATCTATCATTATCTGACATTGAAAGCGTTGAAAACGTAACTTATACGCTTAAAGTCCTCACCTTTGGTCGTAGAATCGTAACGGAGTTGATAGGTTTGCTAAGCTTCCGTATTCGGCAGTTTGGCAACCTAGAGAACGAAATAGGTTAGCTATTTCACAACCTACAACAGTCTAAACCCCAAACAGATTAGGGTTAGGGTTTCTTACCTAGAAACGGGGCTGGAATCGCCGGAAAAGCGATGAGAACGAGATGGTGCAGCCCGTGTGGTGGCAGGGAACGACGGCAGGGAGATTCTCCCACTTCTCCCTCACTTTCTCTCTCTTTTCCCTCTCTCAAATCCAAATTCGTATGGCTGGAATGGGAGAGGGTTTAAGGTCCTTATATAGCCTCAAAACTCACCGAAATAGACTCCTGTTCAAGGGTTACTGCTAATATAGGATATTCGTCACTTTTCCAGCTCAAAGAGAGGTTCTGGTGGCCCTCCTTGAGCCAAACGTCAGACTTAAGCTCACCACACATGGATCTATGAGGGATTACGTTTTCGACTCGATCGGATTCCCAGATCGCACGTGGCGGACCACTTTCAGTTCAACGGTCAGTGGGCCACGATCCGAAATTCCAAGTACATGTAAATGTTCCTGAAATTTTTCCTGATCCGAGGGTGTAATTTGGTCTGATTCTGACGGTCTGGTTGCTTAATACTGATGCGCAAGCGAAAGGTGCCAGATCACTATTCCAGATATTTTATTTTCAAAAGGAATAGTGTTTTTCACACACCCTCGCTCCGGATCGAAATAAATGGCCGTGGGACATCGGAATCGCCTGATTTTTGAGATGATTGTCAAGCCCAGTGGGGCGGTCCTAGTTCCTTAGCTTCGTGTTAATCGGACTCCCGATGTGCGATCTAGACCTCATACGAAGTTTCGTTTCAGTCCCGAGAGCAGACGGGTAATGAGTTTGGTTCTAGACTTTAGGGTAACCTAGAGTCACATGTTTTTACAAGTTTTGGGTCTTGCAGATCGTATTTAAAGCGATCCCAACGGATTTCATGGCTAATCGAGTTTGCACTTAGTTAACTTTGTTAAATTTCTAAAGGATTTAATCCTAATTGTTTTCTGGTTGAGATGGTACTTAGGCCTTTGTAGTTTGTATATAAAGTGATCCAAGTTTTACTACTTAGCTAGTTTAAGTTAGTGTCTAGGGCGAAAGTGCTTTGAAAAATTGAAAGCACAAGGTAGTGAAGGGTGGGATTTGTGAAGGAAATGGGTTCAGAAGCGATTTTAGACTGTGGGGTTCAGTTCTGACGAAATAATAAGGTATTAAGAGCAACCCATCGCCTAAGGACATCTAATCCCAAATTGGCAAAAATCCGGGATGTTACAATCTACCCCCTTAAAACAAAATTTCGCCCCGAAATTGGCTAAGGTAATAAGGGAAAATTTCTATTATTTCATTTGCCTAAGACTTATTGATTTCAAGTTTCTACGCGTGGTAGGGTAAATACCAGCAGGTTCATTTTAGTCTACCCCCCTTAAAACTTATTCTTTATCCATTTCTCTTACCCTGATGGTTTGCTACCATTTATTTATTTACCTATTAGGAGTCTTGACGACAATCCCAATTATCTCGAGTAAGACAGCTGTTTTCATTGTTTGACCAACACGGAGAGACGTTTATGGTGGGCTTATCCTGATACATCGATCATCTACCGGGCCAGGGTAGAAAGCTCATCGTATCCCTTCCGAATCCTGGTGGATCCTGGTCTTCTGCTCGGCCAAGCAGTGAGTCCATTGGTAGTCACCCAGGATTGAGAATTGGGTCAAGCCGCGAATGTTTCGCAGTTGTATATTTCAGTAACTCCGTAGTCCGATCAATCTCTAAGAGTAGGGAATGTCCATCATTGAAAGGCTCAAATTGTTTATTCTAAGGTTGCCCTTTAGGTCTTAGTCTAAGAGAGTCCTCGTTATTATCTATGTCCAAGGAAATGGTAAATCAAATCTTACTAGATCATCCTAAAACGGTTTCTCATAGTAGGGCAGGCTAGGGCTTCTATAATGTTCGTATTCAACGAGCACCGTTTCGATCCTGGGCCAGTGGGTAGGGTCCACCGCGTTTCCGCTGCGCCACCCAGATCAAAGAGGCGTATTAGGTGACCTAACTAGATTGGGCTCATAATGTTCTACCCCCCCTTAAAATTTATTTTCGCCTTAAGGCTCAAGATTTATGTCCTGCTCCGTATGTCGGAACAAGGTGTAATTTAAGTCTTATCCTTGACATGAAATGAAATGCGGTCTCCCACTACATCAGCCTTGTACCTAGGATTATAGAAAGGGGCTATCACGATGGGTGTGAGTTTGAGGCAAGATGCCTAATTCTACCAAGAGTTTTGTCGCGGTCCAGACTTATCCTATTTAATTATGTCTAGCTTAATAGGCAGGCTATCTTTTTACATTCATAAACACAATATGTATGCCAATATGACATGCGAGTTGGACCTAATCCCTAACTGTCTGTTACCCATTTGGGCAATTCCTTAGGCCTAAAAGACAAAGTCTCTATCAGCAATATACTCCTAACACTTTTCAAGGGCAAAATCACAAACTCTTAGTTGTAACTGGTCGGTCCAACACGGAAAGAAAATTGTGTAGTGGGTCTGAGTCGGTTAGGTCGAATAACTAAGTCTATTATTCAATTGGCTTAGCATAATTAATTAGTCTTTTACTTTCCTTAGCCTAACCAGTAATCTAGTCTTAGTTTAGGAGTAGCGGAAATCCATAGGTGAGTCCAAAGTCTATGCTTATACGCTAGATGATTTCACTTCATTTCTAATACAAGGAAGGGTTTTATTACTTAGAGTCAAAGTTGTCTAATTGGAATTGAGTTGCCGGACTTGAATTTAACTACGCCACGAGTATTTCACACATGTTCAAACCTAACAAGATCCTGGGGTTTACATTATTAATTTGTTGGATTTCCTATACGGTCAGGTCTGTCGAAAACTAGGAGTATCGCCTAGGTCCAAAACTCTAAGGGTCTATTTGTCAAACAACCATTTACTCAGAAAGCTTAAGCTATCAGAGTGCGGTAGGTTAATGTATATCAAGGGACTTTATCACTTCAACACATTTGGCCAGTGGTCTTAAGTGGTATTGAATGGGACCGCATTACTAATCCTACCTCGGGATTGGAAGTGACATGGTTGGTAGGAGGGTGGGGGGGATTAAAATTAATGGTATAGGCTTTGGAAAATGAGCCATTGTTGGAAAGTGTGAGATGGGATTTCCAATCCCAGGAATCGGAACTCCTAAGTGTAAGAGGAACAACCTAGGGTATACTCTTTATTGCATACATTCCAAACATGGTAGTAGAAAACATGGGATACAACCAACCTAGGGCCATACCTTACACATACATTTATTGTTACCTTCTATCCACCCTAAACTCTCCTAATGCAATTGGCCGGACGGGCCCTAAACGTCCTCAAGTAATCTAAAATATTCTACCAACTACTACACCCATCACATGAAAACGTAAACACCCAAAGGCGGTAACCCATGCAAACTTCAAAAATAGGTGGATAATTAATCATCGTGAAGGTGGCCGAACTAAGCTCGGATAGAGCCATGGAAAAATGAATGAAAAGTGATGGAGAAGAAAAAAAAAAGGCTGGAGGTTTGGTTCTCCACAGATGTGAGCCTCAAGATGATTGTAAAGGCCCAACGGACAGGGATTGAAGGAGGAAAATGAGTAGATGGGATGGGTTGAGAGCTTGCACGATTTTGAGCTTCAAATGAGGCATGTAAGCGCTCAAATGAGAGAGAATGGAGAGGGTAGGGGGTAAGTTATGTTGTAAACATTGTGGAAGGATGGATGGTGTGTGGGTATGGAAGAAAATGAAAGATTGCAAGGTTTGGGAGGGATGGTTTTGAGAAAAATCGAAAATGGGACGGAGGTGTGTTGAAAATAGGGGGTGAAATGAAAGGGGGTGCTTCCAACCCTATTTATTCTAACAAAAAACACAAAACCGCACGTGCCAGCGGTTGGGGGGTCAGGCCGACCAACCCATGGCCGGAATCCCACCAGAACGGCAACCGGGCGGCGGCGCGCCGCCCGACCGCGCGGCGCCGCCGCGGCCGGACTTGGCCGGAACCGCGCCGCCGCAGTGGGGATCTGCTCTCCATGGTCCCAAGGTGTCAAAACACCCTGGTTCGACCCTGGGTCCCATCGGTTTTAAGTGGGGAGGCCCCCGACTCCGGTTCGTTCAATTTCGGATAGTTTCGGTTAAAACGGACGTAACTTGCAATCCGGAATGAGTTATCTGACGTAAAATATATGAATTTGTTTGGGGTAGAACGAGCTAATGAAGCCAACCAACCCTGCTATGCCGGGTTTCGCATCCCGAAATTGTGAGAAAACCCACCGATTGACGGTTATTTCCACGCTTCAATTTTGTTTTGCTAAAAATAGTAGTTTTTGTTTAATTACTCTTCATCGGTTGGGCTTTAGGAGTTGTGCGCATCGTGTAAAGAGCTTAGAATAATTAGGGAACGGTTTAGTGAAATAAAATAGGACACTTACTATTTTTGGCTGAAAGCCTTGCACACTTAATAGACATCACGACCCTATAGTAAGTCGCGAATTCTAGGAGTTTTAGTTGTAGTTTGTTTCTGATTTCATTCTCATTACTGGTATCCTTATTTAAAGGGTTGTGAACTCGTTTTTAGTATTAATCAGAATTTATTTCTATTTCCTGCTTTCTCCTCTTGTAGATTCGAGAAGTCTCTGGGAGGAGTCCAGAGAAGCTCCAAGGATTCGGGGTAGTTATCCTCATCACGTTTATCGCACATTTTACTGATTCTCAATGATTGGGATGGGGTGGATTGTGATCTAGACCCTTCACTAGACAACCTAGAAGGGTTTTAAGGTCGACCCGTGCGACCATGGTTGAATACATACTCGGCGTTCGTTTTCAGTGAATAGCCGTTGGATGGAACAGGGATGCCTAAGACTGTTTCTACAATCCGTCGCTCCCTCCTAAGTCAGAGTGCGTCAGTGTGCGTCGTGTGACCATAACCCAGGTCCGGTTTAATCAAAATCATGCTCTGATACCATCTTGTAACGCCCTGAAAATCGGGGGTCGAGCATAAACTCAACTCTCGAGTTCCAGAACATCACTTATGCAACAAAATGAATGATGATTGAATGTTGACTGTATTCGTGCATTGAACATGAGTGAGATTAAGCCAAAACAGCATATCATACTCCAGAGACAGTTAAGTTTGCAAGCGGAAGACTGTGATAGATAGATAAAATATATAACTTATGATGAGTCTCCAGAGTGTGATAACATTACCAGGTTAAATAAATACAAGTGCAGTTCTAAAATTTACCAAATGTGAGGAAGTGTAATGCCTTCTATCCCATGTGCCATAGCCCCGTCAATACATATCAGGTCTTCATTGACCTGCCAGAGAGATACAGATAGGAGAACTCCTCCTATCATCACAGAAGTAGTCCGGCTCTGCTTCACAAGCATCGCCATCACCTGAAACTCAACAAATCTGGTGGGTGTTCGGAACACCGTCCCGTAACGTGGGAGTGAGTGATCAACTCAGTGGAACAATAAGGCATAGGTTAACATGTTATCAATTCAATCAAGCAGTAATGATAAAGCAGTACAAATCAAACATTTCTAACTACTCTTGTTAAGTGCAAAAAATGAAATGACATGATGCTGTATGCCCTTGCCAAACCACCCTCAAGCGACATCATCTTACGTTCGCGAATGCTTAACTCCCTCAGTGCACCACATCTACAAAGCACATGCGGTGCGATGATGCTCGTGATTGCCAAGTTATTATTAGTCCATTTCAATCAGCAGTATTGGGAAACTAAGGTACCTCCCTTGTATCATTCCCAAACATGATCCATTCTAGGGTCGTCAATCCTAGTTATTCTCATACGATGTTATGGTTTGAGAAGCGTAGTGAAGGCATCGCAAAGGGCTCATCACCCGTCAGCGCGGATACAGATCTCACCGTATGCGGCTCAATTGCTGGCCGTCAGCTCGAGTACAGGTCTCACCGTACTCGGCTCAATCACTAGCCGTCAGCTCGAGTACAGGTCTCACCGTACTCGGCTCAACTCACACTCTAGTTGCTGTGAAAGACTCGTGGCCAATCACAGACCCTTGGAGTGTACTCGATGATACTACGGAGGACTCGTCGCCCGTCAGCACGAGCACAGATCTCACCGTACTCGGCTCTCGCCGAGGTATCGACAGCTCGAATACAGTGTCCCATACCACCATATTCGGCTCACGAGTTGATTGCGCAATGGTCACTACGGGGAGGCACATGGCCCCAGCGTAGGCCGACAGCTCAACCACGGTGTCCCATACCACCATGCCCGGCTCATGCGACTTAGCGGATCTAGGTACCATGGTTAAACGGGGATCGCCACTGGTAAGTTTGGTACCCTAGGTTCAAGCAGTAGCGACCAAACAGGGTGAACATGCATAAGGCAGATCGGGTTACTTGATGAGCTCGACTAGCACGATCGCCCGTTGAGCTGCACGACATGAAGTGCATAAACAACTTCGTGTGGCCTAGCCACTGCCGACAGGCAACGCACGACTCGAGTTCGTCGAACACATCCCACGTCGCAAATGAATCTCAGCCACGAGTTCAATCTCGTTACCGATTGCCTGGACTATAATCATAGCCCCAAACACAATCAATTACAGAGATATAAAGCAGTAATAGATCAGGATTCAAATCATACAATCAGTCGGGTATTATCCGTTTAGGGCTGCCAGGGCTGTTGCACGCACTCGTTGCTCCGCTCCCCCATCACCCATGACGGATCATACAACATAAATATAAATTTAACATATGCATTACATAGTTAAAATCATAAAACAGTTGAGCATGTTATGAATCACAACACAAGCATGAGTTTGTACATGTTCAAATCCTAATCACACAACTATCAGAGGAGATCATACACATAGTGAAAAGAGGTTGAGAGTCATATCTCAACACCCTTATATATTACAATTTGCTGACTACTACACATTCAGACATTTCAAGAAACACTTAAACAACCATACATCAACATACATGACATATGTCGATCACATAGGCATTAGGCCAAATCCTTTCACTAGGGAGTTGCCCCAATCATAATACGCGTACACCCACGACGGATAGTCATGGCAAGTAGGAATCCAAGTTCCATATCCATTCAGTCATTTCCACAAACACTTGGGCCACACATTTTAGCATATATAGGTATAATGGCCGTGGCGTGATTTAGGGCAAATCCTTTCGTCAAAGGGGTATCGCCATATAACAATCATGAATCCATGACAATTAGTCATGGCGAGCACGAATGAGAATTCTATACTCATTCAGCCATTTTCACAAACACTTAGAATACACTATTCCAACATACATAGTGTATGTTAGCAAACATGTATTAGGGCTATTCTTTGCTAAGCGGTTATTTTATCCGCGTATACCGTATTCATACAACAATTAATCATGACAATTACATTTCCAAAATCCGCACGTATGCGGAATTTCTAGAATGCGCAATTTCAACATACATGACATTTACACATGAACATGTATTTTTGCGATCCCTTTCGCCAAACTAGCATTTTATCCACACATGATATAATCAAACATTAAATAAACATGTCAAACATTTTCCCAAGAAAAATACGTATACGGTATTTCTACGTATATCTAGAGTATGTGAAAATCCATATTCTTTATCGCTAATCGAAACAGGAAACGGAAAGCACTTTGTACATGTGCATTTGCATGCAGATCATGAATCTATCATTATCTGACATTGAAAGCGTTGAAAAACGTAACTTATACGCTTAAAGTCCTCACCTTTGGTCGTAGAATCGTAACGGAGACGATAGGTTTGCTAAGCTTCCGTATTCGGCAGTTTGGCAACCTAGAGAACGAAATAGGTTAGCTATTTCACAACCTACAACAGTCTAAACCCCAAAACAGATTAGGGTTAGGGTTTCTTACCTAGAAACGGGGCTGGAATCGCCGGAAAAGCGATGAGAACGAGATGGTGCAGCCCGTGTGGTGGCAGGGAACGACGGCAGGGAGTTTCTCCCACTTGTCCCTCACTTTCTCTCTCTTTTCCCTCTCTCAAATCCAAATTCGTATGGCTGGAATGGGAGAGGGTTTAAGGTCCTTATATAGCCTAGAACTTCACCGAAATAGACTCCTGTTCAAGGGTTACTGCTAATATAGGATATTCGCCACTTGTCCAGCTCAAAAGAGAGGTTCTGATAGCCCTCCTTGAGCCAAACGTCAGACTTAAGCTCACCACACATGGATCTATGAGGGATTACGTTTTCGACTCGATCGGATTCCCAGATCGCACGTGGCAGACCACTTTCAGTTCAACGGTCAGTGGGCCACGATCCGAAATTCCAAGTACATGTAAATGTTCCTGAAATTTTTCCTGATCCGAGGGTGTAATTTGGTCTGATTCTGACGGTCTGGTTGCTTAATACTGATGCGCAAGCGAAAGGTGCCAGATCACTATTCCAGATATTTTATTTTCAAAAGGAATAGTGTTTTTCACACACCCTCGCTCCGGATCGAAATAAATGGCCGTGGGACATCGGAATCGCCTGATTTTTGAGATGATTGTCAAGCCCAGTGGGGCGGTCCTGGTTCCTTAGCTTCGTGTTAATCGGACTCCCGATGTGCGATCTAGACCTCATACGAAGTTTCGTTTCAGTCCCGAGAGCAGACGGGTAATGAGTTTGGCTCTAGACTTTAGGGTAACCTAGAGTCACATGTTTTACAAGTTTTGGGTCTTGCAGATCGTATTTAAAGCGATCCCAACGGATTTCATGGCTAATCGAGTTTGCACTTAGTTAACTTTGTTAAATTTCTAAAGGATTTAATCCTAATTGTTTTCTGGTTGAGATGGTACTTAGGCCTTTGTAGTTTGTATATAAAGTGATCCAAGTTTTACTACTTAGCTAGTTTAAGTTAGTGTCTAGGGCGAAAGTGCTTTGAAAAATTGAAGGCACAAGGTAGTGAAGGGTGGGATTTGTGAAGGAAATGGGTTCAGAAGCGATTTTAGACTGTGGGGTTCAGTTCTGACGAAATAATAAGGTATTAAGATCAACCCATCGCCTAAGGACATCTAATCCCAATTGGCAAAAATCCGGGATGTTACAATCTACCCCCCTTAAAACAAAATTTCGCCCCCGAAATTGGCTAAGGGTAATAAGGGAAAATTTCTATTATTTCATTTGCCTAAGACTTATTGATTTCAAGTTTCTACGCGTGCTAGGGTAAATACCAGCAGGTTCATTTTAGTCTACCCCCCTTAAAACTTAATTCTTTATCCATTTCTCTTACCCTGATGGTTTGCTACCATTTATTATTTACCTATTAGGAGTCTTGACGACAAATCCCAATTATCTCGAGTAAGACAGCTGTTTTCATTGTTTGACCAACACGGAGAGACGTTTATGGTGGGCTTAATCCTGATACATCGATCATCTACCGGGCCAGGGTAGAAAGCTCAGCGTATCCCTTCCGAATCCTGGTGGATCCTGGTCTTCTGCTCGGCCAAGCAGTGAGTCCATTGGTAGTCACCCAGGATTGAGAATTGGGTCAAGCCGTGAATGTTTCGCAGTTGTATATTTCAGTAACTCCGTAGTCCGATCAATCTCTAAGAGTAGGGAATGTCCATCATTGAAAGGCTCAAATTGTTTTTCTAAGGTTGCCCTTTAAGTCTTAGTCTAAGAGAGTCCTCGTTATCATCTATGTCCAAGGAAATGGTAAATCAAATCTTACTAGATCATCCTAAAACGGTTTCTCATAGTAGGGCAGGCTAGGGCTTCTATAATGTTCGTATTCAACGAGCACCGTTTCGATCCTGGGCCAGTGGGGTAGGGTCCACCGCGTTTCCACTGCGTCACCCAGATCAAAGAGGCGTATTAGGTGACCTAACTAGATTGGGCTCATAATGTTCTACCCCCCTTAAAATTTTATTTTCGCCCTTAAGGCTCAAGATTTATGTCTTGCTCCGTATGTCGGAACAAGGTGTAATTTAAGTCTTATCCTTGACATGAAATGAAATGCGGTCTCCCACTACATCAGCCTTGGTACCTAGGATTATAGAAAGGGGCTATCACGGATGGGTGTGAGTTTGAGGCAAGATGCCTAATTCTACCAAGGAGTTTTGTCGCGGTCCAGACTTATCCTATTTAATTATGTCTAGCTTAATAGGCAGGCTATCTTTTTACATTCATAAACACAATATGTATGCCAATATGACATGCGAGTTGAGACCTAATCCCTAACTGTCTGTTACCCATTTGGGCAATTCCTTAGGCCTAAAAGACAAAGTCTCTATCAGCAATATACTCCTAACACTTTTCAAGGGCAAAATCACAAACTCTTAGTTGTAACTGGTCGGTCCAACACGGAAAGAAAATTGTGTAGTGGGTCTGAGTCGGTTAGGTCGAATAACTAAGTCTATTATTCAATTAGCTTAGCATAATTAATTAGTCTTTTACTTTCCTTAGCCTAACCAGTAATCTAGTCTTAGTTTAGGAGTAGCGGAAATCCATAGGTGAGTCCAAAGTCTATGCTTATACGCTAGATGATTTCACTTCATTTCTAATACAAGGAAGGGTTTTATTACTTAGAGTCAAAGTTGTCTAATTGGAATTGAGTTGCCGGAACTCGAATTTAACTACGCACGAGCATTTCACACATGTTCATACTAGCTAAGAAGATCCTGGGGTTTACATTATTAATTTGTTGGATTTCCTATACGGTCAGGTCTGTCGAAAACTAGGAGTATCGCCCTAGGTCCAAACTCTAAGGGTCATATTTGTCAAACAACCATTTACTCAGAAAGCTTAAGCTATCAGAGTGCGGTAGGTTAATGTATATCAAGGGACTTTATCACTTCAACACTAGTTGGCCAGTGGTCTTAAGTGGTATTGAATGGGACCGCATTACTAATCCTACCTCGGGATTGGAAGTGACATGGTTGGTAGGAGGGTGGGAGGGGATTAAAATTAATGGTATAGGCTTTGGAAAATGAGCCATGTGTTGGAAAGTGTGAGATGGGATTTCCAATCCCAGGAATCGGAACTCCTAAGTGTAAGAGGAACAACCTAGGGTATACTCTTTATTGCATACATTCCAAACATGGTAGTAGAAAACATGGGATACAACCAACCTAGGGCCATACCTTACACATACATTTATTGTTACCTTCTATCCACCCTAAACTCTCCTAATGCAATTGGCCGGACGGGCCCTAAACGTCCTCAAGTATCTAAAATATTCTACCAACTACTACACCCATCACATGAAAACGTAAACACCCAAAGGCGGTAACCCATGCAAACTTCAAACAATAGTGTGGATAATTAATCATCCGTGAAGGTGGCCGAACTAAGCTCGGATAGAGCCATGGAAAAATGAATGAAAAGTGATGGAGAAAGAAAAAAAAGGCTGGAGGTTTGGTTCTCCACAGATGTGAGCCTCAACAGATGATTGTAAAGGCCCCAACGGACAGGGATTGAAGGAGGAAATGAGTAGATGGGATGGGTTGAGAGCTTGCACGATTTTTGAGCTTCAAATGAGGCATGTAAGCGCTCAAATGAGAGAGAATGGAGAGGGTAGGGGGTAAGTTATGTTGTAAACATTGTGGAAGGATGGATGGTGTGTGGGTTATGGAAGAAAATGAAAGATTGCAAGGTTTGGAGGGATGGGTTTTGAGAAAAATCGAAAATGGGACGGAGGTGCTTGAAAATAGGGTGAAATGAAAAGGGGTGCTTCCAACCCTATTTATTCTAACCAAAACACAAAACCGCACGTGCCAGCGTGTTGGGGGGGTCAGGCCGACCAAACCCATGGCCGGAATCCCACCAGAACGGCAACCGGCGGCGGCGCGCCGCCCGCCCCGCGGCGCCGCCGCGGCCGGACTTGGCCGGAACCGCGCCGCCGCAGTGGGGATCTGCTCTCCATGGTCCCAAGGTGTCAGAAACACCCTGGTTCGACCCTGGGTCCCATCGGTTTTAAGTGGGGAGGCCCCCGACTCCGGTTCGTTCAATTTCGGATAGTTTCAGGTTAAACCGGACGTAACTTGCAATCCGGAATGAGTTATCTGACGTAAAATATATGAATTTGGGGTAGAACGAGCTAATGAAGCCAACCAACCCTGCTATGCCGGGTTTCGCATCCCGAAATTGTGAGAAAACCCACCGATTGACGGTTATTTCCACGCTTCAATTTTGTTTTGCTAAAATAGTAGTTTTTGTTTAATTACTCTTCATCGGTTGGGCTTTAGGAGTTGTGCGCATCGTGTAAAGAGCTTAGAATAATTAGGAGAATGGTTTAGTGAAATAAAATAGGACACTTACTATTTTTGGCTGAAAGCCTTGCACACTTAATAGACATCACGACCCTATAGTAAGTCGCGAATTCTAGGAGTTTTAGTTGTAGTTTGTTTCTGATTTCATTCCCATTACCTTGGTATCCTTATTTAAAGGGTTGTGAACTCGTTTTAAGTATTATCAGAATTTATTTCTATTTCCTGCTTTCTCCTCTTGTAGATTCGAGAAGTCTCTGGGAGGAGTCCAGAGAAGCTCCAAGGATTCGGGGTAGTTATCCTCATCACGTTTATCGCACATTTTTACTGATTCTCAATGATTGGGATGGGGTGGATTGTGATCTAGACCCTTCACTAGACAACCTAGAAGGGTTTTAAGGTCGACCCGTGCGACCATGGTTGAATACATACTCGGCGTTCGTTTTCAGTGAACTAGCCGTTGGATGGAACCGGGATGCCTAAGACTGTTTCTACATTCCGTCGCTCCCTCCTAAGTCAGAGTGCGTCAGTGTGCGTCGTGTGACCATAACCCAGGTCCGGTTTAATCAAAATCATGCTCTGATACCATCTTGTAACGCCCTGAAAATCGGGGGTCGAGCATAAACTCAACTCCCGAGTTCCAGAACATCACTTATGCAACAAAATGAATGATGATTGAATGTTGACTGTATTCGTGCATTGAACATGAGTGAGATTAAGCCAAAACAGCATATCATACTCCAGAGACAGTTAAGTTTGCAAGCGGAAGACTGTGATAGATAGATAAATATATAACTTATGATGAGTCTCCAGAGTGTGATAACATTACCAGGTTAAATAAATACAATTGCAGTTCTAAATTTACCAAATGTGAGGAAGTGTAATGCCTTCTATCCCATGTGCCATAGCCCCGTCAATACAATATCAGGTCTTCATTGACCTGCCAGAGAGATACAGATAGGAGAACTCCTCCTATCATCACAGAAGTAGTCCGGCTCTGCTTCACAAGCATCGCCATCACCTGAAACTCAACAATCTGGTGGGTGTTCGAACACCGTCCCGTAACGTGGGAGTGAGTGATCAACTCAGTGGAACAATAAGCATAGGTTAACATGTTATCAATTCAATCAAGCAGTAATGATAAAGCATACAAATCAAACATTTCTAACTACTCTTGTTAAGTGCAAAAAATGAATGACATGATGCTGTATGCCCTTGCCAAACCACCCTCAAGCGACATCATCTTACGTTCGCGAATGCTTACTCCCTCAGTGCGCCACATCTACAAAGCACATGCGGTGCGATGATGCTCATGATTACCAAGTTTTTATTAGTCCATTTCAAACAGCAGTATTGGGAAACTAAGGTACCTCCTTGTATCATTCCCAAACATGATCCATTCTAGGGTCGTCAATCCTAGTTATTCTCATACGATGTTATGGTTTGAGAAGCGTAGTGAAGGCATCGCAAAGGGCTCATCACCCGTCAGCGCGGATACAGATCTCACCGTATGCGGCTCAATTGCTGGCCGTCAGCTCGAGTACAGGTCTCACCGTACTCGGCTCAATCACTAGCCGTCAGCTCAAGTACAGGTCTCACCGTACTCGGCTCAACTCACACTCTAGTTGCTGTGAAAGACTCGTGGCCAATCACAGACCCTTGGAGTGTACTCGATGATACACGGAGGACTCGTCGCCCGTCAGCACGAGCACAGATCTCACCGTACTCGGCTCTCGCCGAGGTATCGCAGCTCGAATACAGTGTCCCATACCACCATATTCGGCTCACGAGTTGATTGCGCAATGGTCACTACGGGGAGGCACATGGCCCCGCGTAGGCCGACAGCTCACCCACGTGTCCCATATACCACCATGCCCGGCTCATGCGACTTAGCGGATCTAGGTACCATGGTTAAACGGGGATCGCCACTGGTAAGTTTGGTACCCTAGGTTCAAGCAGTAGCGACCAAACAGGGTGAACATGCATAAGGCAGATCGGGTTACTTGATGAGCTCGACTAGCACGATCGCCCGTTGAGCTGCACGACATGAAGTGCATAAACAACTTCTTGTGGCCTAGCCACTGCCGACAGCAACGCACGACTCGAGTTCGTCGAACACATCCCACGTGGCAAATGAATCTCAGCCACGAGTTTCAATCTCGTTACCGATTGCCTGGACTATAATCATAGCCCCAAACCAATCAATTACAGAGATATAAGCAGTAATAGATCAGGATTCAAATCATACAATCAGTCGGTATTATCCGTTTAGGGCTGGCCAGGGCTGTTGCACGCACTCGTTGCTCCGCTCCCCCCTCACCCATGACGGATCATACAACATAAATATAAATTTAAACATATGCATTACATAGTTAAAATCATAAAACAGTTGAGCATGTTATGAATCACAACACAAGCATGAGTTTGTACATGTTCAATCCTAATCACACAACTATCAAAGGAGATCATACACATAGTGAAAAGAGGTTGAGAATCATATCTCAACACCCTTATATATTCAATTGCTAACTACTACACATTCAGACATTTCAAGAAACACTTAAACAACCATACATCAACATACATGACATATGTCGATCACATAGGCATTAGGCCAATCCTTTCGCTAGGGAGTTGCCCCCAATCATAACACGCGTACACCCACGACGGATAGTCATGGCAAGCAGGAATCCAAGTTCCATATCCATTCAGTCATTTCCACAAACACTTGGGCCACACATTTTAGCATATATAGGGTATATGGCCGTGGCGTGATTTAGGGCAAATCCTTTCGTCAAAGGGGTATCGCCAATACAACAATCATGAATCCATGACAATTAGTCATTGCGAGCACGAATGAGAATTCTATACTCATTCAGCCATTTTCACAAACACTTGAATACACTATTCCAACATACATAGTGTATGTTAGCAAACATGTATTAGGGCTATTCTTTTGCTAAGCGGTTATTTTATCCGCGTATACCGTATTCATACAACAATTAATCATGACAATTACATTTCCAAATCCGCACGTATGCGGAATTTCTAGAATGCGCAATTTCAACATACATGACATTTACACATGAACATGTATTTTTGCGATCCCTTTCGCCAACTAGCATTTTATCCACACATGATATAATCAAACATTAAATAAACATGTCAAACATTTTCCCAAGAAAAATACGTATACGGTATTTCTACGTATATCTAGAGTATGTGAAATCCATATTCTTTTATCGCTAATCGAAACAGGAAACGGAAAGCACTTTGTACATGTGCATTTGCATGCAGATCATGAATCTATCATTATCTGACATTGAAAGCGTTGAAAAACGTAACTTATAACTTAAAGTCCTCACCTTTGGTCGTAGAATCGTAACGGAGACGATAGGTTTGCTAAGCTTCCTATTCGGCAGTTTGGCAACCTAGAGAACGAAATAGGTTAGCTATTTCACAACCTACAAAGTCTAACCCCAAACAGATTAGGGTAGGGTTTCTTACCTAGAAACGGGCTGGAATCGCCGGGAAAGCGATGAGAAAGATGGTGCAGCCCGTGTGGTGGCAGGGAACGACGGCAGGGAGTTTCTCTCCACTTCTCCCTCACTTTCTCTCTCTTTTCCCTCTCTCAAATCCAATTCGTATGGCTGGAATGGGAGAGGGTTTAAGGTCCTTATATAGCCAAAACTTCACCGAAATAGACTCCTGTTCAGGGTTACTGCTAAATAGGATATTCGCCACTTTTCCAGCTCAAAAGAGTGGTTCTGGTAGCCCTCTTGAGCCAAACGTCAGACTTAAGCTCACCACACATGGATCTATGAGGGATTACGTTTTCGACTCGATCGGATTCCCAGATCGCACGTGGCGGACCACTTTCAGTTCAACGGTCAGTGGGCCACGATCCGAAATTCCAAGTACATGTAATGTGTCCTGAAATTTTTCCTGATCCGAGGGTGTAATTTGGTCTGATTCTGACGGTCTGGTGGCTTAATACTGATGCGCAAGCGAAAGGTGCCAGATCACTATTCCAGATATTTTATTTTCAAAAGGAATAGTGTTTTTTCACACACCCTCGCTCCGGATCGAAATAAATGGCCGTGGGACATCGGAATCGCCTGATTTTTTAGATGATTGTCAAGCCCAGTGGGGCGGTCCTGGTTCCTTAGCTTCGTGTTAATCGGACTCCCGATGTGCGATCTAGACCTCATACGAAGTTTCGATTCAGTCCCGAGAGCAGACGGGTAATGAGTTTGGCTCTAGACTTTAGGGTAACCTAGAGTCACATGTTTTACAAGTTTTGGGTCTTGCAGATCGTATTTAAAGCGATCCCAACGGATTTCATGGCTAATCGAGTTTGCACTTAGTTAACTTTGTTAAATTTCTAAAGGATTTAATCCTAATTGTTTTCTGGTTGAGATGGTACTTAGGCCTTTGTAGTTTGTATATAAAGTGATCCAAGTTTTACTACTTAGCTAGTTTAAGTTAGTGTCTAGGGCGAAAGTGCTTTGAAAAATTGAAGGCACAAGGTAGTGAAGGGGGGATTTGTGAAGGAAATGGGTTCAGAAGCGATTTTAGACTGTGGGGTTCAGTTCTGACGAAATAATAAGGTATTAAGAGCAACCCATCGCCTAAGGACATCTAATCCCAAATTGGCAAAAATCCGGGATGTTACATTTGATAACTTCAACGCTATTCATTCAAGAAATTTTCAGTGATCACTCTGAGATAAGTTTTGTGTTTATTTTAAGCTAGATTGTGCTTATTTATATTCCTTTTTGCTAGCTTATTAATTTGATTTTGTTTCTATATTCCAATCTTATTTGAAAAGAGGAATTATCTTATTCCTTCTTCTTGGAATCAAAATCAAATTTAGCTACGCCCAACGAGTTAAATCTAAATCAATTAGAACTTAGAACCTTATGAATGTGAGTATTGGAAATTGAACTTTGACATTCAAATCATCTACTCTATTCTACTCCGATTGGTTTTACCCGGGCTGCTACGAAAAAGGAGAAATCCAGGTATTTTACAATTCTGTAAAATTCATTTACTTTTGGTTTTGTTTTGTTTGACGTTAAGCCAGAAAAATCCCATGTATTGGTTGTCTGAGGAAAACCAGAAAACTCAGAAAAGAGGGGTTTTTGAATTGTGTAAGCCCAAGTGAAAAAGACACAATTGTAAAGGTTTTGGTGAACCTGTGAAAACCTATTTGTTAGTGAACGCTAATATCCCTGTGTGAGGATATTAGGAGTGGAGTAGCTTTTTGTGTGGCTGTTGGAAAACAGTTGGTGTACACACAAGCGAACCACTATAACTCTTTGACTTGTGGTTTGAATGCTTGCTTAATTTTCATATCTTTTATCATTCGATCTTGTGGAATGTACAAGTGGATGTGAATGTTGTAACTATTTACATTTCAAGCAAGTGTGGGGATTGTTGTAATAATTTAGATCTTACTTCTGCATTTAAATTCAATTCCTTGCTATTTCATTTACTTATATTAATATTGAGTCCTTGATCCAAAAGAGGTTCTAGAAATAAGGTTGTCCTACCATAAGCCCTTGTTGATTATGGTGTAAGGTTGTCCTTAGAACTGAATTTGCATCAATCTCTCGATATCTATTTCTCAAGGTGATTTAAATTTAGCTTTGTGAATTGATTCAAGTTGTAAGGCTATTGGTTTATTTTATTTCCGCTGATTTTATTTTAATTTGGCATAGTCCTATTCACCCCCCCCCCCCCCTCTAGGACATATAGCTTGGCCTTTTCAGTTATAGATTTAGGGAATTGAGAATAGTTTAAGGTTTAGGTTTAGGAAATCGGGTTCGGGTTCGAGATCGGCTTTAGGTTTGGGTTTTCAAGTTTAGGATCTGGTTTAGGTTAGGGAATTGTGATTAGGATTAGGTGTAAGTTTAGGTTTAGTGCTTTTAGAATACATTTAGGTTAAGGTTTAGGTTATAGGTTTTGGTTTAAGTTAAGGTTATTGGTTTTGGTTTAGGTTTAGGTTATAGATTCAGGGAATTGAGAATAGTTTAAGGTTTAGGTTTAGGAAATCGGGTTCGGGTTCGGGATCGGCTTTAGGTTTGGGTTTTCAAGTTTAGGATCCGGTTTAGGTTAGGGAGTTGAGATTAGGATTAGGTGTCGGTTTAGGTTTGGGGATTTGAGAATACATTTAGGTTAAGGTTTAGGTTATAGGTTTTGGTTTAAGTTAAGGTTACAGGTTTTGGTTTAGGTTTAAGTTATAGATTTAGGGAATTGAGAATAGTTTAAGGTTTAGGTTTAGGAAATCGAGTTCTGGTTCGGGATCGGCTTTAGGTTTTGGTTTTCAGGTTTAGGATCCGATTTAGGTTAGGGAGTTGAGATTAGGATTAGGTGTAGGTTTAGGTTTAGGGATTTGAGAATACATTTAGGTTAAGGTTTAGGTTATAGGTTTTGGTTTAAGTTAAGGTTATAGGTTTTGGTTTAGGTTTAGGTTATAGATTTAGGGAATTGAGAATAGTTTAAGGTTTAGGTTTAGGAAATCGGGTTCGGGTTCGGGATCGGCTTTAGGTTTGGGTTTTCAAGTTTATGATCTGGTTTAGGTTAGGGAGTTGAGATTAGGATTAGGTGTAGGTTTAGGTTTACGGATTTGAGAATACATTTAGGTTAAGGTTTAGGTTATAGGTTTTGGTGTAAGTTAAGGTTATAGGTTTTGGTTTAGGTTTAGGTTATAGATTTAGGGAATTGAGAATAGTTTAAGGTTTAGGTTTAAGAAATTGGGTTCGGGTTCGGGATCGGCTTTAGGTTTGGGTTTTCAAGTTTAGGATCCGGTTTAGGTTAGGGAGTTGAGATTAGGATTAGGTGTCGGTTTAGGTTTTGGGATTTGAGAATACATTTAGGTTAAGGTTTAGGTTTTAGGTTTTGGTTTAAGTTAAGGTTATAGGTTTTGGTTTAGGTTTAGGTTATAGATTTAGGGAATTGAGAATAGTTTAAGGTTTAGGTTTAGGAAATCGGGTTCGGGTTCGGGATCGGCTTCAGGTTTGGATTTTCAAGTTTAGGATCCGGTTTAGGTTAGGGAGTTGAGATTAGGATTAGGTGTAGGTTTAGGTTTAGGGATTTGAGAATACATTTAGGTTAAGGTTTAGGTTATAGGTTTTGGTTTAAGTTAAGGTTATAGGTTTTGGTTTAGGTTTAGGTTATAGATTTAGGGAATTGAGAATAGTTTAAGGTTTAGGTTTAGGAAATCGGGTTCGGGTTCGGGATCGGCTTCAGGTTTGGATTTTCAAGTTTATGATCCGGTTTAGGTTAGGGAGTTGAGATTAGGATTAGGTGTAGGTTTAGGTTTAGGAATTTGAGAATACATTTAGGTTAAGGTTTAGGTTATAGGTTTTGGTTTAAGTTAAGGTTATAGGTTTTGGTTTAGGGTTAGGTAATAGATTTAGGGAATTGAGAATAGTTTAAGGTTTAGGTTTAAGAAATCGGGTTCGGGTTCGGGATCGGCTTTAGGTTTGGGTTTTCAAGTTTATGATCTGGTTTAGGTTAGGGAGTTGAGATTAGGATTAGGTGTAGGTTTAGGTTCAGTGATTAGAGAATACATTTAGGTTAAGGTTTAGGTTATAGGTTTTGGTTTAAGTTAAGGTTATAGGTTTTGGTTTTGGTTTAGGTTATAGATTTAGGGAATTGAAAATAGTTTAAGGTTTAGGTTTAGGAAATCGGGTTCGGGTTCGGGATCGGCTTTAGGTTTGGGTTTTCAAGTTTAGGATCTGGTTTAGGTTTGGGAATTGTGTTTAGGATTAGGTGTAAGTTTAGGTTTAGTGATTTTAGAATACATTTAGGTTAAGGTTTAGGTTATAGGTTTTGGTTTAAGTTAAGGTTATAGGTTTTGGTTTAGGTTTAGGTTATAGATTTAGGGAATTGAGAATAGTTTAAGGTTTAGGTTTAGGAAATCGGGTTCGGGTTCGGGATCGGCTTTAGGTTTGGGTTTTCAAGTTTAGGATCTGGTTTAGGTTAGGGAGTTGAGATTAGGATTAGGTGTCGGTTTAGGTTTGGGGATTTGAGAATACATTTAGGTTAAGGTTTAGGTTATAGGTTTTGGTTTAAGTTAAGGTTATAGGTTTTGGTTTAGGTTTAGGTTATAGATTTAGGGAATTGAGAATAGTTTAAGGTTTAGGTTTAGGAAATCGAGTTCTGGTTCGGGATCGGCTTTAGGTTTTGGTTTTCAAGTTTAGGATCCGATTTAGGTTAGGGAGTTGAGATTAGGATTAGGTGTAGGTTTAGGTTTAGGGATTTGAGAATACATTTAGGTTAAGGTTTAGGTTATAGGTTTTGGTTTAAGTTAAGGTTATAGGTTTTGGTTTAGGTTTAGGTTATAGATTTAGGGAATTGAGAATAGTTTAAGGTTTAGGTTTAAGAAATCGGGTTCGGGTTCGGGTTGGGCTTTAGGTTTGGGTTTTCAAGTTTATGATCTGGTTTAGGTTAGGGAGTTGAGATTAGGATTAGGTGTAGGTTTAGGTTTAGTGATTTGAGAATACATTTAGGTTAAGGTTTAGGTTATAGGTTTTGGTGTAAGTTAAGGTTATAGGTTTTGGTTTAGGTTTAGGTTATAGATTTAGGGAATTGAGAATAGTTTAAGGTTTAGGTTTAAGAAATTGGGTTCGGGTTCGGGATCGGCTTTAGGTTTGGGTTTTCAAGTTTAGGATCCGGTTTAGGTTAGGGAGTTGAGATTAGGATTAGGTGTCGGTTTTAGGTTTTGGGATTTGAGAATACATTTAGGTTAAGGTTTAGGTTTTAGGTTTTGGTTTAAGTTAAGGTTATAGGTTTTGGTTTAGGTTTAGGTTATAGATTTAGGGAATTGAGAATAGTTTAAGGTTTAGGTTTAGGAAATCGGGTTCGGTTCGGGATCGGCTTCAGTTTGGATTTTCAAGTTTAGTAGGATCCGGTTTAGGTTAGGGAGTTGAGATTAGGATTAGGTGTAGGTTTAGGTTTAGGGATTTGAGAATACATTTAGGTTTCAGGTTTTAGGTTATAGGTTTTGGTTTAAGTTACGGTTATAGGTTTTGGTTTAGGTTTAGGTTATAGATTTAGGGAATATAGTTTAGGTTTAGGTTTAGGAAATCGGGTTCGGGTTCGGGATCGGCTTCAGGTTTGGATTTTCAAGTTTATGATCCGGTTTAGGTTAGGGAGTTGAGATTAGGATTAGGTGTAGGTTTAGGTTTAGGAATTTGAGAATACATTTAGGTTAAGGTTTAGGTTATAGGTTTTGGTTTAAGTTAAGGTTTATAGGTTTTGGTTTAGGGTTAGGTAATCGATTTTAGGGAATTGAGAATAGTTTAAGGTTTAGGTTTAAAAGAAATCGGGTTCGGGTTCGGGATCGGCTTTAGGTTGGGTTTTCAAGTTTATGATCTGGTTTAGGTTAGGGAGTTGAGATTAGATTAGGTGTGGTTTAGGTTCAGTGATTAGAGAATACATTTAGGTTAAGGTTTAGGTTATAGGTTTTGGTTTAAGTTAAGGTTATAGGTTTTTGGTTTTTGTTTAGGTTATAGATTTAGGGAATTGCAAATAGTTTAAGGTTTTAGGTTTAGGAAATCGGGGTTCGGGTTCGGATCGGCTTTAGGTTTTGGGTTTTCAAGTTTAGGATCTGGTTTAGGTTTGGGAATTGTGTTTAGGATTAGGTGTAAGTTTAGGGTTTTGATTTTAGAATACATTTAGGTTAAGGTTTAGGTTATAGGTTTGGTTTAAGTTAAGGTTATAGGTTTTGGTTTAGGTTTAGGTTATAGATTTAGGGAATTGAGAATAGTTTAAGGTTTAGGTTTAGGAAATCGGGTTCGGGTTCGGGATCGGCTTTAGGTTTGGGTTTTCAAGTTTAGGATCTGGTTTAGGTTAGGGAGTTGAGATTAGGATTAGTGTCGGTTTAGGTTTGGGGATTTGAGAATACATTTAGGTTAAGGTTTAGGTTATAGGTTTGGTTTTAAGTTAAGGTTATAGGTTTTGGTTTAGGTTTAGGTTATAGATTTAGGGAATTGAGAATAGTTTAAGGTTTAGGTTTAGGAAATCGAGTTCTGGTTCGGGATCGGCTTTAGGTTTTGGTTTTCAAGTTTAGGATCCGATTTAGGTTAGGGAGTTGAGATTAGGATTAGGTGTAGGTTTAGGTTTAGGGATTTGAGAATACATTTAGGTTAAGGTTTAGGTTATAGGTTTTGGTTTAAGTTAAGGTTATAGGTTTTGGTTTAGGTTTAGGTTATAGATTTAGGGAATTGAGAATAGTTTTAAGGTTTAGGTTTAGGAAATCGGGTTCGGGTTCGGGATTGGCTTTAGGTTTGGGTTTTCAAGTTTAGGATCCGGTTTAGGTTAGGGAGTTGAGATTAGGATTAGGTGTACGTTTAGGTTTACGGATTTGAGAATACATTTAGGTTAAGGTTTAGGTTATAGGTTTTGGTTTAAGTTAAGGTTATAGTTTTGGTTTAGGTTTAGGTTATAGATTTTGGGAATTGAGAATAGTTTTAAGGTTTAGGTTTAAGAAATCGGGTTCGGGTTCGGGATCGGCTTTAGGTTTGGGTTTTCAAGTTTAGGATCCGGTTTAGGTTAGGGAGTTGAGATTAGGATTAGGTGTAGGTTTAGGTTTAGGGATTTGAGAATACATTTAGGTTAAGGTTTAGGGTTTTAGGTTTTGGTTTAAGTTAAGGTTATAGGTTTTGGTTTAGGTTTAGGTTATAGATTTAGGGATTGAGAATAGTTTAAGGTTTAGGTTTAGGAAATCGGGTTCGGGTTCCGGATCGGCTTTAGGTTTGGGTTTTCAAGTTTAGGATCCGGTTTAGGTTAGGGAGTTGAGATTAGGATTAGGTGTAGGTTTAGGTTTAGGGATTTGAGAATACATTTAGGTTAAGGTTTAGGTTTTAGGTTTTGGTTTAAGTTAAGGTTATAGGTTTTGGTTTAAGTTTAAATTATAGATTTAGGGAATTGAGAATAGTTTAAGGTTTTGGTTTAGGAAATCGGGTTCGGGTTTGGGATCGGGTTTAGGTTTGGGTTTTCAAGTTTAGGTTTAGGTTAAGGGTGTGGTCCCTGCAAATACAGATATAAAAATGGCCTGTCCAAATGGCCAGGCCCTTCCAATACTGTCCATAGGAAATAGACGGCTTCATCATAGTCATAACAGCGGTTCCCACCTTCTAGGGAACCCCGCTCATCCGGATAGCTCCGACGCACACCCGGGTCTGCTCCATTAATTTCGAAAAAATACATAAACACGGCCTGTCCAAATGGCCAGGCCCCTCCAATGCTGTCCATAGGAAATGGACAGCTTCATTATGGTCATAACAGCGGTTCCCACCTTCCAGGGACCCCCGCTCATCTGCATAGCTCCGACGCACATCCGGATAGCTCCGACGCACATCCGGATCTGCTCCATTAATTTCGAGCAAATACATAAACACGGCCTGTCCAAATGGACAGGCTCCTCCAGTGTTGTCCATAGGAAATGGACAGCTTCATCATGGTCATAACAGCGGTTCCCACCTTCCAGGGACCCCCGCTCAACATCCGGATAGCTCCGACGCACATCCGGATCTACTTCATCAATTTCGAGATAATATATAAACATGGGCCTGTCCAAATGGCCAGGCCACTTCATCAATGAATCATATAGTATGAAGGAAAGAAGTCTCACCAATTTAGCTAGCAAGGAGAGAAAGTGTGAGTGCTTGGAATGTCGCGCTTTCTTTGAATAATGAATGCATATTCCACAATGCAATCTGAGAATGAGTAAGTTTTTTAGTTTCTTCGATAATGCATATGGGCACAGATTTACATATAAAGATTTTAAAGATTGTAAAACAGAGTAAATGATTATATTAACTTCCAAGTATCGATTAAGAAGAAAAATGTAAATGATGATGGGAAATAAATCTCAATATATTAAACTATTGAAGGACAATGAGACATACCAAGACTACAGGTGCCCAAAGCAAGATAACTGCACCAATGTTGTACCTAGTTGCATTGACAGAACAAAAAAATTATATGAATGAAATGACAAAAAGCCAGGATATCATGGACCAAGAGGAAGATGAGTACCCTCAAGAAAAAACTCATGCCAAGCATATTTAATGCGACGAACTTTCATTATGTCTTTGGTTGGCTTCACCAAAGGTTTTATCTGCACTAGCTGGACAGATTAATAAACAACACTAATAAAACAGAAATTTACTTGGATGTAAAAGCTGAATGCCAATTTGCAACACAGAAGCAACAACTAGAAAATTGTGTATCTGAAAATATAAATAAAGAGCTAAAATTTGAGTACATCTGAGTGAAAAAATAACCATTTCAAAGATAAAATAAATAGTTAAAAGCTTTACCATGTGCATGATTGTGAAGCCTTTTGAGTAACAATACCTCTGAGTATAAGAGCATCTATAAGCTTTTTATAGAACATGATTCCAGTGGGATTGACTTCCCTGGTTCTTCCACCTGTGATTGTTTAAGAAAATTAATAACATGTTCTAAAAAAACCTGTCACATAATGAATAACTGTAACCACAATGATAACTATTGTGAATACACTATAATGAACAAATTATTATTATTATTAGCCACATCTCAAGGAAATCTATCGACACACTTAAATTAAATTATCGGGACGATTTGTCTATTGAAGAGTGGAAGCTGGTAGTGAAACTGAAGACTCTCTTCAAGATACAGTAAGCTAGAAAAGAAAAGATAAAGAAAAAAGAAAAAGCCAACATTGAAGGTTAATACTAATACAAAAGCGACACCTGCTAGAAGGGATTAACTTGTAAGAAAGTTAATCCTGACAGATGGATCTAAATAATATGGTAAAACATTTTAAATTTTAAATCATGGTTGTCTATTCGAATTCTATGAAACTCAAATATCAATTACAGTTTAACAGTGTTTCGTCTTTTTTTTTTTTTCTTTTTTTTTTCAATTTCCAACTCTAGAGCAGGGAAATAAAACATATATTGGTCTGGATGGATTATAGCTGATCAGATTTTTGTATCATCAACATGGCATAAACATATGCAATTCTTGAACTTCCAGGTTCACCAATCTATAAATAGCAACAGTTCTACATTATCCCTCATTTAACAAATAAGCTCAAAATTGCAAACAAACCTAAATCTCACCAGAATAGAGATGACAGTGCTTGGCACTTCCTCCCAATCTCGGTCCTCAAGATAAGTGGGGCTCACATGGACTGCATCAGAATTTAAGCTAAACCAAAAGAAAGAATAGAAGCAAGAGATTAATGTGTCCAACCATATTCCACATCACTTCACCTTGTAAAACTGTTAAAATAAATTTAATGTGTCCAACCAAACATCACCATATAACGGTCCATATTCAACACGGAAAAGCTCATCAATTGAAGTGGGGATTGTTCGATGGCCCCTAGCATGCAACCTTGCTTTCCAAGCCAAGAGTGTCTACATGAGATTTGGACATCTATTAGAGAGTTTAAATGAAAAAAAAAAAGATAAATTAAGAAAATCAATGGTTCCAATTTAACAAACAAATACCCATTAATAAGAAATCATGATGTCAAACTAATATGATTGTGATGTACCATATCTAAAGTCGGGTCCACAAATTGGGCAGTTCAGATTAAGCCTTTCATCTGCAAACAAATCAAAAAAGAAAGAACTGTAAGCCCAAAATTGTTAGAGTAAGAACATGTAAGTACAGCTCCAAAATTTACCTTTCTCTGTGGGCCTGATAAATTTATTCCAGTAAATCTTTCTTCATCTGCAACTAGTTGTATAAGATCAATGAAATTACAAATTACACAAACATTAGTTATTACTTGGCTACTGTAAATGGTAGAACTAAAGTTTATCGTAAATCTTTCTTCATCTGCAACTAGAGTTCAAATCCTAAAATTTATCATAGACCTAAACTCAAGGATGAAACCCTAGACCTAGGTAATCCAAACCCTGGGTTAGGACTTTAACCATAAATAGGGTACTAAGCAGGATTAACCATTGACTGATTCTTCATATTAGCATTGAATATTATAAACAAAACTATGATTATTAGACACTTACATTTTATTTACTATCCTTAAGTATTATCATGAAAAGACTCAGTATTAATACTTATTATTATTACCAATAGAAAATATTATCACTTTCATTATGGGGTTAGTATAATTATTGTTAATATGAATATTATTATTAGTCATCATCACATTATTTTTAGCAAATATTCGATCTCTAGTACCTCTTCTAATTAATAGATTATTAGTTGTTATAAGAACATTAGGCATTGTTGGTATATTTAAGTACCTACTTGTGAACCATTATTATTATTATTGATGGATTAATACTCCTATTATGAATATTATTTGATCCATTGTACAATAATAATAATAATAATAATAATAATAATAATCTGGGATTCAAATCATAGAATCTAAGCATTTAATTAAACCCTAAGATGAAAATTCTAATTCTACATCAAAACCCTAAAGATAAATAATTCAAGCCCTAGGCTATGACCTTCAACCTAGGTAGTGCATAGAACTTGTTTCTAATGATCTAAGTTCATGATTTGTGGTAGGATTCGACTTTAAAGGCACACGCATTCCTTAGCAACACTAGTGGCGATTCGATCGTGAGGTGACAATTTCTTTCCCTTGAGCTTTCCATTTTCCCATTAGCCTAAGTGATAATTTTTATTTTAATTTCGATTGATAACTGATATCTTCATTTTATAATCACATGTGTTAATTGTGGGAATTGAATTGCAGATTACATGCTCAATATTTATCCTGCAAAATTTCTTATGCTTGTGGATTACTTGTGGATTTCTTATGGAAGTTAAACTGGTACATCAATGGGAAACCCCCACTTATAAATGTACACCCATACTTGGGATGTAACTCGATTAATTATGATTGTAATGGACCTTCGACTTAGTGGTTATTGAATGGTGGTTTAAATCGAATATTGATGTGGGCCTACCATCCAGGGGTTATTGTGTCTAAGTGGTTTTTAAGGATGGTCTTTTATCGCATGGTTTTGATATTTGCCCTATGTGGCTTAGTCTTGATATTTGCCCTATGTGGCTGAGTTTTGATATTTTCCATATGTGGTGTTGTTTGGGTACTTGCCCTATATAGCTTCGAGGTGTTATTTTTGTGCAACCATGTGATGGTAAGCCCCATATACTGAAATATGATTAGCCATTAGTCGACAGGTTTCCATTAAACATCCTAAGGTGATAGTGTAATGTCCCGAATTTCGTAACCCGAGTTTTATACTCGTTTTCTGAAATTCCTATAGTTAACCTACAAGGATATCCCACATTTCACAGTAATATATATTTTTTTTAAAGTATAAGTGAGCAATCACAAAAGAAGAAAGGTAAATCAAATATAAAAGGAAAGTCCATATAACCATTCCAAAAATTTTCAAGTGGTTGCCCATAGGGCTTATACAAACAATGACTCAAATCACTCACAAATATAAAAATGTACTAAAGCAAATGTGAAAGACAACAATAAAGTAATAAATCTAAATTAAAATATCAAATAGTTCCTCGCACTCCACATAATCGCCAACTTGCACATCCTTAACGTATCCTGCACAAACTGAATATGGTTTGATAGCGTCAATGACTATCCCAGTGAGGTATACCCTCCAAGATTACCAAGCATCACAATAGTCAAGAATGGAATTCAAATGACTCAAGAGAATACAATATCCAATATAAACTTCATAAGTAAAGTACAAAAATATACAATTTATATTTCATAAGTGACATATAGGGTGATATCACCCGTACATAAGAAGAAAACACAATCTACAAGTACAATCCAAGGAACAATAGAATGTAAGTTACATTTCACAATTCACAAGTACAACACCAACTACATATCCACCCGAAATTCAAAATATAACATGTCGAGATACAATCCATTCCCTACCATTATAACACAAATGGTTATAACATTCAAACTACAATTTAATGTATAACATAAGAAGATACAATCCACTTCACTCGCAATATTCAATCGCCAACTTAATCCTGATTAATGAATGAATGCATAAATGCAATCAACTTAGGGATGCACATCCAGCTGAACAAATGAATGGACCTTTCAAACAGTCGGCTCATTCATACAAGATATCGAGTCTTTCCATAAGACCCGTATCCTAGTCCGTACTGTTCCGTCGACTCCCACGATCCTTCCCATCGAAGTCCAGCAATCCACGACCTATAATTGATGTTTGCGCATGACCATAAGTCGTATCCTGTAGATTTGAGTCGGCTTAATCCGAGACTTGTACTATTGTGACCGCACCGTTGCCGTGGTTCCAACGCCTCGTCTTGCTTACCGATCCGATACCCTGGCAGGGAGATGTCGGCCCGTGTTCCATTTGAAAAAAACACTACGCATTTGCAATCCCAAGAGAATCTCTACAACATGTCCCATCAATCAATCACTCAATCAATCAATCAATCACCTCATGTCAAGTACAAGGGCACCCATACTTTATTTCTCCACAAGTCAAGCAACCACCAAGTCAACTCTCTCTCACCCTCTCTCTTACACACCCATACATGTCAAGTACATCACTCACCTCACCCATCACTTACCTCACATCCATCACTCCTTACGACCCTTGCATGTTCATTCAGTCATTTCCACAAACACTTAGGCTACACGTTTTAGCATATATAGTGTATATTGGCCGTGGCGTGATTTAGGGCAAATCCTTTCGTCAAAGGGGTATCGCCTATTCAACAATCATGTATCCATGACAATTAGTCATGGCAAGCGAGAATGCAAATTCTATACTCATTCGGTCATTTTCACAAACACTTAGAATACATTATTTTAACATACATAGTGTATATTAGCAAAAACATGTATTAGGGCGAGTCCTTTCGCCAAACAAGTATTTTATCCATATATAATATATCAATATAGCAATTAATCATGGCAAACACATTTCCAAAATTTATACGTATATGGTTCTTTCTACAAATACCCAGAGTATGTAAAATTCCATATTCTTCATCTTTAATCGAAACGGAAAAGAGACAGCACTTTGTACATGTGCAATTGCATGCAGATCATGAATCTATCTTTATCTGACATTGAAAGCGTTGAAAACCATAACCTATACACCTAAAGTCCGCACCTTTTGTCTTAGAATCGTAACGGAGTCGATAAATTCGCTAAGCTTTAGTATACGGCAGTTTGGTAACCTATAACATGTTTTCGGTTAGTTATTTCATAACATACAACTATTAAAACCCCAAATCAGTTTAGGGTTAGGGTTTCTTATCTAGAAACGGAGCCGGAATCACCGGGAAAGTGATTAGAATGGAGTGGTGAAGCTTGTGTAGCGGCAAGGAAAAAGGGTAGGAAGAATCCTCCCACAACTCTCTAACTTTCTCTCTCTTGTCTCTCTTCTCTCCTAGGGTTTTTCTCAAATTCGTATGGCTGAATGAGAGAAGGTTTTAAGGTCCTTATATAGCCTAAAAAATCACCAAAATAGACCTAAGGTCAAGGTATACTTAGATTATAACCAAAGCGGGTCAGTTCCAGCTCAACAGAGGACTTCTGGCGGCCCCTTTTCTGTGTGCGGTCGGACTTAAGCTCACTAACACTGGATCTAGGTACCATTAAGTTTTCGTTCCAGTAGGGTTCTCAGATCACGCGTGGCGGACCAGTTTCAGTTTAACGGTCAGCGGATCTCGATCGGAGATTTCGAGTACATGGATATGTTTGGGAAAATATCATTGATCGAGGGTGTAATTTGGTCTGATTTTGACGGTCTGGTTACTTAATACTGACCCGCAAGCGTCACATGCCAGATTTCATAAATCCTTATTTATTTTAGAATTATTTTCGTGTTTCTCACACTCCTCGCTCCAGACTCAAGCGAATTGCACTGGGACACTATCTGGATTTTATTTCCGAGATGGTTGCCAAGCCCAGCAAGGCGGTCCTAATTCCTTAACTTCATGTTAATTGGACTTCCGACGTGCGGTCCAGATCTGATACGGAGTTTCGAGATGCTCCCGAGAGCAGTCAAGTAATGAGATTGATCCTAGATTTTAGGGTAATGTAGCGTCAATGATTCTATAAGTTTTGGGTCTTGCAGATCGTATTTAAAGTGATTGGTGCTAATTTCACAGGCACTCTAGTTTAACAGTAGCTAATTCTCGCCTAATTTCTAAAGGATTTAGTCCTGTATGATTTCTATCTAATGTGGTACCTGGGCCTTTGTAGTTTGTATATAAAGTAATCCAAGTTATAATACTTAGCTAGTTTAAGATAGTGTCTAGGGTGAAAGTACTTAGAAAAATTGAAAGAACAAGGTAGTGAAGGGTGGGATTTGTGAAGGAAATGGGTTCAAAAGCGATTTTAGACTTTGGGATTGAGTTCTGACAGGTTAATAAGGTGTTAGGATCGACCCATTGCCTAAGAACGTCTAATTCTAGGTTGGCAAAAATCCGGGATGTTACATGGACACTTTTAGTCCTCATATCGATAATATCGTTAAGGTATCGAGGACATCGACAGTGCAGGTCGATCATATCGAGAGTGCTTCGATAAAATCGACAAGGCGAGAAAAACTTAGAGATTTTCCTATTTCAAAAAAAAGTTTTCTCACCTTAAAACCCTATGATTTCTAACTTTGTTTTTAAGGGTTTTCTTTACCTGGTGTTTTGGGTCATGGGATGTGAGGTTTTAGATTCACCTGTGACGAGCTTGCACACATCCAGTTGAGGCAGACACTTGAATTGATCTTCCTATCAAGCTCTATAGACAGTCTGACCTACCACTCACGTAACTTGACAAACCAAGGCACTTTCAATGTTTAAGTTAGTTTGATGTTGATACTCCTTTTATTATGGTTTAAATTGCTAACTTTCACACTCTTTCTTACTCTCTTCACTTATTAGTTACCACATTCACATATTTTTATCTTTTCTTCCTTTATCATTTTGTGACAAAAGGGGGAGAAATTGGGTAATAGATTGCTTATATCCTAATCTGTTTTATGATAATGTGGTTATTTAAATGAGATGTAGAGATGTGGATATGCATGTACTGCGTGGAAAGGAATTTTTTTTTGGAAATGTATATGTATCTCTTAATACAGGTCTCTACTGAGCTTAAGTTGAAGGGGAGTTGATTGAGGGGGAGTTGTGGTTGTTAAATTTTGTTTGAACTGAGTGAATCTATGTATTAGAATAGGTTAATCTTCTGTAAGTTGGTTTTTCACAAATTTGACAAAGGGGGAGATTGTAAGTGCTATGTTGTAAATCTAGTACCCTAAGTTGTCAAATTTTGTTGTGCCAAAGCACTTCAGTATGGTTGACTTGTTTTGATAGATAGAAAGTTCACCTTCAAGTTCAAATTGATGAAAAGTTCACCTTCATTCAAAGATGAGTGTGGTGTTATCTACATCGACATTATTTGTGCTACAGGTACGCATGTTCAACTACAACAACAAGTTGAAGTTCATCAAGTCGAGGTACTCAAGCTCAAGTGCATCATTACTTCAATCCTCAAGCTTAAAGTTCAAGCTTATGTTAAAGCACAAGATCAAGTCTCAAATTCAAGCTCAAGTACACTACTTCAAGCTTAAGTCACAAGAACAAGCTCAAGTACATTTGCTCAAGTCTCAAGACACAAGTTCGAGACAAGTTCAAGAATTCAAGGTCAAGCTTCATGTGCTTCATAGTGTCCTGTCTGCCGAAGCAACCGGTGGTTCAATTTCAATACTCACATTTAAGGTATACATGACCCTAGAAAGACTTTAGGATTAGGTCATTAACATTGTGTGTTTAATTTGGGTCATTGTACTTAATTTAGGCTTTGCTTTAACTAGTACTAGTATTGGTTCGACTAGTCCAGGCACTGGCTCGACCAGTCTAGGGTTTTTCTCGACCTGTCAAGATTTAAATTCAAATTTTTTAAATTTTCTGGTAGGTCCTCGACCAGTCGAGTACCCTACTCGACCGGTCGTGGAGACTGGTTTGACCAGTCGAGTGTGGCTCGATTCGAACTCCAGCAACGTGATTTTTATTCACTCGACCAGTAGAGCTAGCCACTCAACCAATCGAGGGTCTGTTTATCCGATCGCGCCAGAAAGTTTAAAAATTGATTCGGCTATGACTAGTCAAGATGAACCCAGGACCAGTCGAGTGAACCGATTTGCAGCCTATATGTAAGGCCCATATCCTATTTTGTACCATTCAGTAGACTCCCGCGATCCTCTCTATCGAATTCCGGCAACCCGCGACCTGTAATCGACATTTGCGTGCGACCCTGAGTCGCATCCCGTATATCTGAGTCAGCTCGACTCGGAACTTGTACCATCGCGACCGCACCATCACCGCGGTTCCAATGTCGCGTCTTGCGCACCGATGCGATACCCAGGCCAAGAGTTGTGGGCCCGCGTATATTTTGAAAAAACGTTGCACATTACGAATTCTGAAAGAATCTCTACAACCATCACATCAATCAATTAAGTACTAGTCAAGTACACAACTCATGCTTCTCCCATCCCTTTCTTACCAACAAAGACAAGCAACCCATACTCCATGCCACCTCACCCCCCATAAGTCAACTCTCTCTTACACACACCCATCCCTCTCTTACACTACCCATTCCTCTCATCCCATCCTTCTTACACAACCCAACTCCTCTCTCATTTCACTCCATTCTCTACCATTTCTTAAGCAACCATGAGAGAAGAATCCTAAGGAAAGAAAATAAGCTAAGTGTGTGGCCCACTTCGTACCCAAAATCCCTCATCCTAGCCCTCCAATCCTCATCATCTTCCATAAAGAGAGAGCCAAGGAATTTGGTGTTCCATCGGACCAAGAAGATCAAACGGTGGGTGTTCTTATAGGTTTAGATTTTGTATTTTATGATGGGCCAAGTGTGGCCTACCGATTGATGGTACGGATCTCACTTTGGTCCCTAGGTGTGGCCGATGGCCCACCATGATTCATATGTTCATCCCATGATGGGGTCATTCTCCATGGACCCCATCATGATGTTTATTTTCCTAGTTTAGAAAGGTCATCTAGACCTTGCATTTTGGTGGAGAAGGGATCTCCACTGTTGATTTTAATTGGTAGGCCCACATGTAATGGGACCCACTTGATGTATGTTATAATGCAAGTAATGGGACCCACTCTTTTCCCTGATTTTATGGCCACTTATGATGTATGTATTTTATCCATATTGAGCACCAAGTGGACTAAACCGAGCCCCACCTTGCTGCCCACCTGCTGCCCGTTTTGGGCAGACCCTGTTGAAGGGAAAATGCAATTATCAACTTGATCCGTGGACCCCCCACGTGATGTACGTGTAACATCCATACCACCCAGCTTCTAGACGTGGGGACACCTTGATATATGTAGTTGGTGGGCCACGTGTATGTGGACCCCACCTTGTGATATATGTAGTTGGTGTATGTGGACCCCACCTTGCTAGACGTATTGTATCCAGACCGTCCAACCACATGTAAAGACCGTTTTATGGCACTACAGAGAGAAGGAGATAGATCTAAAATTCTAGTGGGACCCACCACGTGTATGTGGGACCCACCCTAATATGTGTTCCATCCACCGTCCATCTGTGGACGGTGAGAGTATCTCACATACCTCATGATCAAACCCGTATAGCTGGACGTGGGGCCTACTCTCATGTGTGGTGTCCACACCGTCCAGCAAGGATGGTGGGACCCACCTAATGTATGGATTCCATCCACGCCGTCCATCCATCTAGACCGTGGACCATACCATAATATGTGTTTTATCTCCACCATCCAGATTGTTGGATGCACCGCGATGTATTTACCTTACCTCCACACTGTCCAGATGTTTGGACGGTGGATGCCACCGTGATGTGTATGTATGGTTTGCACCGCCCATTTGTGGGGCCCATACATGATGTATGTGATATATCTCAACCGTCCATCAGTGGGTCCTACCACTGTTGGACTGAAGTCATCAAGTCCTGTGAGTCCCGCATGATGTATGTGTTACATCCAAACTCTCCATCTATTGGACGAGCAGCAAATAGCTGTTGTAGTAACGGCAGCAAGTTCCGTGGGCCACGCCGTGATGTATATGTTATATCCAACCATCTATCAGGTGGGCCACGCTGCAAAAATCAGTGGATATTGAACATCTACCATTGAAGTTGTTTAGGATCACAAAAGTTCTAGATCAATGTGAAATTGTTTTCCCTCTTAATTCAGACCTTTGTGACCTTATGAACAAACTGGATGGAGAAAATAAACGTGATGGTGGGCCGGTGAGGTTTAACAGTGAAAATCATTATCTCCACTGCTATTTGTGGTAAGGTCCAGATGATCTTCCGATATGATTCATTTTGTGGGTAATGCTCTAAAATAATCTCTAAATAATAGATGAATGGCGTAAATGGTCCAGTTAGGACGACGGACCCATCTTGATGTATATGAGGCCCGTTGTTGCGGCCCACCTTGATGTATATTAGGACCATTGGTGCGGCCCATGTGATGTGGCCCACTTGATGTATATGATGCTCATTGTGATGTATTTGAGGCCCATGGGTTGAGGCCCAATGTGATGTATATAAGGACCATGAGTGAGGCCTAATGAGATGTATGTGAGGCCTTTGTGTGAGGCCGAATGTGATGTATATGAGGTCCATTGCAATGTGTGATTCCACCATGATGTATGTAATGTTATTTATGGCGGGTCATGCCTTGGGATCAATGATGGTTAAATGTCAGCATTGTAACTCTCCCTAGGGCCCATTATTAGGCCCATGCTTGTTGTGTGTAGGACGTCTAGGCCCATATTCGTTATGAAGATAATTCATCACCATATAACATGCTTAGTATAAGTCCATGATTCATGTCCATACGCATCATATGTGTGAGACCCGTATCCTAACCCGTAGTGTTCCGTAGGCTTCCGCGGTCCTCCCAGTCAAATTCCGTCGACCCACAATCTGTTATCAACGTTTTGTGCGCGATCCTGAGTCGTGTCCCATATATCAAAGTCGGCTCGACTCGAAACTTGTATCCTTGCGACCACACCGTCACAGCCGTTCTGACGTCGCGTCTCGCATGCTGAAACAATACCCGGGCCAAAAGATATGGGTTCGCGTTAAGTTCGAAGAAAACGCCACGCGTTGCAAATACCAAGAGAACATGTCCCATCAAATGTCAAGTACACACTCCATCACTCACACCCATCCCCAAGTACCATACCCATCCCCAAAAGTCAACTTTCCATCACTTCACCCATCCCTCTCCCGATCACTCCATCACTCACATCACCTCTCTCTCTCTCTCTCATCTCTCTCTCTCTCTCTCTCATTTTTCTCCCAAGCTCCATGACAGCAACTCCAACGTCCCAACCTCCATGAGAGAAGCTTTGTGTGGCCCACTCCCTACCACTCAATCCAACCCTTCAAAGCCGATCTCAACCGTTAAAATTCACCCCTTGAAGCTTTAGATCGCATCGGCGGAAGGAGGAGCCCGAGAAGATCAAAGATGGGTGATTTTTATATGATCTTGATGATTAGAGGGCCCACTTATGGTGGGGCCCATCTTGATGTATGTATTGTAATGAGGGACCCATAGTGGCGGGGTCCCTCCACTACTCCGATCTCTATCTCTCTCTCTCTCCCTCTCTCCTTTTTTAATATGTGACCCACCATGATCCTATCCATGATGTATCATTTGTGGGGCCCACCTTACTGACGTCCAGCGGCATGCCACCTGTGTGTCCACTTGGACAAACCTGGATAGAAGAGAAAATACAAATGTCAGCTTGATCCAAATGGTGGTGGGCCACCACGTGGACCCACCATGATAAATGTGTTTTATCCAAGGGCCATCTAGTCCCTGAACATGGACTGGACCCCATATGATGTATGCTATGTAATTCACATCGTCTAGTGATCTGGACGGTGGAGATCCACCCCACCATGACGTATCTGTTACATCCAGAGTGTCCTTCCATTTTGAAATGGGACGTGGCCCACTATCACGTATGTGTTTTATTCAAACCAACCAGCCATTTGGCGGACGGGGCCCACCCCTGAACGTGTGGGTGGGACCCACCTTAACGTATGTATCATATATCCACACCATCCATTTCTGGACGGTGCAAAGAGGGGCCACCTAGATGTATCCAGTCGTCCATCCGTTGGCAGCCATTGTGGCACCAACGTGATGTATATGTTTTATATACAAACCGTCCTTCATTTGGAGGTGTGGGTCCACCCCACACGTGTGGCACGTGTGGGGATGGGACCCACCTTGGTGAATGTATTGTATATCCCCTAGCCGTCCATCTAACTTTTGGTGCGGACCCCACCTTAATGCATGTGTCTATACACACCATCCAACCATATTTTCAAATTGTGTGGGGCCCACCCCTGTTGAGGGTCAAATATTGCATATTAGACCCCGATTTTTGCCTGGAATTACAAGCATAATACTATTTAATGCCCTGATTTAATCGTGATCGTGATGCAGGTTACATTTGTGAGCGTGGATCGAAATAAAATACCAAGAGCATGGAATTGACGCTCTAGAATCACCAAGGCAATTGACGAACTCCAGGGGACCAAAATCGACGGAATTACACGCCAGGGATCCGCGAAAATCGAGAAATTGAAGCTCAAGTGGCTCGAAAATCATCCAGAATGTAAGATCACGGGGTTCCCACCATCTATTTGGCTCGAAACTTCATACATGGTCTGAGGGTCATAAATTAACCGTACACGTCGAATTTCAACCATTGGATCCCAGTACAAGTGGCTTAACGGATAGATCAGCCTATAAACCGTCGATTTTAGGCCCACGTGACATCTGGATATGCCTCAACTTTGGACTCAACGCCTTAAATGATATGGCAGGGTGGATGGACGGAAAAGATTGCTTAGAACCATCGTATGTGGACCCCACCTGAGTTGGGTGTGCATAGTGCGCAAGTGCACTAGCCGTGCACGACAAAAAGAAACGGTCAAACCGCCTCTTGACCGAGACTCCTTCCTAAAAACGGAATCCCGTTTTCATTCCAGCGTCCGCACGCCGTCCATGCAAGTTGCTGATATGGGCCATCAAGGTGAATCCTGATGGATGATCTACACCGTCCATTAGTTTCCCATCGAGCCTCTCATTATCGCCTAGGTGACGAAATTTCAAGGTATAGCGGAGATTGATTTTTAACCGCCCAAACGTAGGACGGACGGCTGGTTTAAAACTCAATGGGCCACCCTTAAATCGATCAGAAACCAGTCATATCTGAACGGTTTTTCGTTGTGCATTTAATGGACGGTGTGGATTACTCAATCGATATTTCTCACGGGCCCCACCAACATCGCAGCGAAAGAGGATCCGCAGCTCTGTTTCACGTCTAATCGCAGCCCGACTTTTGCAGACTGTGGTGTGTTTTCGATGACGATCATACAGCTGATCTGGACCGTCCATCATGTAGACCTTCCTAAAACGTCCCAAGGGATGCTATCCTTTTAAAAAACAAGCACGGGAAGAAGGAGGTTCGGTGTTGTTTTGTGGACGCATGAACAGTCTCTGCGGAAGGAGGTTTCTGAATCTGTAGTTGCGTAAACAGTTCTCCAAGCTATGTTTCGCACGGACTATCCAACATCCACACCTTTCCACATCCCAGCTAACCTCCAGCAACCATATAAGCAAGAGAATGGAGAGAGAAAGGGAGAAATCATCCACGGCTGGAAAGAGAGAGAGAGACAGGGAATGTGAGAGAGACAGATAGAGAGTTATTTTTTTATTTTCTTTTTCTTTTTATTTTATTCTGTTTTGTTTGAGAGAACTAGCGAATCATGGTTGGCTAAACCTCTTAGCTAGGGCTAAGAGGTGAAGCTTGTGACGTGATGGGAGATCTCGACGGTTAGATTCATATGAAGAACTAAAGTTTGATTCTAGTTTTGAATTTATGGAATATTTGTAGTCTTTTAATGGTTTATTGTGACTCAAATTACAATGGATCTGCGATGACTTCAGGTATGTTCATTACATCACAGGGATCGTGAATTAGGAGGCTCTGTTGTTCACCATTGTCCCTTGGACATGGTTGGATGACAAAATTCTTTCTGGCATTCATATATCTTTGATTGGTGGAGAATTAGTTTAATTTTGTTGTTTGCTTTGTCTCATGGGCATGGTTTTGTGATGGAATCGTCTCTAATTCGTATGCCTTTCATCTCTTTGAAAATTAGAATCAAAAGAAGTTCTGATTGAGTTGTAGTGCCATATCCTCCAACTAGATGAACATGGGACTTGAAGTCTAGTTGAGTTCGTGAATCGACCATAGATCTCCCTGATCTCTACAAGTGGATCCTCTGAATCCCTAGTTTCCTACCTTTGATTTCTACAAGTTTTTAGACAAGTTTTTTAGTTGATTATTCATCATTATTCTCTTATTTACCACTGATATAGATTTCATCTTATTCTAGTTCTAGTTAGTTTCAGATCACGTACAGGTTTCAGTCCCTGTGGATTCGACCTCGGTCTTACCGAGTTTATTACTACATCACAGCCCTATACTTGGGGAGTGAACAACCCCACACGTATTGCACATGTGGGATGGGACCCACCTTGATGTACGTGCCTTACGTCCTGGCCGTCCATCTGTTTGGGGATGGTGGGACCCCCCTGCAACGTGTGTGTGTGTGTGTGTGTGTGTGCGCGTTGAGTGGCGCACACCTTGATGTACGTATGTGTTCACCACATTGTCCATCCATTTTTCTAGGATGAGGCCCACCTCTGTGTGTGTGTGTTGTGTGGCGCACACCTTGATGTATGTATGTGTTTCACACACACCATCCATCTATTTTTAGCTCATGTGGGGCCATCCTACACGTGTTGTACATATGAAATGGGACCCACCTTGGCATATGAATTGTATATCCACTCTGCCATCTATCCAGATGGTGTGGCCCCCACTATAATGTATATGTTTTATAAACACACCGTCAGTCCCTGGACGGTGTGTGTGGGACGCACTATGTAAATGTTTTATATCCCCGTCGTCCATCTATTTTTACTAGGACCCACCTCGGATGTATGTGATCTATTCAAGCCGTCCATCTGTTTTTCCAGCATGGGACCACCATGACGTATTTATTTCATGCACATCGTCCAGATGTGTTGGACGGTGCTGGACAATGTTTGGAAAGTGTTGATGTACATGGACAATATTTGGACAGTGTTGATCACATTAGTGAGCCATGTACCCCTATGATAGTTTACAATGATACACATGTTGCACCTACGACTATTGAAATGATTTTAGATGTAATCCAAGCTCCCACCGTCCATCAGGACGTGGGACCCACCATGATATATATGTTATATTGTCCATTCATGTGGCCCCCACGTGATGTACGTGTTTGATCGGAGTTGTCCATGTCATACAGCCCACTTTGATGTACATGAAGCCCATGAGTAAGGCCTATTGTGATACATCTGAGGCCCATGGGCAAGTCCCATGGGCAAGGCCCATTGTGATGTATTCGTGGCCTATGGGCAAGGCCCATTGTGATATGTATTAGGCCCATGATGCGTGGCCCTTTTTATGTATTCGAGGCCCAGATACGCAGCCCATTTGATGCATATGAGACCGATGTGTAGGGCCCACATGTTATGTATTTAAGGCCCATAGCAGGGCCCACCTGTTGTGGATATAAGGCCCATTGGTGCGGCCCATGTGTTGCGGCCCGCTTGATGTATATTGGCCTATTGGTGCGGCCCGATGATGCAGCGGCCACTTGATGTATATTGGCCCATGAGATGCGGACCATGTGATGCGTCCCACTTGATGTATATGAGGCCCATGTTTGAGGCCCAATATGATATATACCCAGCCCATATGTTGGGGCCTGATGTGATGTATTTATGGCCCATGGGACGAGGCCCGATGGATGTATATGTGGCCCTTATGTGATGCCATGGGTCCACTTTACGCTAGCTCTATGTGGGCTACTCCTTGCGAGCAATGTTGGTTAAAAGGCCACTGTAACAACTCGAAAAATTCCGTATAAAGACCCGAGTACCACCTCAAGCAGAAATCACTCAGGACCAAATCCTTTAGAAATTAGACGAGCTTAACTAAGTGTTAAACTAGATTAGCTACGAAATCTACTTGATCCACTTTAAATACGATCTGCAAGACTCAAAACTTGTAGAATCATTGACGTTAGGTTACCGTGAAATCTAGGATCAATCTCATTACCCAGTTGCTCTCGGGAGCACACTAAAACTCCGTATTGGATCTGGACCGCATGTCGAAAGTCCGATTACTAAGACCGCCTTGTTGGGCTTAACAACCATCTCAAAAATCAACTCCAGATAGTGTCCCGAGGCTATTCGCTTGAGCCCGGAGCGAAGAGTGTGAGAAAATGTGGTTTTCTTTAGAAATGAAATCTAATTTAAGTAATCTGAGACTTGTCGCTTGTGGGCCAGATATAAGCAATTAGACTGTCAGAATCTGGCCCAAATACACCCTCGGATTAGGAGAAATTTCATACACAGGTCAGTGTACTTGTGGCCCTGATCGAGTTTCAGTAACCGTTGAACTGAAACTGGTCTGCCACATGCGATCTGGAAACCCGATTGGAACAAAAACTTAACTCGACCTAGATCCATGGTCAGGGAGCTTAAGTCCGACCTTTGGCTCAAGGGGGGCTCCGGAAGTGCTCCGTTGAGCTGAAACAGATACCCTTTGGCTATAACCTAAGTATACCTTGGCCCTGGGGCCTTTCCCATCAGTTTTATGCCTATATAAGGACCTTAAACCCTCTCTCATTCACTCCATACGAATTTGAGAAAACCTAGGAGAGAGAAGAGAGTAAAGAGAGGGAAAGTGTGAGAGAAGTGGGAGAAGATTCCTGGCA
This sequence comes from Magnolia officinalis, assembly GCA_021015155.1. Classification (NCBI taxonomy): domain Eukaryota; kingdom Viridiplantae; phylum Streptophyta; class Magnoliopsida; order Magnoliales; family Magnoliaceae; genus Magnolia; species Magnolia officinalis. The sequence goes on along the minus strand of JAJHSJ010000005.1, from coordinate 64,638,350 downwards.
CTCTATCCTGCCATTCTGCGTGCTTAACCATCCCCATCTAATCGCTATTCCGGCGATTCTGACTTCGTTCTTAGGTAAGAAAACCTAACCCTAATCTGTTCTAGCATTTCTGATAAAGTTAGTTATGAAATGGCTAACTTAACTCATGCTATAGGTTGCAAATCCGTCGTTGACAAAGACTTAACTTCTAAAACGACTCTGTTACGCGTTTATCGGCATAAAGTGCAGACTATGGATGTATAGGTTATGGTTTTTAAAGCTTTCAATGTCAGATAATGATAGATTCCTGATGTGGGTGTTATTTCACATGTAAAATGTGATGTTCGTTTTCCGATTCAGTTATATATGCAATTTGTGGCATTTAACATACTATGTGTATTTGTAAAAAATACCGTATACATACAAAATATGAAAGTGTGTTTGCCATGATTAAGTACTGTGTGCATATGCTAGTTATATGTGTAATAACTACTCGGCGAAAGGATTCGCCCTAATAGATGTTTTTGCCAACATACGTTATGTATGTTAATAAGTGTATTCTAAGTGTTTGTGAAAATGCTTGTATGAGTAAGTACTTAGGTGATAGTGCTTAGGGTGGGTGTTGGGATAGGATTCTCAACTACCTTAGAGATGTGTATGATTTCCTCCATGCAAGTTGTTTAGTTTAATCACTTATGAAATGTATGTGTTTGGATTTCCTGTTTGCATTGTGTTTTATAACATGCTCGTTAATATGTTTGAATTACTTGTTTGTTTAATTCTGCTTTGACTACTTCACATGCTTACTGGTTAAGGATTGAATGTGTTTGGACTACAGTATAGTCCATGCATTCGGTAACAGGCTTTGAATTCGTGGCAGAATTCATTCGCCACGTAGGATGTGTTTGACGAACCCGAGTCGTACCAGAGTTGTTGGTAGTGGTTAGGCCACACGGAGTGTTTACGCACTCCATGTCAATCAACTTTAGGTATGATCGTATTAGTCGAGCTCACTAAGTAACCCAATTTGCATATTATATGTTCATTATGTATGGACGCTATTGTTTGAACCTAAGGTACCGAACTCACCAGTGAACCCCATTTAACCTTTGTCACGCCCCAAACCCAGAGATCAGATTCGTAGGAATCCCGATCGCTGAATCCGGTGCCGACAGCCTCTGTAGTGCCCCATTCTCGGCTCCTAGCGTCCATACGCCAGATTCCGATCCTAGGATCCTACAAGGAGGATTTTCTCAATGTACATTTAACTCATAATAAGCATAACCACAAGATTACCCAATTCACAAAGGCAACATCATCATCACATATCCACTAATATAATCGTTTGAGTACAATGCTGAAAGGAAAATACATGATATCAAAAATCAAGCTCCAGAAGACCGTTGCACGCTCCAAGCTCCACACTGCTACAACCTAACATCACCTGCACGCATCTATCGTGCATAAGCTTATAGAAAGCTTAGAGGGTGGTGTAAGTGTGTGCACAAGGTAAGTGCCAAGTATTCAATGCAATGACATAATCATACAATGTCGAAATAGGCGCAAGGTCATGAATCGTACATTATCAGAGTAAGCAAAAATACTGACAAGTCCATGAGTCAAACAATATCAGAATATGCGATACCAATCAACTATACAAATGAGGAATCATAGATGGCCAAATATCGGATGCAGAGGATGCAATGCAATATACATTCCTGATGAGTAACACAAATAACGTCAGCCGTACCTAAACCATATAAATGTAGAAACACCATAACCCAAAATGCCGTATGCCGCGAATGTTATGCAATATGCGGTGCGAATGGAATGACTATGCTGGAGTGTGAAGTCGGGATGATAGTACATAGTATCGCAGGCTATGGGGTCCAGCACAAAGGACTTCTATCCAAACCAGTCCCATACCTAAATTTGGATAGTCAGACTCAATGTGATAAACTCCTGATCTCAGGTTAGTCGCGCGCCCCAACCGAAATCCTGGCCATTTTGAAGGTACACGTAACAAATAATTATGTACCACCAGCCCGAGTGGATAGTGAATGAATGAATGAATGAATATGCAACTTCTGCTCAATAAGTCCACATATCAGTACAGTTCCTCTCTGGGATCATCACCGGGGTCTATTACACTACACGCCAGCTTGCCGCCCCTATCCGAGCGCACAACTGGGTAAGTGGAAGAGACCTCACTATCCGCCTGCCAATATCGGGCCCGGCTCGTCGATAGCGGACCCATTCCTCAAGCTGGTCAAACTCAACCTAGATATTGCCCCCTCACTCAGGCGGGTAAGGTCACACCCCCTCCCAACCGACCACGACACAGTGGGAGACGCGGCCTCCTGGTATTCGGCCCTCGTGTGCTCATATATCCACTCGGTCTCGACGTTGGAGTCATCTCCTGGCCACGGAGGTTTAGGGATTTTCACCCAGGGACATCTATGGCGCCCGTATGCTAGAACTAAATATTTTCTGTGTCCCATCTGACCATCCACGATATACCTGTGGAGGCTACGGCCCTGATGTCGCTAGGGCATACAGTAATCATAATGCAAGATGCATGAGTCATACAATCCAGTCATGCATTACTCCTGCGCATATCGTGCGCTCATGTGAGATAACCTCTGCCTATCAGGGAGTCTCATAACAACACACTCAATGATATATGCAATGATCAACCACATCTCATAACAAACATGCAGATGATGTGTATGGGCATGTATCATGATGCTATGCTATCACATACTCATAATCAGTATCAATAACCGGCATCGACAATCGACAGCCAACATACATCACAATGGGCTCCATCTCCTGGCCCTCAAATGCATCACAATGGGCCTCATCACCATGAGCCACAACCATGGTCCCCCGATACATCATAATGGGCTACGACCCATAGACCTCAATATAAGTCAAGTGGACTGCATTAATGAGTCTCATATACATGACAGGTGGGCCCTGCACACGGGCCTCAAATATACAACATGTGGGCCCTACACATGAGTCTTGAATACATCAAATGGGTCACGTACCTGAGCCTCGAATACGCCAAGTGGCTACACATCATGGGCCTAGTACATGTCACAATGGGTCTTGCCCATAGGCCACAAATACAGCTTATTGGGCCTCTTAAATACCATGAGTGGGCTGCACAAGTGGACGGTATAGGTGAAACACGCACAACATGGTGGCCTGTATGGTGTAGACGGGTAGATAGTGCGGATATAAAATACATATATCGGGGTGAATCCCACCATTCAGCGACTAGATGGTGCGGATATACGATACACTTATCATGGTCGGATCACACATTGAAATGGGCCTTATGTACATCCCATTGGGCCCCGACCCATGGGCCTCAAATACTAAGCTGGGCCTCATAACATGGGCCTCATATGTATCAAAGTGGGCCTCAACAACGGGCCACAACACATAAAGATGGGCTTAATCACGTGGGCCTCATATGTACATTAAATGAGCTACAACAATGGGCCCTATGTATATAAATGGGCCACTAAACAACTAGATCTACCTCATGTCTAGTCTCAAGCCTCAAAATGATCTTAAAAAGAAATGGTTGGACGGCCTTAGATGTAACCTATGCATCATGATGGGCCTCATGGATTGACGGCATGGTTACAAACATCTTTTTCATGGTGGACTCCACCTGTCCAGGTGGTGAATGGACGGCGTGGATACAACATACATCAGTAGTGGGTCCTAAGCACGTGGTCCACCAAAATGTTTATTTTACATCAAATCTGTTGATAAGCCACATGTACATGGGGCATACCATAATGTTTGTCTGCCACCCAACTTGTTGGTAGGGTCACTTGAGCAAGGGCCCATTGTAATATTCATTTTCCATCCACCCTGTTGAAAGGTCACGTGGACAGAGCCACCGCAATGTTTATTTGCCAACCAAACTTTTGGTAAGGTTACAGGTCCTGGGGTCCACTGTGATGTAGTTCACAAATCCAACCCATCCATTGTGTGTGTCCCACCAATTTAAGGGTCCAAATCGAGTTTCAGGTGGATCCAAGCTAAATGTGGACCCCAGCATTTGATTCCATGTGGTTTGGCATACCATCGCATGAATGGTGATGGTGTGGGCCATCCGAGAACTGTTTATGGCTAATCTTTGGAACCAACGCATCATTAAAGGGAACCTATTAAATGAACGGGATGGATGTAAAACATATATCATGGTAGGGTCCACAACTGGAGCCAATGGGGCCCACCCTTTTTAACGTTGGACGTCCAGACTCCTCTGGACGTCAATGCAGCAAATGCATGCAATATATTTTATTTATTTTATTTTTCCTAGGTGGGACCCACATAAATCAGATCTACTCCGTCCATTGTATGTGTACCACAAAATTATACGTCCAAACCAAGTTTCAGGTGGGTCCAAGCTTCTTGTGGACCCCAGCAATCATTTTTCCCAAGTTTTAACGGAAAATACTAACATTCTCAATATCACGGCTCACCAAATAATTGTATCTGTCTCATTTTTCAGTTCAACGCCTAAAAGAATGCAAGGGTTGGGATGGACGGCTTGGATCATGCATAAACATCAAGATGGAGCCTACTTGAACTCCCGTTTCCAGACCCATTATGGGTAGCTCGTTAGCACATCCATGTCAGTTCACGCTTCACGTTAGTTACTTGCACCACTGGACGGCGTGGATGCTCACAGACATCATGGTGGGTCCCACGTGGACGTGGCCCACCATGTTGGTACATACACCCACACACACACACACCCCCACCGCCCCCTGGACGGTGGATAGAACATATAAATCACCATGGGCTCCGCCGTCCGCTGGACAGTGGAAATAAAATACATATATCATTGTGGGTCCCACGTGGGGCCCAAAATAATGTTTACAAGCCATCCAATCCATTAATAAGGTCACATAGACCTGGATGAAGGGTAAAAATAAATTTCATCTTGATTCAAAACTTCTGTGGACCCAAGAAGGGTTTCAATGGCAGACGGTTCAACCACACTGTTCCCTGTGACGTGGGCCACCTGGGCCGTATAGATGGTTGATTTTTGGCGTGGGGCCCACCGCCATAAGGGGCCATCAAATGCACGGTGTTGATTTCCATAACCATCACAGTGGGGCCCACGCTGGGGGACCCACGGTTTGCCAGGGACCGTCCCATGGCAGAGGACGTTGTGCCGTCCTTGCAGCAGCAGCAGCGTCAGCTGCTGTGTTACACCTTTTTTTAAAAAAAATAGTTTTTATGTAGTTTTTCTATAGTAGGGCCTGTATCAGGTGGATCCACTCCACCCATTGGACTCCATGGCTCGAGACTGTCCAATTGAGCCCAATATACAGCGTGTTCTGGTATATAAAAAAACATCAAGGTGGGTTTCAAAGGTCAAAACATTGTCTTCTATGCTATGGCCCACCGAATACTCGGATCAACCTCGTTTTTCGTCTCAACGTCTGAAATGAAGTGGAGACAGAAATGGACGGCATGGATTAAGTCCATACATCAAAGCAGAGCCTGCATGAGCGGTCCATCAAAAGGCCTCAAAACTCACTGTTTGTTCATACTTCATTTAGTCCACGTCCAGCGTCCAGGGACGCTGGACGAACGGCTCGAATATAAAAATCAAAGTGGGTCCCACATGAACGTGGCCCACCTTATTTGAATCAATCTGATACTTGTGGTTTCCCATCACCATAAGGTGGGGCCCACATGACTTGGACAGTTGGATAGGACATACATCAAGATGGGGTCCATCCGAGTGGGCCACACATCACACAAAATGAGAAAGAGAGAGAGAGAGAAGCACCCACCTTAGATCTTCTTGGACTTTTTCTTCCATCAATGCATGCTAGAGATCCAATGGATGCACTTCAACGGTTGAGATCGACTTAGGATGGTGGAGATGGGAGATAGGAAGGTGGGGCCACACTTGCTCTCCATGGAAGCCATGGACGTTGGGTGCTCTCATGGGGTTGCTTGAGAGAAAATGAGAGAAATGAGAGAGAGAGAGAGAGAGAGAGAAATGATGGGAGAGGAGTGATGGGAGAGGAGTGATGGTGGAGTGACATGAGGGTAAGGTGCTTGTTGACTTTATGGTACTTGTGTAAGAGAGAGGTAAGGTTAGGGTATGGGTTGCTTGTACTTGACTTTGATTGATGGATTGATGTGATTGACGGGACATTCTCTTGGATTTGCAATGCGCGGCATTTTTCTCAAACTGAACGCGGGCCGACATCTTCTAGCCTGGGTATCGGGTCGGTGCGTGAGTCGCGGCGTTGGAACCGCGGCGACGGCGCGGTCGCTAAGGTATAGGTTTCGGGTCGAGCCGACTTTGGCATGCAGGTCTCGTCTTAGAATCGTGCGCAACGTTGGCTTTAGGTCGAGGATTGCCGGAATTCGACCGGAAGGATCGCGGAAGCTTTTGAAACAGTACGGACTAGGATACGGGTCTTACAACCTTGGTACCTCGATCCGCTAAGACTCATGAGCCGGACATGGTGGTATGAGACACCGTGGTCGAACTGTCGGCCTACGCCGAGGCGACGAGTCCACCCATAGTGACCAGTGAGCAACCCAGACTCGTGAGCCAAATACGGTGGTATGGGACACTTTATTCGAGCTATCGGCCTACACTGATTTGGTGACAAGCCCTTTGTAGTGACCTCGAGCATACTCTGAACCTGCGTAGAGGCGACGAGCCTTTTCGTAGTAATCAGAGTATACACTAGGCTTGTGCTGATTTGGAGATGAGCCCAGTGCAGCGACCTAGAACCGTAACATCGTATGAGATTTACTAGGACTGACGATCCTAGAATGGATCCTTGTTTGGGAATGATATAAGGGAGGTACCCTAGTTTCCAAATCATGTTGTATGAAAAAAGGACTAATAAAAACTCGGTAATCATGCTCATAGCATCGCACTGCATGTGCTCCGGGTTGAAGAGCACAAAGGGAAGAAAGCATGCAGCGACCGTAAGATGGTGTCGTACGAGGGAGTGTAGGCGAGGGTATGCATCATTATTCATATCATTCTCGCATTAATAAGAGTACTTAGGGATGTTTGATTTTACTGCTTTATCATTACTGCTTGACTGAATTGATAACATGTTAACCTTTGTTGTATAGTTCCACTGAGTTGATCACTCACTCCCACGTTATAGGACGGTGTTCTAAACACCAACCAGAATCTGTCTTGATTTCAGATGACGGCGTGACCCCTGAGGCGGAGCCTGACTACTACGAGTTCTCATATATGCAGTTCTCCGTCGATTTCGCTTAGGCTGTCTGGATCGACGGGGCTACAGGGTTTATTATTATAGTTGAACTATGTTTTTGATATTTTGATTTTGAATCTATTACATATATATGGTAACTCAGTGATGTATTCATACTCTGGAGACCGATCGTAGATTTTTAACTCGTACATGTACATATATACATCTTTTAGTCACCGCTTGCATTGTATAAACTGATCTAGAGTATGAATTACTGTTTTGGTATAATCCCACTCATGATTAATGCACTAACACTGACAACAATTGAATCATAAGCATATATGTTGCATAAGTGGTGTTTTGGAACTCGGGAGTCGAGTTGCTACTCGACCCCCGATTTTCAGGGCGTTACAACCACATTATTGGGCAATGATGGTTTAATGTCCACATTGTGACCTTCCCTTAGGCCTTATTCGGTTAATCATTGAGGCCGATTGTCGAGGTCGATTCCGATTGTCGAGGATAATTCTTTATCGACTTTGTTTTCGATTGTTGAGGCCGATTTTGACTGTCGAGGCCGATTCTGATTGTCGAGGCTGATTTCAATTATCGAGGCCGATTCCGATTGTCGAGGCCAATTGTTGAGGTTGATTTCGATTGTCGAGGCCGAATGTTGAGGCCGATTCCGATTGTCGAGGCCAATTCCGATTGTGGAGGCCGATTGTTGGGGTTGATTCCGATTGTCGAGGCCGATTTCGATTGTCGAGGTCGATTCTGTTTATCGAGGCCGATTGTTGAAGTTGATTCCGATTGTCGAGGTCGATTCCAATTGTCGAGGCCAATTGTTTATCGAGGCCGATTCCGATTGTTGACATCGATTCCATTTGTCGAGGCCGATTCTGATTGTCAAGATCGAGTCCGATGATCGAGGACGATTCCGATTGTCAAGGCTGATTGTTGAGGTTAATTCCGATTGTTGAGGCCGATTCCGATTGTTGAGGCCAATTTCGATTATCGAGGCCGATTATTGAGGTTGATTCCGATTGTCAAGGCCGATTTCAATTGTCGAGGCCGATTCTGATTCTCGAGGCCAATTATCGATGCCGATTATGAGTATGTGACAACATAGCATCATGATACATGCCCATACACATCATCTGCATATTTTTTATGAGATGTGGTTGACCATTACATATGTCATTGGGCATTTTGTTATGAGACTCCCTGATAGGCAGAGATTGTCTGACATAAGCACACAGCATACGCAGGATTAATGCATGACTGAATTGTAAGACTCATGCATCTTGCATTATGTGTTGTGATTACTGTACGCCCTAGCAACATCAGGGCTATAGCCTCCACAAGCATCTCGTGGATGGCCAGATGGGACATCAGAAATCTATTACTAGCATCGGGCCGCCATAGATGACCCTCGATGAAAATCCAAAAACCCTCTTGGTACCAAAGGACGCCCTAACATAGAGACCAAGTGGATATATATGAGCGCATGAGGGCTGTATACCAGTAGGCCGCGTCTCCCACTGTGTCATGGTCGGTTGGGAGGGGTGTGTCCTTACCCGCTTGAGGGAGTATGCTATGCTAGGCTGAGTCTGACCAACTCGTGAATAGGTCCACTATCGACGAGCCGGGCCAATATTGGTAGGCGGATCGTGAGGTCTCTTCCACTTACCCAGTTGTGCGCTTGATGAGGTGGCAAGCTGGTGTGGAGTGTACTAGACCCCGGTGATGATCTCATAGATGTACAATATTGTTATGTGGACTTATTGAGCAGGAGTTGCATACTCATTCATTCATTCATTCACTATCTACTCGGGCTGGTGGTGCGCAACTATTTGTTATGTGTACCTTCGCAATGGCTAGGATTTCGATTAGGGTGTGCAACTAACCTAAGATCAGGCGTTTACCACATTGAGTCTAACTATCCAAATTTAGGTATGGGACTGGTTTGGATAGAAGTCCCTTATGGTGGACCCCACAGCCTGCGATACTACGTACTATCATCCCGACTTCACACTCCTGCATGGTCATTTCATTCACACCGCATATTGCATTACATCCGCGTCATATGGCATTTTGGGTTGCTATGTTTATGCATCTATATGACCTAGATGAGGCTAATGGTATTCGTAGCTCTTCTGAATTGCATAGTGTATTGCATCCTCGATATCTGATATTTGTTCATTATGTTTTCGCATTGCATAACTGTACATTACTTTCTCAGTATATGACATTGGCTTGTTGATGATATTTTTATGGACATGTTGAAAGTGCCCTGCTTTGTCAAGTTACTTGACTGTTGAGTCAGATTGTCTACAGAGCCTGATAGGAAGATCAAATCAAGTGTCTGCCTCAACCGGATGTGTGCAAGCTCGCCACAGGTAAATTTAAAGCCTCACATCCAATGTCCCAAAACACCAGGTGAATAAAACCCAAAAAATGAGTTAGAAAATCATAGGGTTTTAAGGTGAGAAAACTTTTTTCGAAACAGGAAAATCTCTTAGTTTTTCTTGCCTTGTCGATTTTATCGAAACACCCTCGATATGATCGACCTACGCTGTCGAGTCCTCGATGCTTCATCGATACCATCGATAAGAGGACCAAATATGTCCAGCAACTTCACAACATATCTGGACAAATTATTGATGTATCAATACACCTATCGATATCATCGATATGCAAATCTCGAGTCCATCGAAAGTGGCTCGATAAGATCGATAGGCAGTTTTCCGGCGCCCCTGTTTTTTTAAAGAAAATCTCAAAATCCTTCGATATAACGATGCTCTTCCCGATATGATCTAAAATCAAATATCGATAAGATCGGGAGTCCATCGATGATATCGATCGAGGTCGCATATTTCTTCTAGCTTATTTTAGGGTGGTTTAACTATGATAGGGGGCCCTTCGATAGAATCGATATTCAAATATCGATGACATCGGTACCAGGTCGATTGCATTGAAATTGGACACAAACTTTCTAGCAAGCTTAATAAAAAATCCGCTGGATTTATCGATGCCTCGATGCTGATATCGATATCATCAACACTCAAATTCCGATGATCTCGATGGTTCCCCAATCATTCATAAAAACCTGAAATATTTCAAGACAAGTCTCTCTCATTTTTCAAGTGTCGATGGATTGAACCTATCATCGATGGAATCGAAGTTCGAAATTCGATGACATCGACAATTGTTTCGATTCATCGACCAGCTGACTAAAGGTTTCAAAAGCATATGACTTTGAGTTTGAGTCATCGAGCAGACCATCGATGCTATCGAGAGTATACGCTCGATGATATCGAACCTGCTCGATGATATCGAACTCAGTCATAAATGTGACCGTTTTAAATCTGTTGGAACCTTTTGCCTATATATAGAGGACTTGTCTATTGTTGCTGGGAGAGAAAGTAGAGAGCTTTTGGGTGTTTATCCTTAGATCATATACCCAAAGCCCTTTCTCTCAGGGAAGTTCATCCTCCAATCCACCCTTACCATTGATATTTTATAGAGTGGATTGGGGAATGAACTTCCGCATTTAAGGATCCTCCAGCTACTACCTTAATGGAAAATCATTAAGCTGAGATACCTTGAATGCATAAGATTGGAATCGCTCTATCTTCCTTATAGGAAAACATTTTGAGAGTAGGATTCCATCTTGACCTTAACTCAACCCAAAGCCGAGTATTAGTATATATTTTTGTGTTACGGATCAAGGGAGCAGAAGACTCTTCGTTAATAAGGAGAAGAAGATCTTCGGCATTGTACTTATCGGGACTCATCAACTTATTTGTAAGTATCTAGAGTCCAAGAGGACACTTGTGATCATTCCTTTGTAGGATTGGGTCTTAAGTGGTTCTCACCCTTTGAAGTCCTCATAGGAGGCCTCCAACGGGAGTGTATTTGGTGGGTGCATTATGTGGACCCTTGCTCTGTAGAGAGCATAAACATCTGGTTGAAGGTGAACCAGCAAAACCTTAGGTTTGAGGTCAACCGCTATGAAACCTCGGGTTTGAGGTGAACTGTGTAGAAACCTCCAGTAGGGTCTTATGGAAGATCCTTGGCCAGTGTGCCTAAAAGTGGGTGCGTTGTGTTGACACTTGATCGTGAGAAAATAAACAGTCAACCTCAGTGTAGGTTGTAAAGGTTGAAGGTGAACCTGATTTAAAACCTTAAGTTTGAGGTGAACCGCTGTGAAACCTCCTTAGTGAAATCTGGTACACTCAAGGGTTGAGTGCGGTTACCGGGAGTGGAGTAGATAAGTAGTTGAACCACTATAAAATTGACCGTGTTTGTGATTGCTCTTCTTCTGTGTGTGTGATTTATGTCAAAGCATTCATATTTATATATTTGATCACACCCCACACACATATACAGTCACATCCATCATAAACTAAGTTATACATTGCTATCTCTTGAATAGTTTGTGATTGGATCATCTACCAGGCTTGGAAGCCAATAGAGTTACATTTGAGTAATCTTGATAAATTGCATATTCATAGGATTAGTGAAGTAGGATTTTTAAATAAATCATAACAACTTTAAAAAGTCCTATTCACCCCCCTCTAGGACATATTGACATATTCCCGACTTCAACTAAAGCGGTCTTCACCACAATTTCACATCTCAGTATTTTCGTTTACTCTGATATTACATTCTAGGCATGCATATACTGCTCACACACTTACACCACCCTCTAAGCTTTCTATAAGCTTATACATGATAGATGCATGCAGGTGGCGTTAGTTGCAGCAGCATTGAGCTTGGAGCGTACAACGATCTTCTGGAGCTTTGATTTTCGATATATGTATATTTCCCTTTCAGCACTGTATTCAAGTGCTTATATTAGTGGATATGTGATGATGATAATGTTGCATTTATGATTTGGATATACTTGTGGTTATGCTTCTTATGAGACAAATGTACATTGGAAAATCCTCCTTGTAAAATCCCAAGATCGAAATCTGGCGTTTAGACGCTTGGAGCCAAGAATGGGGTACTACGGAGGCTGTCGGCATCGGATTCGGCAATCGAGAATTTTGTGAGCCCGATTTTCAGGTTTGGGGTATGACAATATATATGTTTGATATGAAGAGTGACTGATCATAGCATATGAGGAGTTGCCCACATGAGCAAGCGGTACGCGCAGGATTGCTACATGACTGGACAGTGTGATTCATGCATCTCGCATTTGTGTGACATGATCACTGTACGCCCTAGTGACATCAGGGCCGTGGCCTCCACAGGCACATCGTGGATGGCTGGATTGGATACCGAAAATATTGACTCTAGCATTGTGGGCACATAGGATATCGTTGCGGTGAAAGTCTCAGAACCTTTTTGTACCAGGAGATGCTCCAACGTCTAGACCAAGTGAATACATGAGCGCATGAGTGTCGAATACTAGTAGGCCACGTCTCTCACTGTGTCATGGTCGGTTGGAAGGGGGTGTGGCCTTATCTGCCCAAGTGAGGGGGTTGTAAGCTAGGTTGAGTTTGATTAGCTAGCAAATGGGTCCGCTATCGACAAGCCGAGTAGGTATTAGCAAACTACTGGTCAGGAGGATAGTGTAGTCTCTTCCACTCTCTAGGCTATGCGGCTAGGGAGGCACCAGTCAGTGTGAAGTGTACTAGACCCCGGTGATATCCTAGAGGGGAACTGTACTGATATATGTACTTGATAAGAACTGGCATGCTTGAGTTGCATCTTGCATATGACATTTGGCTACGTAGGTCTCGCATCTCATGGCCTTGGTATGGCTGATAGCATTCATGCCTTGCATTGTATAGCCTTGGTACAGTTGATAGTATTCATGGACTTACCAGCATACTTTTGCATACTCTAATATTGTATACTTGGCACTTGCCTTGCGCACACACTTACACCACCCTCTAAGCTTTTTATAAGCTTATGCACGACCGTTGCGTGCAGGTGACGTTGGATCGCAGCAGTACTGAGGCAGGAGCGTGTAGTTGAGCCTTTGGAGTTTTGATATCTATATTTGTATTTCTCTTTCCGCATTGTACTCAAAATTTCTAATATAGTGGATATGTGGTTATGTTTTTTTGTGACTTGATTATGCTTTTGGTTATGCTCCATTACAAAAAAAATCATATTACAAATCCTCCTTGTAGGATCCCAGGATCGGAATCTGGCATATGGGTGCCAGGAGCTAAGAATGGGGCACTATGGAGGCTGTCGGCACCAGATTCGGTGAGCTTGGTTTCCGAGTTTGGGGCATGACACTATAAATAGTGGACATTTCTCATAATTTTTCATTCATTCCAAGCCAATTCAAGCCACCACTCTGAGAGATAAATTCCCACTATTGTGAAGCTATTGTGAGGTATTTAAAATTTATTTTAATAGCTTTTTTGTTATTTAATTTCTTGATCTCTTGATTCCATTCTATTTTATTTAAAAAGGGATTTTAATTAAACCCTTTGTGAGATCCAAGAAATTGAATCCAAGTAGCCAAAGGTTGGATTTAATTTAAAATTCATCTAGACCTTGAACCCCTTCTTCTATAAGATTAAACATTGAACATTATCATCTACAAAGAAGCAGTTCTACCAGCTCATCGAAGAACATTCTTCAGATAAGTATTATATTTCAATTTTCTGTATTTTTGGTTTGTGAGATTCAGCCAGGAAAATCTCTATTTGTGGTTTTGACTGAGATCAGCCAGAAAAATCTCAGCGTGGGTTTTTTTTATTGTGTAAGCCCATTGCAAAACACATTTGTAAAGGTTTTAAGGTGAACCTTGGAAAACCTTCTTTCTTAGTGAAAGCCAATATATCCCGTGGGTGTAGATATTGGGAGTGGAGTAGTTGTGTGGCTGTTTCTGAACAGTTGGTGTACACACACAAACCACTATAATTCTCGGAGTTGTGGTGGATGATTGTATTTGATTATGTGTGTGAATGCTGTAATTTATTTTATGCTTTTGCGGTGAATGTTGTAATAGGTAATTTTATTTCTTTTGCCTTATTTTAGTTTGAGCTTTTGATACTCACAAACGTTTTAGAAATCAGGTTGTCCTACCATAAGCCATTGGTTTTTGGTGTAAGGTTGTCCTTAGAACAACGTTTGTATCAATCTCTCAATACTTGTTCATTTGAGGTTGCTTTATATTTCTGTTATTTGTGTTATCTTTTCGCATTTTATTTTTATTTAGCATAGTCCTATTCACCCCTCCCCCACCCCCCACCCCCTCTAGGACTTGGAGCTCGCCCTTTTCACAACTTATGAAGAGTAGCGCGGACCGGCCTCCATTCTCTCTCCCTCTCTCCTCTCCAGTACTTGTTAAAGGCACTGGTCTTCTGGAGATCCAATCCTTTAAATGAGGGGGTAGGGGGTATTTATAGGCTTTCCGCACGTGCGGGTCCTCGAATCCTGAGCTATGGAGCCCACTTTGCATTCTTAATCCAACCATCCTTAATGGGAGTAGCACGGACCAGCGCACCCATAACGAGTTGCACGGTCCCGCGCAACTCCTGCCTCACGCAACTTCTCCCCCGCACAACTTGAGATCCGCGGAATTTACTTCTTTTGCATTTTGCTTCAATATTCAATCTTCCTTCTCTAATTCTTTCCTTAACCAAATTTTATGCTCCAACAATAACATTCTAACTCCTTCCCTCTAACTGCTTTCCAAACTTGTCGTAGGAATTAGAAAAGGAGTTTTGGTTGAAAAATCAATTGACAAGTTAGAAAATCCTCAAATATTTTTGAAATATCATCTAAGAGCATGGCTTAAGAACATCGGATTGATGAAGGCCCTATGCATCACACACCACCTATTAAGACGGTGCGCAATGAGAATGAAGTGCATCGAGTTCCCCCGGTTCGAACATTACGAGATTATTTACAACCAGTGAGAACAAGTTCACCTTCTTGCATAATTCTTCCAATCGATACAGGAAATGTGAACTTCAAACCTGAGATAATCCAATTACTTCCTAAGTTCCATGGACTTGATTCAGAAAATCCATATATGCACATTAAAGAATTTGAAGAGATTGTTACAACCATACATTTTAATGATGTTCCTTCTTATACAATTAGCCTTAAATTATTTCTATTCACTCTAAAAGAAAAGGCCAAATCATGGTTTCATTCATTAAGGCCTAGATCCATTTGCATATGGGCAAAGATGAGCTAGGAGTTCCTTAAAAAGTTCTTCCTGGCTCATAAAATCAATGCTCTTAGACGGGAAATAATGAACTTCTCCCAGAAAAATGGTGAGACCTTTTTTGAATGTTGGGAATGGTTCAAAGACTTACTTCTCGCCTGCCCACACCATGGTTACGAAACTTGGTGGACAATTGATTTTTTTTATGATGGACTCAGTCCAAATATGCGCCAATTCGTACAGATGATGTGTAATGGCGAGTTCATGCATAAGAAACCAGAAGATGCATGAGATTACTTTGACATGCTAGCTAAAAATGCTTAATCATGGGACACATCAAACCAAGCTAATACTTCCACGGAAATGCCAAGAGAGATAGGAATACATGTACTCAAGAAGGAAGATGATATTAATGTACAGTTGGCAATTCTCGCATTAAAAATTGAGGACTTGGAATCTAGGAAGGAATCAACTAAGCTCAAAGCAGTCGTCGAAACCATATGTGGAATTTGTGAGAGCAATGTACACCCAATCAAAGATTGTCTTACAATCACAACTTTTCAAGAGGTGTTTCACGTTCAAGCATATATTACTGTAACGACCTGTAAATTTCCGTACATTGGGTCGAGTACCACCTCGACCAGAAATCACGTAGGATTAAATCCCTTAGAAATTTAATAAAGTTAACTAAGTACTAAACTCGGTTAGCCATGAAATCCGTTGGGATCGCTTTAAATACAATCTGCAAGACCCAAAACTTGCAGAATTGGTGACTCTAGGTTACCCTAAAGTCTAGAGCCAAACTCATTACCCGTCTGCTCTCGGGACTGAAACGAAACTTCGTATGAGGTCTAGATCGCACATCGGGAGTCCGATTAACACGAAGCTAAGGAACCAGGACCGCCCCACTGGGCTTGACAATCATCTCAAAAATCAGGCGATTCCGATGTCCCACGGCCATTTATTTCGATCCGGAGCGAGCGAGTGTGAAAAACACTATTCCCATCCAAATAAAAATATCTGGAATAGTGATCTGGCATCTTTTGGTTGCGCGTCAGTATTAAGCAACCTGCCCGTCGGAATCAGACCAAATTACACCCTCGGATTAAGAAAAATTTCAGGAACATTTACATGTACTCAGAACTTCTGATCGTGGCCCACTGACCGTTGAACTGAAAGTGGTCCGCCACGTGCGATCTGGGAATCCGATCGAGTCGAAAACGTAATCCCACGTAGATCCGTAGATGGTGAGCTTAAGTCTGACGTTTGGCTCAAAGAGGGCCACCAGAACATACCTTTTGAGCTTGGAAAGTGGCGAACTGCCTACATATGCAGCCACCCTTGAACCTGAGTCTATTTTGGACATGTTCTTGGCTATAAAAGGGGCTTAGAACAGCCCCTCTCACAGCCATACGAATTTGGGAGCAAACCCTTAGAGAGAAAGAGAGAAAAGAGAGAGAAAGTCTTGGAGATCGAAGCCGATCTTCCTCCTGCTGCTTCCACTCCTCCCACGGCCTACACCGCCCTATTCCAGGGGTTTTTCCGGCGGTGTCCATCCCATTTGAAGGTAAGAAACCCTAACCCTAGGTCTGATTTGAAGTTGGTTAGTGATAGGTTATGAAAAAGCTAACTAGTTACGCTCTTTAGGCTAGGAAACTCCCGTATACGGAAGCTCCAACACTCTTGCTGATTCGTTGGAATTCCAAGGGCTGAGGTGAGGACTTTAAGTGTATAAGTTACGGTTTTCAACGCTTTCAATGTCAGATAATGATAGATTCATGATCTGCATGCAAATGCACATGTACAAAGTGCTTTCCGTTTCCTGTTTCGATTAGCGATAAAGAATATGGAATTTTACATACTCTTGATATACGTAGAAATACCGTATACGTATTTTTGTTGAGAAAATGTTTGACATGTTTATTTAATGTTTGATTATATCATGTGTGGATAAAATGCTAGTTTGGCGAAAGGGATCGCAAAAATACATGTTCATGTGTAAATGTCATGTATGTTGAAATTGCGTATTCTAGAAATTTCGCATACGTGCGGATTTTGGAAATGTAATTGTAATGATTATTTGCTGTATGATTACGATATACACGGGAAAAATACTCTCGGGGCGAAGGGACAGCCCTAACACGAACTTGGCTAACATACGTCATGTATGTTGGAATAGTGTATTCTAAGTGTTTGTGTAAGTGCTTGTATTTGTACATGTGTATGTACTAGTGCCTTAGATAGGCGCTGATATGGGATTTCCGACTCCCTTAGAGACATGTAGGATCCCCTCCATGCGGTGGTTCACCGCAACCTTTCACTTGTAATGCGCACACAACTGTATCCCTATGGGGATAGTGTTTTATCACATGCCTTACAACATGCTTTACAACATGCTTTGCAACATGCTTGACTTCATGCTTTATAACATGCCTACTAACATGCTTGTATTGCTTGTTTATCATGCTTTACTTCACATGCTAACGATGAAAACTGTTTGGGTTTGGGACTATGTATATAGTCCAAACATTCGGTACCAGACTTGTGATTGTGGCTGAGATTCATGTCGCCACAAAGGACATGTCCGGCGAACCCGAGTCGTACTTCGGTTGGCGATAGTGGTTGGCCACGCGGAGTGCTTTTGCGCTCCATATCGCTCAACTTGTGGTGCGCTCGAGCTAGTCAGGCTCGCCAACTAAACCGAAGTGTAATTGTGTGTTCACCCTGTTTGGTCGCTACTGCTTGAACCTAGGGTACCAAACTTACCAGTGGCGATTCCCGTTTAACCATGGTACCTAGATCCGCTAAGTCGCATGAGCCGGGCATGGTGGTATGGGACACCGTGGTCGAGCTGTTAGCCTACGCTGGGGCCATGTGCCTCCCCGTGGTGACCATTGCGCAACTAACTTGTGAGCCGAATACGGTGGTATGGGACACTGTATTCGAGCTGTCGATACTTCGGCGAGAGCCGAGTACGGTGAGATCTGTGCTCGTGCTGACGGGCGACGAGTCCTCCGTGGTATCATCGAGTACACTCCAAGGGTCTGTGATTGGCCACGAGTCTTTCACAGCAACTAGAGTGTGAGTTGAGCCGAGTACGGTGAGACCTGTACTTGAGCTGACGGCTAGTGATTGAGCCGAGTATGGTGAGACCTGTACTCGAGCTGACGGCCAGCAATTGAGCCGCATACGTTGAGATCTGTATCCGCGCTGACGGGTGACGATCCCTTTGTGATGCCTTCACTAAGCTTCTCAAACTATAATATCGTATGAGAATAACTAGGATTGACGACCCTAGAATGGATCATGTTGGGAATGATACAAGGGAGGTACCTTAGTTTCCCAATACTGCTGGTTGAAATGGACTAATAATAACTTGGTAATCATGAGCATCATCGCACCGCATGTGCTTTGTAGATGTGGCGCACTGAGGGAGTTAAGCATTCGCGAACGTAAGATGATGTCGCTTGAGGGTGGTTTGGCAAGGGCATACAGCATCATGTCATGTCATTTTGCACTTAACAAGAGTAGTTAGAAATGCTTGATTTGTACTGCTTTATCATTACTGCTTGGTTGATTTGATAACATGTTAACTTATGCTTTACTGTTCCACTGAGTTAGCTACTCACTCCCACGTTACGGGACGGTGTTGTACACACCAACCAGACTCTGTCGCAGGTATAGAGGGCGCCTTGGTTCAGGAGCCAGAGCCCGACTTTGATGAGGACCAGGAGGAGTTCTCCTTCATGCAGTACTCTGACGGCTTCGCTTAGGCCGGCTGCATCGCGGAATTCTCAGGGCCTCCTTTGAGGATTGTATTTTGGGTTTTGACTTAAAAACTATACATGTATATTGGTGCTCAGCTAGTACTCATACTCTGGAGTTCAGAAAATTTTGTTACTTTACATACTTGAATATAAAGTTTCAGTCTTCCGCTTGCTTTTATATACAATTGAGCTGGAGTATGAATTACTGTTTTGGTTTAATCTCATTCATGTTTATTGCGCTAACTCAGACAACATTTAACCAGCACTGTGTATGTTGCATAAGTGATGCGTTGGAACTCGGGTGTTGAGTTCATACTCGACCCCCGAATTTCAGGGCGTTACAAGTTGGTATCAGAGCATGATTTTGATTAAAACTGGACCTGAGTTATGTCCCCACTACGTACGCTGACGCATTATACTTAGGAGGGTGCGTAAAAATTTTAGAAACAGTTCTAGGGTCTCCCGGTTTCACCGTTCGGTGAAATTCATTAAAAACGGACGCGTTGATCGAGTCTGTACTCGATCCTGACCGCACACACGAACTCCAAATCACCCCGTGACCGTCTATTGACGTGTCAAGACCACAATCCACCAAAAATTAGACGTTAAAAATCAGGAAAAATCAGATTGGTTCAGAATTTCCCGGAAACTGACCGTTCTGGAGCCGAACGGAGTCCGTGGGCCCCCCACGTTAACCTATTAAGTGTACAGACCAAACCAGGGTGCATTTGGCACCCTGGGCACGTGCCAAGATGGACCAGACCGCGGTGGCGCGGCTCCGGCCAAGTCCGGCCGCGGCGGCGCCGCGGCTCGGGCGGCGCGCCGCGGTCCGGTCAACTTTCCGGTGGATTTCCGGCCATGGGGTGGGTCGGCCTGACCCCCCCTACACAGTGGCACGTGCGGTTTGGGCTTTTGATTGGGATAAATGGGGCTGGAGCACCCTTCTTCCCATTTCACCCCCTTTCAAGCTCCAAGACCCCCATTTTCGATTTTCCCTAAAACCCATCTCTCCAAACCTCCAAATCCTCCATTTTCTTCCATATCTCACACACCCCAACCTTCCACAACAGCCCTAGCTTCCTCCCTTCCCCATTTTCTCAAGTTGGAGCTCTCATACCCCTCCTTGGAGCTCAAAATCGGGTAAGCTACTAACCCATTCCACTTCCTTCTTGTTTCTTCTTCATTTCCTACCTCTTGGGCTCCTTCCACACCCATTGGATTGTTATTTGTGGTGGAGCAAAGAGATCAGCCCCTTAAAACCCCATTTTGGCAATTTTTCATGGCCCTCCTTGGTGTGGTGGCCACCATTTTCTCTCTTTCCTCCATCCTATCTCTCATGGGAAAGAGGAAAACCGCGGCCGATGATGCCGGCCCAAGTAGGCCAGCCCATTCCCGAAGAAGATCCGACGTCGGGGCCGGCCCAAGCACCGTGCGGGAGTTTAGGTCAAAGCGGGACCTGGATCCTGACCATCCTGTCAGAAATGCTTACCCGATAGGCATGGAATATGGGCGCTTCGCGGGCCGCAAAGTTGTGTTTGAAGCTCATGTGGATGAAAGGATGTTCGGGCTACACCCACTGATGGACCGCCTGGTGGACATCGGTTGGAATTCTATGTTTGATGGCGAGTCACCTGCATGTGAGAACACGGTTCGCGCCTTCTATGCTCACATCGTGGACGCATCTGTTGAGCCTCTTCAGTTTACTGTTTCTGTGAGGGGCATTAGACGCACGATTACAGTGGAGGAAGTGGCTCGGATCACAAAGCTGCCGCGTGGTCAAGTACACCCCAGTGATAGCTTCTCCAGAAGTGCGCGGGAAAGGGATCGCCGCACGCGATATCTCTGTGGTCGCCGGGTTACTTGGAGGAGAGGAAACTGCATTGCGGCGACAAAAATGGCCGAGGACTTCCGTTTACTCCATCACATTTTCACCTACAATGTGTACCCACGGTTGGGTAACCGCACGGAATGTACTCGGTTGATGGTAGACTTCTTGTACAAGATGGGACATGGGGACGACATATGCCTGCCCACGTTCATCCTATCTCAGATAGTGCATGTTGTTCGTTCTACCAGGAACGATCTTTCGCTCCCATTTGGCCGTCTGATCTGCAGGATGGCTCGTGATGTAGGCTACAGGTTGAATATGGAGGATCTTGCACCTGTCCGAATCATAAGTGAAGCGACACTCAGGAATATGAAGATCGGCCCTCAACAGCGGCAAGCCCGACTCGACGAATCTGGAGATGAGTCGGATAATGCCGGCGAGGAGAGTGATGAGGAGGGCGGTGATGACATACAGGAAGAAGAACCTGAGGCTCAGGACACCGAGGAGAGTTCACCCCCTATGGCTCAGGAGCAGGGTGTAGATCGGGGATGCTTTTGATGCGCGATTTGCCCGTCTTGAGGAAGGGCAAGCCGCCCTGCAGCAAGAGATTGGTCAAGTTCGAGCCAAGCTTGAAGAGACTGAAGCCTATATGAAGAGAAGTTTCAAGAAGATGTCCCGTACGTTGAAGGCCATCCTGTGCTGTGCGCAGGATAAGAATGCTCCTCCTCCACCGCCTACTTCGGATGCTTAGTTATCCACGTGTTGTGTGTTGTTGTTTGTGTTGGTTACCGCGTTAGGCGGTTTATGTTTTCATGTTGTTGATGTAGTAGGTTGTAGCATGTTTTGGGTGTTTCCATGTAGTGAATGTATTGGCTATTATGTGGCTTTCTGTCGTGATTCATGTAACTCTGTAGTCCATGTATTATGACAATTTTGGGTAAATGAAAAGCATGTAGCCTCTTTGTATTAATGATGTGTGGAATGCTTAAGTGCTTTATGATGTGTATTGTGTTATATCTCACAAATGATCTACCCTATGTTGTATAGGGCATGTCGCGGCAGTATACGCGGAGCACGGCACATCTTCGTTTGACCGGCTCTATGGACCAGACTCCTTCTGGTAGTGGCGGTCCTACGGACCGTGGATTGGGATCTGATCAGCCTTCTGCTGGTCCTAGTGGTGGACAGCCACCTTAGACGCCCCCGGTCCGAGAGCAGTATCGGCCGTCATCTGCTGCACAGCATGATTCCCAGGCTGCTCCACCGCCTGATAGATTTGAGCAGCTGATGATGATGATGCATCAGCAGCAGATGCAGATGCAGCAGCAGCAGCAGCAGATACAGCAGTAGCAGCAGATGCAGCAGCAACAGTAGCAGATACAGCAGCAGCAGCATCAGGATCTGATGGCCACTATTGCTGAGGCCTTGTCCCACGGTGGTGGTGCGACTCCACCTACTACGTCTGCGCACCCTGAGGAGGATTCTGAGCCTCCTGCTCGATTTGAGGATGCGCCTCTGCCTACACCCGTTGCACCTCCTACCGGAGATGTCGGTACGCGAGGTCTACTCGAGCGATTTCAGCGCTTGAGGCCTCCTTCATTTGCGGGTTCTCACAGACCCGAGGAGGCAGAGTTCTGGCTGGACCGCATCTCCAAGATGCTACGGATGTTACATTGCTCTGAGGCAGAGCAGGTTGAGTTGGCTACCTTTATGTTTGAGAGGGAGGCCAACTTATGGTGGGACAGTGTGCTGCGCACGGTCGCAGTGGACTTCGTGTGGACCTGGGAGGCTTTCGAGACTCGGTTCTAAGAGAAGTATTACCCGCAGACATATCGACACGAGTGGGAGGATGAGTTTCTGCGCCTCAGGCAGGGAGGCATGACGGTGACGGAGTATGAGCACCGATTTACTGAGTTGGGCCGCTTTGTCCCAACCATCCTCGTCAATGAGCAGATGAGGATGCGACGATTTACTGGGGGCTTGCGACCTGACATACGGTCGAAGCTATGCTGCCACACCATTCCTACTTATGCGGTGTTGGTCCACATGTCTATGACGGCCGAGCAGGATGTGGACCGTTTGGCCCGATCACGCGGTACTATGGTTACGAGACCGCGACAGGATACACAGAGCAGGCCTATTTTAGGCAAGAGGCCTCGGGCCGATTCTCCCCCCAGGGCCGCAGCGCCAGTGGTTCCCATGAGACGCCCGTTGGTGACCTGCACGTTTTGCGGGAAACCAGGACACCCTACCGAGAGCTGCTTCTCGCACATGAGGGCTAGTGGATTTGCGCCACCGCAGAGATTGGGTCGCCCTTATCCCCAGGCCATTTCAGCTTCGCCGCTACAGACCACTCCTGCACATCCTTCATTCCGACCTCCTGTGTCGTTCTTCAGGCCGCCACAGCGACCCCTGGCTCCTCAGCCGAACCGCCAGCAGCAGGCTCGTGTACATACCCTTGTTGCTGAGGCACCAGAGACGTCGATATCGGCACCGACGGCTTTCGAGGGTACGACTCATATCCATGGTACTCCCGTTTCTCTACTGGTGGACACTGGATCCACTATCTCTATCATTTCATGTGGGGCGGTGAAACGCCTATCTTTGCATACTGTTCCCACTAAGGGAACGAGACTCACTACGGCCAGCGGGACCTTCTCGGATGTCACACGTTTGTGCGAGGGTTGCGCGATAGTTTTGGGTAGCAGTACAGAGCTCGTCGACCTTATTGTTGCTTCGCTATGGCACTACGACGTTATACTTGGCATGGATTGGCTCGCCAAGATGAGGGCGGAGATAGATTGCGATGCTCGGATCGTGACCGCCTATGGACCTGACGGCACAGCTTTCACGTTCCCGGTGCAGGTCAGTTGGCCCTGTCGAGTTGATTGTTATGCTGCTTTACTTGTGCCGATTGATGGTCCGACACTGGAAGGTACGCCAGTGGTTAGGGAGTTTGTTGGAGTCTTTAAGACTATCCCTGGCTTACCTCCTCGGCGCGAGATTGATTTTACGATTGACCTTACGCCTGGTGCGATGCCCATCTCGTTGCCGACCTATCGTATGCCTCCATGCGAGATGGAGGAGTTGCGGAAACAGATTGACGAACTTGTAGAGAAAGGCTTTATTCGACCTAGTGTGTCTCCTTGGGGAGCACCTGTGTTGTTCGTGAAGAAGAAGGACGGGTCGCTACGGTTGTGTATTGATTACCGTAGGCTGAACCAAGTCACAGTGAAGAACAAGTATCCTCTGCCTAGGATAGATGATCTGTTTGATCAGTTGAGGGGGGCGAAGTATTTCTCGAAGATTGACCTTCAGTCAGGATACCACCAGTTGCGCGTGAGAGAGGAGGACGTGCAGAAGACAGCCTTCAGGACGTGCTTCGGGCACTATGAGTTCTTGGTGATGTCGTTCGGTCTGACGAACGCACCAGCCGTGTTCATGGATCTGATGAACCGGGTATTTCGGCCCTTCCTTTACCGATTCGTCATCGTCTTTATCGATGACATCTTGATATACTCCACGAGTCGAGAGGAGCACGAGGAGCACCTGCGAGGGAGGATATGTTGCGAGCATGTGTGTTGGACTTCAAGGACAGCTGGGATGACTGTCTTCCGTACGCAGAGTTCGCCTACAACAACAGCTTCCAGGCGACTATTGGCATGGCGCCATATGAGGCTTTATATGGTCGACCTTGTAGGGCACCGCACTGTTGGGCAGAGGTTGGCGAGCGTAGCCTGATTGGCCCAGAGTTGGTCCAGACGACTACAGAGAAGATTGATATCATCAGGCGTCGATTACTCACAGCGCAGAGCAGACAGAAGAGTTACGCCGATACGAGGCGGAGGCCGCTGGAGTTCGAAGTCGGGGATCATGTGTTCCTTCGAGTTTCCCCTATAAAGGGAGTCCTTCGGTTCGGAAAGAAGGGGAAGCTCACACCGAGGTTTATCGGTCCATTTCAGATACTGGATCGAGTGGGTGATGTGGCATATCGTCTCGCCTTGCCTACGCCGCTTGCTTCTGTACACAACGTATTTCATGTCTCTATGCTGAAGAAGTACATTCCTGATCCTACGCACATCATCAGATGGGAGCAGGTACAGTTGAGTGAGGATGCTACGTACGAGCTGCGCCCGACGCGTATCCTTGATAGGAAGGAGCAGGTACTACGTAGCAAGGTCATCCCACTTGTGAAGGTGCTTTGGACACATCATTCCGAGGAGGAAGCTACCTGGGAGACTGAGGCCGAGGTCAGAAAGAACTACCCTCAGATTCTCGAGGACTACGAAAAGGTATAAATTTCGAGGACGAAATTTTTTGTTTAAGGGGGGTAGATTGTAACGACCTATAAATTTCCGTACATTGGGTCGAGTACCACCTCGACCAGAAATCACGTAGGATTAAATCCCTTAGAAATTTAACAAAGTTAACTAAGTACTAAACTCGGTTAGCCATGAAATCCGTTGGGATCGCTTTAAATACGATCTGCAAGACCCAAAACTTGCAGAATTGGTGACTCTAGGTTACCCTAAAGTCTAGAGCCAAACTCATTACCCGTCTGCTCTCGGGACTGAAACGAAACTTCGTATGAGGTCTAGATCGCACATCGGGAGTCCGATTAACACGAAGCTAAGGAACCAGGACCGCCCCACTGGGCTTGACAATCATCTCAAAAATCAGGCGATTCCGATGTCCCACGGCCATTTATTTCGATCCGGAGCGAGGGAGTGTGAAAAACACTATTCCCATCCAAATAAAAATATCTGGAATAGTGATCTGACATCTTTTGGTTGCGCGTCAGTATTAAGCAATCTGCCCGTCGGAATCAGACCAAATTACACCCTCGGATTAAGAAAAATTTCAGGAACATTTACATGTACTCAGAACTTCTGATCGTGGCCCACTGACCGTTGAACTGAAAGTGGTCCGCCACGTGCGATCTGGGAATCCGATCGAATCGAAAACGTAATCTCACGTAGATCCGTAGATGGTGAGCTTAAGTCTGACGTTTGGCTCAAAGAGGGCCACCAGAACATACCTTTTGAGCTTGGAAAGTGGCGAACTGCCTACATATGCAGCCACCCTTGAACCTGAGTCTATTTTGGACATGTTCTTGGCTATAAAAGGGGCTTAGAACAGCCCGTAAGACCCGTATCCTAGACCGTACCGTTCCGTAGATTCCCGCGGTCTTCCCGACCGAATTCCGGCAACCTTAGACCCTTAACCGGTATCTGCGCACGACCCTGATTCATACGTCGTTAACCCGAGTCGACTCAAACCGAGACTTGTATCCTTGCGACCGCACCGTCGCCGCGGTTTCGATGCCGCGACTCGCACGCCGATCCGATTCTCCGATCAAAAGACGTACAACCAGCGTTCGGTGCGAGGAAAACGCTGCGCGTTACAAAACCCAAGAGAATCTCAACAAGATGTCACATCAATCACATCAATCCATAAATCTCATCAAAGGTCAAGTACACATCACCTCACATGTCAAGTACAACCCCATCCCCAAGCAACCCCAAAGTCAACATCTCTCTTACACCCAAGTACACACATCACTCACCTTTTCACCCATCACACCCATCTCTCTCTCTTACATCCCATCCTCTCTCTCTCATTTTCAAAACCCTCATTCTCCAAGCAAGCAACTTCCATGGAGCAATCGTTCATGGCTCCCATGAGAGAGCTAGTGTGGCCCACCTTCCTACCTCCCATCCCCACCATCCAAAGACCATCTCGACCGTTGAATCACACCCTTTGGAGCTCTAGATCGCATTGTCGGAAGGAGGACAAGATTAAAGGTGGGTGTTCATAGCTTTTGATTTTGATGATTTTAGGGCCCACATTGGTGTGACCCATCTTGATGTATGTGTTGTATAGAGGGGCCCATAGTGGCGGGGGCTCTCTTATTTCCATCCGATCTCTCTCTTTATCTCTCTCTCTTTATTTATTTATTTAGTTATTTTATGGCCCACCTGGATGGGTTTATGGCCCACCTGGATGGGTGTAGCTGTTGGGCCACAAGTATGTGGACCCCACCTTGATGGACGTATGAAATCCAACATCCAGTAGTGGATCGTCCAACGGCTGAGGCCGCTGGACTGCTTGATTGGAAAACAGCCGCTGGACTGCTTGATTGGAAAACATAAATATAGCTTGATCTAATGAGTGGGCCACGTGTACGTGGACTCACCTGATGTGTGTGTGAAATACACACCGTCCAGCAAGGTGTGATCCCCACCGTGATGTTTATGTCATCCATACCGTCCATATCTGTGGACGGTGGGCCCCTTGTAATGCATATCAGCAGCCCAGACCGTCCATTGGACGGACGTCCAACCATTTGGACGCTACCTCCCTCATGGGATTTCTATTATTTTAATATATATATATATATATATATATATATATATATATATATATATATATATATATATTACATATATGTGGTGGGCCCCATGTGGGACCCACGTTGATGTAATTGCATCTGCGCCGTCCATCTGGACGGTGCTTGTGAACCCACCTTGATGCGTCATGTCTCGGTGCTGCAGGCACCGTGATATACAGTTTCATCCACGCCGTCCCTGGTGAGGGACGTGGATACCCACCTTAATGTATTTAATCTGCACCGTCCCTCTGGACGGTGCTGTGTGCAGGCCACCATGATGTACGTCTCATCTGCACCGTCCATTGCTGGACGGTGCTGAGTAGGGACCACCTTAGATGCAGGTGTTTTATATCTACACTGTCCGTACTTGGACAGTGGTACGTACAGCCACCATGGTTTGTGTCCTGGCCGTTCACCTCCAGCCACGTGGGGCCACTATGTTGTATGGGACCATCCATACCATCTTTTATGTGGGGCCTACTATATTAGGTGGGACCCTTTCATCCAGGCAGTTTGTCTCTTACACGGCCACACACGTGTATATATATATGTGTGTATATATAATACATATATATATATATATTATATACTATATTATATATCATATAGAGGTTGCGGTGGGCCACTGATACGTGGGACCCACCTTTATCTTAACGCCTACACCGTCCAGATGGATCTGGACGGTGGATATGGTCACCATGCCGCATGTGTTATACATACATGTATAATGTTATATTATATATGATATTATATTATATAATATTTATATTTACATTACAGTGGGTAACTACATGGACCGCACCGTGATGTATGCTTGCATTTGCACCGTCCAGTTGCTGGACGGTGCAGCAGGCTTGACGTCCAGTCGTCCGTCCATTTGGCATACGGTCCCACCATGATGCGGGTGCTGTATCCCTACCGTCCATCCAATTTTGAGGGGCCACGCATGATGTATGGGTCTTATCCACACCGTCCATATGGTGGGATGGTGGGCCCCTTTTTATGCATGTATTCTATATTCAGCCGTCCATCAGATTGGACGTGGGCCCACCATGCCGCATGTGTGTTATCCAAACCGTCCATACATTGGGTGAGCTCGTCCTTGGGCCTGAGAAAAATAAAATAAAATAAAATAAAATAAAATAAAACAGATCTAGTTATCAAGTGGAGATTGGACGTCTATCATCGAAACCCCTTTGGGTCACAGAAGTTTTGGACCAATATGATATTTGTTTCTCTGGTTGGTTCAGGTCCTTGTAACTCAAAACATGATATGATGGCCCTGTGAAATTTTGTACGGTGGAAATCGCTGTCTCCACTACTATTTGTGATGTGGTCTAATTGACATTTTGATCACTATCACCACTGTTATTTGTAGTATGGTCCAGATGATCCTTGAGATATGATTCATTTTGTAATAATGCTCTAAGATGATCTCTATAGATGGATGAATGGTGTAGTTGTTTTGGCCCATTAATTCGGCCCATTTGATCCGGCCCATTTGATTCGGCCCATATAGTGCGGCCCATTGCGATGTGTATTAGGCCTTTGTGTGAGGCCATCGGCCCACTATACGTTTAATCCTATGTGGGCCAACCTTCCCTTGGGCCTTGCTAGGCCGATTCCGATTGTCGAGGCCGAGTCCGATTGACGAAGCTGACTCGGATAGTCAATTCTGATCGATGTGACCGATTACCGATTTCGATTGACGTGACCGATTTACCGATTCCGACTATCGATCGGTGTGATTGTTGTGACCGATTTACTGATTCCGACTATCGATCGGTGCGATTGTCGTGACCGATTTGCTGATCCTGATTACCTTGACCGATTACCGATTTGCCGATTCCGACTATCGATCGGTGCGATTATCGTGACCGATTTGCTGATTCTGATTACCTTGACCGATTACCGATTTGCCGATTTCGACTATCGATCGGTGCGATTGTCGTGACCGATTTGCTTATTCTGATTACCTTGACCGATTACCGATTTCGATTGACGTGACCGATTTACCGATTCTGACTATCGATCGGTGCAATTGTCGTGACCGATTTACTGATTCTGATTACCTTGACCGATTACCGATTTGCCGATTCCGACTATCGATCGGTGCGATTGTTGTGACCGATTTGCTAATTCTGATTACCTTGACCGCTTGCCGATTCCGATTGACGTGACCGATTTGCCGATTCTGACTGTCGATCGGTGCGATTGTCGTGACCGATTGCCAATCCGATTGATGTGACCGATTTACCGATTCCGATTATCGATCAATTTCAAGTATTAAGGCCAATTCCGATGATTTCGATTTGTCGAGGCCGATTGTATATGCCGATTCTGATTGTTGAGGCTAAGTATCGAGGCCGATTCCGAGTGTCAACTCGATTGTTGAGGCCGAAGCTGATTGTCGAGACCTATATGATGTATATGAGACCCGTAGTTGGGGCCCACTGTGATGTATTCGTGGCCTATAGGCAAGGCCCATTGTGATATGTATTAGGCCCATGATGCATGACCCATTTGATGTATTCAAGACCCATGTGTAGGGTCCACATGTCATGTATTTAAAGCCCATGAGCAGGGCCCACCCGTTGTGTATATATGGACCTTAAGTAAAGCCCATTGTGTTGTATATTAGGCCTTTGTGTGAGGCCGTGGGCCCATTATATGTTTGGCTTTGTGTGAGCCATTCCTTGGGGCAATGTTGGTTAAATGTCCACATTGTCGAGGCCGATTGTTGATACCGGTTATTGATACCGATTATGAGTATGTGACTGCATAGCATCATGATACATGCCCCTACGCATCATCTGCATGTTTGTTATGAGATGTGGTTGACCATTGCATATGTCATTAGGCAGATTGTTATGAGACTTCCTGATAGGCAGAGGTTATCTCACATGAGCGCACGGTATGCGCATGATTGATGCATGACTGGATTGTATGGCTCATGCATCTTGCATTGTGTGCCCTAGCGACATCAGGGCCGTAGCCTCCACAGGCATATCGTGGATGGCCAGATAGGACACCGGAAATCTGTTCTACATGGGGTGCTATAGATATCCCTGGGTGAAAGTCCCTAAACCCTCTTGGTTCCAGAGGTTGCTCCAACGTCTAGACCGAGTAGATGCATGAGCGCATGAGGGCCATATACCGTTAGGCCGCGTCTCCCACTGTGTCGTGGTCGGTTGGAAGGGGGTACGGCCTTACCTGCCCGAGAGGAGGGGGCAATGCTAGGCTGAGTCTGACCAGCTCGAGGAATGAGTCCGCTATCGACGAGCCGGGCCCGATATTGGCAGGCGGATAGTGAGGTCTCTTCCACTCACCTTGTTGCGCGCGATGGGGCGGCAATTTGGTTTGGAGTGTAATAGACCCCGGTGATTTTCCAGAGAGGAACCGTACTGATATGTGGACTTATTGAGTAGGAGTTGCATACTCACGCATTCATTTCATTCACTATCCACTCGGGTTGGGGGTGCGCAACTAATTGTTGTGTACCTTCGCATGGCCAGGATTTCGGTTGGGGCGCGCGACTAACCTGAGATCACGAGTTTACCACGTTGAGTCTGACTATCCAAATTTAGGTATGGGACTGGTTTGGATAGAAGTCCTTTGTGGTGGACCCCGTAGCTAGCGATACTACATACTATCATCCCGACTTCACACTTCAGTATGGTCAGTCCATTTGTACCGCATATTGCATTACATCCGCAGCATATGGCATTTTGGGTTATTGTGTTTCTGCATTTACTTGGTCTGGCTACGGCTGACAGTATTCGTGAACTCATCAGGAATTGTATATTGCATTGCATTCTCCCCATCTGATATTTGGCTCTTTATGACTTCTTATTTGCATAGCTCTGATTTGTATTGCGTACTCTGATATTGTTTGACTCATGATCTTACCAGTATTTCGACATTGTATGATTATTACATTGCATTGAATACTTGGCACTTACCTTGTGCACACACTTACACCGCCCTCTAAGCTTTCTATAAGCTTATGCACGATAGATGCGTGCAGGTGGCGTTAGGTTGCAGCAGCATTGAGCTTGGAGCGCGCAACGGACTTCTGGAGTTTTTGTTACTTTCATCATACTGTATTTCCCTTTCAGCATTGTACTCAATTGTTTATATTAGTGGATATGTGATGATGATGTTGCCTTTGTGAATTGGGTAATCTTGTAGTTATGCTTATTATGAGTTAAATGTACATTGAAAAATCCTCCTTGTAGGATCCCAGGATCGGAATCTGGCGTATGGACGCTAGGAGCCGAGAATGGGGCACTACGGAGGTTGTCGGCACCGGATTCGGCGATCGGGATTCCAGTGAATCCGATTTCCGGATTTGGGGCGTGACACAGCCCCTCTCACAGCCATACGAATTTGGGAGCAAACCCTTAGAGAGAGAGAGAAAAGAGAGAGAAAGTCTTGGAGATCGAAGCCGATCTTCCTCCTGCTGCTTCCACTCCTCCCACGGCCTACACCGCCCTATTCCAGGGGTTTTCCCGGCGGTGTCCATCCCATTTGAAGGTAAGAAACCCTAACCCTAGGTCTGATTTGAAGTTGGTTAGTGATAGGTTATGAAAAAGCTAACTAGTTACGCTCTTTAGGCTAGGAAACTCCCGTATACGGAAGCTCCAACACTCTTGCTGATTCGTTGGAATTCCAAGGGCTGAGGTGAGGACTTTAAGTGTATAAGTTACGGTTTTCAACGCTTTCAATGTCAGATAATGATAGATTCATGATCTGCATGCAAATGCACATGTACAAAGTGCTTTCGTTTCCTGTTTCGATTAGCGATAAAGAATATGGAATTTTACATACTCTTGATATACGTAGAAATACCGTATACGTATTTTTGTTGAGAAAATGTTTGACATGTTTATTTAATGTTTGATTATATCATGTGTGGATAAAATGCTAGTTTGGCGAAAGGGATCGCAAAAATACATGTTCATGTGTAAATGTCATGTATGTTGAAATTGCGTATTCTAGAAATTTCGCATACGTGCGGATTTTGGAAATGTAATTGTAATGATTATTTGTTGTATGATTACGATATACACAGGAAAAATACTCTCGGGGCGAAGGGACAGCCCTAACACGAACTTGGCTAACATACGTCATGTATGTTGGAATAGTGTATTCTAAGTGTTTGTGTAAGTGCTTGTATTTGTACATGTGTATGTACTAGTGCCTTAGATAGGCGCTGATATGGGATTTCCGACTCCCTTAGAGACATGTAGGATCCCCTCCATGCGGTGGTTCACCGCAACCTTTCACTTGTAATGCGCACACAACTGTATCCCTATGGGGATAGTGTTTTATCACATGCCTTACAACATGCTTTACAACATGCTTTGCAACATGCTTGACTTCATGTTTTACTTCATGCTTTATAACATGCCTACTAACATGCTTGTATTGCTTGTTTATCATGCTTTACTTCACATGCTAACGATGAAAACTGTTTGGGTTTGGGATTATGTATATAGTCCAAACATTCGGTACCAGACTTGTGATTGTGGCTGAGATTCATGTCGCCACAAAGGACGTGTCCGGCGAACCCGAGTCGTACTTCGGTTGGCGATAGTGGTTGGCCACGCGGAGTGCTTTTGCGCTCCATATCGCTCAACTTGTGGTGCGCTCGAGCTAGTCAGGCTCGCCAACTAAACCGGAGTGTAATTGTGTGTTCACCCTGTTTGGTCGCTACTGCTTGAACCTAGGGTACCAAACTTACCAGTGGCGATTCCCGTTTAACCATGGTACCTAGATCCGCTAAGTCGCATGAGCCGGGCATGGTGGTATGGGACACCGTGGTCGAGCTGTCGGCCTACGCTGGGGCCATGTGCCTCCCCGTGGTGACCATTGCGCAACTAACTCGTGAGCCGAATACGGTGGTATGGGACACTGTATTCGAGCTGTCGATACTTCGGCGAGAGCCGAGTACGGTGAGATCTGTGCTCGTGCTGACGGGCGACGAGTCCTCCGTGGTATCATCGAGTACACTCCAAGGGTCTGTGATTGGCCACGAGTCTTTCACAGCAACTAGAGTGTGAGTTGAGCCGAGTACGGTGAGACCTGTACTTGAGCTGACGGCTAGTGATTGAGCCGAGTACGGTGAGACCTGTACTCGAGCTGACGGCCAGCAATTGAGCCGCATACGGTGAGATCTGTATCCGCGCTGACGGGTGACGAGCCCTTTGTGATGCCTTCACTAAGCTTCTCAAACTATAATATCATATGAGAATAACTAGGATTGACGACCCTAGAATGGATCATGTTGGGAATGATACAAGGGAGGTACCTTAGTTTCCCAATACTGCTGGTTGAAATGGACTAATAATAACTTGGTAATCATGAGCATCATCGCACCGCATGTGCTTTGTAGATGTGGCGCACTGAGGGAGTTAAGCATTCGCGAACGTAAGATGATGTCGCTTGAGGGTGGTTTGGCAAGGGCATACAGCATCATGTCATGTCATTTTGCACTTAACAAGAGTAGTTAGAAATGCTTGATTTGTACTGCTTTATCATTACTGCTTGGTTGATTTGATAACATGTTAACTTATGCTTTATTGTTCCACTGAGTTAGCTACTCACTCCCACGTTACGGGACGGTGTTGTACACACCAACCAGACTCTGTCGCAGGTATAGAGGGCGCCTTGGTTCAGGAGCCAGAGCCCGACTTTGATGAGGACCAGGAGGAGTTCTCCTTCATGCAGTACTCTGACGCTTCGCTTAGGCCGGCTGCATCGCGGGATTCTTAGGGCCTCCTTTGAGGATTGTATTTTGGGTTTTGACTTAAAACTATACATGTATATTGGTGCTCAGCTAGTACTCATACTCTGGAGTTCAGAAAATTTTGTTACTTTACATACTTGAATATAAAGTTTCAGTCTTCCGCTTGCTTTTATATACAATTGAGCTGGAGTATGAATTACTGTTTTGGTTTAATCTCATTCATGTTTATTGCGCTAACTCAGACAACATTTAACCAGCACTGTGTATGTTGCATAAGTGATGCGTTGGAACTCGGGTGTTGAGTTCATACTCGACCCCCGAATTTCAGGGCGTTACAATTACAAACATGTATCAACGACTACTTAGTGTACCAAATTCTGACATGCACACTCCTGATTAGTGGAACATTAATTGGGGACATGAACCAACTACAAATGTAATTAATTATCCACAAGGGCCATTTAGTGGACTTTTACTAGGGAGAACCCTTCAGGATACATTAGATGCACTTAGGCAAGAGCAACTGCAGGCTATGAATGAGCTTAGGACTTTGGTTGCAAGACTTGAGACGCAACTGAATATTAGGGAGACAGGGATCTTTTTGGCCCAAAAGCAACCTAACCCAACAAGACAATGTGAGATATGTGATCTCAAATCATCAACTCAGCATCTGGAACATTTTAAGACCATTGCCACCTTGAAAAGTGGAAATGAAAAAGATAAAGAGATTCCAATGAAGGTTGAGAAACCTAAGGAATCCAAAAATTCAAAGGATGGTGGTGAATCTAGCAATGCTCCATATGACAAAGAGGCATTGCATTGATACAAACTCGTGGCCCCATCTCTCTAATGTCTCATCACATCAAAAAGGTTAAGTGAGAGTCAAAATATTCTAGAGGTTTTTCAACAAGTCAAGATCAACACCCCCTTATTGGATGAAATTAAACAGTTTCCATCTTACGCCAAATTCCTTAAGGCCCTGTTTGGGCAACGGGATTAAAAGGGATTAGGTGGGATTGTATTAAAAAAAACATCATTATTACCCATGGCAGGGATTGTCCCCTGATTCCATGAGATTAGATTAATGCTCTGCTTTGTTGGTAATACGGTGGTACATTGAATAGATATACCCACCATCATTTGAAATTACCAGAATAACACACATGTATTATATCTAAACCGTTCATTTGTTTTGTAACCTCATTTTATGGTATGGGCCGAAAAATGAGGTAGATCCAAAACTTATGTGGCCCCAAAGAAGTTTTCAACGGTAAGTATTCAATCCCTGTTGCTTTCAGTGGTGGGTCCACTTGAGCTTTAGAATTACCTGATTTTTGGCCCATGCTCTAAAATAATCTCAAAAAATGGGTGGACGGTGTGGATATAGCCCACACGTCAGGGTGGGACCTACACAACTTGCTAACATTGAGTGAAATTGGCACGGACCCAATGCAATTCCATCCCATCTAATTCCAAGCTTTTCCAAACATGGAGTGGAATTGGCACGGAACCAGATGAATCCAATCCCACCTAATCCCTTCTAATCCCGTTGCCCAAACAGGGCCTAAAGATCTATGTGCGGTAAAGCGGAAGCTAAACTATAATGCCCTGAAAATCGGGGGTCGAGCATAAACTCCACTCCCGAGTTCCAACGCATCACTTCTGCAACATAGATGATGATGATTGAATGTTGTTCATATTAACGCAATAAACATGAGTGGGATTATACCAAAAAAGCATATCATATTCTAGAGACAGTTAAATTATGCAAGCGGAAGACTGTGATAGATATATAAAATATATAAACTATTGTATGTCTCCAGAGTATGAACATGTTACCAGGTTAAAGATATACATGTATACACCAAAAATGAACAAAAGGAATATACATGGGTGTTCCAAAAGTGCAAACTAAAGTAATCCCTGTACTCCCGTCGATCAGAAGATGGTCTACATAGACCCGCCTGATAGTTGTATAAGGAGAAACCCTCCTCCTCATCATACAAGTCCGGCTCCGCTTCGCAAGCATCGTCATCATCTGAAACTCAAACAGGGTCTGGTTGGTGTGTACAATACCGTCCCGTAACGTGGGAGTGAGTGATCAACTCAGTGGAACAATAAACCAAAGGTTAACATGTTATCAATTCAATCAAGCGGTAATGATAAAGCAGTAAATCACACATCCCTAAGTACTCTAATTAATGCAAGTATGGTATGTATATATGATGCATGCCCTCGCCTACGCTCCCTCAGCGACTCCTTTTTACGATCGCGACATGCCACACTTCCTCAGTGATTGACCATCAGTGCCAAACGCACACGTAATACGGTGCATGAACGTGATTACCAAGTCCCTTATTAGTCATTTTCATATAGCAGGATTGGGAAACTAAGGTACCTCCCTTATATCACTTCCCAAACAAGGATCCATTCTAGGGTCGTCAGTCCTAGTAAACTCATACAATGATACGGTTCTAGGTCACTGCAAAGGGCTCGTCGCCTTATCAGTGCGGGCCTAGTTATACTCTAGTTGCTACGGAAAGGCTCGTTGCCTCGCCGCAGACTCAGAGTATGCTCGAGGTCACTACAAAGGGCTCGTCACCTTATCAATTTAGGCCGATAGCTCGAATACAGTGTCTCATACCACCGTATTCGACTCACGAGTCTAGGTTGCTCACTGGTCACTACGGGGAGGCTCGTCGCCCCAACGTAGGCAGACAGCTCGACTACAGTGTCCCATACCACCATGTCCGGCTCATGAGTCTTAGCGAATCGAGGTACCAAGGTTAACGGGGTTTCACTGGTAAGTTTGGTACCTTAGGTTCAAGCAGTAGCGTCCAAACATGGTGAACACACAATAGGCCCATCGGTTTATTAGACAAGTTCGACTGGTACGAGCATACACTGAAGTAACTGATAAGGTACCACCGTCGACAACCATTGTACGACTCGGATTCATCGAACGTGTCTTTTGTGGCGAAATGACCTCAGTCACAACATCAAGTCCTGTTACCGATTGCCTGGACTATACAATAGCCCCAATCACATTCAATTACAACAAAATATCCTAGAAGATAGTTAAAGCAGTTATGAATCAAGATTGCAAATCATATAATCAAAGGTCCAATAATGTCCGCTTAAGGGCTGCCAGGGCTGTTGCACGGAATCGTTACACCACTCCCCCATCACCCGTCACGAATTTGTTTCTGCATTTTATGGCTACAACTTAAACATAAATCCACACATATGCATTCCATAGATAAAACAGATGCTATAATATACGGTGCATGGAGGAAATCATACACATAGTTAAGGGAGTTGGGAATCATAGCTCAACACCCATATAAATTTTAATTTACTAACCACTTGCTCATTCAATCATTTTAACAAACACTTAGACTACACGTACATCAACATACATGACGTATGTTGATCACACAGGTAGTAGGTCAAATCCTTTCACTAGGGAGTTGCCCCGTATACCACACGCATATACCCACGACGGATAATCATGACATGTATGAATCCGGGTTCCATACTCATTCAATCATTTCCGCAAACACGTGGGCTACACACTTAGACATATATACGTGCATTAGCCGTGGCGTGATTTAGGGTAAATCCTTTCGCTAAGGGTTATCGCCTATACAACCATCATATATCCATGACTGTTGGTCATGGCGAGCACGAATGCGAATTCTATACTCATTCAGTCATTTTCACAAACACATAGGCTACACAATATAACATACACAACGTATGTTGATATAACATGCCTTAGGGCAAATCCGTTCACCCAGAGTTAATACTAGTAATTCTAGCATACATATACAGCAATTAATCATGGCCAACACAATTTCAAATTTTATACGTATACGGTATTTTCTATAAATATAGGGAATACAGTATATTCAACATAATTAACGTATAACTGAAAAATGAAATGGACAGCACTTTGTACATGTGCAATAGCATCCAGATCATGAATCTATCATTATCTAACATTGAAAGCATTGAAAACCATAACCTAAGCGTCTATAGTCCGCACCTTACGCCGTAGAAGCGTAACGAAATCAGTTTAAACACTGAGCCTTTGTCTACGGCACCAGAACAACCTATAACAGGGAATAGGTTATCTATTCTATCAACTGTTCTATTTGAATCTCTAAAACAGGTTAGGGTTAGGATTTCTTACCCAAATACGGCGTTGAAAACACCGGAAGAACTACACGGGAGTGGTGTTTCAGCAGGTGGATTAGAAGGAAAGAATCCTAGGAAGAATCCCCACTTCTCTCTATCTTTTTCTCTTTCTTTTCTTTCTCTCTCTCCTAGGGTTTCCTAAATTCGTATGGGATGAGAGAGTGAGGGCTTAAGGCCCTTATATAGGCCCAAAACTGATGGGTATGGCCCCAGGGCCAAGGTATACTTAGGTTATGTCCAAAACCAGTCTGTTTCGACTCAGCGGAGCATTTTCGGATCCCCCCTTGAGCCAAAGGTCGGACTTAAGCTCACTGACCTTGGATCTAGGTTGAGTTAAGTTTTCGTTCCAGTCGGGTTCCCAGATCACACGTGGCGGACCAGTTTCAGTTCAACGGTCACCGAAACTCGATCAGGGCCACAAGTACACTGACCTGTGTATGAAATTTTTCATGATCTGAGGGTGTATTGGGGTGAGATTCTGATGGTCTGATTGCTTATATTCGGCCCGCAAGCGATAAGTCTCAGATTCAAATTAATTTCTAAAGGAAACC
The DNA here is from genome assembly GCA_021015155.1 of Magnolia officinalis. Lineage (NCBI taxonomy): Eukaryota > Viridiplantae > Streptophyta > Magnoliopsida > Magnoliales > Magnoliaceae > Magnolia > Magnolia officinalis. The sequence goes on along the minus strand of JAJHSJ010000005.1, from coordinate 64,599,493 downwards.
ACGTTTTCTCACACTCTTCGCTCCAGGTTCAAGCGAATAGCCTCGAGACACTATCTGGAGTTGATTTTCGAGATGGTTGTCAAGTCCAGCAAAGCGGTCCTGAATATATAATTTCGTAGTAATCGGACTTTCGACGTGCGGTCCAGATCCGATACGGAGTTTCAATATGCTCCCGAGAGCAACTGGGTAATGAGATTGATCCTATATTTTATGGTATCCTAGCGTCATTGATTCTACAAGTTTTGGGTCTTGCAGATCATATTTCAAGTGGATCAAGTGAATTTCGTAGTTAATCTAGGTTAGCACTTAGTTAATTTTGTCAAATTCCTAGAGGATTTAATACTAAGTGGTTTCTGCCTGAGGTGATACTCGGGTTTTTGTACGAATTTTTAACGTATTATTCTTCATCACCTAAACTTTAGGATTCCTGCCTAATATGAAAGTACTTAAAAACATTTAAAGAACAAGGTGGTGAAAGGTGAAATGGGAGATTTGGAAGGAAATGGGTTAAAAATGGATTTTAGCCTTTGGGATTGAGTTTTGAGAAATTAATAAGGTGTTAGGATCGACCCATTGCCTAAGGACATCTAATTTCAAGTGGCAAAAATTCGGGGTGTTACATAAACGTACACAAAGAAGCATTTTTTACTGAACAGTTGAGTGTCATAATCAATCAAAACACTCCCCCAAAATATAAGGATCCTAGAAGTCCTACGATCTCATGTGTGATCGAAAACTTCAAGGTTGATAACGTACTTTTAGACCTTGGGGCAAGTGTCAATCTGATACCATACTCGGTATATGAACTGTTAGGCCTTGGTAAGTTGAAACCTACCAAAACAACATTACAACTAGCCAATCACTCGACTAGAATACCGAGAGGTAAGATAAAAGATGTGTTGGTCCAAGTCAGTAGATTCTACTACCTAGTAGATTTCATCGTCTTGGACACACACTCAGCTTCAAATATGGGTGCTCAAATTTCGATCATATCAGGTTGGCCATTCCTGGCCACTGCCAATGACATCACAATTGCCAGAATGGAGTAATGAAAATATCTTTCAGGAATATGATGGTAGAATTCAATGTGTTTCATTTGTACAATCCACAAGAGGATGAGGACCTGACCCATGAGATGAACTTGATAGATACATTTGAAGATGATGAGTCTCTTTTAATGGAAACTCCTGAATCTCTGGATGTTTGTCTGGAGCACTTTGTAGATTCAAACAATCATATTGGCCAGGAAGTTGATGTCACTCCTTCCACTAACACTAAAATCTTACCATTACAGGTGTAGGAGATAGATTCGGAACCAGAGCATACAACTTCAGATTTTAAAGGGACCACGAAGAACAACTCTTTTGTTATTCAATTGTTTATGGTTTCTCATTCACCTCGGCTTACTAATATTGAGAAATTATCTTCTGCAGGAGAATCATATATACTTTGGACACCTTAGGAGATTAAAAGGAAACCTTATGCTGAGGTCCATAAATTTATCTGGAAATTCATGCTCCAGGGCATACAAGCCTATTACAAAAGGGGCTTTAGATGATCTTGTTAAGAAACTTACTGAGGAATTTATCAAGATACTGGCCGGAGGAGAAACCTTGCTGCATGACTAAGTAGTTTTCCCCTATTTTCCTAGTTTAAGTTAATTGCTTTCATGGATTTTAGGATAGTTTGATTTCTGCTGTTTAGGATAGTTTGCCTATACTCTGTTGAGTTTTGTTTTGTGTTAACCTATCTTCACACTAAGATTATTGGAAACGCCTCAGAATTCTTTCTTCAGGTATTACCTTTCCATCACTTCCCTTTTCTTTTCATTGCATCTTTTTGCATTGCACGATTATTCTTTTACATTGAGGATAATGTAGATTTTTCATTTAGGGATGGGGGATTAGGTAACCTAATCAGTGTTTTCTCAGTTTTGAGCAAAAAAATTTTTATTTTTTAAAATCAATGCTTCAAGTTGAAATTTGTTTGGGAAGCAATGAATTGTGTACTTAAGAATGCTTTGATTATGATAAGATAGAGATTGAATCTTGAATTGTTGGGTCTAATCATCTAAGTAACTTATCACCTAAGTTCTTGCGCTCAATTGATTAAGAGGTAGTTTGAATATCATGTTAATTTAAATCACAAGACACATTAAATTCAATAATACCTTCTGTACGATGCACTAGAATTTCTGATTGTTAGTATGTGAATCATTGATAGATGGTGAAAATCGAGTCTGGAGAATTTTATCCACCTTAAAAGAAGAAAAGAACCAGTTAAAAAACAGGTGATCAACAAAGAGGTCATGAAAAAGAATGAAAATGATGAAAAGACTGGAAAAGAATGCAAAAATAAAAAAGAATGAATAAAAATTGATCGTCGATATAAAATCAAAAACTGAAAAAAGAAGGAAAGGGGGATAAGTTCGGAATCAGTACTTGAGTTTCAAACTGATCTTGAAGTGATGAGCATAACTAACATGATGATTGGATAGTATTCGTACGGGAAGTAAATTGACTTTCACTGAGCACATTGAAAAACTTGATATACAAATTATGCTTCGATTTAGTGAATAAAGAACTTATTTGATTGGTTACTTATGTGATTGGGTTCTAGGTTTTCGAAATCTCACTTTCGTATCTTAATTATACTCATTCATCCTTGAGTGCACAAAAGATTATTTTCTTAAAAAGATTTCTAACATTAAGCATTGAGATTTATTTTTTGCATACTTTGCTCGGGACTAGCAAAATGCTAGTTGGGAATTATGTTGAAGGTCAAATATTGCATATTGGACCCCATTTATATCTTGGTTTTATGAACATGATACTGCTTAATGTCCTGTTTTACTCATGTTTGTGTTGCAAGGTGAATTTAAGAGCTTGGATTGAAAAGGATGATAAAAGCATGGATTTAACGCTCAAGAATCACCAAAGCAAAGGATGGATCTTAGAAGACCAAAAATGAAGAATTCACATGCTAAAAATCTAAGAAAACCAAGTGAGGAATGAAGAGAATTGAAGACTTGAAGTGAAGAAAAGGAACCCTTAAAATCTGTCTGCTTCGACTAGTCTAAGCCCTCCTTCGACCAGTCTAAGGCCCCTTCTCGACTAGTCGAAGATTCCTCGACTCGAACTCCAGCAACATGCACTTTTAATTTCACGCGATCCTCGACTAGTCGAAGACTTTCCTCGACCAGTCGAAGGTTTTTCTCGACTCGTCTAAGGTTACGCGAATAGCACACAGACTGCGTAAATTTGTGTCGGTTTCCGGATTTTTCCAACTCGATGCGAAAGCTAGAGTTGCAAAACTATAAATAGGAGTCCCTAGGTATTCCTAGGCATCTTCTAAGGTTTAAGGAGAGGAGCAAAAGGGTGGAGAAGCCATCGCCGAGAGTTTTTCTTCTTCTTTCTTAGTTATTTTTATGCTTTTCTTAAGAGACTTTGGTCCAATCATGTCTATGATTGGCAAAACCTCTTAGCTAGGGCTAAGAGGTGATGCTTGTAGCATGATTGGGATGTTTGCTTTATTTTGATTCATGTTTTGTTGAACTCTCTTAGATTCTAGTTTGATTATTAAGGAATATTTTTAGTTTTTAATGGTTTGTTGTGACAAATTACAATGGATCTACGATAGCTTGAAATATATTCTTTTCCTGAATTGAGATTGTGAAATTAGGAAATCCTGTTGTTCACCATCGTCCCTTGGGCATGGTAGGATGATGGAATCCTTCCTAACATTTATAATTCTCTTATGATTGGTTGTGGGATTGGTAAATCCTATAGTTTTCCTTGTCTCCTGTACATGGTTAGGTGATGGAATCACTTCCAAATCCTCACAATTCTCATCCATTGATGATTAGATCCATGAGAAGTTCAGAGATCTGATAAATCTCTTCGTACCAATTGGATATGATATGACTCTGATTCTAGTTGTGTCCTTAAATCAAGCATGTATCTCCCTGATCTCTACAAGGGGATCCTTGGAAACCCTAGTTCCCACCTTTGAATTTCTTAAGTTTCTAATTACCCACTTTACAATTACTCCCCTTAATTCCAGATTTAGATTTACATCTTCTAGTTCTACTTCTAGTTACTTTCAGAATTGCTTATGAGATTAGTCCCTGTGGATTCGACCTCGGTCTTACAGAGATTATTACTACATCGTGACCCTACACTTGGGGTTGTGAACAATTTCAAGATCCCAAGATTCAAGGAAACCAAGTGAAAAATGAAGGAAGTCGAAAGTACAAAATGCAAAAATTCATAGTGTCTATGTCAGCGAAGGTTGTTGATGACATCAAAGCCAGTGTTTGATGACATCGAAGAATTACATGAAAAGCGAGTTTAGTCACTGGATAAATTGGATGTATTTATCGATGACATCGAAGTAATGTTCGATTGCTCGAAGAGCTGCTCGATGACGTCGAAGGCAGATCGATGACATCGAGATTTTTGTAGATTTTTAGAATAACTCACTAGAACTCTCTAGACACATTCTCGATTACTCGAACACCGTTCAATGACATCGAAGGTAAGTTTGATGACAAGAAGAGTTATGAAGTGCGAAAGCGTTACGCAGTGCAAAAATGTGCGACTTCCAGATTCATGTTACGTTCGATGACATCGAAGGCGTAACGTAGAGTTACGCAGACTACGTAAAGTTGAGGTGGTTTTCCGAATTTAGAAGGATAAAGTTATAAATATGGGTTTCCCAAGAACTTTTAAAAGGGAATTATGTTTTGGGAAGCAGAGAAAAAGGGTGAAGCAGCCTTCCAAGAGTTTTTCTTCTCTCCTTTTCTATTTTTAATGCTTTCTTTTATGGTTTTAGATTCAATCATGTCTATGGTTGGCTAAACCTCTTAGCTAGGGCTAAGAGGTGAAGCTTGTAGTGTGTTGGGATGATTTTCTTGCTTTGATTCTTGTTCTTGATGAACTTCATTGATTTCTAGTTTGATATTAAAGGAATACTTTCAGTTATCTATGATTTATTGTGACTCAAATTACAATAGATGATGTGATAGCTTTAGATATCTTCTTTTCTTGTTTTGAGATTGTGAGATTGGAAAATCTTGTTGTTCACCATCGCTGCCTGGGCATGGTAGGGTGATGGAATCCCTTCCAATCTTCACAATACTCCTTTGAATATTAGATCAATGAGAAGTTTAGAGATTTGATTTTCTCATCTTCCAATTGGATAAGATAGGACTCTGATTCCAATTATGTTTCTTGAATCAAATAAGGCAACATCCTAATAGCTACAAGTGAATCCTTCGCACCCTAGTTCCCACCTTTCAATTGATAGTTTGAATCAACATCATTCACAATTACTCCCTTATATTCCAGATTTAGATTTAGTTCTTCTAGTTCTAGTTCTAGTTAATTTCAAAATACGTACAAGATTAGTCCCTGTGGATTCGACCTCGGTCTCACGGAGATTATTACTACATCCGACCCTACACTTGGGGTTGTGAACAATTAATGATTGAAATCAACATATACTATAATCCATAATAATAAGTGCAATTTATTCTTTTTTAACACCAGGGTCAGTTTAAACCGGTTAGCCAACACCTGCATCAATACAACACCTAGTCTGGCAATAGGAACCTTTTAAGTGACATGCTTACCCATCCAAAGGGCACTTGGTTAGGGACCCATTTGTACGTTAGTTAGTCATACTACTACCCTATCAAACTTGACAGCAGGAATCTTTTGCAATCCTAACATGCTCACCCACCTAAAGGGTATGGTAGAGGTTCCAAAAGGTATCAATTAGGATTCTGGGACTTCTAACCCAACGGTCTAAGTTGCCCCACCTGTTTATGCTTTAGAAATTTTCAACCCATAAGACTTGATCACCCCGCCTATTTTCTGGTGTTCTAAAAACTATTCGAAGGATATATGATTTTAATATTTCATGAGTAAAATATTTCTAAAGACAATATTTTTAATCATTATAGACTGTTCGTACATGATTAAAGTTTCACGTAGAAAATAAATATGCAACGCAATCCATCATATCTGAGAGTTTGGAAAAGTATATATGAACTTGAAGTTTCTACAAAAATTTTAAATAATAATAAAAAATATCTAAATTATTATTTTTCTTAAACTCACATAATAAAAGAATTATTAATGCACTGTTAAATAATAATCTAAATTTAAAATTAAATCAATGCTTGCTAATTAAAATAAAGACAACTAAATAAATAAATAATTTAAATGACATAATAATAAAAATCATCATAAATAAACATAACAAATCATAAATCAAACTGATAAATCAATAAGAGTAAAATAAAAAAAAAAAAATTGAATTATTCGCATAATAATAAAAGAATTTTTTTTAAGGAAACCAAATGGAATTTATTATAAGAAATAAAATAAATATTTTCTTAAAATATTAAGTGAGAGAAAACTTACATTTTTTTTACCTTTTTTCCTCTCTCTCTCTCTCTCTCTCTCTCTCTCTCTCTCTCTCTCTCTCCATGTGAATAACCAGAAAGACTCTTTTCTTCTTTTTATTTTTCATATCTCTCTCTCTCCTCTCTTCCTCACCTTAATATCCCTCACGTCAATAGCAAGGGAGAAGTATTGCTCTCTTTCTCTCTTCATGTCTCATGTCAAAGAACCTCCCCATCTCTCAAGCCTCTTGCTTTTATAGACTCTTTCACACATGTAACACGTTTGAAAGAGAACATTTGGTTTTCACTCCCTTACGTTTCCGTTTCATCAGTTTTCTTTTTTTTTTTTCTCATTTAAAACATGTGCAAGCACAATGTCTAGCTTACACTCATGTGTGTTACATGTGTGCCAAATGTGTGCCTTGTATGTCCTTGTGTATATGGCAATGGATGTGGTGTGTGTGTGTGTGTGTGGGAGGAGTTTGTACATGTAATGGGTGTACATGGTGTGTAATATTTGATGCATGCATGACAGTTGATGTAAATGGATGGATGAATTGATATATGGTTATATGGACTGATAGATGTACGGTTAGGTGGAATTATGTTTGATCGGAGACTGGACATCAATGTACATGTGGATTGGAGGTGAGACGAATGGGTAGGATATGAGGATGGGTTAGATAAAATGATGATGAATGGTGGTTTCTAGAAGAGGTGATGTGAACACCTTTGGTATAGACCCCACATTAGGTATGTGGTCAGATAGATAGGTAGAATTGTGCGTGGCCACATGACCATCAAGATGGATGTTTAGTTTAGATGGATGACAAGCATTTTGACGATCTTCAGTATATGAACGGTTAGATGGGTGTTTCTTTGGATGGATGGTCATATGCATGGTTGAATTTATTAATTAATGGATAGTTAGATTTGGATATGTTCAAATCAACGATTGAGATTGGATAGGTTGATCATGTAGATCAATGGTCATATTGGATTAGTTTGGTACATCGATCAATGGTTAAAATTCGACGGTCAAGATTAAATCGGGTTATTACATTCTACCTTCCTTAAAAGAAATTTCGTCTTCAAAATTTAAATACCTATAGTACGAATAGGTGAGGGTATTTCTCTTTGATTTTAGTCTCTCGTTCCCAAGAAGCCTCTTCCTCGCTGTGGTGACTCCATTGAACCTTTATTAATGGTATAACTTTGGAACAAAGTACTTGGTCTTTCTGGTCAAGAATATGGACTAGTTGTTCGATGTACAAAGCATCTTCCTGAATCTCTAACGATTGTTAGTCTATAATATGAGAAACATCTCGCTCATATTTCTTTAACATCGACAAATGAAAAACATCATGAATATCGGACAGCTAAGGTGGTAAAGCAAGCCTATATGCGACAACACCAACCCGATTTAGAACCTCGAACAGACCTATATCTTTGGAACCAACTTTTCCTTTTTACCGAACCTCATGTCGCCCTTCATTGGAGAAATCTTTAAAAAGACATGATCTCCAACTGCAAACTCTAGATCTCTTCTGTGATTGTCGGCATAACTCTTCTGGAGACTTTGGGCCATGCACAAGTGGTTTCTAATGATAAAAATCTTCTCAGTCATCTATTGCACAATGTCTTACCCAAACAAGCTACCTTCTCTAACTTCTACTCAAGTTTTTGGAGATCTACAAGGCCTCCTGTACAAAGCCTTATATGGTTCCATGTTAATACTCGCCTTGTATCTATTATTATAAGCAAATTCAATCAATTGTAAATGGTCATCCCAACTCCCTTTAAAATCAAGCACACAAGCTTGAAGCATGTCTTCAAGGATTTGATTCACTCGTTTAGTCTGCCTATCAGTCTGAGGGTGGAAAACAATGTTAAATTCAAGAGTGGTTTCTAATGCCTTCTGTAAACTCCTCCAAATATGAGACGTTAATCTGGAATCCCGATCGGATATGATAGATACAAGTACTCCATGCAGTCTAATTATTTCTTTAATATATAGCTTACATAAGTCCTTTAAGCTATAAGTAGCATGTATAGGAAGAAAATGTGCGGACATATTTAATCGATCGATGATGACCCAAACTACATCATGACTGTTACGTGTCCGTGGCAATCCCATAATGAAGTCCATGCATATTTGCTTCCACTTCCACTCGGTAATCGGCAGTGGCTGTAATATCCTTAACGACTTCTGATGCTCTGCCTTCACCTGTTGACACGTGAGACATTTGGCCACATAATTAGTGATCTCCCTCTTTATATTATTCCACCAATATTGTCTACGCATATCACAATACATCTTCATACCTCCAGGGTAGATTGTGAACTTAGTACAATGTGCCTCGTCCATAATTTCCATTTTTAATTCAACCACATTTAGTATGCATAATCTTCCTTGGAACCTTAATCCACCATCTTCTGACTTACCACCTTCTTCAGCTTATATTACCTTGGCTTGCAGCCATGAATCTTGTTGTTAAGCTTCTATAACCTTACTAATTAAGGAGGGCTGAATGGCTAGGTTAAAGAGACGAGCTACAGATGTTCACGGATTCAATTGGACATCAAAATCCTTCTTCGTATCTAACATCTTCCACCTTTAGATCATGAGGTGAGCGATTACTTCATGCAGCTTACGACTTAAGGCATCTGCTACTACATTAGCTTTACCTGGATGATACTGGAGGGTGAAGTCATAGTCCTTCAAGAATTCCACCTACCGACGTTTTCTCATATTCAGCTCTTTTTTAGAGAAAAGATACTTCAAACTCTGTGGTCTAAAAAGAGCTCAAACTTCTCCCCATATATATAATGCCTCCACACTTTGAGAGCAAAAACTGTGGCTGCCAATTCCAAATCATGAGTAGATTAATTCTGCCCATGCATTTTCAGCTACCTAGAGGCGTAGGCTAGGACCTTACGTTGCTACATAAGGACACAACTTAACTCTCTATACGATGCATTACTGAATATTACAAACTTTTCACCACTTGAAGGAATGGTGGGGATAGGCATTGTCGTCAACCGAATCTTTAACTCTGAAAATGCCTGATCACAAGCATCATCCCAAATGAACTTCACACCCTTCCTAGTTAATCGAGTTCACGGTGCAGCAATCCGAGAGAAGCCTTCGATAAGGTACCATGGAGATCGGTGAGATACCGGGTATAAGATCTATACTGAAATCGATCTCTCTTCTTGGAGGCAACCCTAGTATATCTTCAAATACGTTCAAAAACTCACATACGACTGAAATTTAATCGATAACCACTTCTTGTGGTTCGTCTTCCAAAAGCACTAAGAAATCGTATAACACTCCTTCCTTTTACTTTCCAAGAAACTGGAGTCTCGATCATCTAGGAATAGAGAAGGTCACGGTCTTCTTAAAACAATCCAACTTTGCATGGAACGAAGCAAACCAATCCATTCCCAGAATAACATCGAACTGTTGCATCTTTAACAAGATAATACAAAATCTCCAACCATGACAGGGCATGATCTACATATTTGATTTAATATAACGGAGCTTCCTATTAGTGTAGCAATTACTAAAAATTTTTATCTAGGGGTTCAGGAGATAGAACCAATGTATGCATGAAAGGAGTCGAAATAAAAGAATTCATAGCTCCTAAATCAAATAAAACTTGAGGAGAAGAGGAATAGATAATTACAGTACCTTCCATCACTGCTCCATTAGCGTTTACGTTTAGTGGTGCTATGACAAACACACGACCTTAGGCTGACTATTGAGGAGCCCGGCCTTCCTGCCTTGGCTGATTGTGTTGTTGTTATGGGCGATGTTGTTGCTGAGGGGGTCTCTGTTGCAGAGGTCTCCAATATTGTTGTGGTGCTTAATGATATGGAGGTCTCTGGTACTATGGTTGAGGTGCTTGATATTGTGGTTGAGGTCTCGGGTGCGGTGTTGGGGTGCCTGATACTATGGCTACCGGTCATTTACAAAAACGAGCAGAGTGACCCTCCATTCCGCAGTTATAACATTTACCTGCAAATCTATTCATTGGCTGAGTTGGAGATAAGGTGTTTGTTACCATCATCTTCTGCTTCTTGGAAGCATCGCCCTGTGCTTGAGATGTGTTCGGTGTAGCCTTAGCATTGTTCTTCACTTCTCTCTTCTAGTTGCGACTTTTCTAAAATTCTTCGTTATCTCTCTCTATCATTAGAACTCATTCTACTATATCGGCATACAATCTGAGCTTAAGTGGAGTTAGCTTATTACGAATTGGCCCTCTCAAACCCCACTCAAATTTCTTAGCTTTGTGAGCTTTATCCTGAATCATATATGGGGCGAAATGGGATAGTTCAACAAATTTGGACTCATACTGACCTACGATTATCTCCCCCTACTTTAAGCTTATGAATTCCTCTGCTTTTTCCTCCCGTATACACTCAGGAAAGTATTTCTCGTTAAACTTCTCATAAAGCATATCCCACATCCATACGGTCTATTCTTTAATTGTTCTAGCAATTATCTCCCACCAGTGGTTGGTCCCTCCCTCTAACACAAAAACTGCAAGTGTGACCTTATGCTCCTCATCACATCCTAAAACAATGAATTTCTTTTCTATTTACTTTTTTCACTTTTCTGCCTCCATAGGGTCCGACAAACCCTTGAAAGCAAGCGGCTTTAATATCTTAAATTTCTCTACTAAGCCACCAACGTCATCTTGCACAACTAGAACGACGCCTCCATTATCGTCACGAATGTGTTGTCCAAGAATGGTCGTCATGTCCCCTAAAGCACGGAAGACCCCATCAAGTGATCGACCGCTTTCGACAAACCCCGATGTGGATACCACGGGACTAACTCTATCTCTACATCAATCTCCTGCACACGCCCAAACATGTTCTAAATCAAACGATAAACTTCTGATGTCACATAAGGGTGGATCACTCAAAGAAAATACTACAAATTAATTTTTTAATCACAACTACTCATGCAGGGGTACATCCTAGTTTTCAAACTGTCTACATTTTTAAGCAAAACCATTGGTCCTCAATGATTATAAACCTATCTCTAATACCAATCCATCACACCTCAAAATCCAGCACCCGGGTATATCCGACCCCGATTCCGTACCCGAAGGCATGACTTATACTTTGTATGTTTACATTTCATAATCCATACATATATTGACAAAATGATTCTCATTTATAAGACATAACCATCCAAAAATTAAATAAATAAACATTTATTTAAAGAAAATAAAATATTCATGTCTCGATTATTGAAGATTATCACCAAACTCGTAACTCAGCACATGTAATCACTATACTATCATACTAAATGTTCATTACAACTTATTCAGAAAATATTAAAGAAATTAAAATTAATATAAATATAAAAAGAAAATCTCTTTAAGCGCCTCCACGAAATCCTAATCCTGAAATTTTAAAATCCCAACAGGGTAAGCTGCGAAGCCCAATGAGTAATCTCAGCACAAGTTTCAAAAATAACCTCATATAATCTAAATAAAATGTATTAAAAGATACAATGCCTATTTATGTAAAGAAAACAAATGGAGATGTTAATAAAAAAATATTTTTAATGTAAATTTTTAAAAATGAATGAATGAAATCAACATATATTATAATCCATAATAATAAGTGTAGTTATTCTTTTTAACACTAGGGCTAGTTTACACCGGTTGGCCAACGCCCGTGCTAATACAACACCTAGACTGGCAATGGGAACCTTTTGCATGACATGGACACTCATCCAAAAGACACTTGATGAGGGATCATTTATACATTAGCTGGTCAAACTACTACCCTACAGGACTTGACAGTAGTAACCTTTCGCAATCTTGACATGCTTACTCACCCAAAGGTTACGGTAGTGGTTCCAAAAGGTACCAATTAGAATTCTGGGACTTCCAACCCAATGGTCTAATATGCCCCACCTATTTATGCTTTAGGGATTTTCAACCCAGAGGACTTGGTCACCCCACCTATTTTCTGGTGTTCTAAAAATTGTTCGAAAGATATATGATTTTAGTATTTCATGAGCAAATATTTATAATCATTGTAGACCATTTGTACATGATTAAAGTTCCACGTAGAAAATAAATATGCAACGCAATCCATCGAATCTGAGAGTCTGTAAAAGTATATATGAACTTGAAGTTTCTAAAAAAATTAAATTAAAATAAATTCTAAATTCTGATTTTTCTTAAAATCACATAATAAAAGAATTATTAATGCATTGTGAAACAATAATCTAAATTTAAAGTCAAATCAATGCTTGATAATTAAAATAAAGATAACTAAAGAAATATATAATCTAAATGACATAATAATAAAAATCATCATAAATATACACAACAAATTACAAATCAAACGGATAAATCACTAAGAGCCAATAAAAATATTGAATTATTCACATAATAATAAAAGAATTTTTTTTAAGGAAACTAAATGGAATTTATTATAAGAAATTAAATAAATAAAGAAAAATATTTTCTTAAATGTCAAGTGAGAGAAAACTCACATATTTTTCTTCTCTTTCTCACTCTCTCTGTCTCTTCCTTTGGCTCTTTTTTTTTTCTTCCTCTCTCTCTCTCTCTCTCTCTCTCTCTCTCTCTCTCTCTCTCTCCATAAAAAACCAAAAAGACTTTCTTTTTCATTTCTCTCTCTCTCTCTTTCCTCGCTTCCTCACCTCAATATCCCTCACGTCAATAGCAAGGGAGAAGTATTACTCTCTTTCTCTCTTCACGTCTCATGTCAAAGCACCTCCACACCTCCCAATCTCTCAAGCCTCTTGCTTTTATAAACTCTTTCACACATGTAACACATGTAAAATAGAACATTTTTTATTTACTCCCTTACATTTCCATTCATCAGTTTTCTTTTTCTTCTTTTCACATTTAAAATATTTGTAAGCACATTGTCTAGCTTACATTCACGTGTGTTGCATGTGTGCCAAATGTGTACCATGTGTGGCATGTGTATATGGTAATGGATGTGGGGTGGTGTGTGTGTGTGTGTGTGTGTGTGGGGGGGGGGGGGGGGGGGGGGGGGGGGGGGGGGGGGGGGGGGAGGGAGGAGGGAGAGGTGCGTGTACATGTAATGGGTGTGCATGGTGTGTAATATTTGATGCATGCATGAAGGATGGTGTAGATGGATGGATGAATTATATAGTTAGATGGACTGATAAATGAATGGTAAGGTGGACTTTTGTGTGATCAGCGACTGGACTTCAATGTACATGTGGATTGGAGGTTAGATGGATGGGTAGGATATGAGGATGGTTTAGATGAAATGATGATGAACGGTGGTTTCTAGAAAAAGTGATGTGCACACCTTTGGTATAGACCCCACATTGGGTATGTGGTCAAAGAGACAAGTATAATTGTAGGTGGCCACATGACCAGCAAGTTGAACGGTTGGTTTAGATGGATGACAAGCGTTCTGACAATTTTAAGCATATGAACAGTTAGATGGGTGTTTCTTTGGATTGATGGTCAGATGCATGGTTGAATTTATTAATTAATGGATGGTTGGATTTGAATATGTTCAAATCAACTGTTAAGATTATATAGGTTGATCACGTAGATCAACGGTCATATTGGATTAGTTTGGTACATCAATCAATGGTTAAAATTGGACGGTCAAGTTTAAAATAGGTTATTACATGGATTATTTTTTAAAAACCAAAATGTTAGCATCGATCCCGACCATCGATTTGCGATCTGATGGACTGGATTCTTCTAATAAAAACCAACATTGATCGCGACCCTTGATTCACAATCTGATGGACTGGATCCTTTTTTCAAAAACCAAAATACGAAAATAGATCATGATCTCCAATTCGCAATCCGATGGGCTGGATTCTTTACAATAAAAATCAGCATTTATCGTGACCATCATTTCGCGATCCAATGGATTGGATCCTTTTTTAAAAAGCCAAAATACCAGCATCGATCACGACCATTAATTCGTGATTTGATGGACTGGATTCCTTTCAATAAAAATCGGCATCGATCACGACCATCAACTCGTAATCCGATGGACTGGATCACATTTTTAAAATATAAAAACATTTCCACAGAGAGTCACAATATAGTGGGAAGATGGATCTGATCAATCATGGATCAGAATCTTGACCAAAAACTGTGGGACGACGGATTTGATTGATCATGGATCGTAATCTTGACCACAAACAATGGGAGGATGGATCCGATCGATCATGGATTGAAATCTTGACCACAACACAGTGGGACGACGAATCCGATCGATCATCAATCGGAATCTTGACCACAACACAGTGGGATGACGAATCCGTTCAATCATAGATCAGAATCTTGACCACAAACCAACGGAACAATGGAGTCGATTGGTCGCAAATTGAAATTATCATCTCCATCCATGGACAGATCTACAACTGGAGCTAATCACAACCAACCTTTCGAATCAGCCCAAAAATAATCAAGTCTAATTACTCCATGAGACGATAGAACTGATTAACCATCTCTAAATAAGATTCTTGATCACAACCACTAATCGGACTTGCATCAAATGAACCATCCCCCAGCAGATCTCAATCTCAATTGCGATAATCAAAATCCAAGCAATAAAACACATCTTCAAAATCCATAATCCCCAGCTAAGTCAATCCCCATTATAACCAGCATACGCACTAACTATAATGCCCCGTACTTTTCAATACTCGGGTGTTATCATGAGAACATAATCTAGTACAAAAAAAAAAAACTAGCCTATTGAACATCTATCCACATCAGACTATTGGGAATAATCTTCATCTACAAATTAAGTCATCCATCCATTGGTTTTCAAGATAGACCATCAAGTCATCAAAAAACCCAATTTAGGATTTTAATCACCATGTTAGCCAGTTGAATCACACATTATCTATCATAGGCATTAGATCACACGATCCACTAATTGTTTGACTTATATCATGATCTACTCAAAATTTATACAAAACCATCCATATGATTATAAGATTAATCATTGATTTAAATCATGAACCCACTTAACCACAAGATCGGCCATCTAACCATCCATTGTGGGCTATAAAGTGTCATCACCCAAACGAATTCCTTGGACTCTTTTGACCCTTGGAGTGCGGATTGAAATCAATCTGACCGCTAGAGTAATAAAAGTCAATAAAATAAGATAAAAGAAACACTTTGTATCGCCCACCTAAGCTTTGGATATGCTTGATCTTTGGTCAAAGGCACTGATTGGGCCCTCCAAATGGAATGGGCAAAGTAGATATTTTAAATACATCTTTATGGACCCCACTTTGGTGTAACAACCCCGGTCAAATTGGGGTTAACCCGTAATTTCTTTTCCGAAAAGAGAGAATTTCTCTCTTTCTTTATTTCCCATCGAAAAGAAGTGCCCCACTGTTTGAATTGTGGGCCATCATGAGTGATCATCAAGATTATCAAAATCATCCATCATTTAGTGCATGAAATTTCAGTGAAACCCCAAAACTTCTGCACTTTGTTACCTGTGTATGAGCGCACAGTGTTGATTGCAAGAGGTTGGCATGTGAGCGGGAATGCGAACAAGCATCATGCATTCGATCTGGGTTTGGGCCACTGTCTAAACTCATCAAAGAGATCAAAATTGTTCATCTTGTAGAGAATCCAAATCTGACCAAACCCCGAGTGGTTCCATGCATTTCCACACACGTGTGGTTGCACGAACATCGGCCTAAGTAGAGCTGCGTGCAACATCTTTCAAAAGTGAAAACTCTCTTAGATTTTCCCTGCCACACTAGCAATCCACATTTCGGGGGATTCTTCAATCCTAACCCTCCATTTTCAAGAAATCTTAGCCGTGTATCTCCCCTTGGCGTTAGGGTTTCACAACTACGAACGGGTGGAGAGAATCTTTCTTGTTTGGGATCTAGCACCATCTCGACCATCCGTCACCCTATAGAATTTGCTCCAAATCCATCTAGACCATCCATTCAAAGGCCTTTAAGCATAGGGAAACCCTAGGAACCAGGATGGGAGAGAGTTTTCTCTTCTTTTTTACAACTGTAGGAGAAAATCGACCGAACTCTTCTTCCTTCAAACCCATCAACCCAACCTCCTCCAAGCTTCAATGAAGCATGTCCATAAGTTTCCTAAGGTCCATATGGAAGATGGGAGGAGGAAGCAGTAGTTTTGAGGACACCATTAATGGTCGCCTTCTTCTTCCCCGTTGAAGCCACACGAAGTCATCTCAAGTCGGGGCAAGTTCTGGTCGAGTGGGAGCTCCTACTGGCCATAGTGGAAGGAGAGAAAGAGAGAAGGAGAAAGGAGAAAAGAAATGGAGAAAACGAAGGGAAAGAAAGTTCGAGTGGGTCATTGCACCGACTCAACTCGACTCGCCCGAGTCGCAGGATGACTCTGGTGCATCTAGGCGTGTCAAGCCGAGCTTCTAGATGCTAAAAAGGAAGAAAAAGAATGAGAAATATCATAGAACAAGAAAAGGAGAGAGAGAGAGAGAGAGAGAGAGAGAGAGAGAGAGAGGAGAGAGAGAGAGAGAGAGATGCGGAGGGTGAGCTGATGTCCAATGCGATCACGCTGCATTGACCCACTGCCGAGCCAGCTCGGTCATCTTCATCAAGTTGAATTGGGTTAGGTTGAGTGGGCTTAGTCTAATCCATCCACCCCACTAGACATGGATGGAGTTAGATGATTAGAAAGGAAGAAGAAGAAAGGGAAGGGGAAGGGAAAGAAGAGAAGATATAGAGAGAGTGTGGTGGGGGCTGTTGCTTGCCCCCAAGTCGACCCAACCGAGTTAGACGGGTTCAAAGTCTAGCCTGGTCGATTTCCTGCTAGAGTTTTCTAGCAAAAAGAGGAAAATAAAGAAAAGAGAATGAAAGGAGTGAGAGGAAGCCTAGTTGTCAAGTGCAACCTAGTCCAACTGAGCTACCAAGTCGACTCATTTGGGCGATGGGCTAAGTCAGGATAGGTCTGACAGCCATTGTTGGACCCCTTTTCCAACTAGAAGGGAGGTGAAGAGAGAGAGAGAGAGTAGGGTAGTGGCATTCGTGGTTCGACTGTTGGAAATTGATCGAGTTTGGGAGCCCGATTCATTGTCGAGTCTTGAGTCGAGCAAAATTGTGGGTTGAGTTGAGCGTGGCTGAACTGAGTTCCAACACAGTCTTAGTCCTTCCTGAGTAAAATGAGAGAGAGAGAGAGAGAGAGAGAGAGAGTAGTAGGGGTGGTGGTGTGATTGCTGGGTTGAGTCCAGAAGCTCAATTCGTTGTCGAGTCTCAAGTCGAGCTAAGTTAAAAGTCTGGGACAAATATTGGATGAGTGTAGATAGGGTTGGACTTGCATGAGGAACAAGAAGAGAGGAAATAAGAAGAGAGAGGGAGAGGGTGGTGAGTTGTGGTCGAGTCACAATCAGGTCTACTTCGTTGAGTCGTGCGTGGGTCACCAGTTCAGGTCAAGGTAGGTTGACTTTGGAGGGCTAGGTATTGTTGTTGGGCCTCCAATAGATGTAGATGAGAGGAGGAAGAAGAGAAAATGGTGATGCTAGGTGGATTTTTCGAGTTTATCCAAGTTCAGCCTAGTGCGGTTGAGTCTAGGCAAGTTCAGTTAAGTCCAATCAAGTGACATTAGAGCGTGGAGTTCGAATCGAGGTCGGGTCAAGTTACAGATCGGATTGACGCAATTGATTGAAGATTCAAATCTAAGGGCACGCGCACTTCCTAGCAACATCAGTAGGAGATTCAACTCATAAGGTGATAACTTTTTCCCCTTGAGCTTTCTACTTTCCTATTAGCTTAAATGATAGTTTATTTTAATTTTGACTGATAATTGATATCACTATTTCATGTTTACTTGTTCTAATTATTGGAATTGATCCTCAAATTATACGCTCAATATTTATCTTGTATAAACACTTATATGTTGCACTTGAATATCTTCTCATACATGTGGGTTGTTTGTAGAACTTGAATTGCTACATTTATTAGTAGAAAACTACACTTATATATGTTCATCCAGACTTGAGATATAACTTGATTGATTGTGATTAAATGGACCCTCGACCTAGTGGCTATTTTGCCTAATGGATTAAATGGAATTTTGTTGTGGACTTACCATCTTGTGGATCATTGTGCCTATGTGGCTTTGATTTGATATTTTTCATTGTGGCTTTGATTTGATATTTTTCCTATGTGGCTTCGATTTGATATTTTCCCTAAGTGGCTTGATGGATTATTTTTGTATAACTCTGCGAAGGTAAGTTCACTTGTTGAACTACGATTAGCCACTAGTTCAGGAGATTACCATTAAACATCCTAATGTTGAAGTCTCATGAGCCGGGGATGGTGGTATGAGCACTATGCCCAAGCTGTCGGCCTATGTTGGGTGACGAGCCCCCCACAATGACCTTCGAGCTTTCCTAAATTGCTTGTTTACAATTGGAATAATAATGGTTGGGTTAATCATGCATTCATAGCATATGGGCGATGACGGGTGGTTAATTTTCGATGTTGTAGCACATTCCCTTTATCATGGTCGTTTCGTTAGCTCCCAGACCATCGACAATTAACCCACTTTGTTGAGTAGATCACTATGCAAGTAATTGATGTACTTTCACTAGTGGTTGGCCACATGCATGGGTTGTACCCAAAAGCCAACTAGATAAGCATCCCCAGTTAATTTGCATTCACGCATCCATGCATTTAAATAAGATTACATCCTTGATTGTTTTGTACATTTTTTGTTTAAATTATACTTAAAAAATGTGGTGGTGTGTAATCTTGAGGGGAATTTACACCAAGCTAGTCATTCATTCTTTAAATATAAAATCGTACAGGTAGTACAGGTGGTTTAAATGAAATCAATATCCAGATTGATGAAAAGCAGGGTACAATTATCAGGATGCATTGTTGCCTCTGCCCAAGAGAAGTTGCGTGACCTTGCAACTTAAGTCTAGCTGCATTTTTATTTATTTCATGTATTAAATCATTCTTTCATTTATTTGTTAATAGTGGGTCATTAGTTTGTATAAGCCCTATGGGCAGCCGCTTGTATATTTTGAATGTATATGTAAACTTTCTTTTATGCTTGATTTCTTTATCTTCTGCTAAACTACTAAATCTGATAAAGAAAAAGAAAAGAAAAAATATATACGTGAATTTGGCTATCTTTAAAGGTTAAAACTCATAATTTCGAGAAACGAGTCGTATACTCGGGTCTCAGAAACTGGGGCGTTACACTAACCACTCGCATATTTTCAATAAAAACCACTTTACTCGAATTCCCATAGGCATCTCCAGTGGAGACGACCTGTAGCTAAGCACGTTTCAAAATCATCTTCCAATAAAAACCCCCTACCGAGTATCACTCCCCAATGTGGGGTGACTTCCAAAATCACAAAATATTTTCAGAATAAAGCATAAACTTCCGAGGCACTAAGAGATCTTTCATATCTTTGGGTGGGAGTTACCACAAAATTAAATAAGATCCGATATCTCGCGGTTTTCCCCGAGATTATCAAATCTGAATGCATATCAAAATACGATTGGAGTGAACTCCAGTGTCAGCTCCATTGTATCAAATAATAATGCTTTGAAAAGATGATAGGCCAAGACTGGTCAGAAGAAATCATCAAAATTGCGAAAAAGATAAATTGTAACATAAGTGTCAAAACCAAAAGATTGCATGAAAAAGATCACCCACACATACCTAGGCATGGATGCTTGCCAAATTTGATCAAGTCCAAGTCGATATAGTGAGTTCCCCTTAAGGCCATAAAAAGTGTGGGATAAGTAACCACTTTGACAACTAAACAAAACAAGTACTCCCGGGGTGATCTATGAAGCAACGAATAATCTAGTACCATCTCAGTATCCTCGTAAGGCCATAAAAAGCGCATGAGGCTCTACTTTACCCTTTCCTATGTTAGTACCGATCAGGAGTGAAAGGGTTGCGATTGGTGGCCCACGCAGGGACAATCGCAACATTTTCCTCAAACCCTCGCAATATGTGCGAGTTATCTATTTTCAAGCAACCAGCTGACATAGCCACAAAGAAAGGAAACAAATCCATATCGCAATTCATGACTGACTAGTAAAGGCGGGGTGGGGTGTCCACTCGCTTTACCATTTGGTTACACACAACCTCTACCAAACAGGGGCATCTGTAGACACCCACCCCAGGATAATAAGCTAATGAGTTTAAACAAATGTATGGACAACCGAACTCCAATAACAAACCCTAAACATATAAGCCTATACCCTAAGAACCACAGTCTTAAACCTTAACTTAACCCATTCAACCCAGTCAACCTAGTTAACCTAACCCTGAACCCTAGGAACCTAAAACCCTAGAGCCTTAAGTTAACTCAGCGAGTCAACTCACGGAGTCAACTCACCTGGTCAGCCTACCCAACCCCACAACCCAATCAAGTCACCTAGTTAAGCCCAAAACCAAGCCCGAACCCGACCCCAAAAACCAAGCCTAATCGAAGAAATGACCGAAACCTCAAAGCAGTAACTCTCACAGCAAAGTCTCTACACATTTGGAGGATGCTGTCTGCCAAAGCAAGTACTCAAAGTGGGGACCAGTGGTAGCCAAGATGTTGTCGGCCACGTGGCACTCCCCCTCTTTGGGGCAGCGGCCCTCAAGCATGTGAAACTCTCATTTTTTAAAACCTTAAGTGTGGTTGAAGTACATTTACTCTGATGGCCATCTTCTTTCCTAAAATTACCTTTTTACCACCTCATTCAACCCATGAGATGATGTCATATGGAAATCTTCAATCCAAATGTAACGCCCTGAAAATCGGGGGTCGAGCATAAACTCCACTCCCGAGTTCCAGAACATCACTTATGCAACAAAATGAATGATGTTTGAATGTTGACTGTATTCGTGCATTGAACATGAGTGAGATTAAGCCAAAGCAGCATATCATACTCCAGAGACAGTTAAATTTGCAAGCGGAAGACTGTGATAGATAGATAAAATATAGAAACTATGAAGAGTCTCCAGAGTGTGATAACATTACCAGGTTAAATAATTTCAAATACAGTTCTAAAATATACCAAAGGTGAGGAAGTGTAATGTCTCCTATCCCAAGTACCATAGCCCCGTCAATACAATACCAGGTCTTCATAGACCTGTCAGAGATTACGTGTAGGAGAACTCCTCCTCAACATCATAGTAGTAGTTCGGCTCTACTTCATAAGCATCGCCAACACCTGAAACTCAACAAATCTGGTTGGTGTTGCAAACACCGTCCCATAACGTGGGAGTGAGTGATCAACTCAGTGGAACAGCAAAGCATAGGTTAACATGTTATCAATTCAATCAAGCAGTAATGATAAAGCAGTACAAATCAAACAATTCTAACTACTCTTATTAAGTGCGAGAATGAAATGACATGATGTTGTATGCCCTTGCCAAACCACCCTCATGCGACATCATCTTACGTTCGCGAATGCTTAACTCCCTCAGTGCGCCACATCTACTAAGCACATGCGGTGCGATGATGATCATGATTATCGAGTTATTATTAGTCCATTTCAAACAACAGTATTGGGAAACTAAGGTACCTCCCTTGTATCATTCCCAAACATGATCCATTCTAGGGTCGTCAATCCTAGTTAATCTCATACGATATTATGGTTTGAGAGGCATAGCGAAGGCATCGCAAAGGGCTCGTCACCCGTCAGCGCGGATACAGATCTCACCGTATGCGGCTCAATTGCTGGCCGTCAGCTCGAGTACAGGTCTCACCGTACTCGGCTCAATCACTAGCCGTCAGCTCGAGTACAGGTCTCACTGTACTCGGCTCCACTCATACTCTAGTTGCTATGAAAGACTCGTCACCAATCACAGACCTTGGAGTATACTCGAAGATACTACAGAGGACTCGTCGCCCGTCAGCACGAGTACAGGTCTCACCGTACTCGGCTCTCGCCGTAAGTATCTGAAAAGGCCAAGCTATATGTCCTAGAGGGGGGGGTGAATAGGACTATGCCAAATTAAATGAAAATCAGCGGAAATAAAATAAACCAATAGCCTTACAACATGAATCAATTCACAAAGCTAAATTTAAATCACCTTGATAAATAGATATCGAGAGATTGATGCAAATTCAGTTCTAAGGACAACCTTACACCATAATCAACAAGGGCTTATGGTAGGACAACCTTATTTCTAGAACCTCTTTTGGATCAAGGACTCAATATTAATATAAGTAAATGAAATAGCAAGGAATTGAATTTAAATGCAGAAGTAAAATCTAAATTATTACAACAATCCCCACACTTGCTTGAAATGTAAATAGTTACAACATTCACATCCACTTGTACATTCCACAAGATCGAATGATAAAAGATATGAAAATTAAGCAAGCATTCAAACCACAAGTCAAAGAGTTATAGTGGTTCGCTTGTGTGTACACCAACTGTTTTCCAACAGCCACACAAAAAGCTACTCCACTCCTAATATCCTCACACAGGGGATATTAGCGTTCACTAACAAATAGGTTTTCACAGGTTCACCAAAAACCTTTACAATTGTGTCTTTTTCACTTGGGCTTACACAATTCAAAAACCCCTCTTTTCTGAGTTTTCTGGTTTTCCTCAGACAACCAATACAATGAGATTTTTCTGGCTTAACCTCAAACAAAACCAAAAGTAAATGAATTTTACAGAATTGTAAAATACCTGGATTTCTCCTTTTTCGTAGCAGCCCGGTAGAACCAATCAGAGTAGATGATTTGAATGTCAAAGTTCAATTTCCAATACTCACATTCATAAGGTTCTAAGTTCTAATTGATTTTAGATTTAACTCGTTGGGCGTAGCTAAATTTGATTTTAATTCCAAGAAGAAGGAATAAGATAATTCCTCTTTTCAAATAAGATTGGAATATAGAAACAAAATCAAATTAAATAAGCTAGCAAAAAGGAATATTAAATAAGCACAATCTAGCTTAAAATAAACACAGACTTATCTCAGAGTGATCACTTGAAAATTTCTTGAATTGAATAGCGTTGAAGTTATCAAAACTCTGAATTTCGTGTTCAATTTATAGAAGCAGAAATCGCTCCTACGACTGGTCTTAGAAACCTACGACTGGTCGTAGCTCTAACAGATTTTTGAAAAAATAAGCGCGATCTTTGAAAGCCGTTCTACGACTGGTCGTGAGTACCCTACGACTGGTCGTGGGTCACCTACGACTGGTCGTAGATTCCTACGACTGGTCGTAGAACCAGTGATTTCGTTGCTAGACTTTAAGTCGTAGCTCCACGACTGGTCGTGGACGAGTCGAAGCCACACCTACGACCGGTCGAAGGACCTCCAGGACTGGTCGTGGGCGTACCAAAAATTCCGAAAAATCTTCAACTTCTTAGGACTGGTCGTGGAATTTCTTGGACTAGTCGAACCAATGCTAGGACTGGTCGAACAAGAGCTAGGACTGGTCGTAGAATAGACCAACCTTGTGAAAAATAAATATTTGATTAATGTATCCAAAGTGACCTACTTAAAGGGTCAACCTAAGGTCATTCAAACCTGAACCATGTCGTATGGACATTGAACTTCAACCATTCAACGAATGTAGATATTTTGAATCATATCAAGCTTGAGATCTTGAACCATATCATGCTTGAGATCTTGAACCATATCATGCTTTGTTTCTTTAGATTTGAACTTCAACATTGTAGCTTCTTGAGGCTTCAACATGTAGCTTTTTGAGGCTTCAACATGTAGGCTTCAACATGTAGCTTTTTGAGGTGTCTTGAATTCCAATAAACGATCATACAAGTACAGAACACCGATAGATGTTTTGGCACACAAAATTTGACAATCAAAGGAGCATGAGATCATAACACTTACAATCTCCCCCTTTGTCAAATTTGTGACAAAACACCCAAATAATAATACTTCAATTTGAAACGAAGTGAAGTACTCACTACATATTCACAACAAGTTCAACAATAGAGAAGCATGCACAGATATATATGATAAGAAATAACTAGCATCATTCTCCCATAAGAAATAACAAGCATCGCATCATTCTCATAACTACCCCTGAGAAGCTTAACTCCCCCTGAGTAATAGGTACTAGGAGCACAACTCCCAAAACTTCTCCCCCTTTTTGTCACAAAATGACAAAGGAAGAAGAACAACAATAAAATGAATATAGCAGTTAGTATATAGATTCAAGAGAGTTTTAGTGCATAATTCAAAAAGTCAGTGAGTATGTAAAGTTAGAAACAAATATTACAGACTTAGTAAAACATTCAGTCAGAACCAGAGGATGGAGCAGGATTAGAAGGATCAATTTTGTGTAAACCCTTAGCAATACGCCTCATATATTTGCGTAGATAAGAGAATTGCGTATCTTGGGTAACACGAATTTGAGCCACTTGTTCTTGAAGGGAATTCAATCTCTCATCAAAATCAGAGGGCTGAAAATCAGGATCATCAGCCGAGTCTGACTCAAGTTCTTCAAACAAATCATCCATATTCACGTCTTCAGTAGGATCACTAGCTTGACCAGCATCTCTTGCTTCAGCACCACCGCCACCAGCATCCACTTGGCCATCAGCCAATTCTAAAGTCATCTTGTTAAGATTTGAATTATTAAAAGGGAGATGATGGATGGGTTTTTCTCTAGTAGGCATAGCAACGAGCATATGATTTGCTAGCATAGTCAACAAATAACCAAAGGGTATATCACTATGTCCAGGATGTTGACGAGACAGAATAATGGAATGACAAATTAAGGAAGGTAAACATATTTTTGCACCAGAGATGACAGAATGCAAAACACGAACCATAAAAGCAGTGAGTTCGGTTTTATTGCCAGCACGAGGATAAAGATTAGAGATGAAAATCCTATGTAGTACTCTGTGTCTGGGTAACAAAAATCTTGAGGGAAGTGCATGACCTTTATGAGTCCAATGAACATCCAAATTACATAAATCTCTAGTAAGCATTCTACGTTCAGATTCAGAGAGACTGTCATGTAAAATATCAATTGGAATGCTCTCATCATTGACAGGTATTTCCATAATATCAGCAATCAAATGTCGATCTACTACAAACAATCCTTCTTGAGTATCAACTTTAAAAATTAAATTCTCAAGAGAGAAATCACAGATACATGCAAACATGGATTGGGCAATGGACTGGTATGCAGGTCCACCCCAATGCAAGATGTTATCCCATCCCACAGATTCCAACAGAGGAGGGATACCAAATGAAGCAATGTGATTAACATTCACAGGACGCTCAACAATAATATTTCGCATACGCAAATCCCGAACATTTGGAGGATCATTTTCGGGAGACCGAAGATGACGTTGTACAATAGAAGTTGATCTAGAAGAAGATGGACCTCTAGTAGTTTTCTTTTTACCTCTAGCATCCATTTTTAATGGAGGATTTCAAAGAAACAACAAGATGCAAGATAGAAGAGATGAGGTTTTAATAGATCAGATTTTTCAAGATAAAACCCCAATCTTGCAATGAACGACCCAATAGATTCAACAAGAGAGTGATTTGAAACACTAATATCAAGAATCTATAATAAAAATGCAAAGGAACCACTAACCTTGAAGAACTAAGAAGGTGGGTTCGACCGGTCGTAGCTAGAGCCGTTGGTGGGAAAAAAAGAAATGAGGAAGAAGAGTCAAAATCCCCAAATTAAAGTGAAATGCCGAGTTTCACGACCGGTCGTGTACGTGTTCGACCGGTCGTAGCACGACCGGTCGTGTACACTCACGACTGGTCGAGTACGACTCAAAATTTGCAATTTTTTTTTTCAAATAAATTTCAAATTTAAGCAAATAAATCATCAAACTTATGTACATTATGATACACCAAATCATGCAAATTCAATTTAAATTGCACATACCGAGATCAAACTTTAATTTATTAAACCTGCTTTTGTCGAGCGGTTTAGTGAAAATGTCAGCAAGTTGAGTCTCGGTTGGAATGTAATCCAAACATATTACCTTTTCTTCCACTAATTCACGAATGTAATGAAATCTAATATCAATATGCTTAGTACGTGAATGCTGAACTGGATTTTTAGAGATATTTATTGCACTGGAATTATCGCAAAATAAAATCATAGAATCCTGAGTAATTCCATAATCGTTCAACATTCATTTCATCCAAACAAGTTGAGTACATGCATTTCCAGCAGCAATGTATTCAGCCTCAGCTGTTGATAGTGATATAGAACTTTGCTTCTTACTAAACCAAGAAACAAGACAATTTCCAATGTAGAAACAACCACCACTGGTTGATTTCCTATCATCAATGTTTCCAGCCCAGTCAGCATCTGCATACCCGGCTAATTGAACATTAGTTTCATGTGGATACCAGAGACCAAGTTTAGTAGAACTTGCAACATATCGCATAATCCGCTTAACAGCAGTTAAGTGAAGATTCTTTAGGATTTGATTGATAACGAGCACAAATACCAACACTCAAGGCTATATCTGGTCTACTAGCAGTCAGATAAAGTAAACTACCAATCAAACTACGATACAATTTAGGATCCACATCATTACCTGCAGAGTCTTTTGAGAGTCTCAAAGTTGTACTCATAGGAGTATCAAAATTTTTACCTTTCTCAAATCCAAATTTCTTGATTAAGCACTGAGCATATTTGGTTTGAGAGATAAAAATTCCATCAGGTTGTTGTTTTACTTGCAACCCTAGGAAATAGTTTAATTCTCCAACCATGCTCATTTCGAATTTAGACTTCATCAAATCTGCAAACTCAACAGTCATATTAGTACAGGTTGATCCATAAATAATATCATCAACATATATTTGAACCATTAGAATATCATCGTTATGTTTCTTAACAAAGAGCGTCTTATCAACACATCCCATCTGAAAATTATGACTCAGTAAAAACTTAGTCAGTTTTTCGTACCATGCTCTGGGAGCTTGTTTCAGACCATAGAGAGCCTTCTTAAGACGATACACATGATCAGTAAATTTAGGATCTTCAAATCCTGTTGGTTGTTCAACATATACCTCTTCATGTAAATCACCATTCAGAAAGGCACTCTTTACATCCATTTGATAAATTTTAATCTTTCTAAAACATGCAATGGAGATAAAAAGTCTGATTGATTCAAGACGAGCTACAGGGGCAAATGTCTCATTATAGTCAATACCTTCAATTTGCGTATAACCCTGTACAACTAGTCTTGCTTTATTTCGAATGATATTTCCAAGTTCATCAGATTTGTTTTTGAAAATCCATTTTGTTCCAATAATATGTTTATCTTTAGGTCTAGGAACAAGATACCAAACATCATTTCTGACAAACTGATTAAGCTCTTCTTGCATCGCAAGAATCCAGTTTTCATCCGAAAGTGCTTCTTTTACGTTAACCGGTTCAATCTGGGATGTAAAGCATACGTAGTTACATATGTCCTCTAATTGTCTACGAGTGCGCACACCAGTGAGAGGGTTTCCAAGTATTTGAGAAGTTGGATGATCTTTAACAGTCCTTAATTCAGAATTAGGTTCACTTGATGAAGTTTCTTGTTTTTCAAGTATAAGCACTTCATCATTATCCGAACTAGGAATGGGTGTATTCAAAAGATCGTCAATCACAACATTTATTGACTCTTGAATCACACCGGTCCTGTTGTTCAGAACACGATATGCACGACTGTTTAAAGAATACCCTAAAAAGATCCCTTCATCACTTTTAGTGTCGAATTTTCCCAAATTTTCACGGTCACGCAAAATATAACACTTACTGCCAAAAACTCGAAAGTATTTGACAGAAGGCTTTTTCTCAAACCACATTTCATAAGCCGTTTTATTATTAGATTTACAGATATAAACACGGTTAATAATGTAGCAGGCTGTATTCACTGCTTCAGCCCATAGATTCCTAGGGAGCTTCATGCTATTTAACATAACATTTCCCATTTCTTGAAGCACTCTATTCTTCCTCTCGACAATTCCATTTTGTTGAGGAGTTTTAGGTGCAGAAAATTCATGCGATATTCCCTGATCGCTACAGAATTTCTCAAAATCGCTATTTTCGAATTCGGATCCATGATCACTACGGATCTTGTTGACTTGAGAACTTTTTTCAGTTTGAATCCGTTTTATAATCTTTTTCACTTCATCAAGGGTTTCTGATTTGTCTCTCAAGAATGAAACCCAAGTGAATCTTGTATAATCATCTACAATAACTAAGATGTATTTTTTGCCACCTCGACTTTCCGTTCTTGTTGGTCCTATAAGATCCATGTGGAGAAGCTCGAGTGGTCTTGTGGTGGTATTGGAGTTCACCTTTTGTGAGAGCTCCTAGTTTGTTTACCATACTGGCATTCACCACAAATCTTGTCTACTTTTTGCATCTTAGGTAGACCTCTAATTAGTTCACCTTTGCTCAATCTGTATAAGTTTCGATAGTGTACATGTCCGAGGCGTTTATGCCATAATTCTGTCTCATCGGTATGGACCATGTAACACGTTTGTTTAGATGAGCTACTATCGCTTACTATATAGCAGTTTTCAGAAGTTCTGCGACCAGTTAATATTACAGAACCCTTTTCATTTATTATTTCACAACCTTGATTAGAAAATTTAACATTATGGTTGTTATCGCATATTTGAGATATGCTCAACAGGTTGTGTTTTAAACCCTCAACATATAAAACATTTTTAAATAAGGGAAGGTTATAGAGTTGGACCGTACCTTTGCCAATTATCTTGCAGTTGCTACCATCACCAAATGTGACTGACCCATCAGTCATATCTTTAAGATCGGTGAATAGTGCTTTGTCGCCTGTCATATGTCTGGAGCATCCACTGTCTAGGTACCATTTCGAATGGCTTGTAGCTTTGAAAGCAGTGTGAGCAACCAAACAGACAGCTTTAGGAACCCATTTCAGTACAGTTTTAGGTTTAGGAGAATAATTGGTCTTCTTATGTTTATAGTTGTAGGAGTGACCTACAGAATTAGATTTTAATAGCTCCTTAAGTAAATCAATAATTTTTTCAGCTAGTGGGTTTCGAATCTGATTTTTAAAATAGCTGCTTTTGGGTTTAGGAAAAGTTTTTGTATTTTTAGAAAAAACTTGACTATTACCTTTTCCTTTTGAGTTAGAAGTCTCTCCTTTCACAAAATTGGAAGGAGTATTCTTCTGTTTAGGAGATGTATTTTTATCATAACCCAACCCGGATCGATCGCCACATTTTCTTGATCCGGATAATAATTTTTCTAATTTTGGATCACCTTGGGCATATCTCCATGTGTCCTTCAAACTCAGAAGAGAAGATACTTCATTTTTAAGTTTCTCATTTTCAGATTTCAAATTTTCAATTAGGGAGGTTTTGAATTCTAGATCACACTTAGACTTTTCAAAACTATCTGAAATTTGAGATTTTTCTAAAATAAGAGTTTCAAAACATTCTTTAAGTTTATAAAACTTTTCTTTTTGAAGTTTAAGTTTGACAGCAATTTTACAACTTTCCTTATATAAGGCATTGTAAGCATCTTGAAGATCTTCATCATATTCATGATCACTATCCAAATTTTCTTCACTTGTTGAATCATCGTGATCGGAAAAAGTAAACTTGGCTAGAGTCATAAGGGCCTTAAGTTCATTGCCCGACTCGGTTTCTGAATTTTCTGACTCAGAAGAGGCTTCAGAATCAGACGATTCATCCCAAGTAGCCAACATACCCTTCCTTTTGGATCTGTCCTTTTTAGGACATTTGTTTGCTAAATGCCCATATTCTTGACAGTTGTAGCATTGACTATCTTTTAATGATTTCCAAGTTTTAGACTTAGGTTTGGAACGTTTCTTTTCATTTGCCTTTTGAAAATCGACTCTTTTCTTACTTTTGAAAATCTTATAAAACTTTTTCGCCAAAAGGGCCATATCATCTTCAGACTTTTCTGAATCTGAATTTTCTTGAATAATACTTTTAGATGACTTCAAAGCAATAGACTTACCTTTAGGAGCTTTAAAACTTAATTCATAGGTTTGTAAAGAACCAACTAATTCCTCTACCTTCATATTATCCGTATCACGAAGTTCCTGGATTGCGGTTACCTTAGAATTGAACCGTTCAGGAAGAGAGCGTAGTATTTTTGCACACACTTTACTTTCAGGGATCTTATCACCAAGACCCCACATTGAGTTCACAATGTCATTCAATCTAGTGTAAAAGTCCATAAACATTTCATTTTCCTCCATATGAATTTCTTCAAATTTAGTTGTGAGGAGTTGGACTTTAGATTTCTTGACAATTGATGTACCTTCGTGTGTCATTTCTAAAATATCCCAAGCTTGCTTTGCAGTATCACAGGATATGATTCTTTTGAACTCATCCGGTGATAGTGCGCAAGTGATAGCATTTAGTGCTTTAGCATTAGCACTACTCTCATTTTTCTGAAGTGTGGTCCATTGGTAATACGGTGTAATTTTCATAGATTTTGAACCATCAACACCAGTTACTTCCGTGATAGGAGGTTTCCATTCAGTTACTGTGGCTTGCCACACACTTTCATCCATTGATTTTAGGAAGATCCTCATTCTGGCTTTCCAATAGGCATAGTTGGAGCCATCAAAGGGAGGAGGTCTAGTAACTGAAAGGCTATCAAAATTTGACATCTTTTTATATAGCTTAGATCGTTAGCTCAGGAAATAAATCCAAATAAAAAGCAACAAATATGAGCTATTAGGCTCTGATACCACTTGAAAAGGCCAAGCAATATGTCCTAGAGGGGGGGGGGGGTGAATAGGACTATGCCAAATTAAATGAAAATCAGCGGAAATAAAATAAACCAATAGCCTTACAACATGAATCAATTCACAAAGCTAAATTTAAATCACCTTGATAAATAGATATCGAGAGATTGATGCAAATTCAGTTCTAAGGACAACCTTACACCATAATCAACAAGGGCTTATGGTAGGACAACCTTATTTCTAGAACCTCTTTTGGATCAAGGACTCAATATTAATATAAGTAAATGAAATAGCAAGGAATTGAATTTAAATGCAGAAGTAAATCTAAATTATTACAACAATCCCCACACTTGCTTGAAATGTAAATAGTTACAACATTCACATCCACTTGTACATTCCACAAGATCGAATGATAAAAGATATGAAAATTAAGCAAGCATTCAAACCACAAGTCAAAGAGTTATAGTGGTTCGCTTGTGTGTACACCAACTGTTTTCCAACAGCCACACAAAAAGCTACTCCACTCCTAATATCCTCACACAGGGGATATTAGCGTTCACTAACAAATAGGTTTTCACAGGTTCACCAAAAACCTTTACAATTGTGTCTTTTTCACTTGGGCTTACACAATTCAAAAACCCTCTTTTCTGAGTTTTCTGGTTTTCCTCAGACAACCAATACAATGAGATTTTTCTGGCTTAACCTCAAACAAAACCAAAAGTAAATGAATTTTACAAATTGTAAAATACCTGGATTTCTCCTTTTTCGTAGCAGCCCGGTAGAACCAATCGGAGTAGATGATTTGAATGTCAAAGTTCAATTTCCAATACTCACATTCATAAGGTTCTAAGTTCTAATTGATTTTAGATTTAACTCGTTGGGCGTAGCTAAATTTGATTTTGATTCCAAGAAGAAGGAATAAGATAATTCCTCTTTTCAAATAAGATTGGAATATAGAAACAAAATCAAATTAAATAAGCTAGCAAAAAGGAATATTAAATAAGCACAATCTAGCTTAAAATAAACACAGACTTATCTCAGAGTGATCACTTGAAAATTTCTTGAATTGAATAGCGTTGAAGTTATCAAAACTCTGAATTTCGTGTTCAATTTATAGAAGCAGAAATCGCTCCTACGACTGGTCTTAGAAACCTACGACTGGTCGTAGCTCTAACAGATTTTTGAAAAAATAAGCGCGATCTTTGAAAGCCGTTCTACGACTGGTCGTGAGTACCCTACGACTGGTCGTGGGTCACCTACGACTGGTCGTAGATTCCTACGACTGGTCGTAGAACCAGTGATTTCGTTGCTGGACTTTAAGTCGTAGCTCCACGACTGGTCGTGGACGAGTCGAAGCCACACCTACGACCGGTCGAAGGACCTCCAGGACTGGTCGTGGGCGTACCAAAAATTCCGAAAAATCTTCAACTTCTTAGGACTGGTCGTGGAATTTCTTGGACTAGTCAAACCAATGCTAGGACTGGTCGAACAAGAGCTAGGACTGGTCGTAGAATAGACCAACCTTGTGAAAAATAAATATTTGATTAATGTATCCAAAGTGACCTACTTAAAGGGTCAACCTAAGGTCATTCAAACCTGAACCATGTCGTATGGACATTGAACTTCAACCATTCAACGAATGTAGATATTTTGAATCATATCAGGCTTGAGATCTTGAACCATATCATGCTTGAGATCTTGAACCATATCATGCTTTGTTTCTTTAGATTTGAACTTCAACATTGTAGCTTCTTGAGGCTTCAACATGTAGCTTTTTGAGGCTTCACATGTAGCTTTTTGAGGCTTCAACATGTAGGCTTCAACATGTAGCTTTTGAGGTGTCTTGAATTCCAATAAACGATCATACAAGTACAGAACACCGATAGATGTTTTGGCACACAAAATTTGACAATCAAAGGAGCATGAGATCATAACACTTACAGTATCGACAGCTCGAATACAGTGTCCCATACCACCGTATTCGGCTCACGAGTTTGGTTGCGCAATGGTCACTACGGGGAG